>OY757019.1:97119504-97719504 GCA_963580285.1 Lucinisca nassula
ACAGGTGAGCGATATAGGGCCATTGGGCCCTCTTGTTCACTTCTGTGGTGTGTTCCTTGCTTCCAAAGGATAACCCTTTTATAGAACATATGGAACAGACAAGAAATTTTGTATTCATTAAATCCAAACCTTTGTTACTTGATCTGACTAAAATGAGTTCAAGTTTACCTGCAATAACGTAGAAATTCTAGACTTTGAAAATTGATACTAGCACTTTTTTGAGAAAATCGACAAAATCTGGCATCGTGGTGTCATCAAGTACCTCCATAAAAAGGGGTTAGCTCCTAAGGACATTCATGCCGATATGGTTGCTACATTAGGGGATGATGCTCCTTCGTATGCAACCGTGAAAAGGTTGGCAGCAAATTTTAAGATGGGCAAGGACAGCCTTGAAGATGATGACCGGTGTGGACGACCCACAACGGCAACAACTGAGGAAACCATCAGCCAAGTGCACAGGGCCATGATGGATGACATGCGTATTACTCTGAATCAGTTAGCTAACACTGTTGGCATCTCCCTTGAACGAGTAAAGAACATTGTACATAGTGAATTAGGAATGTCGAAGGTTTCCGCCAGATGGGTGCCACGGCTTTTGAAGCCTGACCAGACTGAACCTGTCACAAGCCAACTTGGCTATTTTTGGAGCAGACCAAGATGGTTTTCTTGACCGTTTTGTCACTCAGGATGAGTGTTGGGTTCATCACTTTGACACAGAGACCAAAAGACAATCCATGCAATGGATACACCCTGGCTCACCCCCTCCAAAGAAGGCAAAGGTCGTCTCCTCTGCAGGGAAGGTGATGGTATCAGTGTTCTGGGATGCCAAAGGTTTAATATTCATAGATTACCTTCAAACGCGCAGAACAGTTAATGGGGAGTATTATGCAGATCTGCTAAAACAATTGCAAAAAGCAATTAAGGCTAAACAACCTGGAAAATTGACAAAAGGGGTCTTGTTCCATCAGGACAATGCGCCTGCTGATAAATCGGTTGTCGCAATGGCTGCTGTGCATGTCGATCACCCTCCGTATTCACCTGATCTAGCTCCATCAGATTATTTCCTGTTTCCAAACATGAAAAAGCACTTGGCTGGGCAGCATTATCGGTCAGACGAGGAGGTGATAGCTGCTGTGGAGGAGTTTTTCAGGGGCCAAGATGAGACCTTCTATACCACTGGGATCCAAGGACTCCAGCATCGCTGGAGGAAGTGTGTGGATAGGAAGGGAGACTATGTTGAAAAATAAGGCACTTTCAGCATGGACAAACCATTGGATCTTGGTCAGGCTCAGAACATTTCAGCCTACCCTCGTATTGTTTTTGCCCTGTCTGTTTGTTGGTTTGTACGCACCAACAAATGTATAGTTAGGTGGCTATGTAAATGGACAGAATCAATGTAAGTCTATGGGATTTATTCCGTTAGACACTGAAAATACTTCTTTTCTGTGGCTAAAAGTAGCCACTTAAGTATCAATCCTGCCAAAAATAGCCACATACATGTAAGTATACATCCGTGAGAACGTCCGTGGACAACTTTAGCATTGGTCATAACTTTTGAACCGTTTGAGATAGAGCATTCATATATGCCCTGAAGGTTCCTTGTGACAAGAGCTTCACATGCATGCGAAAGAATTTGACCTTGACCTTTGACCTACTCAAAAAAAAACAAAAAACATTGGTCATAGCTTTTGAACCACTTGAGATACAGCCTTCATATTTGGCATGTGTGTTCCTTGTGACAAAAGCTTTACATTCATGCAAAATAATTTTGACCTGTCACCTTGACCTTTGACCTACTTAGAATAAAAAAATAAGATTTTGATCATAACTTTTGAACGGTTTGACATAGAGCCTTCATATTTTGCATGTAGGTTCCTTGTGGCAAGAGCTTAACAGTCACATAAAAAATTTTGACCTTGACCTTGACCTTTGACCTACATACAAGAAAATGTTAACATCGGCCATAACTTTTGAACCGTTTGAGATACAGCCTTCATATTAAGCATGTAGGTTCCTTGTGACAAGAGCTTAACAGTCACACAAAAATTTTTTACCTTTGACCTACATAAAAGAAAAAGTTAAAATCGGCCATAACTTTTGAACCGTTTGAGATACAGCCTTCATTTTTAGCATTTAGGGTCCTTGTGAACAGAGCTTCACATTCATGCAAAAAATTTTGACCTGTGACTTTGACCTTTGACCTTCTTAAAAAAAAATAAACATATTTTGGTCATAACTTTCGAACCGCTTGGGATAGAGCCTTCATATTTGGCATGTAGGTTCCCTGTGATAAGAGCTTTACATTCATGCAAAATGTTTGGATCATGACCTTGACCTTTAACCTACTTAAAAGAAAAAATAAAATTTTTCATATCTCTTGAAGTGTTTTAGATAGTGCCTTTATATTTGGCGTGTAGGTTCCTTGTGACAAGAGCTTTACATTCATGCAAAATTTTTTATTACCTTGACCTACTTTAAAGAAAAAATATTATTGTTCATAACTTTTGAACCGTTTAAGATAGAGCTTTCATATTTGGCATGTAAGTTCCTTGTGTCAAAGGCTTCTCACTCAAACAAAAAATCTTGATCTGTGAGCAACTTTGAATAAAAAATGACCATGCCCAGGGACATGTTCGTGTTTCAGAAACACATCTTGTTTTTTTTATGCTAAATTCTAAATTTAGCCACCCACCTAACTGAGGTAATGGCCAAATATGACCGACTCAGTATAAGTAGATAGATAGATACATAGATAGATACATATATAGATACATAGATTGATATCGCCATTCATTGGCATTTCAGACCCTTACTGCAAGAACTGACATTTATAAAGAATCTTTCTTCCCCCGAACCATTAGAGATTGGAATGCCCTTCCCGATTCGATAATTTTGACAGCTGAAGGTGCTGATGACTGTGTAACTAAGTTTACCTCTTTGGTTAGAGCTAGGGACTAACTTCCCATATCACAGATCCTGGTGTATGAATGTCATTTGACGTGTCACCAGTAACAATTCTGATCTGATTCTGATTTATCATTATTTTCAATAAGGAAGTGTCTTCAGTGCCGGTACCTGCACCCTAGACTGAGGCTAGAGAGCCGTATCCGGCACTCTAGACTCGGTGGCTAAAGTGACAGACCCGGCACTCTAACCATTCCTATGTGGCCAGGCTAGAGTGCCGGTGTCCCAGTTTATCTTGACCCCTGGGTAGCTTTACCCCCGGGGGTAAAGCTACTCAGGGGTAGCTTTACCCCCGGGGGTAAGGATATCCCGGGATATCTTTACCCCCACCCTGGATATCTTCACCCCCGGGGGTAAAGCTAAACTGGCCAGGATATCTTTACCCCCGGGGGTAAAGCTATACTGGCCAGGATATCTTTACCCCCACCCCAACTTTTGGGTATAAACTATTTTCTTAATACCCAATTTCTTCTTATATGTAAGAGAAGCAAGATAGTGGACTCGATGTTTCACTTTAACATTTTTTGTTTCAATCATGACTCAGACTAAAAGAACTACCCTAAGTAAGAAATATGACCACATTATAGAGGCAAATGATTATTTAATAACTTCTTTTTGTATATTTTCTTATTCAAAATGTCCCTTATGACAATCTTGCATAATCTTGCATTATCCCTGTCAGTTGTGAAATGGGTGGTGGTGGTGAGTGGAAAGGCGGGGGTAAAGATATCCCGGCTGGGATATCTTTACCCCCGGGGGTAAAGCTAAACTGGCCAGGATATCTTTACCCCCACCCCAACTTTTGGGTATAAACTATTTTCTAAATGCCCAATTTCTTCTTATATGTAAGAGAAGCAAGATAGTGGACCCGATGTTTCACTTTAACATTTTTTGTTTCAATCGTGGCTTGGACTAATAGAACAACCCATAGTAAGAAATATGAACATATATTATAGAGGCAAATGATTATTTAATAACTTCTTTCTGTATATTTTCTTATTCCAAATGTCCCTTATGACAATCTTTCATAAACTTGCATTATCCCTGTCAGTCGAGAAATGGGTGGTGGTGGTGAGTGGAAAGGCGGGGGTAAAGATATCCCGGCTGGGATACCTTTACCCCCGGGGGTAAAGCTTAACTGGCCAGGATATCTTTACCCCCACCCCAACTTTTGGGTATAAACTATTTTCTTAATGCCCAATTTCTTCTTATATGTAAGAGAAGCAAGATAGTGTACTCAATGTTTCACTTTAACATTTTTCGTTTCAATCGTGACTCGGACTTATAGAACTACCCTTAGTAAGAAATATGACCATATTATAGAGGCAAATGATTATTTAATAACTTCTTTTTGTATAGTTTCTTATTCAACATGTCCCTTATGACAAGCTTTCATAATCTTGCATTATCCGTGTCAGTTGTGAAATGGGTGGTGGTGAGTGGAAAGGCGGGGGTAAAGATATCCTGGCTGGGATATCTTTACCCCCGGGGGTAAAGCTAAACTGGCCAGGATATCTTTACCCCCATCCCCACTTTTGGATATAAACTATTTTCTCAATGCCCAATTAATTTCTTCTTATATGTAACTGAAGCAAGATAGTGGACTCGATGTTTCACTTGAACATTTTTTGTTGCAGTCATGACACTGATAGAACTACCCTAAGTAAGAAATTTGACCATATTATAGAGGCATATGACCGTTTAATAACTTCATTTTGTTTATTTTCTTAGTCAACACCTTGCTTATGACAATCTTTCTTAATCTTGCATTAACCCTGTCAGTTGTGAGTGGTGGTGGTTGTGGTGGTGTGTGGCAAGGCGGGGGTGAAGGTATCCCGGCCGGGATATCTTTACCCCCATCCATGAGCAATGGTAGAGATGTGAAATCCTGTTTCATGCAAGCTAGCTTGTGGTGATGTTATGTCAACCATAGACCATTGGACATCAGTAGACCTTCCATTGTTGAGAAGTGTGCTTGTCTGGGTTTTCCAAAATCTTGATTTTTTGGGGGGTGGTGGGGGTCACCCTATACCAGCCATGAAATCTTCACCTCCACCCATGAGCAATGGTATAAGATGTGAAAAAAATATTCTTGCAAGCTGTATGGTTTAATTAGGGCCCCGCACTGAAAGTGTGGGTGCCCTATAGTAATCACTCTGTCCGTCCGTCTGTCTGTCTGTCCGTCCGTCTGTCCGTCCACAATTTTTTTTATTCTCCATAACTTTTTATTATTCCTGGATGGATTTAAATATTACTTGGCATCACTCTGTCCGTCCGTCTGTCTGTCTGTCTGTCTGTCCGTCTGTCCGTCTGTCCGTCCACAAATTTTTTTATCCTCCATAACTTTCTTATTCCTGGATGGATTTAAATATTACTTGGCAGAAATGTTTACCATAATGTGATGGAGTGTTGCGCGCAAGACTCAGGTCCGTACCTCAAAGGTCAAGGTCATACTTAGAGGTTAAAGGTCAAAAAAGGGTCTTTCCTGTGTCCAATTAATAACTTTGTTATTATTCCTGGATGGATTTAAATATTACTTGGCAGAAATGTTAACCATAATGTGACGAAGTGTCACACGCAAGACCCACAGCCGTACCTCAAAGGTCAAGGTCATACTTAGAGATAAAAGGTCAAAAAAAGCGTCTTTTTTATTGTGTCCAATCTATAACTTTCTTATACCTGGATGGATTTAAATATTACTTAGCAGAAATATTAACCATAATGTCCGTCCACAAATTTTTTTATTCTCCATAACTTTTTATTATTCCTGGATGGATTTAAATATTACTTGGCATCACTCTGTCCGTCCGTCTGTCTGTCTGTCCGTCTGTCCGTCCACAAATTTTTTTATCCTCCATAACTTTCTTATTCCTGGATGGATTTAAATATTACTTGGCAGAAATGTTTACCATAATGTGATGGAGTGTTGCGCGCAAGACTCAGGTCCGTACCTCAAAGGTCAAGGTCATACTTAGAGGTTAAAGGTCAAAAAAGGGTCTTTCCTGTGTCCAATTAATAACTTTGTTATTATTCCTGGATGGATTTAAATATTACTTGGCAGAAATGTTAACCATAATGTGACGAAGTGTCACACGCAAGACCCACAGCTGTACCTCAAAGGTCAAGGTCATACTTAGAGATAAAAGGTCAAAAAAGCGTCTTTTTTATTGTGTCCAATCTATAACTTTCTTATACCTGGATGGATTTAAATATTACTTAGCAGAAATATTAACCATAATGTGACAGTGTGTCACGCGCAAGACCCAGGTCCGTACCTCAAAGGTCAAGGTCATACTTAGAGGTGAAAGGAAAAAAAAAAACGTCTTTTTTAACATCAACATTTTCCTACTCCTCTGATAGCGCTGCCGGGGCCCTAGTCAGTTTCACTGACAGCTCTAGTTATGCTTGTTTTGGGTTTTTTTGCTTCACTTACATATAAGAGGAAATTGGGCATTAAGAAATAGTTTTATACCCAAAAGTTGGGGTGGGGGTAAAGATATCCTGGCCAGTTGAGCTTTACCCCCGGGGGTAAAGATATCCCAGCCAGGATATCTTTACCCCCGCCTTTCCACTCAACCACCACCCATTTCACAACTGACAGGGATAAAGCAAGATTATGAAAGATTGTCATAAGGGGCATTTTGAATAAGAAACTATACAATTTCTTAAAGTGATTTTTAATTCATAGACTATTTGTTATTTTCCCTGCGGAAATATAATTTAGAAGAATATACAAAAAGAAGTTATTAAATAATCAATGGTCGTATTTCTAACAAAGGGTAGTTCTATTAGTCCGAGTCATGATTGAAATGAAAAATGTTAAAGTGAAACATCTAGTCCACTATCTTGCTTCTCTTACAGATAAGAAGAAATTGGGCATTTAGAAAATAGTTTATACCCAAAAGTTGGGGTGGGGGTAAAGATATCCTGGCCAGTTTAGCTTTACCCCCGGGGGTAAAGATATCCCGGCCGGGGATATCTTTACCCCCGCCTTTCCAATCACCACCACCACCCATTTCACGACTGACAGGGATAATGCGAGATTATGAAAGATTGTCAAAAGCAATATTTTGAATAAGAAAATATACAAAAAAAAAGTTCTTAAATAATCATTTGCCTCTATAATATGGTCATATTTCTTACTAAGGGTAGTTCTATTAGTCTGAGTCATGATTGAAACGAAAAATGTTAAAGTGAAACATCGAGTCCACTATCTTGCTTCTCTTACATATAAGAAGAAATTTGGCATTTAGAAAATAGTTTATACCCAAAAGTTGGGGTGGGGGTAAAGCTATCCTGGCCAGTTTAGCTTTACCCCCGGGGGTAAAGATATCCCGGCCGGGATATCTTTACCCCCGCCTTTCCAATCACCACCACCACCCATTTCACGACTGACAGGGATAATGCGAGATTATGAAAGATTGTCAAAAGCAATATTTTGAATAAGAAAATATACAAAAAAAAAAGTTCTTAAATAATCATTTGCCTCTATAATATGGTCATATTTCTTACTAAGGGTAGTTCGGGATATCTTTACCCCTGCCTTTGCACTCACCACCACAACCCATTTCACAACTGACAGGGATAATGCAAGTTTATGAAAGATTGTCATAAGGGACATTTTGAATAAGAAAATATACAAAAAGAAGTTACCGTATTCGCCCCAATTACCGCACATGCTCCTATAAGCGCACACCAAAGCTATTTTTGAAATGGAAATGTATAAGCGCACACTTTACAGTAACCTCCCCCTGGAATCTCTCACAGTAAATCTATAAAAAACTTAACAGTATTTCTTCAACAGTGAAGGCAATGCTTTAGTTTCCTTTTCCGTCCCATTAAATATCAGTATGCATCATCTCGGAAGCTGTTGTTTTTGCATCAAGTGTGCGCTAATTAGGTAGATTTTTCACTGTGATTTTTGACACGATTTTGAAAAAACTAAGCGCACAGTGCGGTAATTAGGGCGAATACGGTATTAAATAATCATTTGCCTCTATAATATGGTCGTATTTCTTACCGAGGGTAGTTCTATTAGTCCGAGTCATGATTGTAAAGAAAAATGTTCAAGTGAAACATCGAGTCCACTATCTTGCTTCTCTTACATTTTTAATTCATAGACTATTTGTTATTTTCCCTGCGGAAATATAATTTAGAAGAATATACAAAAAGAAGTTATTAAATAATCAATGGTCGTATTTCTAACAAAGGGTAGTTCTATTAGTCCGAGTCATGATTGAAATGAAAAATGTTAAAGTGAAACATCTAGTCCACTATCTTGCTTCTCTTACAGATAAGAAGAAATTGGGCATTTAGAAAATAGTTTATACCCGAAAGTTGGGGTGGGGGTAAAGATATCCTGGCCAGTTTAGCTTTACCCCTGGGGGTAAAGCTATCCTGGCCAGTTTAGCTTTACCCCCGGGGGTAAAGATATCCCAGCCGGGATATCTTTACCCCCGCCTTTGCACTCACCACCACAACCCATTTCACAACTGACAGGGATAATGCAAGTTTATGAAAGATTGTCATAAGGGACATTTTGAATAAGAAAATATACAAAAAGAAGTTATTAAATAATCATTTGCCTCTATAATATGGTCGTATTTCTTACCGACGGTAGTTCTATTAGTCCGAGTCATGATTGTAAAGAAAAATGTTCAAGTGAAACATCGAGTCCACAATCTTGCTTCTCTTACATGTAAGAAGAAATTGGGCATTTAGAAAATAGTTTATACCCGAAAGTTGGGGTGGGGGTAAAGATATCCTGACCAGTTTAGCTTTACCCCTGGGGGTAAAGCTATCCTGGCCAGTTTAGCTTTACCCCCGGGGGTAAAGATATCCCAGCCAGGATATCTTTACCCCGGCCTTTCCACTCACCACCACCACCCATTTTACGACTGACAGGGATAATGCAAGATTATGAAAGGTTGTCATAAGCAACATTTTGGGTAAGTGTAATCCTTGGACTAAATCAGTTGGATTATTGGATATTGGAAAAATCCAACTGAATCCAAGTTGGAAAAATGGGGTGTATTCCTTGGACTATTTACCTGTTGGACCATGTTTTGAAGATAGATTTAATGAATTTTATCATGTAATAATATACATCACTTACATGTTTTTTTTTCAACTTTGAAAGGTAATAGTTTTCAAAAGTACTCTTGTCTTCTGAAAAAACAATACCAAACTGAAAATACTTTTTTTGCCCCTTCTTATTACTGTTCATTGTAATTATCCTTTCCCTCCCCATAAAAGAAAAGAAAAGAAAAAAAAATGAAACATAAAATGACAACAGAGAAAGAGATAGATGTGAAATATACATTCCCCAAATGGGATTAAAGGAAAAAAATGTCAAACTGTAGAAATCCATTAACAATGGGTGATTGCTTGTTTACCTGAATTATTTTAAGCCAGGTGACTGATGCTTCCTTATTAAATGGGTCCTTAATTGGGTTTGTGTACTTAATAATTTTAAAGTATCTGTATGGTCTTCCACATCAAACAGAACTTGTTTTTGTTGTACCAGTGGTCACCCAAAAATAAATATTTGTCTAATTAGGGACAAAAAAAATGACTGATGTCACAGTTTGGATTAAAAACATAAATTGAGTAATGCAAACAGATAACCGTATTCGCCCTAATTACCGCACATGCTCCTATAAGCGCACACCTAAGCTAATTTTGAAAAGGAAATGCATAAGCGCACACTTTACAGTAACCTCCCCTTGGAAGCTTTCACAGTAGATTGTGGGTGCTCCTTAGAACCGCCTCGATCTGTGTTTTGGAGAAGAAGTAAGAAAATAATGTATACACTTTTCTCTGTATAAAGTGGGCTTTATAAGGGTAGACATTTCATGGATGTTAACGTAATGTGATTACCGTATTTATCCTAAATATTCCGACACTTTCGGACACTTTTTAATAAGCATGATTTTTTCCCAGTTTGTTAATAAGGCTTTTCGTTGGGGAAAGACTTTGACTAAATTGCAAACAGTGCAGACCCTGATCAGACTGCTCCTTCAGATCTGGGTCTACAGTGTTTGCTCAGGCTTATGTTTTCGGACATTAAGGTATCCGAATACTTAGGGTAAATACGGTAATAAGCATTTTCCTGTTTCCAAATATAATGTGAGTAATTGGTGCCTATTAGATGTCTGTATGACTTTTATTATTTCAGAAAATACAAATAGATCTGTGTTTTTTTTTTTTTTTTTTTTTTTTCAGTACTTTTTGAATGTTTAGATGCTTTTCGTCACATTATTTTTACCCCCATTCTACTGTAACATTCCTACAAATCCGTTGATTATTTCTTTCTTTAATCCATTGTCTAATGTGCAATTATTGAATTTGAACTGAATAATTGCAGATTAGACAGAAAGAAAAATAGAAAGAAAAATAGCCAACAGTTTTGTAGGAACATTATAGTAGAATGGGCGTTAAACAGTAAAGATCATAAAAACTGTGACAGATATACAGACTACAAGCAAAAATTGTATACCCAGATCAGTCTACTCAAGACGTAGCTTCATCTTGGTCTACTGTATTGCTATGTTTTGCCTGAATTTGTACAACTTGCAATATGGTGTCCCAATTTTAAGAATTTTATGGTATTCTACATGGTGACCTTTTTTTTTTCAGAAATTTTATACAGTGATGTTAATTTATACAGTAACAGTGGTGACCATAAATAGCAAACTGATACAGGGGTAGCAAAATATGTAGGCCGAGTTCAGACTGCTGAAGGTCTACAGTATTTGCCAATTAGTCTGAATTTTAGTATAACAATTTCAGTATAACACAACTTGTTCAGATTGTAGCTTCATTAACTCACATACGAATCTGTCCAATTTTTAGGATCTTTACAGTATATATATTTAGTCGTAATAAATTCCCACTTCCCAACCCAACACAAATATATTATTATAAATATTATGTACTGGGAATTTTACTTTTCCCAAACTTTCTAATTATAACTCAGAAATTGAAGCCATAAAAGGGGAGATGGTTGATAGTAATAATGATCAAGAGCCTACATTTTCATACTGTTACCATATTTTCCCTGTACAATTTGTAAGGATTTTTTTCAGACTCTGTTAATGTGTAAATAGCAAACACTGAGTGCAGACCCTGAATAGACCATTAATTTAGTTTAGTATTAAATATGAAATCATTAAAATGCAAAACATTCCCATGCCAACTTCCCAACTTAAATAAATTGGTCAAGATACGAAATTGCCTTTTAACTGTCTTTGCTAAGTTTACAACTTAAGTTTCTAACTTAAAAAAAAAAACATGAGCGGGGGTGGGGCACTGGGGGTGGGTAAAAGCAATGGGTTAAGCATAGTGCCGAATTCTGTAAGATATATATAAAAAAAAAAGGTTAAGTTAGGGTTCAAAATTTTCCTCATAGTGCAGAATTGCTGAATTTTGACAAATGTAACAAGCAGGTTCAAATATGAGTTCAAAATAATTAAAATAACTTAATGTACTATTTCCTGATGTCCAGCGAACAAAAATGTAAAGAAATTATATTAGAGAAATCTTCAGCTTTGAAATACAGTCATGCTCAAGCTCTTACTTCATAGTTTGCATTTTCAATGCTGTATTTATTGGCTTAATGATCTACCCCACTGAATAAAAGCATCTACAGTCTGGGATTCTTTTCCAAAGGTTAATGATTTTTGTTGCCCCAGACATTCACCTGACCCTTAATACCTGAAGCTCAGGTTCATTTAAGGTCAGCTATTGTTCTCCGCAGGTTATTAGTGCCTGATCATTCTGCATTTAGACAAGCAGGAATATGCACAGAGTTTTTGTGCTTTAACCCGCCTTCCTATCCCCTAACACCTCCAGTCATGGTATGAGCCACACAGTGACCAGCTCAGCTAATATGTCTCCTCTTTAAAATTTGATTTTCTTCATCTTTGGCCTATTACATAGCTATATTCATGAAACAGGTGGGACACATCTATCTATGCTTGGTGTACTTGTTTATGTTACTGGGTTACAAAGTACTGCCCCATTACTGCAGCACACTTAAGTTGAAACTGTCTCCATGAACCACATGTCTGTCACTCCTGTGTGGCCACAAGCAACCGTTCTAGAGATACTGCAGAATCTCTCTGAACACCTGCTATGGCTCCTCCAAAATTTGTCTCCAGGCTTACTTTCTAGAACTATCCGGACGTTCTCTGAATAATCGCCGAGACAACCCCAAAAACCATTACATATGTAATCTTGGCAACTTGTCACTGGGTTACAGAGCACTTAGCCCTTTGGTTCCATTACATATGTAATTTTGGCAACTTGTTACTGGGTTACAGAGCACTTAGCCCAGAACAAAATACATTTCAATAATTTGCTATATTTAGCTGAGCTGGTCCCTGATTGGCAAACTTGTTCAATAAACAATATATACTAGAATCTTGTTGTTGTTCTATAAACAGTGTATTAACACAGCTACTGTAAATATTGGCTATCATTATTACCTATTGATAGGTAACTGTAGATAATCTGAATAACATCATGTTAACAAGTCCATGTAATGAACACCTTGGAAAACCCCACTTTATACAGGGAAAAGTAGGGTTTACAAGGGTATACATTATTTTATTATTTCGGCTCCAAAACCTAGATTGTGGTACTCATTGGAATAATGAGGCAGTTCTAACGAGTACCCATAGTCTATGTTTTTATGCAAAAATAAGAAAAATATCACAAACTATCATATGATTAATTTTCTTCCTATCGTCATAAACAGATGCCCTATATTGCATAGGCATGTTCTCCTAATGAACAGTGGTGTATACCATTACGTTAACATACCCATGCAAAAAAGGGCAATTTTTCATGTCTCTGGGAATGGCATTTTTCATATGATAAATTGTGCTATTTTTCTTATTTCGGCTTCAAACATAGATTGTGGGTGCTCGTTAGAATCGCCTCATTGAGGTGGTTCTAACGAGTACCCACAATCTATGTTTTTGAGCAGAAATAAGGAAAATAATATTTTCCTTGAAAACCCCACTTTTCCCTATATAAAGTGGGGTTTATCAGGGTGTTCATTACATGGGCTTATTAACATAAAGCTGGGGAAAATAAGTTAGGGAGTTTTTGGGGTGGCACTTCTGAGCAAGGTTGGCAAAAAAGCAGGAAATACTCATATTTCCCTGGACGGCGGGAAATACAGGGAATTCCCGGGAAATACTGGGAAATATATATTTACATAGGTGGTGCCAACTGAGACTGCTTAATATACCCCAACTACCTAGCTATTTCATAATTATACATGTTTTTCTGTAATTTATTTAATTTTTTCCACTTATCCCGCTGAACAAGACAATCCCTACATTTGCAAACAGTTTAGCTGCAGATAAGCCATCTGATCAGGATCTTCACTGTTCATCATGCAGTTTGTGAATTTAAAAGATAGCTTATATTAAGTGACATGTGTATTGAAAGTAGAGAAATTCTAATTTTAAGTGAAAAATTTTAAAAGTGTAACAAGATGCCGTCTGATCAGGATCTTCACTGTTCATCATGCAGTTGGTGAACTAAAAAAAAATAACAGATGGATTATATCAAGTAGATAGAAAGTAGGGAAATTCTAATTTCAACTAAATATTTTTTATCAGAGTAACAAGATACCAAAATTATATTTCATGAAATTCTATGGTGAAAAATTTCCTTAGCATAATAACGCGTTTTTCATTTTATTTAATTTTTTTTTTTTTCTTTTTTTCTGTATATATGCCTATGTGGTGATATACCATACCATTAGGTGCCATTTTCAATAAACAGTAATTATCTTCAATTATCATAGGCATTATATGACTGATTAAAGCACTGGTCCTCCTGTAATTGGTCCTCAAATTATACCCCTGGTCCTCTAGAGGACTTGGTCCTCAGTCCTCTGGTCCTCAAGTAAAAGTCCTCAAATTATACCTTCCCCAAAAATTGAGCAGTTGGAGGAAATAATAAAACTAAAATTTCCTTCAGTCACTTTCATTTTTATTTTTGAAAAGTTTAGGGAGGCTGACGTGAGAACCAGAAAATAAAAAATTCTATAGCCTAAGCCTAAACTATCATTTATATGGCATCTGAATTCAGTTACCGTAATAATCCTATAAATTGGGACACCTTTAGCATGTGTTGTAATTATCCTAAAAAATGAACAAGTTGAATTTACCAGCTAATAAAGCGTTCAAAAGACTTGGACAGAAGGAAAAATAGTGTAGACTTTGATCAGAGCAGTCTGATCAGCTCTTAACTATTTGTCATTATGTTAACAAGTCCATGAAATCAATACTCTGGTAAACCCCACTTTATATAGAGAAAATTGGGGTTTACAAGGGTATACATTATTTCTTATTTCTGCTTCAAAACATAGATTGTGGATATTCATTAGAAAGGCCTCAATAAGGTGGTTCTAACGAATACCCACAGTCTAAGTTTAGAGCAGAAATAAGGAAAATATCGCAATTTTTCATAGGAAAAATGCCATTTTTAGAGCCATGAAAAATTGCCCTATTTTGCATGGGTGTGTTACCATTATGTTCATGCATGTAATGCTGTCACATTTTTTATGATTTTTAACCCCAAAATATATTTATTGTCCAACAGGTAAATAGTCCAAGGAATAGCCCACCTTTATTCAAATTTGATTTTACTGGGTTAATTCAGTATTATCTTTTTGAGTGGTCCTTGATTAAATGAAATTTGCCTGAAAAAGATCTCTTTGATGCAAATGTTATCAATTGATAAGTAGAAACTGATATCCCGGGCTTAAATCAATTGAGTTAAGCAATCAAGCATTGTTGTGGTTTAAATTTTGTATGGTTCAGTCATTATTCTCCTTCCTCTCATTTTGGGGATGTGTATTTTCATATTTCTTTCCTATAAAGTCCTTTAACATTCCAATCATTCCTTTTTTTGTCTCTCATTTTGGGTGCATTTACAACATTCATTTACAATAAGCTTTCAGGCTATGGCTATCAGTTTCAAAACAAAAGCAAAACAAAAAAAAAAAAAAAAAAAAAAAAGAAAAAAGAAACAAGAAAGAGACTTTTCAGTAATTATGCATTTTATCTGAAAACAGAGTAAGTTTGAAAGTTATTAATTTCCAAAATTGAAAAACTTTATTACATGATAAAATTAATTAAATTTATCTTCATAATATAGTCCAACAGGTGAACAGTCCAAGGAATACACCCCTATTTTTCCAACTTGGATTCAGTTGGATTTTTCCAATATCCAATAATCCAACTGATTTAGTCCAAGGATTACACCTACCCCAACATTTTGAATAAGAAAATATGCAAAAAAGAAGTTATTAAATAATCATTTGCCTCTATAATATGGTCATATTTCTTACTAAGGGTAGTTCTTTTAGTCCGAGTCATGATTGAAACGAAAAAATGTTAAAGTGATACATCGAGTCCACTATCTTGCTCCACTTACATATAAGAAGGCATTAAGAAAATAGTTTATACCCAAAAGTTGGGGTGGGGGTAAAGATATCCTGGCCAGTATAGCTTTACCCCCGGGGGTAAAGATATCCCAGCCGGGATATCTTTACCCCCGGGGGTGAAGATATCCAGGGTGGGGGTAAAGATATCCCGGGATATCTTTACCCCCGGGGGTAAAGCTACCCAGGGGGTAAAGATAAACTGTTACACCGGTAATACAATACTTGATAGCTATAATCTGCCAGAGAGCATCATACCAAGGACGAACATTTACCTGACATAATATCTAAAATTATCAACCATATTGGAGTAGAGAATACTCCACATGGTACGCATACTAAAATTGGACACTAGCAACTCGCAATGTTATTGTTATTACATGTATTATTATTATTCAAGCATTAGATACTAAATTGTGCAGGCTTTAAAATCAATGATGCATTTAGTAATTTCCTTGATTGATAATATTGATCAATTCAGTGAGTTCACTCCCTGGTAATTATGGTTTTGTTTGTTTTAAGGAGAAAACTGAAGTGTGTGATGTGTTTGCGGTGATAATGTAAGACAATAAGATCTTTAAACTTTAAGATATCTTCGAGGTCGTTTGACCGCTCAATCAGGTAACAGGTTGTTTGTAGCACACCATAATTATTTTTACAACTGCGAGAAACACTGGTTTTGATTTCAGTTATACAGTAGAACGTCGATCGCTCGAACATCGATGGCTCGTTTACTATGGCTGAGTCGAACCCTTTCTTGAGCCCCTAGCGACATTCTCTACATAAGAAATAGCGGGGAATAATTTAGATTTGAGTCTTTTATTTTGTTAATGTTTGCTGTGTGTATCGATGAGCCGATTCTAATGAGTACACACAACATACATTTGCATTATATAACACCGGAAAAATGTCCAAAAGAATCTTATTATTCCTCCTAACAGTAACCCTCAGTGGCTCGAACTACCCCTGTCTCGAACATATTTTCGAGATCCCAGAGGTGTTCGAGCCATTGAAGTTCGACTGTAGTTATGTACAAACAATAATACGGAAGATAATAATGATAATAATAAGTTTATTTCCAATTAACGTTATTGCATACTTTCTTTCCATGAAGACATTATAAGAATGAGCCGCGTCATGAGAAAACCGGTTAATGGCATATGCGAACAACAGAAGCGCAGATCAGCCTGCGCATCCGTGTAGTTCACAGACTTACATGCTGTGTCAGTAAAATGATGTCCGTTTTATCTCGATTCTAGATGGTGGAAATAACAAAGAATTAATATATTACCGGCACTCTAGCCAGCCCAATTTTAGCAGTTGATGATATACACAGTTTCAAAATCATGTGAAGTATTCTCCCTTGTGGCAGTTTTGCAGTTCTTGATAAACTTAGTATATATACCATGTGGAGTATTCCCTCCTCTAATATGGTTGATAATTTTAGATATGTCAGGTAAATGTTTTCTTTCTTTAAGTCATCCTTAGTTTAATGCTCACTGGCGGATTATAGCTATCAAGTAGTGTATTACCAGCACTCTAGCCTGTCCACATAGTTAGCCTGTCCACATAGGAATGGCGGGAGTGCTGGGTCCGCCACTTTAGTCACCGAGTCTAGAGTGGCGGAGTTGGCAAGCAACCGGCACTCTAGACACTTCCTTTCAATAATTACCTCCCTTAGATGTGTCTTCTTGCAATGCAACTATAGTAGGAGGTGGAGAAAAATCTGTTAAGAAAAACTCAGTCGAGTGTCCTGACCGCAAGGTTGGGCGGTCAAAACCAGGGGTGGTTTTCACTGGTTAAAACTGCTCCAGTCAATACTCCCAGAGTGGTCAATCTATCAATCTTCCAATAATGCTTAATATGTATCTTAATTGTAACCAGAGAATTTATACAATATTCGGATCTGCATTTTTGACTTGACGGCTCAGCCCTGCCTTACCATGTTTATTGCAGGAAACTCCACTGGAGAAAGCCCAAGCAGCCAAGAACAAGGGCAATAAATATTTCAAGGGAGGTAAATATGACGAGGCCATCAAATGCTACACACAGGCCCTTGAGATTTGTCCGGCAGAACATAAACAGGAAATATCAACTTTCTATGCAAACAGAGCTGCTGCTTATGAGAAATTGGTAAGTTTGTGGTATTTTGTCTAAACCATTAACCCTTTTTGTCGCGCCTGCTATTAGCATGGCGCAATATAGGCGCCCGGTTTTCCGTCCGTTCGTCCGTCCATCCGTTTAGTCGGGGATTTGAAATTCGTAGCTCGCGTATTTAAGGAGTTTAATGCACCTTACTTTCTCACACTTAACTATGATACGAATTTATTTAGAGGTCTCTCAGCATCTTGAAAATGGAGTTAGAAAATCAAAAGAGTGGGGAAAAAGACATAAAAAGGGGGGATAAATGTTCCTACCCTCTTTTCTCATTTAAGCATCCAAACAATTCCAAACGACACCTCCTCTGAAACTACAAGGCCAATTGGAACCAAATTATATGTGAGCCACCATGGGGTGGAAGAACAAACATATATTCTGAATATCTGGGTCACATGACCAAAATGTCCGCCATGCCCATATATGGTAAAAACCTTTGAAAATCGCCTACTCAGGAACCAATCGACCGATGACCTTGAAACTTTGTATACAATATATGGGACCCGGGCCCTATCGAATTTGTTCAAATGATGACATTTCGTTGACCTTGACCTTTCTTACGTCAAGGTCACATTCGGTCACTTAGGATTTTGTATGGAAAAGTCAGGGTTTTCTGGTTCTGTTGCAGCTTATGACATCATAGTTGATATTTGCAATCAGCTTAATGATCCTGGGGCCGTAAGATTAAATAGTTTTTTAATTTTTCTAAAACTACTGGGCTTACTGATACCAAATTACATATACTGCATCAGTGTGGTCGAGAAATCCAAATTTGTTAGAGGGGTCTGTGTGATCGTCACACCAATAAACGGCCAAAAGTGATTTTAAATTCTGCATCTCAAGAAATACAAGACCTTGGTATGCAGCATTTTGGACTCTAGCCCTAAGATGGTTCTGACCATAATCAATGTATGCGACACCAACAAAAGAAAACAATGGTTGATTTCAAAATAATTTGGCATCAATGGTCCTGGGATTGGCCTCTTCTAAACCATTATGGTCTGTTAAAATAAATGGCCGGGGTGTGTGTGTGTGGGGGGGGGGGGGGGGGGGAGAGTATGCCCACTTGAGTTCTGGTGTGCGTAGTTTCCCATTGGCCGCTTGTTTACAATTTTGTGTTCAGGGAAAAGTCGCGTAAACTTGATGGCAGGCGTAAACCATATCTAATTGGCGTTGTCACAGCCACAGTTTTCTGCTTTACTGATTGCGCTTGTTTGGTTATCTTTTGTTGATTAGCTTCATAAACAATTAATTGGTGACCAGTGGTAGTTTGATATGAAGTTACCATGACAGCAATACCTCTGAAAGACGACAATGTGCAGTGAAGATAACAGCGCTGCCCTATTTCAGTTTTTTTTTTTTTTTCAAAGGGTTGGCAGATTTTTGTTCAGTATTTCAGAATTGAAGGAAAGTCGTGTTTTAATGAGTTTACGCCTCTGAACAATCAAGCCTCCTTTTGACTGAAGGTGTGCGAAATTTTACTGCGAACAAAAAAGAAACATTATACAGTATTTGGTGGAACGATTTTACTTTAATGTTTTAGACGTTTATTGTTTTCGTTTTTAACATTAATTTGCTGCAAAAATATACTCTACTAGATTTAAATATCGACATCTAATTCTCCAGCTGCGGTTTTGATACACTCCAGCTTATTTGCTGATTGAATTACTCTGGTTCTGGTCGATCTTTTGGCAAACATGCGCAAATTGAGGTCACCAAGTTACATGACGATGCAGAAAAGTTCAGTCGAGGGTCGGTGTTGAACCCGATGTTCCCACCCTTCTTGACAAAGGTGAAGAGAAGAAGCTTGATTTACGTAGGAATCGTAACATTTATTATGCAAAACATCGTCCCTGTTCACTGTTCAATATATCTGACATATTAGGTTTCAACCTCAAGTAAATTAACCCGACCGCCTAGTTCCTTTCATATGTACGAACGGATTTCCGCCAGAACGTCTGAAGGTAGGTATCTGATGCTCTGTCTCTGGTAGGGTTAACCGGAGCCTAACTGTTTGGTTTCCTTTGCTGCAGAATTCTAGCTATTTCATGCTGTCGAGTCCTTATCGTTGTTTCATCTCTTTAGTCGTTTGATTTTCTGTTCTCGGAGATGTTGCACTGATGAGCTAGAACTCCATCATGAAGAGTGAACAATTTATCGGTTTTAACCACGACAATCAAGGGCGTGTAGTGTGACCACCTAAAATCTACTTCTTTTGTGTTTTATTATTTTCATAGTTAGTCCTTAAGATGCATGTATTGCTAATGCCTTTTCTATTTTGGATAACCGTTCGGTCATGTGGGGAGATAACTGTATTTCTGGCTTTCCATCCATGACGTTTTCATTTTGGTGTTTTGAATGGGAGGTGCGAGATATTTTGTATAGATTCCTGATCATTGCATACACTCTGATTTTCAAACGTGATAACTCCTGATGGCTTGTCATAGAAGGCCTTTTTGGCCAGTCTATATGGGACAAGTGGGGTGGTTGGGTGAGGCAAAGGTGACGTGGATCTTGCGTCAATAGGGCGTTCAGCTGATAGTGGCTTACAGCTGGACAAGACCTGCTGTTTTTCCAACAGTTAAGGGTAGAGGGGGAAATCTGTTATTTCGTCTGTTTCTGCTTTTCCCTTTTCCCATTTCTCCTCTGCCCCTTACTTTTATCTGCTCAACTATCTCTTCTATCGCTTTTCAAAAACGACCAACAAGGGGTGACGTGCTTTAAACCCAAAACAATCAATATTTGGGACAAATGTCAGAAAAAGGAAGTAGTAATATAGGAGATGAAGAACAGATTAATCAGTCTGTGACAAGAGACACATGATGATTAAGAGCTTATGGTGAATAGAGGGACAAGGCTATCGTAGGCAGGTTGCCCAACAAAATGGTAGAAAGTAAGTGCAGGTGACATCTTAAGATGCACGTTTACAGGTTATACCACAACTCTGGGTAAAGGGAAGAT
Source organism: Lucinisca nassula (assembly GCA_963580285.1). Taxonomy (NCBI): domain Eukaryota; kingdom Metazoa; phylum Mollusca; class Bivalvia; order Lucinida; family Lucinidae; genus Lucinisca; species Lucinisca nassula. The sequence continues at coordinate 97,140,053 of OY757019.1, forward strand.
AGAAGAAAGTTTAAGGGGTGGCTTTACGTTACATTAAACCTCGGGTACAATTTATTTTTAGTCGTGCGACTTAACAGAAAATAAGGTACTCAGTAAGATCTCAAGTGGCCAGTAACATTTACTTGTTTAAAATATAATGATGTCGATGTTACTTGGGGAGCCTTCAGCACAAACCGGAAACTTTGGATAATGATTCTTGAAATATACAATGAATTCATTAAATGTTGATTGTTTCAAGTCACCAGTTTAGAGAATCACTTGCAAGTCCACCCGCTGAAAAATTTGCTTGGTGGTGTATATTCCCCTTACTTAATATAAACCGGAAGGGAATGGCCATCAGTAACTTTTCAAAAATATATCTATCGGTCCCTGTTATGATACATCTATGACCATCCAGTAAAATAATTTAGTTTATGTTGGTTTTAGTATAATTTTTTATCACGATCTTTGACACAACAGGAAAAAGTGGTAAAATGGGCCATAGGTATATCGGAGGCCCTTGTACATGCTCGGATTGAAACAGAGTCATCAAGTTTCACATGCCCGTGCAAAAATAACCGTCCTTCATACTGACGAACAAGAAATTGTTTAAAAAAGTACTCAAAATTATTTAGCGCGAAAATAGTGTAAAATTTACCAAATTTTTGGGGTCAAATTTTAATGGCCAAAATTTATGGTAACACCGGATGTAATTACGTCATATCATTATTTTTGGTGTCTTCGAGTATTGACAAATATTTTGGCTTATGCAATAAATCAACATTCATATGTAAGCGCAAGCTACACATAACTAAACTCAATCCAACTATACCATCCGCATGGGGGTGGGTGTAAACTCATAGAATTTTCAACCCCTTTTCCCCACCAGATTTGCTAAATAATCACATGTCATATAGGTTAGGCTCCTATCTCAATGAAACGGCACAAATAAAGCGTGAGAATTTTGGGTGCATTAAATTTTTCGAAATCTGGTCTCAAATCCCGGACTAGTTCGTCAAGGCGTCAACATTTGCGACCACCCTAGCGTTCACCCTAATGGTCAAGTTTATTTCTCAAGAACTATAAGAGCTTCATTAATGATACTTGGTACAAACTTGTGTCTGGGGATGACAACTTACATGCAAGCATCCATATTTGACCTTGACCTACATTTCATGGTTCAATGACTTTTTAAAATATTGCGACCACCCTAGCGTTCACCCTAATGGTCAAGTTTATTTCTCAAGAAATATTAGAGCTTTATTAGTGATACTTCATACAAACTTGGGTCTGGGGTTGGCAACTTACATGCAAGCATCCATATTTGACCTTGACCTACATTTCATGGTTCACTGACTTTGTAAAATATTGCGACCACCCTAGTGTTCACCCGAATGGTCAAGTTTATTTCTCAAGAACTATAAGAGTATCTTTAATGATATTTGATACAAACTTGAATCTGTGGATGGCAACTTCAATGCAAGCATCCATATTTGACCTTGACCTACATTTCATGGTTCACTGACTTTGTAAAATATTGCCACCACCCTAGCGTTCACCCTAATGGTTAAGTTCATTTCTCAAGAATTATTTGAACTTCATTAATGATACTTAGTACAAGCCTTTTATGCAAGCATCTATGTTTGATCTTGGCCTAGATGTCATGGTTCGGTGACATTGCGCCCCCATAGGCGCGACATAGCCTTCGGCGGAATTCTTGTTGTATCAAATGGAATCTTCCTCCTTATATATAGGAGGAGTCCATTCAAAATTTAAGGATGTCAGGTTGTGTTTTTCTTCAAAATTTACCGGTATTCGGAAAATGGCTGAACCTTTTGAAAACAGTGCAGGCCCTGATCAGATGCCGCGTTCAGCGGCATCTGATCTGGACCTGAACTGTTGAACGCGGCATCTGATCTGGACCTGAACTGTTTGCCAAATACCCATTTTGGGGTTTCTGGTACATTATGGGTTAAGCTGCCAGTCATAACATTTGCAGATATTGTTGTCATTTCTTTTTATGCCCCCACTCGGAATAGTGGAAAGGGTGTATAGTGTTACCCCAGTCTATCCCTCTTTGTCCGCGTTCATGTCTGCAATGGTTTTAGCAATTTGCGTTTAACCCTTTTTCCCACTGAATAGATAAGTTAGCCACATCCATTTCTGACTTTGAACCAATCAGATTTCTTAATGTAATTTATTCCTACCAACTCATAAATTGAATGTCAAACATTGTAGATCCTGATCAGATGGCATCTGAAGCCAATTTAGATGGCACAATATTCATACATGTATCATCATCATCTTGAGCAGTTCAGAAATAATCAGTAATTTTTGTCATGGAGTCAGATTTCAGGCTTCTTTAGCTCACCTGAGCAAAGCTCAAGGTGAGCTTTTGTGTCACCTTTTGTCCGTCGTATGTGCGTCATTCTTCATGTGTCGTCAACATTTACCTTGTTAAGACTCTAGAGGCCACAGTTTTGGTCCAATCATCCTGAAACTTGCTCAGAATGATCATCTGGACAATATCTCCGTCAAGTTTGAATATGGGTCATGTCGGGTTAAAAAGCAGGTCAGCAGGTCAAACCATAGAAAAACCTTGTTAAGACTCTAGAGGCCACAGTTTTGGTCCAATCATCCTGAAACTTGCTCAGAATGATCATCCTGACAATATCTCTGTCAAGTTCGAATATGGGTCATGTTGGGTCAAAAAGTAGGTCAGCAGGTCAAATTATAGAAAAAAAACCTTGTTAAGGCCCTAGAGGCCACAGTTTTGGTCCAATCATACTCAAATTTGCTCAGAATGATCATCCTGACAATATCTCGGTCAAGTCTGAATACAGGTCATTTCGGGTCAAAAAGTAGGTCAGTAGGTCAAATCATAGAAAAACATTGTTAAGACGCTAGAGGTCACAGTTTTGGTCCAATCATCCTCAAACTTGCTCAGAATGATTATCCTGTCATTATCTTGGTCCTGTACGAATATTGGTCATGTCGAGTCAAAAAGTAGGCCAGTAGGTCAAATCATAGAAAAAGCTTGTTAAGAGTCTTAGAGGCCACAGTTTTGGTCCAATCATCCTTAAACTTGCTCAGAATTATCATCCTGACAATATCTCAGTGAATTTTGAATATGGGTCATGTGGGATCAAAAAGTAGGTCAGTAGTTCAAACCATAGATAAACTTTGTTAAGACTCTACAGGCTATGGTTTTGGTCCAAACATCCTCAAATTTGCTAAGAATGATCATCCTGACAATATCTAGGTCAAGTTCAAATATGGGTCATGTGGGATCAAAAAGTAGGTCAGTATGTCAAATTATAGAAAAACCTTGTTAACACTAGAGGTCACAGTTTTGGTCCAATCATCATCAAACTTGCTCAGAATGATCGTCTTTACAATATCTAGGTCAAGTTGGAATATGGGTCATGTGGGTTCAAAAAGTAGGCCAAATCATAGAATAACCTTGTTTACACTCTAGAGAATGCAATTTTTGGCTCACCTGAGCAAAGGGCTCACCTGAGCAAAGCTCAAGGTGAGCTTTTGTGATCACCTTTTGTCCATTGTAAGTGTGTTGTGCATCATTCATCATGTGACGTACGTCGTCAACATTTACCTTGTTCATCCTCTAGAGACCACAGTTTTGCTTCAATCTTCATGAAACTTTACCAGAATGTTTGTCTTGATGATATGTTCGAATATGGGTCATATCAGGTAAAAACTATGTCACTAGGTCTAATTCCTTGAAATCCTTGTTCACCCTCATATCTGAGTCAGGTTTGAATATGGGTCATGTCACGTCAAAAACTAGGTCCCTAGGTCAAATTCCTTGAAAACCTTGTTCACCCTCTAGAGACTTCAATTTCACTTCAATCTTCATGAAACTTTACCAGAATGTTTGTCTTGATGATATCTGGGTCAAGTTCAATATTGATCATGACAGGTCAGAAACTAGGTCACTAGGTCAAATTCCTTGAAAACCTTGTACAGCCTCTAGAGGCCACGATTTTTGCTTCAATCGCTACTAAGATTGTTCAGATAATAGCGTCAAAAACACTCGTAGCATCTACCGTGTCAAGGTTAAATATTAAGGATGTAAATCTCTTACCTCAGGTGAGCAATTTAGGACCATTATGGTTGTCTTGTTTACTAGTTACACGAACTTCACATTGACATACAAACTTTGGGGCACTTCAGGTAAGAGAAGTTCAAGAGCACATTCCTGAAATAGTCTCATTAAATTCTAAAACTACCAGTATTCTAAGGCTTGATTCATTAACTCCAGACAGCCAGGAGTAGACTGGCCCTCGTCTAACTGATAGTTTAATGACTGTAACATGTTTATTTTTATATAAAAATCTTTCATAAGACAAAAGATTTCTCACTGATTTGGCTGATCAGTTGTGAGTTTCTGCCAGGTAAAATAGTCAAGGAGGTGTTTTTTTTTCTCAGTTAGAATTCTTCAACTCATAGCCAGCTGGCCTCGATAGCACAGTCTAATGTGCGTCTGACTGGTGATCAGGTTGCGGGTTCAATAGCTACCGAGGTCAGCAACATTTATTCGTGGAGATTGATCGTGAAATCTTTTCTACGGTCATTCTGTCCCTTCAACTGATTCAAGAAGGGCAGTTGTCAGTTTCTGGTGAATGTGCACTGTACTGATTAACCGCTTACGTATAAGCCAGGAAAAAAATGTGGATAGGTAAATTGACCGGCACAAAAATGACCTGAAATAGTGTTGACTGGGCTGTTAATTTCCAATACCAAACAAACAAATTCCTCCTTATCTGGGGCCAGTTGTTCAAAACTAACGATGTCGTTAGTTAACGTAATGTTAAAACTTTGATCATTTATTATGGCAAATATGCTAATATTTTTGCTGAAAAAATGTGAGCAGCTTTTGCATTCGCAAAAGCTGCTCACATTTTTTTCAGCAAAAATACCAAAATTGACGATATTGAACTTGCCAGAACAGTTAACAATAAAACCACTAACGAGCTCGTTAAGCTAACGATGCTTTGAACAACTGGCCCCTGGAGCTTTGATTTCACCATAATCATAGGAACAAATGGGGTGGGTATTTTGTGATAATGGAAGGATAGTTTTTGTCAGTTCTCCATAAAAACCTATGTTGTGGGTATTCATTAGAACCGCCTCGGTGAGGCGGTTCTAATGAATACCCACAACATAGGTTTATATGGAGAAATAAGGAAAACTATCCTTCAAATATCATAAAATCATCATGTAAACAAGTCTGTGAAATGAACACCCCCCCTAAACTCCACTTTATATAGAGAAAACTGGGGTTTACTGGGGTATACCTTATTTTTCTTATTTCTGCTCCAAGACATAGGTTGTGTGTACTCCAAGACATAGGTTGTGTGTTCAATGAGGCGGTTCTAACGAGTACCCACAACCTATGATTGCAATATAAATAAGAAAAATATCATGGATTTTCTTCTGAAAAGTAGCTATTTTGGAGATGTGAAAAATGCACTATGTCGCACAGGTTTTTTGTCTTAAGGCCAAAAAAAAAAAAAAATGCCTTGTTTCCAGAAACATCAAAATAATTTTCTGGGTAGGTAGGCAAAATCTTTTTGTATGGGAAAAGCATAAATTCTTTGAAAAACACCCTTAAAATCAAAGAAAAATTCTCAGATGTCTCTAAAAAAGTTTGGGTAGGCCCCAAAAAAGTAGGGTCGGTAGGGTTTCCGGAAACAAGACATTTTTTTTTTTTTTTGCCTAATGACCCACCTTATCTGTTGCTATGATATTTCTTGATTCTTTTTGTTTTCATTCAGAAAAACCCCGAAGCTGTAGTTGAAAACTGCAGTGAAGCAATCAAACTGAACAACAAATATATCAAGGCCCTGAGTCGTCGTGCCACAGCAGCAGAACAGCTGGGCAACCTCACATTGGCACTTGAAGGTAAGTTTTAAACTTTAGTCCATTAATGACTAATGATATAATTACAGGTGTCTTGGCCAGTGGTTTTGGTCCAGATGATTTGTCTGTTTGTTTGTGCAATTATGTGTATTTTTATGCCCCCAACTTTGAAAAAGTTGGAGGGGCATATTGCTTCTGGTTCGTTCGTCCGTCCGTTCGTCCGTTCGTCCGTTCGTCTGTTCGTCCGTTCGTCCGTTCGTCCGTCCGTTACGCTTTTGATGCATAGCATAACTAAAGAACCGTGTATGCTAGGGTTTTGAAATTTCATATATTGATTCCTCATGGAAAATTAGCCGACGCTTATTTTTTTTCTCGTCCCGATTATGCCCCCTTCAAGAGTTATTGCCCTTTGAAATTTTTTTAATAAAATCTTGTCAGCAAGATATCTCAAAAACTATTGGAGCTAGAGCCTTGAAAGTTGTTGATTATATTGGTGGTGATGAGTAGATGAACTGATTAACTTTTGACAAAATTCCGAAAAATACTTTGAGAGTTATGGCCCTTTGTCATTTTGGTAATTTGTGCCCATTGTAATGTATGCTAAAAGTGATGCATAGCATATCTTTAGAACCGTGTATGCTAGGGTTTTGAAATTTCATATATGGATTCCTCATGGAAAATTAGCCGACGCGTATTTTTTTTCTCGTCCAGATTATGCCCCCTTCAAGAGTTATTGCCCTTTGAAATTTTTTTAATAAAATCTTGTCAGCAAGATATCTCAAAAACTATTGGAGCTAGAGCCTTGAAAGTTGGTGATTATATTGGTGGTGATGAGTAGATGAACTGATTAACTTTTGACAAAATTCTGAAAAATACTTTGTGAGTTATGGCCCTTTGTCATTTTGGTAATTTGTGCCCATTGTAATGTATGCTAAAAGTGATGCATAGCATATCTTTAGAACCGTGTATGCTAGGGTTTTGAAATTTCATATATGGATTCCTCATGGAAAATTAGCTGACGCGTATTTTTTTTCTCGTCCGGATTATGCCCCTTTTAAGAGTTATTGCCCTTTGAAATTTTTTTAATAAAATCTTGTCAGCAAGATATCTCAAAAACTATTGGAGCTAGAGCCTTGAAAGTTGGTGAATAGATTGGTGGTGATGAGTAGATGAACTGATTAACTTTTGACAAAATTCCGAAAAATACTTTGTGAGTTATGGCCCTTTGTCATTTTGGTAATTTGTGCCCATTGTAATGTATGCTAAAAGTGATGCATAGCATAACTCTAGAACCGTGTATTCTAGGGTTTTGAAATTTCATATATGGATTCCTCATGGAAAATTAGCTGACGCGTATTTTTTTTCTTGTCCGGATTATGCCCCTTTTAAGAGTTATTGCCCTTTGAAATTTTTTTAATAAAATCTTGTCAGCAAGATATCTCAAAACCTATTGGAGCTAGAGCCTTGAAAGTTGGTGAATATATTGGTGGTGATGAGTAGATGAACTGATTAACTTTTGACAAAATTCCGAAAAATACTTTGTGAGTTATGGCCCTTTGTCATTTTGGTAATTTGTGCCCATTGTAATGTATGCTAAAAGTGATGCATAGTATATCTTTAGAACCGTGTATGCTAGGGTTTTGAAATTTCATATATGGATTCCTCATGGAAAATTAGCTGACGCATATTTTTTTTCTCATCTGGATTATGCCCCTTTTAAGAGTTATTGCCCTTTGAGTTTTTTTTTTAATAAAATCTTGCCAGCAAGATATCTCAAAAACTATTGGAGCTAGAGCCTTGAAAGTTGGTGAATAGATTGGTGGTGATGAGTAGATGAACTGTTTAACTTATGACAAAATTCCGAAAAATACTTTGTGAGTTATGGCCCTTTGTCATTTTGGTAATTTGTGAAAAACTTTGTCATCGTTCTAGCGCCTACATTTCTTCACCAATTTCAATATAACTTCACACAAATGTTCCTTATAAAAAAATCTCGAGCGAGTTCGACTTTCAAGGTCATGACCTCAAGGTCAAGGTCACTGTGGCTATTTTTAGAAAAACTTTGTCATCACTCTAGCGCCTACATTTCTTCACCAATTTCAATATAACTTCACACTAATGTTCCTTATAAAAAAATCTCGAGCGAGTTCGACTTCAAGGTCATGACCTCAAGGTCAAGGTCACTGTGGCTATTTTTAGAAAAACTTTGTCATCGCTCTAGCGCCTACATTTCTTCACCAATTTCAATATAACTTCACACAAATGTTTCTTATGACAATATCTCAGCGAGTTCGACTTTCAAGGTCATGACCTCAAGGTCAAGGTCACTGTGGCTATTTTAAGAAAAACTTTGTCATTACTCTAGCGCCTACATTTCTTCTCTGATTTCAATATAACTTCACACAAATGTGCCTTATGACTATATCTTGAGCGAGGTTGACTTTCAAGGTCATGACATCAAGGTCAAGGTCACTGTGGCTATTTTTAGAAAAACTTTGTCATTGCTCTAGCGCCTACATTTCTTCACTGATTTCAATATAACTTCACACAAATGTTCCTTATGACAATATCTCGAGTGTGTTCGACTTTCAGGGTCAGGACCTCAAGGTCAAGGTCACTGTAGCTATTTTTAGAAAAATTTTGTCATCGCTCTAGCGCCTACATTTCTTCACCGATTTCAATATAACTTCACACAAATGTTCCTTATGACAATATCTTGAGTGTGTTCGACTTTCAGGGTCATGACCTCAAGGTCAAGGTCACTGTAGCTATTTTTAGAAAAATTTTGTCATCGCTCTAGCGCCTACATTTCTTCACCAATTTCAATATAACTTCACACAAATGTTCCTTATGACAATATCTCTAGCGAGTTCCACTTTCAAGGTCAAGGTCACTGTGGCTATTTTTAGAAAAACTTTGTCAACGCTCTAGCGCTTACATTTCTTCACTGATTTCAATACAACTTCACACAAATGTTCCTTATGACAATATCTCAAGCCATTTCAACTTTCAAGGTCAAGGTCACAATGGCTATTTTTAGAAAAACTTTGTCATCGCTCCAGCGGCTACATTTCTTCACCGATTTTAATATAACTTCACACAAATGATCCTTATGACAATACCTCGAAAGAGTTCGACTTTCAAGGTCAAGGTCACTGTGGCTATTTTTAGAAAAACTTTTTCATTGCTCTAGCGCTTACATTTTTTCACCAATTTCAAAATCGATTCACACAAATGTTTCTTATGACAATATCTGTAGCGAGTTCCACTTTCAAGGTCAAGGTCACTGTGGCTATTTTTAGAAAAACTTGGTCAATGCTCTAGCGCTTACATTTCTTCACTAATTTCAATATAACTTCACACAAATGTTCCTTAAGACAATATCTCAAGCGATTTCGACTTTCAAGGTCAAGGTCACTGTGGCTATTTTTAGAAAAACTTTGTCATTGCCCTAGCGACTACATTTCTTCACTGATTTCAATATAACTTCACACAAATGTTCCTTATGACAATACCTCGAGTCAGTTTGACTTTCAAGGTCAAGGTCACTGTTGCTATTTTTAGAAAAACTTTGACATGGTTCTAGCGCTTACATTTCTTCACCGATTTCAGTATAACTTCACACAAATGTTCCTTATGACAATATCTCGAACTATTTCGACTTTCAAGGTCAAGGTCACTTTGGCTATTTTTAGAAAATATTTGTCATCACTCTAGTGCCTACATTTATTGATGGATGTTAATAGAACTTCACACAAATGTTTCTTATGGTAATATCTCGAATTGCTTTGACTCTCAAGGTCAAGGTCACTATGGCTATTTTTAGAAAAACTTTGTCATTGCTCTACCGCCTACATTTATGATTTTAATCTAACTTCACACAAAAGATGCTTATGATAATATCATGAGCAAGATCTACTTCGCGGCCATGGCCTCAAGTCAAGGTCCCTTTGACTATTTTTAGAGAATTATTGTCATCACTCTAGAACCTACATTTATGGATATATTTTTAAACAAACTTTACACAAATGTTGCATATGATAATATCTCAAGCAAGTTGGACTTTTGCCATTTTAGTGTTTTCCGCACACGAAGTTGTCTTGTGCGAGGGGATTTGTATCGCATGCGATGCCTTGTTTTTTTTAATAAAATCTTGTCATTAAGTCCATATCTTGAGAACTATTTGAGCTTCATTAATCATTCTTGGTACAAACTTGCATCCAGGCATTGCAACTTCAACGCAAGCATTCATTTCTGACCTTGACCTATATTTCATGGTTCACTGACTTCGTGAATTATTGCGACCACCCTGACTTTCACCATTTCTCAAAAACTATTAAAGCTTTTTAAATTATAATTGGCACAAACTTGCATCTAGGAATTGCAATTGCAACGCAAGCATTCATATTTGACTTTTACCCATATTTCATGGTTCACTGACTTTGTGAATTATTGCGACCACCCTAACTTTCTATCTAATGTAAGAGTCCATTTCTCAAGATCTATTACAGCTTCATTAATTGTATTTGGTACAAGCTTGCATTTAGGAATTGAAACTTCAATGCAAGTATCCATTTCTGACCTTGACCTACATTTTATGGTTCACTGACTTTGTAAAATAGTTTGACAACCCTAACTTTCACCCTGATGTAAGAGTCTGTTTTTAAGAGTTTCATTGATGATACTTGGTACATGCTTGCAACTAGGAGTGAAATTTTTATGTAGGCATCTATGTTTGACCTTGACCTAGATTTCATGGTTTGGTGACTTTGCGCCCCCACAGGCGCGACATAGCCTTCGGGGGAATTCTTGTTGTATGTTTTTGAGTCTTTAACAATATTTGTTGAATATTTTGCCATCTAAGGACAAGCAGACGTTGGGGGCATTGTGTTTTACAAACACCATTTCTAGTTTCATATATTTTTTCACAGAAACTCTCTTTACTTCCAAACGCACACACTAGGCCTTATCCGAATCCAGTCTTGTGTGCAGCATCTCATCTGAATCACATTTTGTGCATCTGAAGCTACACATGTAACATTGTACATTATAACATGGTTTTGGATATAACAGTTGAAAGTGGCCCCCGCCCATAGGGGCTTGAAGAAATATATGGGCTGCATGATGCTTTCACACAGAGCTGAATCCGGCCCGCACACTAGCACTGGTAAACCGCTTAGAGGATCTAAGCCTGTCCATGAACCGCGGTGCGAGGCGGACGGTCCATGCTAATAAACCCTATTGGTTTCATTGGGCGACAGGGCTTACGATGTAATTTCATCTCAATGTCTGGTAAAAGTCCCACAAAATTGGAAGCAACGTCTCCAAAATGACCTTTACAGTGTTGACGGAGACGTTAAACCTCAAATCAAACAAACAAATAACAGTTTAAAGAGCCGGCCTCAGTAGCTCTGTAGGATGCGTGTCTGATTGTGCAGGTCATGGGTTTGATACCTGCCAGGTTGACAACACTCTTTCATGGAGACTGGTCATGACATCTCTTCTACAGTCATTCTCACCTTTTTGCTGACCTAAATAGTGTTGACTGGGCCATTATTTTCCATTCAACCTGTACATTAATGAATAAATTTGATAACAACTAAATACAGCACATCTTTATAACACTGTTCATTATATCATGGTTTCGGATACAAGACAGTTTAAAGTTGGATCCAAAATTGTATAAATCATACAGAAAAAATGACCATAAATGGTCACTACTGTAAAACACTTATATTTGGCAGTCATTTTATTTTGGCACTATTGGTGGTCAAGGAAAAAAATGCCAAAATAAAAAAAACACCAATTAAGATCAAAGAATAACAAACTGTCAGAAATTTTACTCGCAATGCACATCACAGTACACCCAGACCTCGTTACAGCACGATTCGGATTTAACACAGTTTTACTTTGGACCCCATATTTTCCCCAACCAACATTTATAAATATAATCCAAGGTTTCTATAAAGTTTCAAGCACAACAACTTTATTTCCCTCTGACTTATAACTGCAGTAGTACGGTAGTTAATACTGTAGTTGTCACAGTCAATAAAGGTTCTTTTTCACGTTAATTGCAGACATAACACCTTACAACTGTCGTGATTGGCATTTTATGGATTATAAGGAGTTTGTAGTGTACCAAAACACATAAAAATTCATACTCGATTAACCAACTATCTCAGCATGACCATAACAGTTTACTTAATTTATGAGGTAACTACATAAATACACATATCTTCAAAATTGTCATTTTGGGAAGTATATTGACAGTTTTACGGTCACAAAATTCATTTTACTGTGACACCTCAGCAGAAAAACTGTAAAGTTGATTTACCTCCCCAAATGATAATTTTAAATACACAACATTTATTCTCATTGACATTTTTTTATGTTAAAAATTGTTCTGTTTACACAAAACCACAAGCAAGTGAGCTGCCTGAAACCAAATTCCAGCCAGAGAAAAGTGTTGTTACAAGATTTAAGGGTTTGCAAATTTAGCAAATTTATAATGTTATCCAGTTAGATGATACATTGCATTCCCAGGCACATTAGCCCATTTTATACTGGAAAGACCAAAACGGGTCATTGGTAAACAGTGCAGCCCCAGATCAGGTGCTGCAGAATGTGGCATTTGATCAGGGGCTTAACTGTTTCCATTTTCTAATGGATTTAAATCTTTCGATGCCAAGTTGATTTCAGAACATAAATCCCAGTACCAAATTAATTTTTATTCGGTGGCATTTTCTACAACTTGAACCAGGTAGAAAAACACTTTTTTTAAAGTAAAAGCTTGGTTTTGCCGAAAACAGGTCTAACCTTAGGATTTGAAGCATATTTGAGCTAGTTATTTTCCTTGATTTGTTGATCGTAAAGAGAATCATATCGGTACTCCCGGACGTAAATATGTGACTAGGGTGCCCTGGATAGCAGTCGCAAAAGGTAGTTGCAATTATGCGACTAGGGCACCAAAATAGTTTGAAAAAAATAACGGATCCTGGCACCCCTCAATTTCAAAACGGAATCCTGCTGTAAGGGGGATATTTCCGGAAGATTCCATTCAGTACAAAACTGGTTAGAATAGGAAAGGAAACAACCAACCACTAGTTAATGCATTTATAAACCTCTGTTGTAGATGTGACAGCTGTGTGTATATTGGAGGGCTTCCAGAATGGTATGACACTGGCCACAGCTGATAGGGTGCTCAAAGAGCTCGGCAAATCAAAGGCTAAAGAAGCATTAAAGGTGAGATAATGTCATACAGAGTCACCAATAATAATCTTGAAAGAGCTGTAGAACCCAAATCGAAGTGAAAAAAAAAAATACAGCGTTGATCAAATGAAACTGAAGTGTTTATAGAGTTAAAACCCTAGCCTTCTAAATGTAGAGATAATATAGAAAAATAGCAGAAAATGGTCATTTTTTTCTATATGATCCATAAGCTTCTAAAGGTACGAGGGTAGGCTGAAAAGTTCTGAGCCTGACCGAGATCCAATGGTTTGTCCGTGCTGAAAGTGCCTTATTTTTCAACATATTCTCCCTTCCTGTCCACACACTGCCTCCAGCGATGCTGGAGTCCTTGGATCCCAATGGTATACAGTATAGCTCCAATATATCGCGGTAGTCGGGGTCCATAGCCTAAAAACCGCGATGTGGTCGGAGCGCGATATAATTCGCGGTAGTGTGCCGAGATGCCAATACAAGTCGCGGTGATAGTTTGGTAAGATACCGTTTATCAATCCACACTAATGGCTGTCAGTAGTGCTATCGGCCGTATTTCATCATTAAAGTATGTTCAGAATTACTCAGTGACAGAACATACAAAGAGGACTATGTCTACCATTTAACTTACATTCGAGAACAGCTGAAAATCTGCGTCTGAAAACATGTGATTGCTAAAATGTCAAAACAGGACGCCATTTTGGTTGTGCGGGTTTCCCTGGTTGTCTGTAACGGTGACGGCCAAGGGGCGCAACTACCATAAGTGCTAAGCGCTAAAGCAATTCGAGTTGTTTCCCTTGGCTTGCCAGATCTCAGAATCATTAAAAGTAGCGGTTGGAAAAAAAATTATTTAACGTCTACCACGGGCCGAAAAACTATACAACAACAAAACTCTCATTTTATTGTGTTTGTGCGGTGCGTGTCGATAAGGTGTGAAAATATGGTCAAGTTATGTCTCTAATTGGCTTTTATCCTCGAATCATAAAAATTAATCCACAATTAATGTGAAAATGATTTAATCGCTCCTCAGATAATTAACTACATCTAACAGTAGATGTTTGCATAATAAAAACAGACTTTTCTGCGATCTCATGAATGGTTATGTTTTGGCGCCAAATAGCAGGCGCTGGGCGGGAAAAGTCAAACGCTGTTGGCACCTGGTTTAACCTGGTTTGAAATAAAAAAAACAACTTAAAACTCTATTTTTTTTAATTATGAATTTTTAAGGAAAAAAAAAAAAAAACAGGATCCACGACGCGACCGCGATAGATTGGACATCGCGAAATATCGGAACGCGATATATTGGAGCTATACTGTATAAGGTCTCATCTTGGTCCCTGAAAAACTCCTCCACAGCAGCTTTCACCTCCTCGTCTGACTGATAATGCTGCCCAGCTTTTTCATGTTTGGAAACAGGAAATAATCTGATGGGGCTAGATCAGGTGAATACGGAGGGTGATTGACAAGTGTGAAGCCACAGTCATGCACAGCAGCCATTGCGACAACCGATTTATGAGCAGGCACATTGTCCTGATGGAACAAGACCCCTTTTGTCAATTTTCCGGGTCATTTAGCCTTAATTGCTTTTCGCAATTGTTTTAGCAGATCTGCATTATACCCCCCATTAATTGTTCTGCCCTTTTGAAGGTAATCTATGCATATTATACCCTTGGCATCCCAGAACACTGATGCCATCACCTTCCCTGCAGAGGAGATGACCTTTGCCTTCTTTGGAGGGGGTGAGACAGGGTGCTTCCATTGCATGGATTGTCTTTTGGTCTCTGGCTCAAAGTGATGAACCCAACACTCATCCTGAGTGACAAAACGGTCAAGAAAACCATCTTGGTCAGCTTCAAAAATAGCCAAGTTGGCTTGTGACAGGTTCAGTCTGGTCAACTTTTGGTCAGGCGTCAAAAGCCGTGGCACCCATCTGGCGGAAACCTTCGACATTCCTAATTCACTGTGTAGAATGTTCTCTACTCGTTCACGGGAGATGCCAACAGTATTAGCTAACTGATTCACAGTTAAACGCCTGTCATCCATCACGGCCTTGTGCACTTGGCCGATGGTTTCCTCAGTTGTTGCCGTTGTGGGTCGTCCACACCTGTCATCATCTTCAAGGCTGTCCTTGCCCATCTTAAAATTTGCTGCCCACCTTTTCACGGTTGCATACGAAGGAGCATCATCCCCTAATGTAGCAATCATATCGGCATGAATGTCCTTAGGAGCTAACCCCTTTTTATGGAGGTACTTGATGACACCACGATGCCAGATTTTGTCCATTTTCTCAAAAACGTGCTGGTATCAATTTTCAAAGTAGAAGTAAAACAAAGATCAGGAATCGATACAATTAACTTACTTCACCCACCAAAGACACCGAAGGGAAAGAAGCACAAACATGAAGCGACCAGACCGTAATTGAAACCTAAACAAAGGAAGGCCATAAGGACAGTTACTTTCCCACAAAATGGCCAAATGGCCATCCAAAATAAAAAGACACAAGTGATACTCACAGTAAGTAACAAACAACATTATAAATAAACCACAACAGAAGAACCGCCTTGGAAAGGTCAGTGGAAAGAATTCCACTGGGGGGCTTAAATCGATTTTACATGGCAATAATCCTCGCCCTTACCTCTGTCACGGTATACACTAATTTTGTTTAGTCCGCATGAAGGCTTCCTAACTCATGAGTGTAACATATCCGAGAACATACAAATCAAAAAACTACAGAGATGAAACAAGGTTGAGGACTCAACAGCATACAACAACAGAATTGCTGGAGCAAAAGAAAACCAACAGTTAGACTCCCATGTGAAGAAATGACCTGGCCCCGAGACCATAAAACTTTTTTCATGCTCAACTCACTTGAGCTTGAAATTTTAAATGCTAATAAATATCAACCCATTGTATACTACTGGACTCTTCAATTGCTGTATGTCAGACAAGTCCATTTGTCATACATAGCGTGTCAGGCCTATTTTTTCGTTTTTATTCTATTTTTGATGGAAAATTCTATTAGCAAATAGTGCAGGCCCTGATCAGATGCCATGTTCTGTGGTGTCTGATCTGGGCCTGCATTATTTGCAAGGTACCCCTTTAGGGTTTTTCTCCCATGCAGTGGGTTAAAATACAGATAAAATAAGTATTTTTCTGTTTAGATGGATAGAAGCTTATATTTATACCGTCATAAATTTTAAAATGCCAACAATTGTTGGCATTTTAATATTTATGAGCAGGATAAATTTCATGCTCATTGAGCATGAAAAAAAGTTTTATAATTTCAGGGCCTGGCCCTGAGTCATAAAACTTTTTAATGCCCCCGCATCAGATGATGCCGGGGGCATATAGTTTTTCCGTATGTGCGTATAGGGAACGTGCATATGAATGTACGTCTGTCTGTACGAATGTGCGTAACAGAATTACGTACATGTATGTACGTACATACGTACGTAATCCTGTTAGACTCTGGTTGAGGCATTTGTACCAGGTAGAATCTGAACTCATATTTTCCAAACCATGTTTTGGATTTGGTTCATATTTGGTATGATGATAGATATAAGTCCAAAGTTTTATTCAGCAGTACCCCACACCCATGCCTACGACCTCAAGATCAAGGTTACAGACTCTGAAATTTTTAATGTTAAAGACTCAGGTTAAGGTATTGGTACAAATTAGAACCTTATTATTTAAGAGCTCATATCTTCCAAACCATTTGATGGCTTTGGTTCATATTTGGTATTATGCTAGATATAGGTCAAAAGTTTTTTTCAGCAGTACCCCCAACCATACCCATGACCTCAAGGTCAAGGTCACAGACTGAAATTCTTAATGTTAAAGACTTGGATTAAGTATTTGTACCAGGTAGAACCTTATTATTTAAGAGCTCATCTCTTTCAAACCATTTGATGTCTTTGATTCATATTTGTTATTTTGCTAGATATAGGTCAAAAGTTTTATTCAGCAATACCCCCACCCATACCCATGACCTAAAGGTCAAGGTCACAGACTCTGAAATTCTTAATGTTAAAGACTCAGGTTCTACCTGGTACAAATACCTTAACCTGACCTTTTACGATTGATTTGATTCATGTTTGGCTTGTTGATAGATATAGGTCCAAAGTTTTGTTCAGCTATACCCCTTCCTCACCCCCTGTGCCCATGACCTCAAGGTCACGGTTACAATTTTTAATTTTAAAAGTTTTAAAGAGCTCATATTTTCCAGACCATACAATTGATTAAGTTTAAATTTGCTATGGTGATAGATATAGGTCCAAAGGTTTATTGGGCAATACCCCCACCCATGCCTAAGACTTCAAGGTCAAGGTCACAGACTTAGAAAGTTTTAATGTTAATTTTATACTTCATATTTGCCAAACCATATGATGGATTGTGTTTATATTTTGTATGATGATAGATACAGGTCCAAAGTGATATTCAACAATACCCATCCCATCACATGACCTCAAGGTCAAGGTCACAGATCTAAAAAGTATGTTAAGGGCTGATCTTTTGCAAACCTTGTAATGGATTTGCTTCAAATATGGTATGTTGATAGTTACATGTCCAAACGTTAATTTAGCCATACACCTGCCCCTGACAAGGTCCAGATCAATTACTTAGAAATTTTTGATGCTATATATATTTAGAGGTCATATTTTCTTAACAATACGATAGATATGCTTCATATTTGGAATCATGATAGACACAGGTCAAAAGTTTCATTCAGCCATATCCCTGCCTTATGATCTCAAGATCAAGGTTGCAGACTTCGAAATTTTTAATGTTAAAGTTTTTAAGAACTCATATTTTCTAAACATTTTGATGGATTGAGTTCTTGACTGATTTGTTCTTGTTTTGTTATGAAAGAGACTTCATGATGTCCCTTTCCATTGAAAACCAACCTGAAATCAGAATCAGAATTGTTACTGGTGACACGTCAAATGACATTCATACACCAGGACCTGTGATATGGAAAGTTTGTCCCTAAATCATTGAAGCCTTAAGCTCAACTTCTAAATATATGGATGATTTATTAAACATTGACAATACAAATTTCGATGGTTTGTTCAGTCAAATTTAACCCCCTAGAAAATTCAGTTAAATAAAGCAAATTCTTCTGATACCGAGGCCCCGTTTTTGGATTTACACCTAACTGTTGTAGATGGATTTGTTTCTTGCAAAATTTATGATATACATGATGATTTGGATTTTGAGATTGTAAATTTTCCTTTCTTGGATGGTGATGTTACGTGTGGCATCCTATGGCTTTTATATTTCGCAATTAATACGATTTGCCAGAGTGTCTTGTCATGTAACTGACTTCATCACTATTAATAAATTGTTAACTGCTAAACTTCTTAATCAGGGTCATTGGTATTATAAACTACGCAAAGCCTTTTCAAAATTTTATAGACCTCATTCCGATTTAATTTCAAAATTCAATGTTGGACTTAAATCCTTCGCAACAAGGTCTATCGGAACCCGAATTTTATGGTGACTTAGTATATAAGTTCAGAAAAATATATAATTGCAATGACTTCAGTACCCAATTTCGTAAAATCATACTTCGATATAAAAAGATTGCATACAACATAAATGTTATAAGACAGACTGCATGCATGGCAGTTAACCCAATCACGGTTGACAACTTTGCTTCCCTCTTTAATTGCACGGCAGTGGGTGAGGCCTCAGATTCTATGACGGTTGCAGCGTAAAGGCTTACTGAGAATTAGAGAGATCTAATTCAATGTAATGTTGGTTGGGGCCTGATGCTCTGTCTCTGGTTGGGCCAATCGAAGTCTAACTTGGTTTTCTTTTGCTCCAGCATTTTCGTGGTTTCTTGCTGTTGAATCCTCACCATTGTTTCATCTCTGTGGTTGATTGATTTTTGTGTTCATGTAGATATTGCGCTGATGAGTTAGGAGGCCTTCAAGCGAACTGAACAAGTTATTTGTCTAAATCGCGACGGAAGTAAGGGCGAGGATTGTGGCCATTGTTTACACTGATCTGGGTTTGTGCTGTTTGCTCAGGCCTATTTGTCCCAATACTTAGGATCATTAAGGTATATGACAAATTCATATGTTCTTCTTTCTTTGCAGAATAAAAAGCCTAGTATGCCTTCCAAACAGTATATTCGAACATACTTTAAAGCATATACACAAGACCCTATTCAGAAGTGTTTCACATCAGAGTCAGATTCAGAGATACTGAATAGAACAGAAGAGAAAACAGACAGAACTGAACAGGATACACTTAGTAGAACACAGGATACAACAGAGAGGTCACAGTCTGATGTATTGAGAAGGACTCAGGAAACGTCTGAGAACCATTCTGATATCAGGAGAGACCAGTCTGAAAATAATTCTAATATATCAGTGGACCAGTCAGAGGAAATCAAACGACACACAGAAGTAGAAGTTAACCATGTTAATCACATTCCCACACATGAATGGTAGTACATGTATACTGTTCTTTAAATTTTTGGGTCAGTTGTTTATCAACTGACCCAAATTTACTTAGCACAGAAGCTCTTCAGTGGGGATGTCCATGTGACTATGACTGATTTGTAAGAAATCCAGGTAACGGTTATTTGTAGGTAACAGCCGCGCTATTCTTATCACCGTGAGGTCGGCATGTTGTGTTTTAGGGTTATCTATAGAATCTGAACTGGAATCATGTGTTAGGTTTGGCAAGGAGTGTAGTTCCAGATCAGATGCCACAGAATGCATTGTGTGATCAGGGTCTGCACTCATTATAATACGGGTATGCAAAGGTCAAACGAAATGTTAAAGCATTGCATCCGGGAAACCCCAAAGGGGTTCCTTGGCAAACAAGGCAGGCTCAGATCAGACGCCGCAGTCGGCGTCTGATCAAGGCCTGGACTATTTGCTATCAGAATTTTCTGTCAAAATTAGAATAAAAACAAAAAAAAAACAGGCCTGAAACCCCGTATATGACAAATGGACTTGTTGAGCATATAGCAGTGGAAGAGTCCACTAGTGTACAAAGGGTTAACAGTGTAAGTCACCGTTCAGGACCATTTTTCCAGCCTACACTCAGAGACATTCGGCCCACCAGTGCTATCAGTGCTTTGATTTATATCTCATTTAGCCATACAATTACAATATTTAAGGGGAGTGGGTACACCTGGTAAATTTTTTTGCAATTTTTCAGAGAGACAACTTTCTGGACTTGCTGTTCACTTTTCTATAAGCCCTTACCCACTGAAAAAGGGGTCTACTGTTAAAGGAAAGAATTTGCTCCTCAGGAGCAAATTCTTTCCTTTAAGAGTTGACCCTTGTTGACATGGGAGACAGAAATACTTTTGCAGGAGTTGTCTCCCCTGAAGATGTATCCATTCCCCTTTATGCAAAGGTATTATTGCTGAAAATAATTTGAGTAGATTTTGCAGTGCATTTTTTTTTTTTCAGCAAAAACTAAATAGTATTTGCCGGATTAAATGATCAAAATTTTAAAGATATATTAGCTAACCAAGTGTCCTTAGTTTTGAACATTTGGACATCTTCAGTCATAACAAATTTATGATTTTTATATAACAAATGCAATGTAAACTTTAGTTTAATTAATAATTAGTATTTTTAACCATTTTTTTATTAGCTCACCTGTCACGTAGTGACAAGGTGAGCTTTTGGGATCACTTTTTGTCCGTCGTCCGTCGTGCGTGCGTGTGTGCGTGCGTAAACTTTTTCTTCAAATGACATCTTCACCTAAACCACTGATCGGATTTTAACCAAACTTCACAGGAATGATCCTTAGGTGGTCCCCTTTCAAAGTTGTTCAAATGGTTCCGGTCCATTGCACATCTAGGTCACAGGAGCTAAAAATAGATTTCTAAAATGAAAACTTTAAAAATCTTCTTCTCTGAAACCACAAGGCCCAGGTCTTTGATATTTGGTGTGAAGCTTCACCTAGTGGACCTCTACCAAGATTGTTCAAATTATAGCCCTAGGGCCAAAAATACCCCTGCCCCGTGGGCCTTTGGTTTTACATAGGCTTATATAGGGAAAATCTTTAAAAATCTTCTTCTCTGAAACCGAAAGGCCCAGGTCTTCTATATTTGGTGTGAAACTTCATCTAGTGGACCTCTACCAAGATTGTTCAAATTATGGCCCTTGGGCCAGAAATGCCCACGCCCCGGGGGCCTTTGGGTTTACATAGGCTTATATAGGGAAAATCTTAAAAATCTTCTTCTCTAAAACCGAAGGGCCCAGGTCTTTGATATTTGGTGTGAAGCTTCACCTAGTGGACCTCTACCAAGATTGTTCAAATTATAGCCCTAGGGCCAAAAATACCCCCGCCCCGGGGCCTTTGGTTTTACATAGGCTTATATAGGGAAAATCTTTAAAAATCATCTTCTCTGAAACCGCAAGGCTCAGATCTTTGATATTTGGTATGAAGCTTCACCTAGCATAGCCTTTGGGCCAAGAATATACTAGAGACACTGATTCTCAGGTGAGCGATTCAGGGCCCTCTGGGCCCTCTTGTGTTTTATATTAGGATCACTTTTTGTCTGTCATCCGTGCGTAAACAATTTCTTCAAACAACATCTCCTCCTAAACCACTGATCGGATTTTGACCAAACATCACAGGAATGTTCTTTAGGTGGACCCCTTTCAAAGTTGTTCAAATGGTTCTGGTCTGCTGCACATCTAGGTCACAGGAGCCAAAAATAGATTTTTTTCACCCAAAACTTAAAAAATCTTCTTCTCTGAAACCACAAGGTCCAGGTCTTTGCTATTTGGTATGAAGCTTCATCTAGTGGACCCCTACCAAGATTTTTCAAATTATAGTGCTTTGGCCAAAAATGCCCCCACCCCGGGGCCCTTTAGTTTTACATGGGCTTATATAGGGAAAATCTTTAAAAATCTTCTTCTCTGAAACCCCAAGGCCCATATCTTTGATATTTGGTATGAAGCTTCATCTAGTCGACCCCTACCAAGATTGTTCAAATTATAGTGCTGGGGCCAAAAATGCCCCCACTTCGGGGCCCTTTGGTTTTACATGGGCTTGTAAAGGGAAAATCTTTAAAAATCTTCTTCTCTGAAACCGCAAGGCCCAGGTCTTTGCTATTTGGTATGAAGCTTCATCTAGTGGGCCCCTACCAATATCATTCAAAGTATAGTGCTGGGGCCAAAAATGCCTCTGCCTGGGGGCCCTTTGGTTTTACATGTAGGCTTATATAAGGAAAGTCTTTAAAAATCTTCTTCTCTGAAACCGCAAGGCCCAGGTCTTTGCTATTTGGTATGAAGCTTCATCTTGTGGACCCCTACCAAGATTGTTCAAATTATAGCCCTGGGGCCAAAAATGCCCCCGCCCCGAGACCTTTTCGTTTTACATGGACTTATATTGGGAAATCTTTAAAAATCTTCTTCTCTGAAACTGCAGGACCCAGGTCTGTAATATTTGGTGTGAAGCTTCATCTAGTGGACCTCTATCAAGATAGTTTAAATTATAGCCCTGAGGCCAAAAAATGCCCTCACCATGGGGCCATTTGGTTTTACATAGGCTTATGTAGGGAATATCTTTAAAAAAGTCTTCTTCTCTGAAACCGCAAGGCCCAGGTCTTTGATATTTGTTGTTTAGCTTCATCTAGTGAACCTTCGCCAAGATTATTCAAATTATAGCCTTTGTTGATATTTGGTATGAAGCTTCACCTATTTAGACCTCACTCAACATTATGCACATTATAGCCCTGGGGTCAATAATGGCCCTGCCCGGGGTCCACTTGTTACTCTATGGATCAGGTGAGCGAACCAGGGCCATCATGGCCCTCTTGTTTGGGAAATCGGACACTGGCAAATTACACTAACACATCCATGTGACATAGTGCATTCTTTCATATCTCCAAAATTATTATCGTTGTGATGAAAATGTGAAACTTTTCTTATTTATATAGGTTATGGGTGCTTGTTAGAACCGCCTCATTGAGGTGCTTCTAGCCTTCTTGAGGCAGTTCTAAGGAGTAAACATAACCATATGGTGCTCATTGTACATGTTGCGGTTCAAACGAGTACCCACAACCTATGTCTTGGAGCAGAAATGAAAACAAATACTGTATACCCCTGCAAACCCAGTTTTCTTTATATAAAGTGAGGTTTAAAGGGGTGTTGTTTGCCCGGACTTATCATGATGGGGACAGGTGCCGCAGAATGCGACATCTGATCTGGGGCTTCACTGTTTACAAAAAGTTCAGCCATTTTCTCAATTAATTCCTATTAAAAAAATCAACCTGACACCCCAAAATTTTGAAAAGGTGGATGTTTCTTTTCAGGACAAAACTGTTATTTATAGTAAAGAAACGTTTGCTATGACATGTTTACAAACGGCCCCCGCCCATCGGAGCTTGAAGAAATAGATGGGCTACATGATGCTTCCACGCAGAGCTGAAACCGACCTGCACACCAGTACTGGTAAACCACTTTGAGGATCTACGCCTGCCCAGGAAAAGCGGTGAGAGTCGGTCTGTCCAAGCTTATAAACCCTATTGGTTTCATTGGGCGCCAGGGCTTGAGGTGTCATTTCATCTCAGTGTCGGGTAGAAGTCCCACAAAATTGGAAGCAAGATCTCCAAAATGACCTTTAATGGGGACGTTAAACCTCAAATTAAACAAACAAACAAAACATGTTTACAGAGGTTCCCAGAGGCTTGCTGCTATAGATTTGTCTAAGACTTGTGGGCTATAATGGTAGTCCTGCGATACAAAGAACAGGAAGTCTTAGAGAAGTTGAATCCCTGATAAAATTTGAAAGTTTTTCTTATTTACCAATTTTCTGTAACCTTTTCTACCCTGTAGACCAGGGCCCAGTTTGTTCAAAGCTAACGATGTTGTAAGTTAACATAATTGTTAAAACTTTGATCACTTAAAATATGGCATTTTTTCAACAATACTATTAGTTCAAAAATGGCGTATTTCAGTATTTTTCCAGCAAAAATGCCAGAGTACTAGACATTGTGCTTGCTGGAACAGTTAACAATTTGATAACTAACGAGCTCGTTAAGCTAACAATGAACAACTGGGCTCAATACAGATACATTTGTGAACAGGCAGATCCAGAAGAATTGCCTCAACAGGATCTAACCCATTTGCCACCCTGTTAACGATTTTGACTAAATCCCCTGTGTACAAGAATGGACATGTCTCCGTTCAAAGATGGCTCTAGGCTTGATTACGGGCTTCTCCAGGCTTTCGTATGAGTCTTTTATTTGAGGTCCCATCTCCATAAAACCTTAGTTGTTGATGGATGCAAAACTCAAACAGACTAAATCCAAATATGTAAAAGTCCATTTAAGAAACAAAGAGGTGAAATGGTTAATGGCAATGGGAACACCTGGCATATTTTTGTGCCATTTTTCAAAGGGAGACAACTTTCGGGACTTCCAGTTCACTTTTCTATAAACTCATTCCCACTGAAAAAGGGGTCTACTCTTAAAGGAAAGAATTTGCTCCTCAGGAGCAAATTCTTTCCTTTAAGAGTTGACCCCAATTGACATGGGAGACACATTTATTTTTGCAGGAGTTGCCTCCCCTGAAGGTGTATCCATTCCCCTTAAGATGTTTTTATCTTTGCTTTTCAGTCCATTCAGAACCGCAGTAGAGAAACTACGCAGTGAGCAATATGATGAAATCATCCCATTATGTACGTCAGAAATAGAGCTAACCCCACCGAGCAGTTATCAACAGCTAGCCATATTGTTACGAGGGACCATGTACAGTTTAATGAACAATATAGATGATGCTCTCTCGGACTTAAATTCACTGCTAGATACACAAGATCTGGATAAGAAAGTAAGGAAATTGGAATCTATATATCAACAAACCCATTCTTTTCTATGATTCAAGAAGGATACTTGTCAGTATCTGGCCTAAGAATATGCACTGTACTGGTTAATTCTGTCCAGGAAATTTGTGGTTAGGTAAACTGATTTGATCATTATCACCTTATTAGTGTCGACTGCATCATTTAACTCTTTATCATGCTGTTCACGACAACCCATATCTTTGGAAACAGTGTAGATCCAGATCAGATGGCTTCTGAAGAAGCCATCTGATCATGATCTACACTGTTTAACATTCAGTTTATGAATTTGTAGGAATAAATTACATGAAGAAATCTGATTGGTTCAAAGTCAGGAATGGGTGTGGCTAAACTGAATATTCAGCAAGAGAAGGGTTAACTCCAAATTAGTCAACAAATAGACAAACCAGTGGTGCAAATTTATGGGTTATAGATTCCTCAGAGGAAGCAGCTCTTTCAAAAATATTTTTGTCTCCCTTATTTTTTGGGTCCACTTTTAAAGGAATGAATTTGATCAGGGAGCAAGTTCTTTCCTTTAAAAACAAGACCCCTTTCTGTAAGAGCTACATTTTCAGGACTGCAAATCAGTTTATATGTGAATGCTATACCCTTCGAACGTTTGAGTGGCCGTCAGTCTCTACGATGTATGTCTGTCAGCTCCTCATAGTTTCGTGTCCGCTCCATAAGTCTGATTCCTTTTGAGATATTTTCACGAAACTTCACAGATATGAAGAGTGCCATAAGACAATGTGCAGAACATATTTTATCATATGACGTCGCGTCTGAGAGTGTAATAAGGCCATGTATTATTTTCGATAATCCACTAGTGGATTAAATATGCAAATTAGCTAGATACGTCCCGTAACGTTACATGTACGGCGTCCTTAACGACGGCGCGTTTACTAACGGTGGAATATTGACATTTTTGTAAACAAACATGAATAAAATGCCTTCTAAATGTCATATGATAAATAGAATCTTGCATTCGTGCTCATGCATTATTGAATTTATTAAACTCGTTGAGGAAAAGGGATAAAATGCTCGGCAAAGCCTCGCATTTTATCCCTTTTCCTCAACTCGTTTAATAAATTCAATAATACATGAACACTCATGTAAGATTCTCTATAACCTCCACCCTTATGTTCCTACTTTTGAAGTTACATGTATTCCCTTTGATCATTGAACATAGCCATTTCTATCATGCACTTGTGTCTGCTCTATATCTCTGACATCGTTAGAGATATTTTCATGAAACTTCCTACAAATGTCATGCACTATAAGAGAGCATTTGCATACCTTTAGAGTTATTGTCCTTTTGAACATTGAACATAGCCATTTCTACCTTGTACTCATGTTTGCTCTGAAATATGAAAACGGTTTTAGATATAAGGTGAGTAGCACATAAATTTAAAGAAGCCTCCGTGTTGCAGTGGTTATGCTGCTCGTCTTGTAAACCAGGGGTCGCAGGATCGATCCCGGGCTTCTCCAGAATTTCGGATGAGTCTTTAAACCAAGGTCCCGTCTGTATATGACCTTAGCTGTGGGTGAGACATAAAACTCAATTTCACTCACATAAATTTAAAGGATGATTGTTTTGTATCCTCTTCAGACTCATGTGTTGTGGGTACTTGTTACAATCACCTCTTTGAGGCAATTCTAACCAGTACCCACAAGACAAGGTTTTGTGAAGAAATCAGACCAGTTATCCTTTCTTTACCTGCATTACTCGCCCTTACATCACGAAAACACGCCTATATAATTTTGACCCCCTTGAACCCACTTTTATATATAGTAAAGTAGAAGTAAAACAAAGATCAGGAATTGATACAATTAACTTACTCCACCCATCAAAGACACCAAAGGGAAAGAAACACAAACATGAAGCCACCAGACCATAATGGAAACCTAAACAAAGGAAGGCCATAAGGACAGTTACTTTCCCAAAAAATAGCCAAATGGCCATCCAAAATTAAAAGACACAAGTGATACACACAGTAAGTAACAAACAACAACATAAATAAACCGCCACAGAAGAACCGCCTTGGAATAGTCAGTGGAAAGAATTCCACTGGGGGGGGGGGGGGGGGGGGGGGGGGGGCTTAAATCAATTTTACAT
This sequence comes from Lucinisca nassula, assembly GCA_963580285.1. Lineage (NCBI taxonomy): Eukaryota > Metazoa > Mollusca > Bivalvia > Lucinida > Lucinidae > Lucinisca > Lucinisca nassula. The sequence continues at coordinate 97,167,069 of OY757019.1, forward strand.
GGCCATAATCCTCGCCCTTACCTCTGTCACGGTATACACTAATTTTGTTTAGTCCGCATGAAGGCTTCCTAACTCATCAGTGTAACATCTCCGAGAACATACAAATAAAAAAACTACAGAGATGAAACAAGGTTGAGGACTCGACAGCATACAACAACAGAATTGTTGGAGCAGAAGAAAACCAAGAGTTGGACTCTAAGGGGCCCGACCAAAACTGGGGTTTCCGGGGATATACCTTATTTTTCTTATTTCTGCTGTAAAATATATATTATGGGTACTTGTTAGAACCGTCTCGATGAGGTGGTTCTAATGAGTGCCCACAATCTATATTTTGAGCAGAAATAAGAAAAATATCACAATTTTACATCATAAAAGTTTCATTTTTTCGGTGATAAAGGTGGCAATGTATTGGTATAGGCGTGTTTGTGTTATGTCTGGAGCGATGAAGATAACACCATACGGCATAGGTATGTTATTCTTTCTATTTCAGGTTCGAGTGAATGCCTTGATAAAGAGAGGTAGTATATACATTCAGCAAGAGAAACAGACAGAGGGTCTCGCAGACTTTGCCCAGGCTGCTAGAATAGACCAAGATAATTCTGATGTTTATTATCATAGAGGCCATGTAAGTTTCTAATTTAAAAATAGACATGGCCGCCTCAATGTCACAGGATCGATACCCATTGGATCAGCCACATTCTTTTGTGGAGGTTGGTCATGAAATCTTTTCTATGGTCATTTTCTCCTTTCTGCTGGTTCAAGAAGGGCAGTTGTCAGTTTGTGGTGAAAAAATGCATACTGCACTGGTTAACCACATATGTATTTGCTGCCCAAAAAAAATTGTGGTTAGGTAAGCTGATATAGTACAGGTCCTGGGAAGATTCTATTTGTTCTTTTGTGATCTCAGTTTCCTGCATGAGAGTCTCGTGAATGACATAAGATTTTGCGTCACTTGCAGATATGGCCCATGATAAGGTCAGTTTCGGATTTTTACTGCTCAAGTTGCAAGACCAAACTAGCATTACAAAAGACTTAATTTCGCTTGAAAAGAAAGGTTTTGGATAGATGAACTGTGATATGGTGGTAAGACTGCTGAAGTCTGTTCAATTGGTCCATTATCCTGCGCAATATTTACTGTCACACAAGTGGTTGCAGTACCCCTTGCATTTTTACGAGTAAATTACTAGGGACTCACTGGCAACTCGCTAGTGTCTTGCATGAGTTTTTGCGAGCAAAATTAATCTCTTACTTGTATTTTGTGTCTGTGCATACACTAGAAACTTCCTGGGACCTGTACTGTGTGATCTAAACAGTGTTGACTGGGCCGTTAAACTCCAAACAAACAAACAATCAAACATTTTATGACATTCAAGATATAATATAACAGTTTAGATCCCAAGAAAAACTACGTCTGAAAATGTCGCCTGCTTATGTCGTCTGCTCAATTTTTTTTGGCAAACTTTTTAAAAATATTTTTGCATACAGGAGCATACTCCTACAGGAGCAGTCTGATTAAGTCCACACTGTTTGCAAAAAAAAATACTTTTGAGGTAGATGGTAAAGTAGACGACAATTGTCGTGATTGGCACTGAAGGAGCTAATTCATTCTCACAGAGATCACCAAAAAGACCTCCCAAAATGATGCTTATTATTTCTCCTGGCCGGCCCTCATCCAGCGGGGCTTGAAGAAATAGATGGACTGCATGATGCAGCCACGCAGAGCTGAAACGGACAGCACATCAGTTCTGGTAAACCGATCATAGGATCTAAGCCTGCCCAGGCAAAGCCGTGCAAGTCAAACTGTCCATGAACCCTATTGGTTTCATTGGGCAACAGGGCTTGAGATGTCATTTCATCTCAGTGGGGGGTAAAAGTTTTACAAAATTGGAAGCATCATCTCCAAAATGACCTATGCAGTGTTGACAGGGATGTTAAACTTCAAATCAAACGAACAAATTCCTCCTGGCATGGCTTAGCGTAAAATCCTAAAAATTCAGACGCTTTGAAGACTTGCTGTATTTCTCCTGAAATTGTAACAAATTTGTTTCATGATCCAGTTAGGGTCCAAAAAGTGCAGAGGGAATGGCAAACAGTGCAGACCCTGATCAGAATGCTCCTTAAGGAGCAGTCTGATCTGCGTCTGCACTGTTTGCTTAGGCCTATCTGTCCCAGTACTTAGAAACATTACGGTAGTTATTAAACTACCAATTTTCATGGTCCGAAAGGTGTTTGAACCATTGAAGTTTCACTGTGCCATAAGATTTGGGTAACAACTTTAGCCTTGGTATGCAGATACACTGTACCATTAAAATCCTAAAAATTCGGACACCTTAAGGACTTGCTGTAATTCTCCTAAACTTTTGACAAATTTGTCTCCTGATCCAGCAAGGAGTCCAAAAGGTACAGGTGGAATGGCAAATAGTGTAGACTCTGATCAGACTGATCTGGGTCTGCACTGTTTACTTAGGCCTACCTGTCCAAATACTTTGGATCATTACGGTATTAAAGATTTTGGTAATAACTTTGGCCCTGGGTGTTCAAATACAAGTTTCTAATTCAAGCTCTGATTTTCTTTTTTGTCGCGCCTGCTATTAGCATGGCGCGATATAGGCGCCCGGTTTTCCGTCCGTTTGTCCGTTCGTTCGTCCGTCCGTCCGTCCGTTTGTCAAGGCGTCAACATTTGCGACCACCCTAGCGTTCACCCTGAGGTTCAAGTTTATTTCTCAAGAACTATAAGAGCTTCATTAATGATACTTGGTACAAACTTGTATCTGGGGATGACAACTTACATGCAAGCATCCATATTTGACCTTGACCTACATTTCATGGTTCACTGACTTTGTAAACATTGCGACCACCCTAGCGTTCACTCTGAGGTTCAACTTTTTTTCTCAAGAACTATAAGAGCTTCATTAATGATACTTGGTACAAACTTGCATCTGGATATGGTAACTTAAATGCAAGCATCCATATTTGACCTTGACCTATATTTCATGGTTCACTGACTTTGTAAAATATTGCGACCACCCTAGCGTTCACCCTAATGGTCAAGTTTATTTCTCAAGAACTACATTAATGATACTTGGTACAAGCTTGCATTTAAGAATGGAAACTTTTGTGCAAGCATCTATGTTTGACCTTGACCTACATATCATGGTTGGGTGACTTTGCGCCCCCACAGGCGCGACATAGCCTTTGGCGGAATTCTTGTTTAATGTCTCACTACTACTCTCTAGAGGGGTATTATGTTAAACCGTTCAAATGTCTGCCTGTCCTTCTCTCGGCACTTCATTTATGGTCTCTAACTTGAGGGGTTTTAGTTATTTATTTGCTGTAATTTTCAGAAAAAAAAATCCTGTAGCAAATATTGCTGACCATGATAAGTTGATAAGTGACACATCCTACAGTATATTTTCCAGGGGCCAGTTGTTCAAAACTAACGATGTCGTTAGTTAACGTATCGTTAAAACTTTGATCATTAAATATGGCAAATATGCTAAAATTTTTGCTGAAAAAATGTGAGCAGCTTTTGCTTCCACAAAAGCTGCTCACATTTTTTCAGCAAAAATACCAAAATTTACGATATTGTACTTGCTAGAAGGGTTAACAATATGACCACTAACAAGCTCGTTAAGCTAACGAGGCTTTGAACAACTGGCCCCAGTACTTTTTCTGGTGTCAGATTTTTGGATGCTAGACAAAAAGGAGTGATGGTTAAGTCCCTGGCCTAAGTCAGTGAGAACCAGTTTGACATGAAACTTCATAGGTCTGGTTTCTATATTTAAGTTTGTGGATCAGATCAAGCTCATAGTCTGAGCAATTTGTCTACTTACAGCCAATCACAAACTGTGCTTTATTATTCAGCAATTCACACGAGCTGATCTCTTTTGTTTCTGACACACTAAAATTGGCAATACAGTCTAACCTGTCCTAGCGACCACCTCTGAATAGCGACCACCTGTGCACAACGACCAGTTTCAAATCCCCCCATCAAAAATCCCTATATATTTTACCTCTGAATATCGACCACCTGTGCACTGCGACCAGCGGACAGGCACATACTGTCCGAAAGGTACATTTTACCTCCGAACAGCGACCGATAGAAGTTAATTGCTGCTCAACAAGCGTAACGGTAATTATCTGCAATGCTACGGAAGGCCTCCTCGATTGATTTTCAATACGTAATCCAGCTCATGTTTGTGAGCTTTCTTTTTTGTAATGTTTTGTTTTGTTCTTTTGTTGTACCTGTATAGATATATTTGTGGTCATAAATATGAGTGAGTTGTTTTTGAATAAAAATCAGAAAAAAATACTATTCTTTCATTCATTCTCATCCCTTCTCATTTTCTTTGTTGAAATCATGGCGTCCAGTCCAAAACTGACATTCCTTACGTTAGAAAGTCGTGACAGGTCGGTTTATTATTTCTCAATCATTCTGTCTCTTATTTTTACCGTTTTGTCATAAAAACTTAATTTTTGAAGAAATTCTAAACGCTTTCACCCATTTGCATAAGAAAATCTTTGCAAAGCGAACCAATAGCGATTATTAATCATATGGCTAAACGAACACACTTTTATTCCTGTTTAGGTTGTTTCCCTTTGACTGCATATGGCTAAATGAACACGCTTTTATTCCTGTTTAGGTTATTTCCCTTTGAATGCATAGGGCTAAACGAACACACTTTGTTTATTGATCATGTGATCAAACAAAATGGCGGCCTCCATAATTTACCACCGGTCCTTTGTTAGAGCGAAAACGGAAGCATTTTAGCAAGGTTTTCTTGCATTTTCAGGTGAGAAGGTTATGCCGCTGGTGATAGGAAAAGCCAAGCGACCTAGATGCTTCGGATCGATAGATTACTCGAAGCTGCTTGTACAGAGCAAATTGAAATGACCAAAATTAGTGACTTTTTCAAAAGTTTCTGTTCGGTAAATGCAACCCTCCGACCACCTGTGAACAAAGACCACTTTTGGTCATTCCCTTGTGGTCGTTGTAGACAGGTTGGACTGTATTTTTATTGTTTCCTTCAAATTCTCCCAACCTTCCGCCATTGTTAGAAGAAACTATTGACTATGACACATGCTTTTAAGTCATTTGTAATGTTTTTGATGCAAGAAAATGATGTTGCACAGCCAAAGAATCTGAGTGATGTCATAATATGGTGGCTTTTTCCGTCAGATTATTTCGCGTTGTGAGTTCTTGCAGAAAAAATTGAGTTTCTTTCCATTGCCTATACTGTATACCATAATGATCTTAAGTATTGGGACAGACAGGCCTGAAGGAGCAGTCTGATCAGGGTCTACTCTGCTTGCCATTCCGTCTTTACTTTTTGGACTCCTTACTGGATCGTTAAAGGAATTTGTTAAAATTCTGTGAGTATTACAGCAAGTCCTTGAGGTGGCTGAATTATTAGGATATTTATAGTAAGCATGCTCAAGACTCAATGGTCTGTGTAGTTGAGCAGGCCAGTTTGTATCTTACATGGTTCAAACCCAGCACACATGTTTTCTTCTGTCCATTCCTGACCATTACGAAAACACGCCTATTCAGATACATTGCAAATTTTACCGCCAAATTGTGATATTTTTCTTATTTCTGCTAGAAATATATACTGAACCGAAAAAGAAACGCAACTCCAAATATAAATGCGAGTATTTGCAGAAATAATCATGTTTGCAGAAAATCGATTTAATGACGCAATAATATAATCATTCCTGAATGTAACTACCATAGAGAGTTCAATTTCCAGTGAGAATGTTTGGAACACAAATCCGTTTTGACATAGAGGTAGTCATTTCACAAGTTCAAAACATAAGCAGTTAATAGCGAGTATGTCCTCCGTTTGCATTCAGTCCTGCATGCACACGCCCGGTCATGGACTGAATTAAACAATTGATCTCTGCCTGGGGAAGAGCATTCCACTCCTGTATGAGCGCGAGACCCAAGGCTTGACGAGTTGTTGGTGGCTAGGGGCGGTTACGTACGCACCTATCCAAGAAGTCCCACAAATGTTCTATAGGAGAGAGATCTGGACTACACGGAGGCCAGTGCATCACGTCAACATTGTTTTGCTGAAGAAACACCATGCTTAGCCTTGCTACATGCGCCCGAGCGTTATCCTGTTAAAACGTAACGTTGTGCTGTCGTACATATGGAACAACTACGGGTCGTAAAATGATGTCAACGTAACACTGAGCTGTCAAAGATCCATCAATGAATACCAGGGGCATTCTATGACCATAAGATATGCCAGCCCACACCATCAACCGACCGCCTCCAAATGGATCATGTTCAACCAAACAGTTGTCACGATAATGCTCTCCGTCACGCCTATACACATGTTGACGACCGTCAGCTCTGTACAGCAAGTACCTGGACTCGTCAAAAAAAATGTTACGCCACTGACGAAGGGGAAACAAGTTTGGCCTGTGTTGTGTGACGTCGTCTTGGTGTTAATGGCATACCAACGTACGGATGACGGGGACTTAAGCCAAACACTCGAAGGCGATTCCTGACAGTATCTGCACTTATTCGATTGTTGTGCGTTCCTGGTGTCACCTGAGACATCTAGACGGCTGTACGGAACCGATTACTAAGGTGGGTTAGACGGATGTATCGGTCCTGTCGACATGTCGTGACGCGTGGACGTCCACTTCTGGGCCTGTCATTTGTCGTTCCCGTTTGACGTAGACGCTGGTACAAGCGAGTTATCGTCAATTTACTCACTTGGAAGGTCCTGGCGATGACAGCCTGAGACGTCCCACGTAGAAGCATTTGGACCGCTACGTTATGTTGATCTTGCGTCAAACGTACCATATTCCATAGAGAAATTTTACTTGACTTTTGAAACCTAAACTCCAGGTAACACAATATGCCAACATGATGAGGTTACTGTATACATTTAATATACTGCACGAGTAAATGTTGAAAATAATGAATTGCCAAGTGGAGCGTTAAACTGTACAGATATCGCCCAAATGTTTTCTGCATTAGAAAGTTTAAAAAGTATGACAGTAAATCACAAAATGATTTTTCAGTCAACCTGATGGTTGCAAGAAAATCTTTTGGGTTAAAAAGTTGTGTATCTTTTTCGTTTGAGTACAGATTGAAGGTACACATTAGAAACGCCTCTTTGAGGCTGTTCTAATGAGTACCCACAATCTATATTTTGGAGCAGAAATAAGAAAAATAAGTTTTACCCCTGTAAACCCCAGTTTTACTATATTAAAGCAGGGTTGAAGGGGGTCAGAATTATACAGGCGTGTTTTCGTGATGCGTTTCTCATGTTATCTTCTCTTTTCAGCAAAATATTCAACTAAACAGATTAGAAGATGCAACAAGTGACTTTGAGAATAGCATTTCTAAAAATCCTAACTTTCCTACTTCATATATCCAGAAGTCATATGCTGGTAAGTTAACTCTTAACCCGCCCCCTGCTGAGCCCGGATATGTCTTATCTTTCAAACAATGTAGTTCCAGATCAGATGGCTTCTTCAGAAGCCATCTGATCAGGATCTACATTGTTTACCATTCACATTGTGAATTTATCAAATAATTTGCATCAAGTAATCTGATTGGCTGATAATCTGTAGTGGGTGTGGCAGATTAAAATATTCAGCAGGACAAGGGTTAAAATGCTGCAGAAAATTCTAAAGCAGAGGGCAATCTAGTTTTTTGTTTTTCATTAGTTTTCAGAGAAAATAAGGCTTGACATTTCATGTGAATCAGCTGCAAAAGTTTTTAGATGACAAATTGTGATTCTGCAGACAGTTCAAACTTAATGCGAAGATGAAATGTAAGAAAAATAAAACTCGTTCAAAATGGTGTCCGCAAAACATGCTTACTGTAATGTTCCTACGTATTGGGGCAGTTAGGCATGAGCAAACAGTGCAGAACCAGATCAGACTGCTCCTGAAGGAGCAGTCTGATCAGGGTCTACACTGTTTGCCATTCTGTCTGCACCTTTGGACGCCTTGCTTGATATTGAAACAAATTCGTTAAAATTTTTGAAGAGTTACAGCAAGTCCTCAAGGTGCCCGAATTTTTAGGGTGTTTACAATTGTGTGTGAATATTTCAAGGCATATGACATCTCAGTGGCCTATATTTATTGTTCTCAAAAACAGAAATTATAGAAGGTAATAAACTATAGAGGTATATCTATTAACCCTTTTTGTACCAAATGGAATCTTCCTCCTTATATATAGCACAAGGCCATTTCAAAATTTAGGGCTGTCAGGTTGTGTTTCCATCAAATTTATTTGGAAAATGACTGAACTTTTAGCAAACAGTGGAGGCCCTGATCAGACACCGCTTCTGCGGCGTCTGATCTGGGCCTGCACTGTTTGCCAACGTACCCCTTTAGGGGTTTTTGGTACTCAGTGGGTTAACTCCTTCTGAAATATAGTCATTTTTCTTTACTGACCTTGGTGACTTAGTTGGATTTGCATCTGGCTGTGAAGTTACGGACTCAGTTCCGGCCAAGTTTGTAGCGTTCATTATGATTGATCATGAAATATTTTTCGACATTTCTCCCTTCCCCCAATTCAAGAATGGCAGCTGTCAGTTGCTGGCAAAAGAATGTGCACAATACTGGCCACCCACTTATGTTTTAACTCTTGTCCTGCCACACCCATTTCTGACTATCAACAAATCAAATTACTTTATAAAATGTATTTGTTCAGCTCACAAACTGCATGACATACAGTGTAGATCCTGATCAGCTGACTTCTGAAGCCATCTGATCTGGATCTATTCTGTTCACAAAGGTAGGGAATACCTTGTTAAGCTGGATAAGGATTAAACCTGCATGGCTGGACAAATCTACTAGTTCACTCGCAAGTGCATTGTGATGGAACTTGTGTAATATTGTTGTCTAGTCCATCTGGCAGTTAAATTTTTATGCCCCCGCATCGTATGATGCCGGGGGCATATAGTTTTTCGGTTTTCCGTACGTGCGTCCGTGGGTACGTGCGTACGGTTTCCGAATGTACGAAAGTGTGTACGTACGTAATCCTGTTAGACTCAGGTTAAGGTTTTTGTACAAGGTAGAACTTGAGCTCATATTTCCCAAACCATACAATAGATTTGGTTTATATTTAGTATGATGATAGATATAGGTCCAAAGTTTTATTCAGCAATACCCCCACCCATACCCTAGACCTCAAGGTCAAGGTCGTGGACTTTGAAATTTTTAACGTTTAAGACCCAGGTTAAGGTATTTGTACCAGGTAGAACTTGAGCTCATATTTTCCAAACCGTGTAATGAATTTGGTTCATATTCAGTATGATGATAGATATAGGACTGACGTTTTATTCAGCAATACCCCCACCCATACCCATGACCTCAAGGTCAAGGTCATGGGCTTGAAATTTTTAATGTTTAAGACCCAGGTTAAGGTATTTGTACCAGGTAGAACTTGAGCTCATATTTTCATAACCATACAATGGATTTGGTTTATATTTACTATGATGATACATATAGGTCCAATGGTTTATTCAGCAATACCCCCACCCATACCCATGACCTCAAGGTCAAGGTCATAGAATTAGAAAATTTTTAATGTTTAAGACTTTGGTTAAGGTATTTGTACGACCAATTTCAATAAACTTCACACAAATGTTCCTTATACAAATATCTCGTGCAGGTTCGACTTTTAAGGTCATGGCCTCAAGGTCAAGGTCACAGAGGTTATTTTTAGAAAAACTTTGTCATTGTTCTAGCGCCTACATTTCTTCACTGATTTCAATATAAGTTCACACAAATGTTCCTTATGACAATATCTTGAGCGAGTTCGACTTTCAAGGTCATCACCTCAAGGTCAAGGTCACAGTGGCTATTTTTAGAAAAACTTTGTCATTGCTCTAGGGCCTACATTTCTTCACCAATTTCAATATAGCTTCATACAAATGTTCCTTATGACAATATCTCAAGCTATTTTGACTTTCAAGTTCAAGGTCACTGTGGCTATTTTTAGAAAAACTTTGTCTTCGCTCTAGCGCTTACATTTCTTGACTAATTTCAATATAACTTCACACAAATGTTCCTTATGACAATATCTCTAGCGAGTTCCACTTTCAAGGTCAAGGTCACTGTGGCTATTTTTAGAAAAACTTTGTCACCCCTCTAGCGCTTACATTTCTTCACCGATTTCAAAATAACTATACACAAATGTTCCTTATGACAATATCTCGAGCGATTTCGACTTTTAACGTCAAGGTCACTATTGGTGGAACGCCGAAACTCGCACAGATTGGTATTTGCACCACTTAAAGATTAATGTGTTAAGCGGGGGCATCTGTGTACTTTGGACACATTTCTAGTTTACCTCTGAAGACTTTCTTTGGCAAAGAGGCTTTGCACAACTAGACCCTATGGATTATTAAGAAAAATGTTAGCACTGCTTTAGAATCAAACATATGGGAATCAGAGAAATAAACATGATCCTTACTTATGCTTTTATCATTAAAGACTATGGCTGTTTTTTCCCTTTCGCTGATTCAAGAAGGGCAGTTGTCAGTTTGCCAGCCTCGGTAGCTCAGTCAGATGCGCGTCTGACTGGTGACCAGGAGGACGGGGGTTCGATACCGGCTGGGGTGGGCAACATTCTTTCTTGGAGATTGATCATGAAATCTTTTCTATATGCACTCTCTCCTTTCCGCTGATTCAAGATTAGGGCAGTTGTCAATTTCTGATGAAAGAATGTGTGCTGTACTGGTTAACCGCTTAAACTGGTTAACCGTTAACTGCCCAGGAAAAGTTTCATTGTTTGTTTGATTTGAGGTTTAACGTCCCCATCAAGACTGTAAAGGTCATTTTGGAGACATTGCTTCCAATTTTGTGGGACTTTTACCCAACATTGAGATGAAATGACATCTCAAGCCCTGCCACCCAATAAAAACAATAGGGTTTATAAGCATGGACGGGCAGACGCGCACCGCTTTGCCTGGGCAGGCTTAGATCCTCTAAGTGATTTACCAGTACTCGTGTGCGTGTCGCAGGCTTCCGAGCAAAACCTATATTAACCTATAATTTTGTGCCAAACCTATAAAACCTTTATTTTGTTCATAAAACCTATAAAAAGCCTGTATTTTCATGAAAAAACCTATATTTTTCACATTTTTAGCTAACCTGTCACGTAGTGACAAGGTGAGCTTTTATGGATCACTTTTTGTCCGTCGTCCGTGTGTGCGTACGTAAACTTTTCTTCAAACGACATCTCCTAAACCACTGAGCAGATTTTGACCAAACTTCACAGGAATGATCCTTAGGTGGTCCCCTTTCAAAGTTGTTCAAATGGTTCCGGACTGTTGCACATATAGGTCACAGGAGCCAAAAATAGATTTTTTTCATAAAAAACTTAAAAATCTTCTTCTCTGAAACCGCAAGACCCAGGACATTGATATTTGGTATGAAGCTTCATCTAGTGGACCCGTACCAAGATTGTTCAAATTATTGTGCTGGGGCCGAAAATGCACCGGGGCCCTTTGGTTTTACATGGGCTTATATAGGGAAAATCTTTAAAAATCTTCTTCTCTGAAACCGCAAGGCCCAGGACATTGATATTTGGTATGAAGCTTCATCTGGTGGACCCCTACCAAGATTGTTCAAATTATTATGCTGGGGCCGAAAATGCCCCCGCACCGGGGCCCTTTGGTTTTACATGGGCTTACATGTATATAGGGAAAATCTTTAAAAATCTTCTTTTCTGAAACCACAAGGCCCAGGTCTTTGATATTTGGTATGAAGCTTTATCTAGTGGACCCCTACAAAGATTCTTCAAATTATAGTGCTGGAGTTAAAAATGCCCCCGCACCGGGGCACTTTGGTATTATTGTGCTGGGGCCGAAAATGCACCGGGGCCCTTTGGTTTTACATGGGCTTATATAGGGAAAATCTTTAAAAATCTTCTTCTCTGAAACCACAAGGCCCAGGTCTCTGATATTTGGTATGAAGCTTCATCTAGTGGACCCCTACCAAGCTTGTTCAAATTATAGTGCTGGGGCCAAAAATGCCCCCGCCCAGGGGCCCTTTGGTTTTACATGGGCTTATATAGGGAAAATCTTTAAAAATCTTCTTCTCTGAAACTGCAAGGCCCAGGTCTTTGCTATTTGGTATGAAGCTTCATCTAGTAGACCCCTACCAAGATTGTTCAAATTATAGTGCTGGGGCCAAAAATGTCTGCGCCCCAGGGCCCTTTGGTTTTACATTGGCTTATATAGGGAAAATCTTTAAAAATCTTCTTTTCTGAAACTGCAAGGCCCAGGTTTTTGATATTTGATATGAAGCTTCATCTTGTGGACCTCTACCAAGATTGTTCAAATTATAGCCCTGGGGCCAAAAATGCCCCCGCTCCGTGGCCCTTTTGTTTTACATAGACTTATATAGGGAAAATCTAGAAAAAATCTTCTTCTCTGAAACCACAAGGCTTAGGTCTTTGATATTTGTTATGAAGCTTCAGCTAGTGGACCTCTAGCAAGATTGTTCAAATTATAGCCCTGAGACCAAAAATGCCCCTGCTATGTGGCCCTTTGGTTTAACATAGACTTATATAGGGAAAATCTTTAAAAATCTTCTTTTCTGAAACTGCAAGGCCCAGGTTTTTGATATTTGATATGAAGCTTCATCTTGTGGACCTCTACCAAGATTGTTCAAATTATAGCCCTGAGACCAAAAATGCCCCCGCTATGTGGCCCTTTGGTTTAACATAGACTTATATAGGGAAAATCTTTAAAAATCTTCTTCTCTGAAACCACAAGGCTTAGGTCTTCGATATTTGTTATGAAGCTTCAGCTAGTGGACCTCTACCAAGAGTGTTCAAATTATAGCCATGGGGCCAAAAATGCCCCCGCTCCGGGGCCCTTTGGTTTTACATATACTTATTTAGGGAAAATCTTGTTTTACATAGACTTTATGCAGGGTAAACCTTTAAAATCTTCTTCTCTGAAACCACAAAGCCCAGGTCTTTCATATTCGATATGAAGCTACATCTTGTGGACCTCTACAAAGACTGTTCAAATTATAGCCCTGGGCCCAAAATTGACCCCGCCCGGGGCCCACTTATTATACATTGGATCAGGTGAGCGAACCAGGGCCCTCTGGGCCCTCTTGTTAACCTTCTTGCGAGTCAACCCGAACTTTTCTTCAAAATGCACTACTATTTTTTACTTTTGAGTCCCATAAAAAGTGATGAAAACTGTCAAGAAATTGTAATTTTTTTCCTCGCTCGCTTTGCTCGCTCGGACTTTGTACAATTCAGATCAACTTTATCTGAGTAATTGTGGCACAAAAATTCATCTAATATTTTTTCTTCAGTTTCAAATCTTTATGTAAGTTTGGAAGACTCTTTTTTTAACCTGTATTTTTATTGAAAAACCTGTAAATAACCTACATTTTGAGTAAGAAGAACCTCTATAAAAACCTATATTTTCAAAATGGGCCACTAGGAGGCCTGCTGTCGGTTTCAGCTCTGCATGGAAGCATCATGCAGTCCATCTATTTCTTCAAGCCTCGATGGGTGGGGGCCGAGTGTGGATAGGTAAACTGACCGGCTCAAAAATGACCAAAATTGTGTTGACTGGGCCATTCAACTCCAAAACAAACAAACAAACAGTTGTCAGTTTCTTATGATTGAATGGGCATTGTAATGGTTTAAAGTAGAAGTAAAACAAAGATCAGGAATCGATACAATTAACTTACTCCACCCATCAAAGACACCAAAGGGAAAGAAACAAAAACATGAAGCGACCAGACCATAATGGAAACCTAAACAAAGGAAGGCCATAAGGACAGTTACTTTCACACAAAATGGCCAAATGGCCATCCAGAATAAAAAGACACAAGTGATACACACAGTAAGTAACAAACAACAACATATATAAACCGCCACAGAAGAACCGCCTTGGAACGCCTTGGAAGCCTCCCTAGGAAAGTGCGGGTAGACAAACTGAATGACTCAGTATAACCTAAATACAGTGAAACTTCGATCATTTGAACACGGATGGCTCATTTACCATGGCTAGGTGGAACTTGTTCTTTAGTTTCTAGAGATTTGTCCCCCGCCCATAGGGGCTTGAAGAAATATATGGGCTGCATGATGCTTCCTCGCAGAGCTGAAACCGGCCCGCACACTAGTCCTGGTAAACTGCTTAGAGGATCTAAGCCTGTCCAGGAACCGCAGTGCGAGGCGGACCGTCTTGCTAATAAACTCTATTGGTTTCATTGGGCGACAGGGCTTGAGATGTAATTTCATCTCAATGTTGGGTAAAAGTCCCACAAAATTGGAAGCAACGTCTCCAAAATGACCTTTACAGTGTTGACGGGGACGTTAAACCTAAAAAAAAAAAACATAGTCCCTAGAGAATTTATCTCATAGTTCCAGATATCAATATATAAAGGGTAATTTACGAAGCTTTTTTCCAGTATTTATCTAAAAGGAATGTTGTGTGTGCTCATTAGAATCGCCTCAATGAGGCGATTCTAATGAGTACACACAGCATTCTTATAATTTATTGAAGATCGAAAAGATATCCACTCACTTATATAAATTATGCATCATGATCATGCGATATGATTTACCCTCAGAAGTTCAAACAGCCACTATTTCGAACAAATTTTCGTGGTCCCAAGGTATTTGAGTGACTGTAGTGTTGACAGGGTTGTTGAACTCGAAACAAACATTATCGTTACAGAGCACAGAAAAGCTGCTGTGGACCAGAGTACTATGAAATTGGAGAAGGCAATAGAATCATATGAGAAAACATTAAAACAGTTTCCTGACTGTGCTGAAGGGCATGCGCTCTATGCTCAGGTAAATAATACATGTATTTGAGTTATTTCACTGACATTATGATAACATCTGTGTGACATTATTTGCCATAAAAATCCTGAAAATTCGGTCACCTTGAGCATTTTCTGTATTTCTCCTAAAATTTTAATAAATTTGATTCACGATCCAGCAAGGGGTACAAAAGGTACAGACGGAATAGCAAACAGTGTAGACCCTGATCAGACTGCTCCTTCTGACAGTGAACTAAAAACAAGTGTAAATAAGGAGTTTTATCTACTTTGAAATTGCCATTAAACTGTAGTGTATTTTACATTGAATAGCCTTCAACTTTGAAATGTTTTGATACCATATTACAGACACTCTGTGATCGGCAGAGTATTTTACTTTGAAACAGCCATATAGTCAAATGTTTTGCTATGGCATTATGATAACACACCTGTGTCCTAAAATGGCATCATTCTTATCTCTTTTGTTTGTTTGTATTGGAGTTTAACAACCCAGTCAACACTATTTTAGGTCATTTTGAGCCGGTCAGTTTACCCATCCACACTTTTCCTGGGCAGGCTTATATGTAAGCGGTTGACCTGTACAGTGCACATTCTTTTGCCAGAAACTGACAACTGCCCTTCTTGACTCAGCAGAAGGGAGAGAATGACCATAGAAAAGATTTCATGATCAGTCTCCAAGAAAGAATGTTGCCGGTCGCGGCAGGTATCGAACCCGCGTCCTCCTGATCACAAGTCAGACACTGACTTGTTAACCTGATGATTAAATGGAGTCGGAGATATTGGAAAGTTTAAATTTGAGCCCCGCCAAGCGAATTTGTGTCTTCGAGCATTCCGTCATGACAAATTTTAACTGCGCATGCCCAGCCATTCAGAGGGGCCAGGGATATGGCTTTCTGTCTGAAGGTTCCTCTTGATTCACTGCTTATATGAGTGAGCAGTGAAGGTTCTGGCGAGACTGTGCGGACGCGCAGGCTCGCCTGAACCTTCGCTGCTCGCATAGGCGATAAATACCAAATTCGCTTGACGGGGCCCATTTAAAACAGCTGTTACTCATCAGTGTGATCTAGTTTGAAACAGGCATTAAATAGCAGGGTATTTTACTTTGAAAAAGCCATTTAACTGAGAATTGTTTTGATACAATAATACAGACAGGTTGACATCTTGGAAAGTTTGATGATATTTACAATGTACTATAGACAACTGTTGAACAGCAATGTAATTTACCTTGAAATAGCAGTTAAACATCAATAGCAGCCTCGATAGCTCAGTGGTTTGTGCGTTCAACTTGATTGAGAGGTTGTGGGTTTGAATCCGGCCACCAAAGGCGAGATATGTCCTTGGGCAAGACACATAATGCCACCGCGCCACTCCAACAAAGTGTAAATGGGTAGCAGTAGTGTAAAAGTCACTGTCTCTCTCGCCCACACACCTGATAACATCTGGAATGAGTATTCGCGAGAGATTTAGATAAACATGAAGCTTTCATCGCAATCAAACTAAACTAAATTAGTGTAAACTAAACTAGATATCAATGTACATGTAATTTACTTTCATACAGCCATTAAACCCAGAAATGTATTGCTATGATTTTACAGGCACTCTTTGATTTATGAAAGTTTGAAGGTGCTTACAATTTATTCAAATAGCCATTTAATTAGGGCCCCGCACTGAAAGTGTGGGTGCCCTATAGTAATCACTCTGTCCGTCCATCCGTCCGTCTGTCCGTCCACAAATTTTTTTATCCTCCATAACTTTCTTATTCCTGGATGGATTTAAATATTACTTGTCAGAAATGTTAACCATAATGTGATGGAGTGTTGCGCGCAAGACTCAGGTCCGTACCTCAAAGGTCAAGGTCATACTTAGAGGTTAAAGGTCTGTCTGTCCGTCTGTCCATCCACAAATTTTTTTATCCTCCATAACTTTCTTATTCCTGGATGGATTTAAATATTACTTGTCAGAAATGTTAACCATAATGTGATGGAGTGTTGCGCGCAAGACTCAGGTCCGTACCTCAAAGGTCAAGGTCATACTTAGAGGTTAAAGGTCAAAAAAGGGTCTTTCCTGTGTCCAATTAATAACTTTGTTATTATTATTCCTGGATGGCAGAAGTGTTAACCATAATGTGATCGTCCACAAATTTTTTTATCCTCCATAACTTTCTTATTCCTGGATGGATTTAAATATTACTTGTCAGAAATGTTAACCATAATGTGATGGGACGGGCCTCCGTGGCCTAGTGGATAAGAGCGCTGACTCTTAGTCATTAGGTCTCTCACCGCCGTAGGTTCGAGCCTCGCTCGGGCCACGTGTGAGACGCCAAGTTCTGCAACGGAAGGTCAGGTGGTTTTTCTCCGGGTACTCCGGTTTTCGCCCACCTCTGATTAACGATCGGCTCGATATGAGTGAAATAATCTTGAAAGGGCCGTAAAACCCAAACCAAAAAAAAAAAAAAAAAAAAAAAAAATAATGTGATGGAGTGTTGCGCGCAAGACTCAGGTCCGTACCTCAAAGGTCAAGGTCATACTTAGAGGTTAAAGGTCTGTCTGTCCGTCTGTCCGTCCACAAATCTTTTTATCCTCCATAACTTTCTTATTCCTGGATGGATTTAAATATTACTTGTCAGAAATGTTAATCATAATGTGATGGAGTGTTCTGCGCAAGACTCAGGTCCGTACCTCAAAGGTCAAGGTCATACTTAGAGGTTAATGGTCAAAAAAGGGTCTTTCCTGTGTCCAATTAATAACTTTGTTATTATTATTCCTGGATGGCAGAAGTGTTAACCATAATGTGATGGAGTGTTGCGTGCAAGACTCAGGTCCGTACCTCAAAGGTCAAGGTCATACTTAGAGGTTAAAGGTCAAAAAAGGGTCTTTCCTGTGTCCAATTAATAACTTTGTTATTATTCCTGGATGGATTTAAATATTACTTGGCAGAAATGTTAACCATAATGTGGCCCCGCACTGAAAGTGTGGGTGCCCTATAGTAATCACTCTGTCCGTCCGTCTATCTGTCCGTCCGTCTGTCTGTCCACAAATTTTTTTATCCTCCATAACTTTCTTATTCCTGGATGGATTTAAATATTACTTGGCAGAAATGTTAACCATAATGTGATGGAGTGTTGCTCGCAAGACTCAGGTCCGTACCTCAAAGGTCAAGGTCATACTTAGAGGTTAAAGGTCAAAAAAGGGTCTTTCCTGTGTCCAATTAATAACTTTGTTATTATTAGGGCCCCGCACTGAAAGTGTGGGTGCCCTATAGTAATCACTCTGTCCGTCCGTCTGTCTGTCTGTCCGAGCAGACTAGAGGTACCTAGTGGGGTTAGGATTCTGCCCAATTCAACTTAATGAGGTTTATTCCGTAAGGCACAGTAACTTTTCAGTTAGTGGGGTTAAAAATTTCGTATGTGGGGTTAAAACTCTGTACAATGGTGCGTTATGGGGTCAAAGTCTCCATAGACTTTACATTAGTAACCCCACAAGGTACCTCTACTAAGAACGTCCGTCTGTCCGTCCACAAATTTTCCTACTCCTCTGATAGCGCTGCCGGGGCCCTAGTCAGTTTTACTGACAGCTCTAGTTTACTTTGGAACAGCCAATGTACAATTTACTTTGAAGCAGGCTTTAAGCTCTGAAATGTATTGCTATGATATTTCAGGCACTCTGTGATCTTGGAAGGTTTGAAGATGCCGACAATGAATTTGAGACAGCCTTTAAACTTGAGCCAGACAATGCCAACACACTGGTTCACAGAGCGTAGGTTTCTTTTTAGCTCACCGTCACATGGTGACGAGGTGAGCTTTTGGGATCACTTTTTGTCCGTCGTGCGTCCGTCCGTCCGTGCGTGCGTAAACAATTTCTTCAAACGACATCTCCTCCTAAACCACTGATAGGATTTTGACCAAACTTCACAGGAATGATCCTTAGGTGGTCCCCTTTCAAAGTTGTTCAAATGGTTCCGGTCCATTGCACATATAGGTCACAGGAGCCAAAAATAGATTTTTTTCACCGAAAACTTAAAAAATCTTCTTTTCTGAAACCACAAGGCCCAGGTCTTTGATATTTGGTATGAAGCTTCATCTAGTGGACCCCTACCAAGATTGTTCAAATTATAGTGCTGGGGCCAAAAATGCCCCCGCCCTGGGGCCCTTTGGTTTTACATAGGCTTATATAGGGAAAATCTTTAAAAATCTTCTTCTCTGAAACCACAAGGCCCAGGTCTTTGATATTTGGTATGAAGCTTCATCTAGTAGACCCCTACCAAGATTGTTAGCTCACCTGGGCCGAAGGCTCCAGGGTAGCTTATAGTATAGTGGGTCCTCCGTTGTCCGTTCGTCCACACTTTTGAGCAGCTATATCTCTGTATCCTGCAGGCTGATCTCAATCATTTCTCATCTGTAGCATGCCTCTGGTGGGGCATTGATGACATAAACTTTTTTTTGAAATCGCTCTAAAACTTTGGTTCCTATGGCAACCACAAGGTCCCATAGACTTACTATGGGAAAATGCTTGTCATCACCGTAGCACCTTCAGTTTTGATCGGATCTTTCTGAAACTTATATGTAAGGTGACGGGGGATAAAAACTCGGATGAGTTCGAAAACCGGCCAAGTCGGCCCATTTATCATAGAGTTACGTCCCTTTGATTGCTGAAAATGCCCATTTTTGACCTTGTCATCACCGTAGCCCCTTCAGTTTTGATAGGATCTTTCTAAAACTTATATGTAATGTTGCTGGGGATAAAACCTCGGATGAGTTCGAAAACCGGCCAAGTCCGCCAATTTATCATAGAGTTACGTCCCTTTGATTGCTGAAAATGCCCATTTTTGACCTTGTCATCACCGTAGCCCCTTCAGTTTTGATCCGATCTTTCTGAAACTTATATGTAAGGTGGCTGTGGATAAAATCTCGGATGAGTTCGAAAACCGACCAAGTCGGCCCTTTTATCGTAGAGTAATGTCCCTTTGATTGCTGAAATTGCTGATTTTTGACCTTGTCATCACTGTAGCCCTTTCAGTTTTGATCGAATCTTTATGAAACTTATATGTAAAGTGGCTGGGGATAAAATATCGGATGAGTTCAAAAACCAGCCAAGTTGGTCCATTTATCACAGAGTAAAGTCCCTTTGATTGCTGAAAATTGACGCGTTGTTAAACACGAAATCATCATCATCATCATTGATTGCTGAAAAGCCGATTTTTGACCTTGTCATCACCGTAGCCCTTTCAGTTTTGATCGGATCTTTCTGAAACTTATATGCAAGGTGGCTAGGGATGAAGCCTCGGATGAGTTCGCATACCGGCAAAGGTGGCCTATTTATCATAGAGTTAGGTCCCTTTGATTGCTGAAAATGTTGATTTTTGACCTTGTCAACACTGTAGCCCCTTCAGTTTTGATCGGATCTTTCTGAAACTTATATGTATGGTGGCTCGGGATAAAACCTCGGATGAGTTCGAAAACCGGCCAAGTTGCCCCAGTAACTATATAGTTATGTCCCTTTGATGGCTGAAAATGTCAATTTTTTACCTTGTCATCACCGTAGCCCCTTCAGTTTTGATCAAATTTTTCTGAAACCTATATGTAAGGTGACTGGAGATAAAACCTAGGATGAGTTTGAATACCGGCCAAGTTGGCCCATTTATCATTGATTTACGTCCCTTTGATTGCTGAAAATGCCAATTTTTGACCTTGTCATCACCATAGCCCCTTCAGTTTTGATCGGATCTTTCTGAAACTTATATGTAAGGTGGCTGGGGATAAAATCTTGGATGAGTTCGAAAACAGGCCAAGTCAGCCCATTTATCGTAGTGTTATGTCCCTTTGATGGCTGAAAATGTTGATTTTTGACCCTGTCATTAACCTAGACCCTAAAGAAGTCTCCGTGGTCGAGTGGTTACGCTACTCGCCTTGTAAACCAGGGGTCGCAGGTTCGATCCCAGGCTTCTCCAGACTTTCGGATGAGTCTTTAAACCGAGGTCCCATCTCCGTATGACCTTAGCTGTTGGTGGGATGTAAAAACTGAAACACTCACCGTAGACCCTAAAGTTTTGATCGGATTTTTCTGAAACTTATATGTACGGTGGCTGGGGATGAAACCTCGTATGAGTTCGAAAACTGGCCAAGTCGGCTCATTTATTATAGAGTAACATCCCTTTGATTGCTAAAAATGCCAATTTTGACCTTGTCATCACCGTAGCCCCTTCAGTTTTGATCGGATCTTTCTTAAACTTATATGTGAGGTGGCTGGGAATAAAATCTTGGATGAGTTTGAATACTGGCCAAGTCTGATCGGATCTTTCTGAAACTTACATGTAAGGTTTGGGAATAAAACCTCAGGTGAGTTCGAATACCGGCCAAGTCGGCACATTTATCATAGAGTGACGTGCGTTTGATTGCTGAAAATGCCTATTTTCGACATTGTCATCACTGCTGCCCCTTTAGTTTTGAATGGATCTTCATGAAAATTACAAACAAGGAAGTCAGGCAGAAAGCTTGGAGGAGTTTGAAAACTCTTGTTTTTGAACTTGTCATCACCATAGCCACTTCAGTTTAGATCGGATCTTCTTAGCAAGTCAGGAATAAAAGCTTGAATGAGTTTGAAAACCTGTGAGGTCAGCCTGTTTATCATAGAGTTACATTCTACTTGATTTTCAGAAAATGCTTACCCTGTCATCACCATGTCCTCCCATAAAGCCTTCAGTAAAGGTTGGCACTTCCTTAAACTTTGAATCTTTTAGCTCAGGTGAGCGATACAGGACCAAGCTAGCTTGGTCCTCTTGTTCAAATTATAGTGCTGGGGCCAAAAATGCCCCCGCCCCGGGGCCCTTTGGTTTTACATAGGCTTATATAGGGAAAATCTTTAAAAATCTTCTTCTCTGAAACCACAAGGCCCAGGACTTAGATATTTGGTATGAAGCTTCATCTAGTGGACCCCTACCAAGATTGTTCAAATTTTAGTGCTGGGACAAAAAACGCCCCCGCCACGGGGCCCTTTGGTTTTACATGGGCTTATATAGGGAAAATCTTTAAAAATCTTCTTCCCTGAAACCACAAGGCCCAGGTCTTTGATATTTGGTATGAAGCTTCATCTAGTGGACCCCTACCAAGATTGTTCAAATTATAGTGCTGGGGCAAAAAATGCCCCCGCCCCGGGGCCCTTTGGTTTTACATGGGCTTATATAGGGAAAATCTTTAAAAATCTTCTTCTCTGAAACCACAAGGCCCAGGACTTTGATATTTGGTATGAAGCTTCATCTAGTGGACCCCTACCAAGATTGTTCAAATTATAGTGCTGGGATAAAAAATGCCCCCGCCACGGGGCCCTTTGGTTTTACATAGGCTTATATAGGGAAAATCTTTAAAAATCTTCTTCTCTGAAACCACAAGGCCCAGGTCTTTGATATTTGGTATGAAGCTTCATCTAGTGGACCCCTACCAAGATTATTCAAATTATAGTGCTGGGGCCAAAAATGCCCCCGCCCCAGGGCCCTTTGGTTTTACATGGGCTTATATTGGGAAAATCTTTAAAAAATCTTCTTCTCTGAAACCGCAGGGCCCAGGTCTTTGCTATTTGGTATGAAGCTTCATCCAGTGGACCCCTACCAAGACTTTTCAAATTATAGTGCTGGGGCCAAAAATGCCCCCGCCCCGGGGCCCTTTGGTTTTACATAGGCTTATATAGGGAAAATCTTTAAAAATCTTCTTCTCTGAAACCACAAGGCCCAGGTCTTTGATATTTGGTATGAAGCTTCATCTAGTGGACCCCTACCAAGATTGTTCAAATTATAGTGCTGGGACAAAAAATGCCCCCGCCACGGGGCCCTTTGGTTTTACATAGGCTTATATAGGGAAAATCTTTAAAAATCTTCTTCTCTGAAACCACAAGGCCCAGGACTTTGATATTTGGTATGAAGCTTCATCTAGTGGACTCCTACCAAGATTGTTCAAATTATAGTGCTGGGACAAAAAATGCCCCCGCCACGGGGCCCTTTGGTTTTACATTGGCTTATATAGGGAAAATCTTTAAAAATCTTCTTCTCTGAAACCACAAGGCCCAGGTCTTTGATATTTGGTATGAAGCTTCATCTAGTGGACCCCTACCAAGATTGTTCAAATTATAGTGCTGGGGCCAAAAATGCCCCCGCCCCGGGGCCCTTTGGTTTTACATAGGCTTATATAGGGAAAATCTTTAAAAATCTTCTTTTCTGAAACCACAAGGCCCAGGACTTTGATATTTGGTATGAAGCTTCATCTAGTGGACCCCTACCAAGATTGTTCAATTTATAGTGCTGGGGCAAAAAATGCCCCCGTCCCGGGGCCCTTTGGTTTTACATGGGCTTATATAGGGAAAATCTTTAAAAATCTTCTTCTCTGAAACCGCTAGGCCCAGGTCTTTGATATTTGATGTGTAGCTTCATCTAGTGGACCTTTGCCAAGATTGTTCAAATTATAGCCTTTGTTGATTTTTGGTATGAAGCTTCACCTTTAAGACCTCCCTCAACATTATGCACATTAAAGCCCTGGGGCCAATAATGGCCCTCTCTGGGGCCCACTTGTTTCACTATGGATCAGGTGAGCGATCCAGGGCCATCATGGCCCTCTTGTTAGCTCACTGTCACGTAGTGACGAGGTGAGCTTTTGGGATCACTTTTTGTCCGTCGTGCGTCCGTGTGTGCGTGCGTGCGTAAACAATTTCTTCAAAAGACATCTCCTCCTAAACCACTGAGCGGATTTTGACCAAACTTCACAGGAATGATCCTTAGGTGGTCCCCTTTGAAAGTTGTTCAAATGGTTCCGGTCCGTTGCACATATAGGTCACAGGAGCCAAAAATCGATTTTTTTCACCGAAAACTTAAAAAATCTTCTTCTCTGAAACTGCAAGGCCCAGGTCTTTGATATTTGGTATGAAGCTTCATCTAGAAGACCCCTACCAAGATTGTTCAAATTATAGTGCTGGGGCCAAAAATACCCCCGCCCCGGGGCCCTTTGGTTTTACATGGGCTTTTATAGGGAAAATCTTTAAAAATCTTCTTCTCTGAAACTACAAGGCCCAGGTCTTTGATATTTGGTATGAAACTTCATCTGTCGGACCCATACCAAGATTGTTCAAATTATTGTGCTGGGGCCAAAGATGCCCCCGCCCCGGGACCCTTTGGTTTTACATGGGCTTATATAGGCAAAATCTTTAAAAATCTTCTCTGAAACCGCAAGGCCCAGGTCTTTGATATTTGGTATGAAGCTTCATCTAGTGGACCCCTACCAAGATTGTTCAAATTATAGTGCTGGGGCCAAAAATGCCCCCGCCCCAGGGCCCTTTGGTTTTACATGGGCTTATATAGGGAAAATCTTTAAAAATCTTCCTCTCTGAAACTGCAAGGCCCAGGTCTTTGATATTTGGTAGGAATCTTCATCTTATGGACCCCTACCAAGATTGTTCAAATTATAGTGCTGGGGCCCAAAATGACCCCGCCCCGGGGCCCTTTGGTTTTACATAGGCTTACATAGGGAAAACCTTTAAAAATCTTCTTCTCTGAAACCGCAAGGCCCAGGTCTTTGATATTTGGTATGAAGCTTCATCTAGTGGACCCCTACCAAGATTATTCAAATTATAGTGCTGGGGCCAAAAATGCCCCCGCCCCAGGGCCCTTTGGTTTTACATGGGCTTATATTGGGAAAATCTTTAAAAAATCTTCTTCTCTGAAACCGCAGGGCCCAGGTCTTTGCTATTTGGTATGAAGCTTCATCCAGTGGACCCCTACCAAGACTTTTCAAATTATAGTGCTGGGGCCAAAAATGCCCCCGCCCCGGGGCCCTTTGGTTTTACATAGGCTTATATAGGGAAAATCTTTAAAAATCTTCTTCTCTGAAACCACAAGGCCCAGGACTTTGATATTTGGTATGAAGCTTCATCTAGTGGACCCCTACCAAGATTGTTCAAATTATAGTGCTGGGACAAAAAATGCCCCCGCCACGGGGCCCTTTGGTTTTACATAGGCTTATATAGGGAAAATCTTTAAAAATCTTCTTCTCTGAAACCACAGGGCCCAGGACTTTGATATTTGGTATGAAGCTTCATCTAGTGGACTCCTACCAAGATTGTTCAAATTATAGCGCTGGGACAAAAAATGCCCCCGCCACGGGGCCCTTTGGTTTTACATTGGCTTATATAGGGAAAATCTTTAAAAATCTTCTAGGCCCAGGTCTTTGATATTTGGTATGAAGCTTCATCTAGTGGACCCCTACCAAGATTGTTCAAATTATAGTGCTGGGGCCAAAAATGCCCCCGCCCCGGGGCCATTTGGTTTTACATGGGCTTATATAGGGAAAATCTTCTTCTCTGAAACCACAAGGCCCAGGTCTTTGATATTTGATGTGTAGCTTCATCTAGTGGACCTTTGCCAAGATTGTTCAAATTATAGCCTTTGTTGATTTTTGGTATGAAGCTTCACCTTTAAGACCTCACTCAACATTATGCACATTAAAGCCCTGGGGCCAATAATGGCCCTCTCTGGGGCCCACTTGTTTCACTATGGATCAGGTGAGCGATCCAGGGCCATCATGGCCCTCTTGTTAGCTTACTGTCACGTAGTGACGAGGTGAGCTTTTGGGATCACTTTTTGTCCGTCGTGCGTCCGTCCGTGCGTGCGTGCGTAAACAATTTCTTCAAACGACATCTCCTCCTAAACCACTGAGCGGATTTTGACCAAACTTCACAGGAATGATCCTTAGGTGGTCCCCTTTGAAAGTTGTTCAAATGGTTCCGGTCTGTTGCACATATAGGTCACAGGAGCCAAAAATCGATTTTTTTCACCGAAAACTTAAAAAATCTTCTACTCTGAAACTGCAAGGCCCAGGTCTTTGATATTTGGTATGAAGCTTCATCTAGAAGACCCCTACCAAGATTGTTCAAATTATAGTGCTGGGGCCAAAAATAACCCCGCCCCGGGGCCCTTTGGTTTTACATGGGCTTATATAGGGAAAATCTTTAAAAATCTTCTTCTCTGAAACTACAAGGCCCAGGTCTTTGATATTTGGTATGAAACTTCATCTGGTGGACCCATACCAAGATTGTTCAAATTATTGTGCTGGGGCCAAAGATGCCCCCGCCCCGGGACCCTTTGGTTTTACATGGGCTTATATAGGCAAAATCTTAAAAAATCTTCTCTGAAACCGCAAGGCCCAGGTCTTTGATATTTGGTATGAAGCTTCATCTAGTGGACCCCTACCAAGATTGTTCAAATTATAGTACTGGGGCCAAAAATGCCCCCGCCCCAGGGCCTTTTGGTTTTACATGGGCTTATATAGGGAAAATCTTTAAAAATCTTCTTCTCTGAAACTGCAAGGCCCAGGTCTTTGATATTTGGTAGGAATCTTCATCTTATGGACCCCTACCAAGATTGTTCAAATTATAGTGCTGGGGCCCAAAATGACCCCGCCCCGGGGCCCTTTGGTTTTACATAGGCTTACATAGGGAAAACCTTTAAAAATCTTCTTCTCTGAAACCCCAAGGCCCAGGTCTTTGATATTTGGTATGAAGCTTCATCTAGTGGACCCCTACCAAGATTATTCAAATTATAGTGCTGGGGCCAAAAATGCCCCCGCCCCAGGGCCCTTTGGTTTTACATGGGCTTATATTGGGAAAATCTTTAAAAAATCTTCTTCTCTGAAACCGCAGGGCCCAGGTCTTTGCTATTTGGTATGAAGCTTCATCCAGTGGACCCCTACCAAGACTTTTCAAATTATAGTGCTGGGGCCAAAAATGCCCCCGCCACGGGGCCCTTTGGTTTTACGTAGCCTTATATAGGGAAAATCTTTAAAAATCTTCTTCTCTGAAACTGCAAGGCCCAGGTCTTTGATATTTGGTATGAAGCTTCATCTTGTGGACCTCTATCAAGATTGTTCAAATTATAGCCCATGGGCCAAGAATGCCCCCGCTCCTGGGCCCTTTGGTTTTTCATAGACTTATATAGGCAATATCTTGAAAAATCTTCTACTCTGAAACCACAAGGCCTAGGTCTTTGACATTTGGTATGAAGCTTCAGCTAGTGGACCTCTACCAAGATTGTTCAAATTATAGCCCTGGGGCCACAAATGCCCCCGCCCCAGGGCCCTTTGGTTTTACATAGACTTATAATAGAGAAAATCTTTGAAAATCTTCTTCTCTGAAACAACAAGGCCCAGGTCTTTGATATTTAGTGTGAAGCTTCATCCAGTGGACCTCTATCAAGATTGTTTAGATTATTGCCCTGAGACCAAAAATGTACCGCCTCATGGCCCTTTGGTTTTACATAGACTTATATAGGGAAAATCTTTAAAAATATTTTTCTATGAAACCACATGGCCTAGGTCTTTGATATATGGTATGGAGCTTCATCTAGTCGACCTCTACCACGATTGTTCAAATTATAGCCCTCGGGCCACAAATGCCCCTGCCCAATGGCCATGTGGTTTCACATAGGCTTATGTAAGGAGTATCTTTAAAAAAATCTTCTTCTCTGAAACCGCAAGGCCCAGGTCTTTGATATTTGTTGTGTAGCTTCATCTAGTGAACCTTTGCCAAGATTGTTCAAATAATAGCCTTTGTTGATATTTGGTATGAAGCTTCACCTTTTTAGACCTCCCTCAACATTATGCACATTATAACCCTGAGGTCAATAATGGCCCTCCCCGGGGCCCACTTGTTACTCTATGGATCAGGTGAGCGATCCAGGGCCATCATGGTCCTCTTGTGTTTTATATTGTGATCACTTTTTGTCTGTCATTCGTGCGTAAACAATTTCTTCAAACGACATCTCCTCCTAAACCACTGATCGGATTTTGCCCAAACTTCACAGGAATGTTCCATAGGTGGTCCCCTTTCAAAGTTGTTCAAATGGTTCCGGTCCGTTGCACATATAGGTCACAGGAGCCAAAAATAGATTTTTTTTCACCCAAAACTTAAAAAATCTTCTTCTCTGAAACCTCAAGGCCCAGGTCTTTGATATTTGGTATGAAGCTTCATCTAGTGGACCCCTACCAAGGTTGTTCAAATTAAAGTGCTGTAGCCAAAAATGCCCCCGCCCCAGGGCCCTTTGGTTTTACATGGCCTTATATAGGGAAAATCTTTAAAAATCATCTTCTCTGAAACCGCAAGGCCCAGGTCTTTGATATTTGGTATGAAGCTTTATCTAGTGGACCCCTATGAAGATTGTTCCAATTATAGTTCTGGGGCAAAAAATGCCCCCGCCCGGGGCCCTTTGGTTTTACATGGGCTTATATAGGGAAAATCTTTAAAAATCTCTGAAACAGCAAGGCCCAGGTCTTTGATATTTGGTATGAGGCTTCATCTAGTGGACCCCTACCAAGATTGTTCAAATTATAGTGCTGGGGCCAAAAATGCCCCCGCCCCGGGGCCGTTTGGTTTTACATGGGTTTATATAGGGAAAATCTTTAAAAATCTTCTTCTCTGAAACTGCAAGGCCCAGGTCTTTGATATTTGGTATGAAGCTTCAGCTAGTGGACCTCTACCAAGATTGTTCAAATTATAGCCCTGAGACCAAAAATGCCCCGCCTCGTGGCCCTTTGGTTTTACATAGACTTATATAGGGAAAATCTTTAAAAATCTTCTTCTATGAAACCACATGGCCTAGGTCTTTGATATATGGTATGGAGCTTCATCTAGTGGACCCCTACCAAGATTGTTCAAATTATAGTGCTGGGGCCAAAAATGCCCCCGCCCCGGGGCCGTTTGGTTTTACCTGGGCTTATATAGGGAAAATCTTTTAAAATCTTCTTCTCTGAAACTGCAAGGCCCAGGACTTTGATATTTGGTATGAAGCTTCAGCTAGTGGACCTCTACCAAGATTGTTCAAATTATTGCCCTGAGACCAAAAATGTACCGCCTCATGGCCCTTTGGTTTTACATAGACTTATATAGGGAAAATCTTTCAAAATATTTTTCTATGAAACCACATGGCCTAGGTCTTTGATATATGGTATGGAGCTTCATCTAGTCGACCTCTACCACGATTGTTCAAATTATAGCCCTCGGGCCACAAATGCCCCGCCTCGGGGCCCTTGGTTTTACATAGACTTGTATAGGTAAAATCTTGAAAATCTTCTTCCCTGAAACTGCAGGCCCATGTCTTTGATATTTGGTATGGAGCTTCATCTAGTGGACCTCTACATGATTGTTCAAATTATAGCCCTCGGTCCACAAATGCCCCCACATTTGGGCCCTTTGATTTTACATAGACTTATACAGAGATAATCTTTGAAAATCATCTTCTCTGAAACAGCAAGGCCCAGGTCTTTGATATTTGGTGTGAAGCTTCATCTAGTGGACATCTATCAAGATTGTTTAAATTATAGCCCTGAGGCCAAAAATGCCCCCGCCCCGGGGCCATTTGGTTTTACATAGGCTTATGTAGTGCTGGGGCCAAAATGCCCCCGCCCCGGGGGCCCTTTGGTTTTACATAGGCTTATTTAGGGACAATCTTTAAAAAAATCTTCTTCTCTGAAACGGCAAGGCCAAGGCTTTTGATATTTGGTGTGTTGCTTCATCTAGTGGACCTTTGCCAAGATTGTTCAAAGTATAGCCTTTGTTGATATTTGGTATGAAGCTTTACCTTTTTAGACCTCCCTCAACATTATGCACATTATTACCCTAGGGTCAATAATGGCCCTCCCCGAGGCCCACTTGTTACTCTATGGATCAGGTGAGCGATCAAGGGCCATCATGGCCCTCTTGTTTACATTTTAACTACTGACTTCAAATACTAGCAGACAAAACTTCAGCTTTGATTTATTTCTTTAAACCAAGCTCACATATCTTTCAGATTGCCTCTGAATGGATATTTCATGTCTAGATTGTACTTGCATTTAAACGATGTCTAACCCATTTAGTACCAGAAACCCCCAAACGGGTACCTTGGCAAACAGTGCAGGCCCAGATCAGATGCCGCGTTCACGCTGAACGTGGCGTCAGCGTGAACGCGGCGTCTGATCAGGGCCTCCACTGTTTGCTAAAGGTTCAGTCATTTTCCAAATAAATTTTGATGGAAACACAACCTGACTCCCGTAAATTTTTAAATGAACTCCTGCTATATATAAGGTAGAAGATTCCATTTGGAACAAAATGGGTTAACCTTGTCCTGCTGAATAAATGAATTTTGCCACACAGCCATTTCTGACTATCAACCAATCAAATTACTTGATATAATATATTCCATTCAAAGTCCCAGACTGAATGACAAACAGTGTAGATCCAGATAAGATGGGTTCTTCAGAAGCTATCTGATCTGGATCTACAGTGTGTGCAAAGGTAGGGGCTATCATGGTTCAGCAGAATAAGGGTTACTGTAAAAATCCTAAAAAATTGGACACCTCGAGGATTTGTTGTAATTCTTGTAAAATTTTGACAAATTTGTTTCACAATCCAGCATGGAGTCCAAAAGGTGCAGACAGAATGGCAAACAGTGTAGACCCTGATCAGACTGCTCCTTCAGGAGCAGTCTGATCAGGGTCTACATTGTTTGCTTAGGCCTTTCTGTCCCAATACTTAGAATCATTAACATAATCATCTTTTATCCAGTTTTATATGCTGGGCCTGGTGATTCATTTGGACTGACGGCCTTGGTAGCTCAATCAGATGTGCGTCTGACTGGTGATCAGGAGGACTTGGGTTCAATACCTGCTGGAGTCTGCAACATTTTTTAATGGAGATTGATCATGAAATCTTTTCTATAATCATTCTCTCCCTTCTGCTGATTCAAGAAGGGCAGTTGTGAGTTTCTGGTGAAAGAATGTGCACTGTATTGGTTAACTGCTTACATATAAGCCTCTCCGTAGTGCAGTGGTTACGCTACTCGCTTTGTAAACCAGGGGTCGCAGGATCGATCCCGGGCTTCTCCAGACTTTCGGATGAGTCATTAAACATAAAACTCAAAAACACTCACATATAAGCCTGCCCAAAGAAAGTGTGGATAGGTAAACTGACTGGCTCAAAAATGACCTAAATAGTGTTGACTGGGCCGTGAAACTCCAAAACAAACACTTGGACTGGTGACCAGGAGGTTGTGTGTCCTATCCCTGCTCGGTCCAGTAACATTTTTGTGGGAATTCATCTTGAAATATATTCTATAGTCATTCTCTCCCTTTCACTGATTCAAGAAGGGATGTTGTAACTGCCAAAAGAATGTGCACTGTACTAATAAGTAAACCTGCCCAGGAAAAGTGTGATTGGAATAACCTGTCAGCTAGATGTGATCTTAATTGTGATAACTGTGCCGTTAAATGCATAAACAAGAAATTGTCCATTTGTAACATACATGTATTTATAAATGAGTCATGTCACTGGGAAACAAGATGAGAAGGTCATGGGTTCAATCCCCGCCTGTCCGGCAGCATTCTTTCCTGGAGACTAATCAAGAAATAGGACAGTTGTCAGTTTCTGGCAAGAGAATTAACCCTGATCTGGTTAACCACTTACGAACAAGTCTGCTCAGGAAAGTTCTGGTTAGGTAAACTGTAGGACTTGATATAACATTATTACTGTTGACAGGGCTGTTAAACTCAAAGTTGTATTGTTAAAAGAAAGATATGCAGGAAAACTATCTTAATGGGTGTGAGGGATAGATAGGAAAAGTCGTCCCTTGGGATTTCAGCCTTGTGATGCTGGCAGTGAGTTTCTGCCGAATTTCTCTATCCACCCTCACAGCCCTGCAAATTCATAGTAAAGCAAACTGAAAGTCACAATAATTGTCTCCCTTCACAAAATACCAGATCAACCCATTGTGTGCAGGAAACCCCTAAAAGGGTACCTTGGCAAACAGTGCAGGCCCAGATCAGATGCCGCGTTCTGCGGCATCTGATCAGTGCCTGCACTATTTGCTAACAGAATTTTCTGCCTTACACCCCTTATATGACAAATGGACTTGTCCAAGATATAGCAATGGAAGTGTCCACTAGCATACAATGGGTTAATCTGCTCTCCACATTAATGGTCTTAGCCAATTTGTTTTTGACTAAACACTGAACAGTCAAATTATAATGTTCAATACAGTGTCCACATACTGAAGTATTTTCAGTAAACAAGCTGGGCCCAGTTGTTCAAAGAAATGTTAGCTTAAGGAAATTGGGAACATCTGGCAGATTTTTCCACATTTAAAGGGAGGGAACTTTTGGGACTTTCTGTTCGCTTTTCTATAAGCCCTGTCCCACTTTCCTCTAAGAGATTAACCCTATTGACATGGGTCACAAAAATTGTTCAGGAGTTGCCTCCCCTGAATATGTTCCCATACCCCTTAACAAGCTCTTTGGTGGTCAGAATGGTAACTGTTCTTATGTAGTGGTATTTTTGCTGAACAAATGTGAGTAACTACTCACATTTTTTCAGCAAAAATAGCATAATTGCCACGGGCCTCCGTGGCCTAGTGGATAAGAGCGCTGACTCTTAGTCATTAGGTCTCTCACCGCCGTAGGTTCGAGCCTCGCTCGGGCTGCGTGTGAGACGCCAAGTTCTGCAACGGAAGGTCAGGTGGTTTTTCTCCGGGTTCTCCGGTTTTCGCCCACCTCTGATTAACGATCGGCTCGATATGAGTGAAATAATCTTGAAAGGGCCGTAAACCCCCCCCCCCCCCCCCCCCCCAAAAAAAAAGCATAATTGCCATATTTAATGATCAAAGTTGTAACAATACATTAACTAACAACAGAACAGCTGGACCCTGATTTCTTACATGCATTTCAATGAAATATAGAGATTTCTCAGTGAAATTGAAATCCATTTTCTACTGTTTCAAACAGTGAAAATACGATTTTTATTTTCACTGTAAATTCGATGTTTCATCGAAAATAACATATACTTTCTGTTTGTTAGATGTCAATTAACTAAACGTTATAAATGGCTGTCAGAAATTATGTCATACCAGTTTTCACATCATTCTGACGTTGATAATGTCACTTTTAGCACCTATGTACCATAAATAATGCACTCGACACCAGACAAGCTTAGCAACTGCGGATATTATTTAAATGCAAATTTCAAAAGAACCATTTGATAAAGTTACATTTCAGTCTGTTTTCCAGGTGCAAACTTTCAGTTTACACACTGAACACCTCTAAATCGATGCGAAATCACCATGGAAAATGTTTGTTCTTTGTGATGTTGGCTGACACTTTGATAATGCATTACAACTTACAGTTTAAAGCATGAAAGAAACAGAAAATTTGATTTTTTTTTCAGGTAAGATCACTTTTTATTTCATTCATGAACACCGAAAGAAGTATTTTCACTCACGGCTTCGCCACTCTTGAAAATACTTCTTTCGGTGTTCATTTGGTGAAATAAAAATCGATCTTACACTGAGAAAATCAAATATTCTCTTTTTATTGCCCATTTTGTGTTTCAGATTGTTAAAGATTCAGTGGAAGCAAGATCTTCATGAGCCTGTGGTCTTGATAAAACAAGCTATAGATATAGACATTAAGTGTGAATATGCTTATGAAATACTAGGAACAATAGAAGTACAGAGGTTAGTTATTGTTTCAGATCTCTCACCACTCAAAATTCAACAAGCCTCTCTTATGATTAATGAAAGGCTTGATACAAGTGAATTAGGGGATAACTGTTTTCAAAATTGTGATTTGGGGAGGTAAATCGGAGGTTTTACGGTCGGAAATTTCGTTTTACGGCGACGCGTCAGCGGAGCCGTAAAACGTAATTTGCGACCGTAAAACCGACGATTTACCTCCCCAAATCACAATTTTGCAATACAGTTATCCCCATTCTAATGCACTTCTCCGGTTGTTTTGTTAAAAACTGTATTATTTTGCACAAAACGGCTAGCGCTGTGAGCAGCGTAAAACCAAATGCCAGCCAATGAAAAGCGACGTTACGTGATGACGTCGGGTTTCCGACAGTATATCGCAGAATATACTGTCGCAAATTTTTGACGTTATCCAATCAGACGTCGCGTTACATACGCAAGTGCATTAGAATTAATCATGAAAGGGCCATAAAACCTAGATCAAAACAAAGAGGTTGGGACACAGCCATTATACTCTATCTCCGGAAACTTTGGGTTTTTGCTTATCCATACAGTGCTCAGTAGAGAAACTTAATCAGGCTGCATGATCATACAGTCTGGTCTAAGTCATTGCCATGCACTTCTTTTCGAAGACATATTTTTGTTTCACCTGGCACATTTTTTACATCTCCGCTCTCGTTTATGCCGAGTAATCACCATATGCATTCTCCGTAATAATAGCACATTGTGTATGGACATTTCATTTTAATTGTAAAAACAAATCCGAGAAAGTTCTTCCTTGAGGGTTGGTAGGCTGTGAAGGTATTATATTAATATTCTCAGTGTATTTACAGATAACCCCTATAGTAAACTATTGGGACACAATGTTGTTCATATCCCAATGAATACATTGACTCACGCAACGTGAAATGATCATAAAATAATGTCAAAAATAAACCATTGTTCTCCTTGTTATGGCTGGACTATGATGTCGTCATACGGCGCTCTCCCGCTGTTAAGAGGAAAACTGTGTACAATTGTATTCTTGTTGCAATTTTAGCCTCAAACGCGAAGTTTTAGTCGCATAATGGATGGTAAATAATGTAAATATATATAATAAAGATAAAATATTTAATGTTCATCGAAGTATGTACAACATCAGGTAAGAAGCAAAGTTCCATTCGGGGTATACTTACTTTGCTTGTGACCCAATGTTATTCATATTTTAAATGAACGTTAAATAAATTGCATTCATTTCATTATATCTTTCATCATTGGAGCGTCCAAATGATATTGACTTACAGTTGGGCAATGCCTGCTGTCCTTGCAGCAGCCTTGGGTAGAGGGGGGAATGTTGTTGTTTCTTCTGTTTCTACACTTCCATCCTCTTTCTCCCCTGTCCCTCACTGTCATCTCCTCTACTATCTATTTTCTCCCTTTCTCTGGGAAATGACTCAAAATGACCCACAGTGGTTGAGGTGTCATTAAACCCCAACACAATCAATCAATCAAAAAACGCACATTTAGGCATAACTGTATACTCCTTATTCCAATTTTGGACGTATTTAGTTGAAACAAACATTTCAAAAGTTTGAATGAGGAGCATATAAATGTATAGTAAAGGTGCATTATTGAGCTATCTGGAAAAAATGCTTCGAAAATATAAAATACATATAGCCGGTA
This sequence comes from Lucinisca nassula, assembly GCA_963580285.1. NCBI lineage: Eukaryota > Metazoa > Mollusca > Bivalvia > Lucinida > Lucinidae > Lucinisca > Lucinisca nassula. The sequence goes on from OY757019.1 coordinate 97,202,049, forward strand.
TTTTTCTTTAAAACAATACAAATGAATGCATTTTAAGCAAAAATGCAAACATTTATAATGACAGGTAAACGAGTTTGAGAGGGATTCCCTAACTAGGTTTCGAACACTAGTTAGATCTATTTTTAGTTCATGACAAAAATAGAATCCCCATATATGACGTTATGTGACATTCATTTTTGGCCTTGTTTGCTTAGGCCATGCCTGAATCGGAAAAAAAATGACGCTGAATACCATGCCATAAGTAATGACACTCAGAGACGATACTGTCGCCATGTATGTGTAAAGTGACAGATTTATTTTTAGAACAGAAATTCCGAACACATGTTCAGAGCTAAGGGTAAACACGAATGAAAACGACCATTTTCACAAAGTTCTGAAGCTGTATTTGGCTCCAAAAGTGTACACATGACAAAGGAGTATGCATTGAAGATAAAAACCAGAAAAAAAAATTGAGACCCGGTAGCTCAATAATGTACCTTTAAAACACATCAAGTTCTTTAATAAATGCAAGTCAGCTATTTATCCCTCTGTATCAAAAGATTGTAAAATCTTGCATGCTTAATTGGTGCCAGAAATTCTGGGTCCAGTTGTTCAAAGCATTGTTGGCTTAACGAGGTCGTTAGTGGTCAAGGGCCAGTTGTTCAAAACTAACAACATCGTTAGTTAACATATCGTTAAAACTTTGATCATTTATTATGGAAAATATGCTAATATTTTTGCTGAAAAAAATGTGAGCAGCTTTTGCAAATGCAAAAGTTGCTCACATTTTTTCAGCAAAAATACCAAAATTTTAGATATTGAACAGTTAACAATATGACCACTAACGAGCTCGTTAAGCTAATGATGCTTTGAACAACTGGGCCCAAATGGTTAACTGTTCTAGTTAATATAATATCTGATACTCTGGAAGTTTTGCTGAAAAAAATGTGAGCAAGCAAAAGCTGCTCTACATTTTTTTTATGAAAGAATATTTGCCAGATTTAATGATCAAAGTTTTAAAGATACACTAACTACTGACATTTTTAGTTTTGAACAACTGGCCCCTGATGTCCACTTAATAGAGCATTTGGGATTATTATGGCAATAAGTTAGTTTTCATTTCTGTTTCAGAGGAGACATGGTGAAGGCAGTCGATTTATTCCACACAGCTATTGGCCTCTGTAGAACAGAGACTGAGATGTCTCACCTCTTCTCTCTCCTCCATGCCGCCCAAGCCCAGCTGAGAGCAGCCCAAACACTAGGAATACCTCTCCCTGCTAACTTCTCACCTATGCCATAGTTGTTGTTGAACCAGAGGAATGGTTTATGTAAATTTTCTTTCCAAGAACAGCCTTATTATAACACTGTTTCTGGGATATATTTAGTTAAAGGCTGTATTATATCCAAACAAAAAAGTAAAGATTATATAGAAAAATGACTATATATGGTCATTTTTCTATGCAGAGGACCCTCGTTATAACGACAGTATTTGTGCCGTTATAAAGAATTTGCCGTTGTAAAGAATTCCAGATGTTAGGTAATAAAATGCCTTTTCCCAATTATTACTCCAGGAAACAAATATTACACACATTTGTTAGAATTGCCTTGTTGAGGCGGTTCTAACAAATATATATAATATTTGTTTCTTAGTGTATTAGATTACAAGACCCTTTCATGCTATAGACTCGATTTGTGCATTTCCAACCCGAGGGAAGCCCAAGCCGCTCGGAATCAAGGCTAAGCCTTTAGCTACGTAATCATTCCATTCAAAATGTCGTTATATCGAGTTTTGCCATTTTAACGAATGTCTGTATAAAGAGGGTTGACTCTATAACCCATTTTGTACCAGAAATCCCAAAAGGGGTACCCTGGCAAACAGTGCAGGCCCAGATCAGACGCCGCAGAATGCCGCAGTTCAGTCATTTTCCAAATAAATTTTGAAGGAAACACAACCTGACATCCCTAAATTTAGGAGGAAGACTCCATTTAGTACAAAAAGGGTTAATCTTTACTTTTTGAGGATCCATTTTAAACTGAGATTTATCATATGACGTCGTGTCCGAGAGTGTAATAACGCCATGCATTATTTTCGATAATCCACTAGTGGATTAAATATGCAAATTAGCTAGATACGTCCCGTAACGTTACATGTAAGACGTCTTTAACGACGTCGCGTTTACTAATGGCGGAATATTGATATTTTTGTAAACAATCGTGAATAAAATGTCATATGATAAAAAGAATCTTGCATTCGTGCTCATGTATTATTGAATTTATTAAACTCGTTGAGGAAAAGGAATAAAATGCTCGGCAAGCCTCGCATTTTATCCCTTTTCCTCAACTCGTTTAATAAATTCAATAATACATGAACACTCATATAAGATCCTCTATATATCTAAAACACTCCTTATGTGAAACACCACCAACGAAGAAACCATGTTAGTTGAATGATGGTGTTTTACCCAGACAAAACTGTATAGATTACAGTAGAACTCCGATGGCTCGAACACCGATGGCTCGTTTACCATGGCTGAGTCGAACTCATTCTTGAGCCCCTAGGGAAATCCTCTACATAAGAGAAAGTGGGGGATAATTTAAGAGATTTTAGTTTTTTATCTTGCAAATGTATGCTGTGTGTACTCATTAGAATCGCCTCGATGAGGCGATTCTAATGAGTACACACAGCATACATTTTCATTATAGAACACCGAAAAGATGTCCAAAAGTATTTCGTCATGCCTCCTGACAGTAACCCTCGGTGGCTCGAACTACCCCTGTCTCGAACAGATTTTCGAGGTCCCAAAGGTGTTCGAGCCATTGAAGTTCCACTGTATGTAGAAAAAGAAACCATTTACCTATTTACCCTAAGTATTCAGACACCTGAACTCCTTACCACACTTGCTATAAAATTTGAACAAGTATAATTTAATACCCGGTGTTAAGCCTAAAAGTAGCTGGATGAGTATCAGACAGTGTAGGTCCAGATGAAAGACAGCATTTTGTGGCATCTCATGTGAGTTTGCACTGTTTGCTCAGCCCAATCTGTCAGAATACATAAGGTTTCTACAGTATGGTCATTTTTCTAAAACTCTATACATTTTAGGATATATAATCTATACATCTTTTTTATTCATCTTTCAACCATATGTTTAACCCATTGTATGTGGGAAACCCCAAAAGGGGTACCTTGGCAAACATTGCAGGCCCAGATCAAACGCCGCAGAATGCGGCATCTGATCAGGGCCTGCGCTATTTGCTAACAGACTTTTCCGTTAAAAATAGAATAAAAATGAAAAAAAAAGGCCTGATACCTCTTATATGACAAATGGACTTGTCCATCATATAGCAACGGGCCTCCGTGGCTTAGTGGTTAAGAGCGCTGACTCTTGTTCATTAGGTCTCTCACCGCTGTGGTTCGAGCCTCGCTAGGGTCACATGTGAGACGCCAAGTTCTGCAACGGAAGGTCAGGTGGTTTTTCTCTGGGTACTCCGGTTTTCGCCCACCTCTGATTAACGATCGGCTCGATATGAGTGAAATAATCTTGAAAGGGCCGTAAAACCAAAACCAAAAAAAAAAAACATATAGCAATGGAAGAGTCCACTGGTATACAATGGGTTAAAAAGATAAACTGTCAAGTGAGCAGTGTTTTAAAGAGTTATGTATGTATGGTTCCTTTTTTATGCTGAAGCATATTTTGTGAGAAGCACCTATTTGCAAGCGATGTCTGGTATTTCATGTGTATTTTACAGTTATCATTGTGTTGGAATTAGCCTCTGTGAGGTGATTCTAATGAGTACCCATGTTTCTGGTTTCCCCTGAGAAAGAAGAAGGATAACCTTTTATCTGATTATAAACCACTAAGTGTTGTTAATGATGAAAACAAAATTGTAACAGATGTCAGGCTAAAAGCCTTAGAAACAATTAAATAGAAACAATAACACAAACACCAATGGGTCATTGATCATAGCTGAATAAAAACTGGATATTGAGTCTCTAACATTTTTTGTTTCTAAAAGCCCCAGATAACAAATAATGCATTAGCGATAATTTTTTTTGGGAGATTTTCCCCATTTATCTTGAAAAGTTATGTTGTGTGTTCTGATTAGAATCACCTGTAGTTGATTCTAATCAGTACATTCAACATACCTTTATTTAACACATTTTGTACTGGAAACCCGAAAACGGGTACTTTGGCAAACAGTGCAGGCGATCTGACGCCACAGAATGCGGCATCTGATCAGGGCCTACACTGTTTGCAAAAAGTACAAAGTTTGTAGAAAACACAACCTTACACTCCTAAATCTCAAAATGGACTCCCTGCTATATATAAGGAGGAAGATTCCATTTGGTACAAAAAGGGTTAATAGAAACTTTGAAGATGTCCTGATTTATCCCCCATTATATCGCCTTGTCTGGTACAAGGCTTAGCTGATTGACCCACAGTATCTCAAACTACTCCTGTCAAGAAAAGATTCCTGTGTCCTGAACGTGTATGTTCTTTTCAAGTCGTAGAAGTTGGGCTGTAATTGTCATAGAGATATTGGATAAGATTACATCGGATGACAGATTTAACAGATTTTATTTTAGATAGAAAGGTTTTCATCATTGGTTGCTTGTAAATTATATTTATATTGATAGTCAATATTAACTTCTGTTGTCAGAGGATAAGTTAAAAGTGACATCAGCGAATGTTTTTTTTCAGTGTTGTTAAAGGGTGATGACGCTCCGGTACCGTATAATCTGTCTTGCCAACCAATGATGGGTATGATAATGATAACGGTAAAACTTGTCAAACCTACCTGTGGTGGTATTATCTTTTGCGTCACTGTCTACTTATCCTCCAACAACAGTACACCCCAACCTTTTTAACACCATTGTTGGTGTCCAAAGCAGAAACCGTGTTAGTTAAACAACCTTATTATATCCAGATAAAAATGTATAGATTATATAGAAAAATGACCATGTATGGTCATTTTTCTACATAATCTATACATTTTTTGGATCCATCTTGAAACTGTGTTACATCCAAAACCGTGTTATAACGAACAGTGTAATAATGAGGTTGTGGTTTACATTATATGTATGAGTGCATCTTTTTATCATTATTTCTAAAGTGTTCATTCTCTGCATTTGTTATGCTTTGCTTCACATTTGTTATCCCTTATCTTGCTGAATATTCATTTGAGCCACATCCATTTCTGTCTATCAACCAATCAAATTACTTGATGTAATTTATTGCTACAAATTCATAAACTAAATGCCAAACAGTGTAGATCCTGATCAGATGGCTTCCATCTGATCTGGCTCTAGACTGTTTGCAAAGATAGGGGTTGTCGTGAACAGCAAGATAAGGGTTCAGTTTTGCTTGAAATATGTTATAGATCTACATGTAGTTTTATTATTTTGTGTCTGAAGGTGTTTTAAGGTTACACCAATATAAAAAATAATCGTTACATTATTGTAATAAAACTATTTTAACCCACCTTGATAGCTCACTCAGAAGCATGTCCGATCTGTGATCAGAAGTTGAGGTTTCAATCCATAACACATTTACTGAGATAAATCATGAAATATTTTCTACAGTCAATCTCTCCCTTCCACTGACAGTCTTATTCAAGAAGGGTAGTTGTCAGTTTCTGGCAAAAGAATGTGCACTTTACTTGTTTACTGCAGATGTATAAGCATGTCCAGAAAAAGTATGGATAGGTATACTGACTGGCTTAATGTGACATAAATAGTGTTGGCAGGTTTGTTTAACTCCAAAACAAAAATATTTAAGCTATATAATGTTATGATACCTATACAAATGAATGTTAACACAGTTTTGAAGTTTGGAGTACCTGGAGAAAAAACACCTGACCTTTCATTGCAGAAGTAGGTGTATCATGCTCAGGTCATGTGAGGAACCAAGATCTGCAACGAGATCTACATCAAGATCAGCAACTGAAGGTTAGGTGTTTTTCTTTGGGTACTTGGGTTTTCACCCATCTCATATTAAAAATCAGCTCAAAATAGGTAAAATAATCTTGAAAGGGACCTAATCTTGAAAGGGCCGTAAAACCAGTGCCAAAACCATAAAACTGATAAACATAATCTTACTTATTTTGCTTTCATACAAGGCGGCCCTTGAAAAACCTACAATAAGACATAGGCGACCAGCAAAGACTCAGATCAGTCTGCACATCCACCTGTTATGAATGTTTTGTTGGTAACTCTTATCCTGCTAATTAAATTAATTTACCCACACCCAGGTCTGACTCTCCACTGTTCGAATGACGCCACAACCTCTTTTATGACACTGTTAATGGGGTCCAAAGCAGAAACTGTGTTAGTTAAACAACTGTGTTATATTCTACAAAAATGTATAGATTATATAGAAAAATGACCATATATGGTCATTTTTCTATATAATCTATACATTTTTGGGGAATGGTCATTTTTCTATATAATCTATACATTTTTTGGGAATGGTCATTTTTAGGGCCCCGCACTGAAAGTGTGGGTGCCCTATAGTAATCACTCTGTCCATCCGTCTGTCTGTCTGTCCGTCTGTCCGTCCACAAATTTTCAACATTTTCCTACTCCTCTGATAGCGCTGCCGGGGCCCTAGTCAGTTTCACTGACAGCTCTAGTTCTATATAATCTATACATTTTTGGGATCCATCTTGAAACTGTGTTATGTCCAAAACCGTGTTATAACGAACAGTGTTATAGTGAGGTTGTTGTGTACTTGATAATAATCTATTGGTATAATTCACAAACTGCATGACAAATAGTATAGATCCTGATCAGCTGACTTTTTCTGGATCTACACTGTTTGCAATGATAGGGGTTGTTGAATTCAGCAGGGTAAGAGTTAAGGGTAATGACAGAGTAGCACAGAGGACCCTTGTTAGAACGACAGTATTTTTTCCCTAACATTTGCCATTAAAAACAATTTGCTGCTAGAAGCTTTTAGGTATCCCAATGTTTGTTTGTTTGTATTGGGTTTAACGGCCCAGTCAACACTATTTAGGTCATTTTTGAGCTGGTCAGTTTACTTATCCATACTTTTCCTGGGCAGGCTTATAAGTAAGTGGTTAACCAGTACAGTGCACATTCTTTCGCCAGAAACTGACAACTGTCCTTCTTGAATCAGCTGAAGGGAGAGAATGACGTAGAAATGATTTCATGATCAATCTCCACGAAAGAATGTTGCCGACCCTGGCAGGTATCGAACCCGCATCCTGATCACCAGTCAGACACACATCCGACTGAGCTACCAAGGCCGGCCCCTATGAGTAGTACATGTACAATAAGTAATGAAAGGATTACTCAAAGAAACAAATGCGGTCATTTGTTAGTGAACATTTCTTGGAATCACTTTGCCAAGGCAATTCTAGCAAAAATTCACATTTGCTTCTTATATTATGAAGTACAATATTCTTGACTATAACCATTATCTTGCTGTTCACCACAACCCCTATCTTTGCAAACAGTGTAGATCCAGATCAGATGGCTTCTGAAGAAGCCATCTGATCAGGATCTAAACTGTTTGGCATTCAGTTTATGAATTTGTAGCAATAAATTACATCAAGTAATTTGATTGGCTGATAGACAGAAATGGGTGTGACTTAAATGAATATTCAGCAAGATAAGGGTAAATCCATCTCCTCTTGAGCTATGGATTTGTTCCACTGAAATTGTTTTATTACTAGTCTTGCCCATTTTAATGATTGTCAGAATAGTGTAGATCAGGATGACTGAAGATGTGTGAATGAAGTAGGATGACTGAAGGTATGTGCATGAAGTTTGTGATTTTTGTGTGTGTGTGTGTGTGGGGGGGGGGGGTTGGTTTACTGCCCTTTTAAAATTATTTCACTTACTTCAAGCCTATCGTTAATCAGAGGTAGGCAGAAACCAGAGTTCCCGGAGAAAAACTACCTGACCTTTTGTAACAGTACTTGGTGTCTCAAATGTAACCCGAGCGAGGCTTGAACCACAGTGGTGAGAGACCTAAAGATTAAGAGTCAGCGCTCTTACCCAGTAGGCCACAGAAGCCCGCCTTGAAGTCTTTGAAATGTCAATATGAAATTTATAAAGACTTAGCATAGTTAAGTCAGAAAGTTTATAACACATATACCTTTTAATAGCACTGTTCATTATAACATGGTTTTGAATATTACTCTGTTTAAGGCTTTATTCCAAAATAAATGGACATTTTTTATGCCCCCGCATCATATGATGCCGGGGGCATATAGTTTTTCGGTTTTCCGTACGTGAGTACATGTGTACGTCCGTCTGTACGTGTGTGTGTACGTACGTACGTACGTGATCTTGTAACCTCAGGTTAAAGTTTTTGTAACAGGTAGAGCCTGAACTTTTAGAACTCATATTTTCCTAACCATTTGATGGAACGGGTTCATATTTGATGATAGATATAGGTCCAAAGTTTTATTAAGCAACACCCCCAACCATGCCTGTGACCTCAAGGTCAAGGTCACAGACTTAGAAATTTTCAATGTTAAAGACTCAGGTTAAGGTTTTTGTAACAGGTAGACTTGAACATTTAGAACTCATATTTTCCAAACCATTTGATGGAATTTGTTCACATTTGGTATGATTATAGATAGAGGTCCATAGTTTTATTCAGCGATACCCCCACCCATGCCCATGGCCTCAAGGTCAAGGTAATGGACTTAGAAATTTTCCATGTTAAAGACTCCAGTTAAGGTATTTGTACCTAGTAGAACCTGAACTTTTATGATGGCTTTGGTTCATGTGATGATAGATATAGGTACAATGTTTTATTCAGCAATACCCCCACCCATGTCTATGACCTCAAGGTCAAGGTCACAGACTTAGACAATTTTAATGTGAAAGATTTTAAAGAGCTCAAATTTTCCAAACTATTCTATGGATTTGGCTTATGTATGCTATGATGATAGATACAGGTCCAAATGTTTATTTGGCAATACCCCCACTCATGCCTATGGCTTCAAGGTCAAGGTCACAGACTTAGAAATTTTTCGTAAGATATTTTAAGAGTTGATATTTTCCAAATCGTGCGATGGAATTGAGTTTATATTTGGTATGATGTTAGATACCTGTCCATTTTATTCAGCGATACCCCCACCCATGCCCATGAGCTCATGGTCAAGGTCACAGACTTAAAAAATTTTTAATTATCCCCTCGCACAACATAGCTCTAGCATCAATATTTCTTCACTGATTTCAATATAACTTCACACAAATGTTCCTTATGACAATATCTCGAGCGGGTTTGACTTTCAAGGTCATGACCTCAAGGTCAAGGTTAATGTGGCTATTTTTAGAAAAACTTTGTCATCGCTCTAGCGCCTACATTTCTTCACCAATTTCAATATGACTTCACACAAATGTTCCTTATAAAAATACCTCGAGCAAGTTCAACTTTCAAGGTCATGGCCTCAAAGTCAAGGTCACTGTGGCTATTTTTGGAAAAACTTTTTCATTGCTCTAGCGCTTAAATTTTTTCACCAATTTCAATATAACTTCTCACAAATGTTCCTGATGACAAGGTCACACACTTAGAAAATTTTGTTGCAATATGGATTTTCGGGGTGAGGCGGGGCCCTTGGCGGGGGCATCTGTGACGTCTAGACACATTTCTAATCTATAAATAAATAGATTATATAGAACCTATTCATTTAAAGTTTGGATTGAACATGGTTGTTTAGCTAACATGGGTTCTGCTTTTGACTGCAATAATAGTGTTATAAAGAGGTTGTGGTGTATTGAAGTACAGTCAAACTTCAGTGGCTCAAACCCCTTTGGGACCATGAAAATTTGTTGGTAGTTCAAGCCACAGCGGTAGTTCAAGCCACAGAGGGTTACTATAAGTGTTATACCAGGAGGCATATTGGAGATAATTATGAGATGTCTTTTTGGCGTTTTGTTGTATAAATGCATGTTGTGTGTCATTGAGGTGATTCTAATGAGTACACACAGCATTCATTTGCGAGATGAAAGAAGAAAATCTCCCAACATTATCCCTATATTTTATTTGGAGAAATTCTCTTTGGACTCAAGGACAGGTTCGGCTCGTCCATGGTAAACAAGCCATCGGGATTCGAGCCATTGAAATAACTGTATTTGCTTTGTTGTGAGATAGCAGTATGAATGGTGATTGGCTGTTAAAGAGATGTATTTGTTTGAAAAATTTTGATGCTTATCCAGACATGTTAAGTTTTAAAAATAAAAATGAGGGAGGCAGCGTGTTCGAACAGGATTGGCGAGTGCCTAGGGCAAGACGTAATTGTTGGCAAGCTCTCAGGATAGGCTAGAAAATGGTGCATTCTAGGAGCTTTTTAAACATTTTTTTACACTCCTGTTCATGGATAAATAACTAATAAATATTTTTAAAATCATTACCTTGGGAAGATACCTACAAATTAACACCTTGCCATACCAGTGCCCCCATCCCCCACCCCTGTCCCAGGTGTATAATGCTTCAGCACAAGAGCATATATTATCATTTATGCCCAGATAGGTCACAAAAAAGTAGCCCAATTGATTCTATGTTCCAAGGGCCATCCAGTAACCAAAGTTTCAGAAGTGTAGCTCCAATAGTTTAGAAGATATGGCAAAATAATACTTTTTGACCTTTGACATTGGGGTCATGTTGAGGTCAAAGTCACACCAAAAGTAGCCCAATGTGTTCTATATTCCAAGGGCCATCCAATAAGCAAAGTTTCAGAAGTGTAATTCCAATAGTTTAGGAAATATGGCAAAGTCATACTTTTTGACCTTTGACCTAGGGGTCATGTTGAGGTCAAGGTCATGCCAAAAGTAGCCTAATTCAGTCTATATTCCAAGGGCCATCCAATAACCAAAGTGTAACTCCAATAGTTTAGAAGATATGGCAAAATAATACTTTTTGACCTTTTACCTTTGGGTTATGTTGAGGTCAAGGTCACCTCAAAAGTAGTCCAATTTATTCTATATTCCAAGGGCCATCTAAAAAGCAAAGTTTCAGAAGTGTAACTCCAATAGTTCAGGAGATGTGTCAAAGTCATACTTTTTGTCCTTTGACCTTGGGGTCATGTTGAGGTCAAGGTCATGCCAAAAGTAGCCAAATTCATTCTATATTCCAAGGGCCATCCAATAACCAATATAGTTGCAAAGAACATTCTAACTGATAAACACCGTTTCAGAAGTGTAACTCCTATAGTTTAGAAGATATGCCGAAGTCATACTTTTTGACCTTTGACCTTGGGTTTATATTGAGGCCCACGAATTGTATTCCAATGTTTCTATATTCCAACAGCCATCCAATAACCAAAGTTTAAGAAGTGTAACTCCCATAGTTTAGAAGATATGGCAAAGTCATACTTTTTTACCTTTGACCTTGGGGTCATGTTGAGGTCAAGGTCACAACAAAAGTAGCCCAATAGATTATATATTCCAAGGACCATCCAATAACCAAAGTTTCAGAAGTGTAGCTCCAATAGTTTAGAATATATTGCAAAATAATACTTTTTGACCTTTGATCTTGGGGTCATGTTGAGGTCGAGGTCACACCAAAAGTAGCCCAATATATTCTTTATTCCAAGGGCCATCCAAGAAGCAAAGTTTCAGAAGTGTAACTCCAATAGTTTAGGAGATATGGCTAAGTCATACTTTTTTACCTTTGACCTTTGGGTCATGTTCTGGTCAAGGTCATGCCAAAAGTGGCCCAATTCATTCTTTATTCCAAGGGCTATCCAATAACCAAAGTTTCAGAAGTGTAACTCCAATAGTTTAGAAGATATGGCAAGATAATACTTTTTGACCTTTGACCTTGGGGTCGTGGTGAGGTTAAGGTCACCCTAAAAGTAGCCCAATTTATTCTATATTCCAAGGGCCATCCAGTAACCACAGTTTCAGAAGTGTAACTCGAATAGTTTAGGAGATATGGCAAAAATCATACTTTTTGACCGTTGACCTTGGGGCCATGTTGAGGTCAAGGTCACACCAAAAGTAGCCTAGTGCCATCTACACCCCATGTACTATCCACTGGCAAAATTTGAAAAGTGTACCTTAACCGGTTTCAGAGGAGATCCATTCCATAGAAACGTGACAGACGTAGGTACACATTCATACAGACCACAGACTGACAGACACTCGACTCTGACATGAAAACAATATAATATACCCGATTATTCTTCGCAAAAGCGGGTATAATAATCCAAGGTTTCGATCAAGATTCAAGCACAACAACTTTATTCCCCACCGACTTTTAAGTGCGAAAATACGGTAGATAATACTGTAGTTGTCACGGTCAATAACGGTACTTTTTCAAGTTCAAACTAATTGCAGACAGTCCAATTAGCAATTAAAGATACTGATAGTTATATAAAAACTTAACAGGCATGATTAACACAAGATGCAGCTGATATACTCAAAAGATCAAAAGTGTCAGGTTAGCGAGAAAAGAGAATAAAGAATGCAGATTAGTTTATAGTTTAATGATCCAGCCACAAGACGAGGACCCCTCCATCCAAAACTTTCACACCCGCTCAACAAGCAAGTTCAAGGCAACCATCAATGATCTCCACCACCAAAATCGCCATGAAATCCACCGTTCACAAACAGCAGCTACCGTTTTTCTGCACGCGATCGGAAAATGACGTCATCCCACCCCAACAACCCCGCACGTGTTTACTGTTTGTTTTATTTTAATGGGGAGTAAATGTTTGCAACCGGTAAAAAAATATATTCTCGATAGCTAAACGGGTGTGGATAGAGCTGGATGGGGAACGGTGCCATCCACAATTCCCGACTTATCCCAGGAAGCTTCGTGTCAATCACCAACAACAGCATACAGATGTGTTTACACACATTAATGCGTTACTTTGACTTTTCCCACCAAGTATCTGCTATTTTGGCGCCAAAACATAACCATGCACGAGACAGTAGAATAGTCTGTTTTTGTTATGCATACATTTACCGTTAGATGTAGCTACCGGTAAACATCTGAGGAGCGATTACATCATTTTCACACCGATTGTGGATTAAATTTTATGACTGGGGGATAAATGCAAATTAGAGCAATAACTTAATCTTATTTTCACACCTAGTCACGCAGAAGATTGTAGGCTTATCAAGAGCACCGGAGGCTTGTGTATACAGTGTAATAATAGAAAAGACTGGTCCGTGACAAATACGGTCGGCGTTTATAACACGATTTGGTTAACTAACATGGTCCGTTGGTTGAAGGAAATTAACCGCTATGTTTTACTTTCATTTTTGCAATCACTTCAAGAAACGGCTGTTTTCATTTGTTAATGCCCATCTACAGGTGCGGAACCGTGTTTTAATCCCCAATAATACTGGACAGTGCATTAATTATAATCAGTATTATTGTTATCACGGATTAACTCGGATTTTTCCGCTGGTTTGCACACACGAAAATACAAGCGCAGCTTTTAAAAAATTTGCCCTAAAACGTTATTTTCATTTTTCCGGGAGTTTTATCCTGAATTTCGTGAGGCGTGAGAAAAACTATTTTTCCGGGAGTCTCCCACGATTTTCGGGAGACTTAACATGTCTGCTTATCTGTATATACTGTACAATATTTTGATAATGCATATCGTGATGTTGCTTTCAAGGGTTTTGGCTGCAAGCAAAAGTTGTATTTATCATAAAGCCTCATTTTAGCAATCCAATTGTAAAGTTATATAAGCCTTGTCATTAGAAAGCCCACTTTATGCCATTTGCAAACATCAAAGGTGCAGATCAGACTGCATTCCTGCAGTCTGATCAGCCCCTTTGTGTTTGCATATTGGATTGCGCAATACCTCTAGTTTCTGTTGGATTGTGCAATACCTCTAGTTTCTATTGGATTGCACAATACCTCTAGTTTCTGTTGGATTGCACAATACCTCTAGTTTCTATTGGATTGCACAATACCTCTAGTTTCTATTGGATTGCGCAATGCCTCTAGTTTCTATTGGATTGCGCAATACCTCCAGTTTCTATTAGATTGCACAATACCTCCAGTTTCTATTGGATTGCACAATACCTCTACTTTCTATTGGATTGTGCAATACCTCCAGTTTCTATTGGATTGCACAATACCTCTAGTTTCTATTAGATTGTGCAATACCTCTAGTTTCTATTGGATTGCGCAATACCTCTAGTTTCTAATGGATTGCACAATACCTCTAGTTTCTATTGGATTGCGCAATACCTCTAGTTTCTATTGGATTGTGCAATACCTCTAGTTTCTATTTGATTGCGCAATACCTCCAGTTTCTATTGGATTGCGCAATACCACTAGTTTCTATTAGATTGCGCAATACCTCTAGTTTCTATTGGATTGCGCAATACCTCTAGTTTCTATTGGATTGTGCAATACCTCTAGTTTCTATTGGATTGCACAATACCTCTAGTTTCTATATCTAAAATTTCAAGACTCTTGCTAGTCTGTGTAGCTGAGCAGGCTGGTTTGTGTCTTATCTGGGACCAGTTGTTCAAAGCTTCGTTAGCTTAATGAGCTCATTAGTGGTCAGATTGTTAACTGTTTCAGCAAGTACAATATCTAAAATTGTGTTGTTTTTGCTGAAAAATGTGAGTAGCTTTTTGCAACTGCATAAGCTACTCACATTTTTTCAGCAAAAATATTAGTATATCTGCTATTTTAAATGATCAAAGTTTTAACAATTTGTTAACTAAAAGTGTCGTAAGTTTTTAACAACTGGCCCCAGGTCACAATCCTTAAAGACCGGGTTTCTTGTGATGGCGCTTGTTTGTGAATGTTTATATACATGTACATGCATTCATATGGTTATGATATAAAAGGTGACAAGTTGCACATCACGTTATTGCATGCCAGATTTTCATATAGCTTTTTATAACCCTGCCATTCAATGAATAAGGGCCCCTGCCTATCGGGGCTTGAAAAAATAGATGGGCTGCATGATGCTTCGACGCAGAAGTGAAACCCACTGCCCACGACTACTGGTAAACCTCCTAAAGGATCTAAGCCTGCCCAGGCCAAGTGGTGTGAGTCCATGCTTATAAACCCTATTGGTTTCATTGAGCCACAGGGCTTGAGATGTCATCATTTCATCTCAATGTCGGGTAAAAGTCACACAAAGTTGGAAGCAACATCTCCAAAATGACCTATACAGTGTTGACGGAGACGTTAAACCTCAAACAAACAAACCATTCAATGAATGGTGGAAAGGGCAAATAGTAAAACCTCAAACAAACAAACCATTCAGTGAATGGTGGAAAGGACAGTATTACCCTGTCTGTCCCAGTGTCTGTCCGTGTTTTCTTCTGCATCCATGTCCAAGATAGCATTAACAATTGGCTTTTTTAAGTTTTCTTAATTGTGCTACGAGGGGAGGGGATCTGTGTCCTTTCTAGTTCTAGTTATTGTACTATTAACCCTCTCAGCTTTAGTTTCTGAATTAGATTCTTCCATTATGTGAATTTGGACAGGTCCATTCTTGTAAATCCAGGGCTTTATAAACTAAGTATTACCTAAAAAAATGGGTCTGCTTTTAAAGAAAAGAGAATTTGCTCCTCAGGAAAAATTCTTTTCTTTAAGGGGAGCAGTATTTATGTCTCCCATGTCAGTAGGGGTCAACTCTTAAAGGAAAGAATTTGCTCCTTGGGGAGCAAATTCTTTCGTTTAAGAGAAGACCACTTTCTATGTGGGACAGAGTTTATAGTAAAGCGAACAGGAAGTCCTGAAAGTTGTCTCCCTTTGAAAAATGGCTGAAAAAAACTGCAGTTGTATCCATTCCCCTTAAGAGACAACAAGGGAGTTAAAGATATTTTGAAAGAAATTGCCTCCTTGGAAGATTTATTCATTCACCTTAAGATAACTTTTATCTCTCAAGATACTAAACCAGAAAGTATCCCTTTTTGAAAACAGTATAGGTCCAGATCAGCTGGCCTTCGGAAAAAACAGCTGATCAAGATTCATACTGTTTTAGGTCCAGATCAGCTTTATACTGTTTGCTGTTCTGCTTCTGCATCACAAAAACACACCTTTATAATTTTGACCCCCTCGAAACCCACTTTTATATAAAAAAAACTGGGGTTTACAGGGGTAAACCTTATTCTTCTTATTTCTGCTCCAAAATATAGATTGTGGGTACTCGTTAAAACCGCCTCAAGGAGGCGGTTTTAACGAGTGCCCACAATCTATAATTCGAGCAGAAATAAGAAAAATATCAAAATTTTCATCTTAAAATTTTCATTTTTTCGACGATAAAGGTTACAATGTATTCGTATAGGCGTGTTTTCGTAATGGAATCCATTGTAAACATGGAAATCATGCAACACAAATTTTCTGAAAATCGGGGAGGAGTGTAGCATATTGAAAATTCAGCATGGTGAAGGTTAATTTTTTTCAGTGTAAGAATACTGGAAGAGTTACGAGAGTTGCATCTCTGCATACCAGTATATGTCCATATTGAGTTAAAAATATTCTCACCTTCTGTAAATCCTTATCCTGCTGAAGAGTATGCGTCAACTTTTTCTGAAGAAGCCATCTGATCTGTATCTACACTGTTTGTCTTTCAGTTCATGAATTTATAGAGAGATAAATAATTTGATTGGTTGAGTCCGAAATGGGTGTGGCTCAATTAATTTATACAGTTTTTTTTTTAGCTCACCAGAGCCGAAGGCTCCGGGGGAGCTTATAGTATAGGCATTGTCCGTCGTCGTCTGCGTCGTCAACATTTTCAAACAACATCTCCTCTGAAACTACTTGGCCAATTGAAACCAAATTACATGTGGAGCCTCTATGGGAAGGGGGAACGAAAGTTTGTTCGGGAGGACTGGGTCACATGACCAATATGGCCGCCATGCCCATATATGGTAAAAACCTTTAAAAATCTTCTTCTCAAGAACCGAATAGCCGATGATCTTGAAACTTGGTATGCAGCATCGGGGACTCGGGCCCTACCAAGTTTGTTCAAATGATGACCTTCGGTTGACCTTGACCTGTTTTACGTCAAGGTCAAATTTGGTCACTTAGACATTTGTATGGAAAAATGGCAAAACAGTGGATTTTTCTGACTGTGTGTTAGCTAGTGGCATCAGAAATGGTATTTGCAATCAGCTGAATGGAAGTTTATCAGTTTCAAAGGTCAAGGTCATTTACTGACCTTTGTCCAGGACGCCTCAGATTCAGTATTTTTATCTTCCTCTTCACTTAAATTACTGGGCCAATTGAAACCAAATTACATGTGGAGCCTCTATGGAATGAGGGAACGAAAGTTGATTCGTGAGAACTTGATATACAGCATCAGGGACTCTGGCCATACCAAATTTGTTCAAATGATGACCTTAGGTTGACCTTGACCTATTTTACGTCAAGATTAAATTTGGTCACTTAGACATTTGTATGGGAAAATGGCAAAACAGTGGATTTTTCTGATTGTATATTAGCTAATGGCATCAAAAATGGTATTTACCTTCTGATGAATGGAAGTTTATCAGTTCCAAAGGTCAAGGTCATTTACCGACCTTTGTCCAGGAAGCCTCAGATTCAGTATTTTTATCTTCTTCTTCACTTAAACTACTTGGCCAGTTGAAACCAAATAACATGTGGAGCCTCTATGGAATGTGGGAACGAAAATTTGTTCGTGAGGACTGGCTCACATGACCAATATGGGCCGCCTTGCCCATATATGGTAAAAACCTTTAAAAATCTTCTTCTCAAGAACCGAATGGCCGATGATCTTGAAACTTGGTATGCAGCATCAGGGACTCTGGCCCTACCAAGTTTGTTCAAATGATGACCTTTGTTTGACCTTGACCTGTTTATGTCAAGGTCAAATTTGGTCACTTAGACATTTGTATGGAAAAATGGTAAAGAAGTGGATATTTCTGATTGCCTGGTAGGCTGTGACATCAAAAATGATATTTGCAGTTAGCTGAATGGAAGTTTATCAATTCCAAAGGTCCAAGATCATTACTGACCCTTGTCTTGGATGGCTCTGATTCAGTATTTTTATCTTCATCTCCAGTAAAAGAGCTGTGCTGATTGAAACCAAATTACATGAAAAGCCTCTATGGGGGTGAGGCAATTAAACATTACTCGTGGTATTGTCACATGACCAAGCTGGGCACCTTGCTTGTATATGGCATAAACCACATGACCTCTGGTGAGCGTAGTGGCCCATGGGCCTCTTGTTTAAGTCAAGTAGTCTTAAGGCTGAGCCTTTCCACAAAAAGGTGCATTTTGGTGTATTCTACAAGTGAAGAATAAGACTAAGTTGAAATTTAGTGGCTCAAACACCTGTTGGACCATGAATATTTGTTTGAGACAGGGGTAGTTTGAGCTTTCAAGGGTTACAGGGTTACTCATAGCCCCTGTTCAGAGGAATAATGGAAAGATTTATTTCATCTTCTGTAAAATATGGGTATGTTATGTGTACTCATTAGAATCGCCTCATCGAGGCGATTCTAATGAGTACACATATCATACATTTTTATGGTCATTAAATAAGAAAAGCTCTTAACAGCTCTGAGAGTTTAGCTATTTCTAAAGACTGTCCATAAAATTAAAGAAAGTCTTTAAATTTATGGACTCACATGTTTATAGAAAGCAATGCGAATCTTAAGAATTTTCAAAAATTCGAAACTCGCAGGAAATGTATTATATAAACTTCTTCGTTACATGGTGAATTGCATACTCAGAAAGTTTTTTCTCGAATCTATTGTCTAATTTTCGAGTATTTATAAAATGGCTACGAAAGATATTCTTGTTTAGGTTTTCTCCCTTCGTGTACTTTACAACAAGTGTGCCATGCGTCTGGTGACATGTTGCATTGTTTATAGTGTAAGGGAGAAAACCTGAAGTACAAAGAATCAATAAGTTCTTAGATTATGAATCAATAAGACCAAGGATCATACTCAGTTTTCAGCTTCACGCAGATTATCATGTAATAAAGAAGGTTGCGTAAAACATGTACTGCAATTTTCAAATTTTTGAAAATTCTTATGATTTGCATTGCTCTCCATGGACATGTGAGTCCATAAATTCAAAAAATGTCTTTATTTTTATGGACAGTCTTTAGAAATAGCTAAACTCTCAGACCTGCTTAATGTCTGTATCTTCTAAATTATCTGTTATCTGGAGCTATTGCATGAACTTCTAAGTGACTCAAGAACTCAAGAACCATGGTAAACAAACCAATAAGAACTAGTTTCAACTAACCATGGTTAACAAAATATTGGTGTTTGACCCATTGAAGTTCCACTGTACATTTGTACAGGCTGATCTTTGTCTTTGCTGGTCCAGTATGTCAACTAGTACCCATCGCAGCCTACGCACAGAAGAGTTTTTCTCACAATAGGCTCGTGAGCAAAATAAACTTTACAGAAAGATGGTCACGTAACAGAAAATTAAAAAAAGAAAATGAACTGCATTTCTTCTGTTTTGTCATTATTCTCTCTCCAGGTTAGAGTTCTGTTAGCTTTAAATCTTGTGCTCCTTATCCTTGATAACAAGGTTCATTATAACAGTTTTGGACATAACATGGTTTAAAGTGTCTAAAGATGGATCCCAAAAATGTATAGATTTATAGTAAAATTTTTCTATGCCACCAATAGATTCTTGTTTAGAAATAGATCAGCTCTGAGAGTGATTTGTTGAGTAATAAATCACAGTTTGGAAGTCAGTTGTAAGTTGCATCAAATCACAAGCCTATAGTGCAAGTGATTTGTCTACTTACAATTGACCAAGTAATTGTGATTTATTAATGTCAGAACAAATCACACACAAGAGCTGATCTATTTCAATTCTAACACACAAAATATGGCAAAAATTGTGCTGTTTCCTTCAAATTTTCTCAACATTTCGCCATTGTTAGAAGAAATCCCACCAAAGTTATTGAATGTATCACACCCATTTATGTCCTGGTGTAATGTTACTGATGCGAGAAAAAAATGTTTCACCATCTAATGTCAAGGCATCCATGACTGATGTCATAAAATGGCTTTTAATGATGTCACTTGTCCTGCTTCGACTAGTGATTTGCTGCATAATTAATTACCATTCCTTTCCATTGCCTATATAGGCGCACTGTGTTAGTTAGAGATAATCATATGGCATTTTTCATATCATACCCCATATCAGCCCAAGCTGATATGGGTCGAGGGCTGATATGGGGTATGATATGAAAAATGCCATATCATAATCTATTTATCATACATTTACCTTTTCAAAAAAATTCAATCTCGCCGACATCGTTCGTCGCTGCATTCACGTTTCCATTGTTTACCGAATCACTAGAATTTCTTTGATAATACTATCGAGATCCAAAAGTCTGTCAGCAGTCCCCTGCATCGTTCTTTAGCCCATTTTCCTCTCGTATTCGCTGCGCCGTGCCATGTTTTTTTTTTTTTTCCAAACAGTTCGAACAGACAAAAATATTGCTAATTGCAAATGGCTTCCTGAACAACAAATGCGAAATGCCGCAAAAGGAAGAACGCCGCATGTTCCGAATAGGGTGACGTCAGAGGTATGATAAAGGCTTAGGGGTGCGATAAAGGGTTGTGGTATGGATTTTTGGGGTATGATAAAGCCCATGCGATATGGCAGCACGTGCAAGCGTGATACGTGCATTGGTGTCACGTTCGTATCGCATATTGAAAAACTAAGTATTTTATACTAAATGTATGATAAAATTAATTATTAATTGACTATCCTGTATTTATCCGAGGTCATCCGTATTAACACCAGGTCAACCAATATTACATGTAACTGAGGTTTAGTGAGGTAAAAAAAATCAATAATCATGATTTTGTAATTGGGTCAATTAATAAAATTGTCATTGATCAAGTAATTTCGGCCTCGGGCCAATGCAGCAGACCACGGACCTGTACCTGGGCCAATACGAAATTACTTGATTAATAACATTATAGTATAACATGGTTTCTGCTTTGGACCCCAACAAGAGTATTATAAAGAGGTTGGGGTGCATTTAAAATTCATTTGAGACAGTGCATAATAAAAGGGTTATTGCCGAGACAACCAGCAAAGACCCAGATGAGCTGTGCAGCTAACAAGTACGGTAAAATTCCTATATTAAGACCACCTTTGGGACTGTTCAAAAGTGGTCTTCAAGACCAGTTCAAAAGTCTTCAAGACCACTTTTGAACTGTCACCCAAAAATGTGCATTTACATGACCGCAAGGTTTACAGTGTTGACGGGGACGTTAAACCTCAAATCAAAAAAACAAAACAGGCTGATCGATATATCCCCCAAAACTATGTCTATCTGGCCGGTGTAAATGGTCTTTTCTCTACATAATCTATGTACTGTTGTTTGGAAAAATACAAAGCTGTTTCCGCTTGGAACCCCAACAACAGTGTTATATAAATCGGTTATGGTGTCACCATGTAACAATTTAGGTATTTCTTGCACACCAGACAAGGAAATCCGTGATTTTACCCTGGAATAGAAATTTATGTTCTGACCCTGGTGTTCCTACCCCAAATCGAATATAATCGTGTGTTTGATAAATGCACTGGTTGATTACAACCTCATGCGCGGCGTCATCATGCGTGACGTCACTAAACATTCCTGTTGTGTCATCACAAAATGGCGGACGTCGGTAACCGAAATGACAGCAGCATTAAAAATTCGCAATAGAAATGGAAGGTGTGCAAGAAAAAGAATCCAATATGGTTGTGAGGGGTGGATAGTGTTAGGAGCCAGGCGTAGCAGAAAGAAAAAGCAAACAAGCCTTTAGAAAAATTTAACAAAATTTATTTACAAGTTAACTTCAACCTGTAGAAGTAAGAAAATTAAATGTACTTAGCTCTGTTATGAAATATCCTGAATGAATCTATTTTCCTTGATCCCTCAGAATTCACATTCCAAAATGAAAAGTAATCTCCTTTAACAATCCAAAACAGAATTTAGAAATAACTTTTCTTCTAAGCCCAAACTTGAAACTCCAAAGTCTGACTCAATGAGAAAAATCAAGCTCTTTTATAGACCCTAAGATTTCTCTAGAATGTTCCACAGGGCTGTGGAATAAGATGATGTAATTTTCTAAAAATAATGCAAACCTGAACTTTCTGGAAGGTTCTGAAGTACTTTTCCTTGTAAACATGTTGTTTACAACAAGAGCACCGCATGCGGGTGCCAAGGCTCGTCTGCAGTTTCTTTTAGAAAACCAAAGTTCTAAGTCAAACAAGAGCAATCAAATTGCAAGATGGAGTTATAAAACTTGTAGGGAATGTAGCTCTTGTGATGGTGAGTATGTGTATGAAGTTTCATGAAGGTAGGCCAAATACTTTTGGAAACATGGTCAAGGTTAAGGTTTTCGGTTAAATTTTCGAAAAATAGGTCAAAGTTCAAAGGTCAAGATCACAGATCAAAAAGTGTAGTATCACTGAAAAGGTCTTGTCCCAAGGAACATTCATGTGAAGTTTGAAGGCTCTGTTGTGAATAGTATTAAAATGAGAGCAAAAAATGTGTTTCAGAAAAAAATTGGAAAAGGGGAGATAATTCAGCCAAAATCAACAATGTTGTTATGGTCCTTGGTCAAAATGTAGCTCTTGTGATGATGAGTGTGTGTATGAAGTTTCATGAGGCTAGGTCTAATAGTTTTTAAGTTATAGCCAAGGTTAAGTTTTTTTGGAACGACGACGCCAGACGACGACAACGAAGACGCCGGAGTGATGACAATAGCTCGAAAGTTTTTTTTCAAAAAACAGACGAGCTAAAAATGAAATTAATCTGTGACTCAGTTTTCTAGAATCTTCTATAAGAAGATTAACAAGATATTTATAGCACTATTAGGTCAACAGTGGGGTGAAAGTGGGAATCAGAAAAATAAATTCTTATGCATAACAATAGAAAAATCCATGCCTCATGATGACGGACAGTGTCCCTCGGGACGGATTTTTCCATCCACCCCTCAGTCCCATATAAGATTCTTATAGTCTCAGCAAGGGACTAAACCAAGAACCTTGCACCCAAGTACTCACAGCTGATATCTTCTGGAAAAATAGATTTTGTCTAAGGGTGGCTGGAAAAATGTTTTGAACATGGACTTTTGCCCATAAATTCCTTTAACAAAAATTGTATACCCTGATCAGATCTGGTTCTAAAGTTTGCCATTTCCTATTTAGGGACTATGCATATATGGGTTTGCCAATTCAATCATGAAAGACTTTCCGTTACTTGCAGGTCCTTAATTTTCATTGCACTTTCTTTATTGTGTCGATTGTTTATCAGTCAACCCAAAGTTTCTATAGATCGATGACTGTTTACTGAACACTATGTCACATGGACCATTCCATCGGAAACCGTTATGTAGGGGTTACCAACTTTTCCCTCGCTTAATTCACAAAATCTTTGCTATATATTATCCTGATATGACACCGTTGAAGGTATACGATATGGCGGTATTGGTTGGATACATAAACTTAAACGATCTAGTTATTTAAAGGTCGTAGGTTCGAATCTCAAATTTTGAATAACATTTTTGTTTTTCGTTCTTTTTTGCCTTTAATATACAGTTTTATGCAGCCTGTGGCAAGAAATGTTCAAGCCTGAGCTTTTGGAACTTTGCAGACGAAATAAACCAGCTCCTCCTTATCGAGTTGACCAGCGTTTGAAGAGACAATGGGCACACAGTTCTGCGGCTTTCACCATACCACCCTGGTCTACTTGCCAAAAAGATGATATGGGGAAATTTGAAAGGTTATATTGGCCAAAGAAATTTTCAGCTTCACATGACATATCTCGAGGCTCTGATCGAAGAAGGCATTGGAAGCATTGTTGGAAAAAATGGTCTGCTTGCTTAACACATGTCGAAAAGGCTGAACAGGACTATTCTTTTGTTTGATCGGAGGTGTATCGTCCCCGTCAACACGGTATTGGTCATTTTTGAGACGCTGCTTCCAATTTTGCCGGACTTTTACCCGACATTGAGATGAATTGACATCTCAAGCCCTGTCGCCCAATGAAGCCAATAGGGTTTATAAGCATGGACGGGCCGACTCGCACCGCTTGGCCTGGGCAGGCTTAGATCCTCTAAGCGGTTTACCAGTACTCGTGTGTGGGTCGGTTCAGCTCTGCGTGGAAGCATCGTGGAGCCCATCCATTTCTTCCAGCCCAAATGGGCGGGGGCCTGAACAGGACTATTGTAAAAGTGACATCGCTGTTGAGGCTGAAATGGACTCTGACAGTGACATTAGAGATGATAGCGACGAAGGTACAGAGAGTGCTTCTTAGGGTGATGAATTTACCGACCATCACGAAAACATGCATATGCACGCTGTAAACTTTACCGCCGTAACAATGTAAGATTTATGGTGAAAAATATTTTCCTGATTTCTGCTCTAAAAATAGATTGTGGGTACCCGTTAGAGGCAGTTCTAATGTGTACCCAGAATCTATATTTTGAGCAGAAATAAGAAAAATAAGGTTTACCCCTGCAAACCCCAGTTTTATTATATAAAAATGGAGTTCAAGCGGATCAAAATTATATAGGCGCGTTTTCGTTATGACTGCCGAAGAATCAAAACTCTTTTTGTTATGCAATTTCGAAATATGAGATTCTAAAATTAAGAAATTCAAGTTAATGTGAATCGCTGAAATTTGAAAATAATGAATTACATACTAAAATTAAAAAAAAGAAGAAAAACGGGGGGGGGGGGGGGGGGGATCTTAGAATAAAAAAACAACAAATATATACAATATAAACAATCAAAACTATACGTAGAGCTGTAGCAAGGCTCAAAATATATGTGACAATTTTTATTTATACTAATACAGAAAAAAAGCGAAAAAAGAAAAGTTTTAAAATAATTACAACGTACGAGTGTCTCTTCCGCCCCTAACTCTCACTACACAGCGGATTTCAATAATTCTGACCTGTAACTGTAACCACTGGGCTATTTGTTATTCACGAGCATTTGGGCGTACAGTAAACTTACATTCAAAACGATGCCTACCATCAAATTATTACATAAGGTATTTGTTTTTAAGTTTTCAGTTCTTTTCGACAATTTTTGTCATATTTTTATTTTCTGTCTTTTATAACTCAATGTATTCTATGGTTGCGCATGAGAATGAGTTTCAGCTTTTATCTAAGAAGTTTGCAAATATTGATGACACTGTCCTCCCTATATAACGGTATCAGATGGACCGGCCCGTGTGACGTAATGTTCAGTAAACATTCATCGACCTATAGCTACAGAAGCTTCCTGCCTGCTGTTGTCCATGTGACTATCACTGACCATGTACAAAATCCAAGTACTGTTTATTTATAGCATCGCTATTCTTCTCCCTGTGATGTCAGAGTGCTGTGTAAAACAATGGTTATCTGTCGGAATCAGGACTGGTCTGTTGTACTGGTCATTGACAAATTGTAAAAACCCATAACAGATGCCACAAAATGCATGATCATCACTGTTTGCTGAAAGGACAAGACTTTAAGGGTTATAAATGAAACAGTCTAAGTTCCAGTTCAGGACCACTGCTCCAGGCAACACTCTGTGACAATCAACCCACCAGTACTGTTAGTGCTTTGATTTTTAATTTGAACTTTTAATTTAATTGATCAGCAGTGTAAGCACAATTGTACATATAACTAGGTTGATTGATAAACAACCCACCCAAAAAATGTGCATTTACAAGACCGTAAGGCTAAATGAGTTAGCTGCGGGCCTTCCTGGCCTAGTGGGTAAAAGTGCTGACTCTTAATCATTATGTCTCACAGCTTGGTTCGAGCCTAGCTCGGGTCATGAGATGCCATTCTTCAACGGAAAGTCTGGTTGTTTTCCTCGAGGTACTCCAGTTTTTGCCACCTTTGATTAACGATCAGCTCAAAATAAGTGGTTATGACGCTATCAAGACCACCCTAAATTAACCCTTCTCTTGCTGAATATTCATTTAAGACGCACCCATTTCTGTCTATCAACCAATCAAATTACTTGATGTAATTTATTGCTACAAAATCATAAACCGAATGCCAAACAGTGTAGATCCTGATCAGATGGCTTCTTCAGAAGCCATCTGATCTGGATCTACACTGTTTGCAAAGATAGGGGTTGTTGTGAACAACAAGATAAAGGTTAAGACAAATTCTCCTTTAAAAAGCTTATTTATTAAGAGGGTGCAGTTATTCTTTCTTCACGTTTTCTGCACACAATGTCCTCTGGTCAGGGACCACCTTTGGGACTGTTCAAAAGTTGTCTTAATGACCAGTTTTGAAGAGTCCCAAAGGTGGTCTTGAAATAGGAAATATACCGGTAGGAATTTTACTATACATTGTAATCTTGAAAGGGCCATGAAACCAAAAGCAAAAAAATAGTAAGTCGGCTCATGAGATAAGGGTAGTTACCACATAAGTGACCAGGTGAGCTTATTTACTAGGTTGCAGTTATTCTTTCTTTGAGTTTTCTGCATACAGAGGCCCAGGGTAGTTCTGAATACGAGGGTCATCCAGTAAATAGCGGGACTTTGTCTGACAATAAGAAAACCTCAAACAAACCTGTTTACGTTCCTTCTATATAGGACCCTTCTTCCCATCTGCCCGGCAGGTCTCGAATGCCCGTTGCTAGGCAACCAGAGTTCATGAGTCGAACTTGCCTGCCCACTTCAAGGTCATCTAAGTCATAGTAATGCACACCACGAAGAGGTTCTTCTAACTTCGGAAAAAGGTCAAAGTCTGGGGTCTCATATCCAGTGAGTAGGCTGGGTGAGGTAACACGTTCCACTTATAAGTGACGTCACCCCCTGTGATTTATGGCATGTGGTGTCACATTAAGTAATGTTTTACGCTTCTTTCTGACCGGTGGCCATAGTATATCCATCAGAAGCATTCCATAATACTCTTGGTTAACTGTTTGACCTGTTGGTACGCAATGGGCACATATTATTCCTATGCAATCGTATGCGAATATTATCATCATCTTCAAATGTCCCTGTTGTCTTCTGAACCTAATTGGTCTTGGCGAGGCTGGTGTATGCCACTTGGATGACTCGTTTTAATTCTAGCTCGTAACTGTTCATCCAGGTTTCGTTGATCGCTACTATGCGTTTAAGAAAGTTGTCACCCTCATTTTCAAACCTTTCAAATAATGTTTGTGCTACTTGGGTGCACGCTTATTTTTGGTTGTCAGACAAGCCATTCGGTACCCAACGTGCGGCGACACATCTTTTGCTCAACTTATCTTTCATAATGGTATGAACCGAACCATGACATCCCCAAGTCATGTCAAGTTTAAACATAAATGGTTAACCAGTACAGTGTACATTCTTTTACCAGAAACGAACAATCTGTAGAAGAGCGAGAATGACCAAAGAATTCGAAGTCTTGAATAACCTCCATGACAGAATGTTGGCGACCTGCAGGTATCGAACATGCGGCCTACTGATCACCAGTCAAGACACATACCCTACTGAGCTACCATGTCTGGCTCTTTTAAACTTTTTATATAGAAAACTGTTATAATGTACAGTATTACAAGAACTTTTTCTTGTGGCTTCAACTGCTTCCTGAAAGATGAAGGGGTATGGTAGGCCTATTGTCACAGACTAGCTTGTTAACTGTCTAGTTCTTGGTCGTCCTGTGAGGCAAGATGAAGCCACAATTCAGCCAAAGTTTTTGCAAGTTCACTCAACAGATGCTGTTCACATCACTACTGATATGTGATAAATTTGCTTACTTCTTCAGTAAACCATGTGCAACAAATTTAAAATTTTGTCGACAGCATATTAACTGTAATAAGCCACATCCCACAAACCATGTATTAACCCTTGTCCTGCTGAATATTTTAATCTGCCACACCCACTACCAATTATCAACCAATCAGATTACTTGATGCACATCACTGCAACAAATTCACAATCTGCATGACAATGTAGATCCTTCAGAAGCCATCTGATCTGGATCCACATTGTTTGAAAGATAAGGCATATCCAGGCTCAGCAGGCCAAGGGTTAAATCATAGTCATGGACTTGGGGGGGGGGGGGGGGGGGGGCAAATTTTTTACCTTATTTACACCAAAATGGCCTCCTCCAAAATGGTTGTGATATGTGATACCACAACCATTTTGGAGGTGGCCATTTTGGTCATAATCATCATCAAAATCGTCGTCAGATTTTTTTAGTAACATGCAGGTACAGAGGCAAATACCAGTACAGACAAGTTGGCTTCCAGGTTGCTGGCTTGCTGCACGCATGGCAGATCTTGCACCAGTTCTCCAGGTGTGTCTATCATGAAGGTCGAGAGAAAAAGCTTCCACACTCTGTTGCGGGCTTCTCCAGACTTTCGGATGAGTTTGTAAACTGAGGTCCTGCCTCCATATGACCTTAGCTGTTGGAGGCATGTAAAACTCAAACACTTACTCCACTCTGTGATCTCTTATCAGTTGCTTCCAGGTCATTTTCCATCCACATGTATGTCAATGGCTGCCTTGACTGCACCCTTGGAACACTCCACATGTCCAGACCAGCGGAGCCTTATCCAGACCTCATACTGACCAAGCCTCTACTTGCCTGAAAGGCTTGAGTCACAACAATATCTTTACAAACAGTGTAGATCCAGACCAGATGGCTTCTGAAGAAGCCATCTGATCAGGATCTACACTGTTTGTCATGCAGTTTGTGAACTGAACTAGACAAAAGTGCCCAGTCGGGCACGTATACCCCCGGCCAGTGCCATCACCTCAGCTGAAAATAACAATGTCAAAAGCTTCTTTGCATATACAGGCCATATTCCATAGAATGGCCATTTTCAAGATTCAAAGAGCAATAACTCTGAAAGTAGGAAAGCAAGAGTTATGGTTCATGTGTTCTGCACGTGGTCTCATGGTGTTCAACATTTTTGTGAAGTTAAATTGAAATCAGGGAAGAAATGTTGTCTCTAGAGTGACGACAATGTTTTTTCTAAAAATAGACACAGTGACCTTGACCTCTTGAAAGTCAAACTCGCTCGAGGTATTGTCATAAGGAACATTTTTTTGAAGTTAAATTGAAATCTGCGAAGAAATGTTGTCGCTAGAGTGATGACAATGCTTTTTGTAAAAATAGCCACAGTGACCTTGACCTTGAAAGTGGAAGTTGCTCGAGATACTGTCATAAAGAACATTTGTGTAAAGTTATATTGAAATCGGTGAAGAAATGTAGGCGCTCGAGCGATGACAAAGTTTTTCTAAAAATAGCTACAGTGACCTTGACAGTGAGGTCACAACCTTAAAAGTCGAACTCGCTCAAGATATTGTCATAAGTAACATTTGTGTGAAGTTATATTGAAATTGGTGAAGAAATAAAGGCAGTAGAGCGATGACATTTTTAAAAAAAGCCACAGTGACCTTGACCTTGAGACACTCACTTGAGATAGTGTCAAAAGGAACATTTGTGTGAAGTTATATTGAAATTGGTGAAGAAATGTGGGCGCTAGAGCGATGACAAATTTTTTCTAAAAATAGCCACAGTGACCTTGACCTTGAGGTCATGACCTTGAAAGTCGAACTCGACCATCCTATTATTGTGCTTTGCATTTGTTTGAAGTTTCATGTAATTTTCTCAAACGGTTTGAAAGTTACAGAGCGTACACAAGTGTATGGTAAAAATTGCAAGTTATAACATTCAAAGGGCAATAACTATGAAAGTAGAAAAGCAAGAGTTACGGTTCATGTGTTCTGCACGTCGTCTCATGGTGTTTAACATTAATGTGAAGTTTCATGAAAATATATCAAGCTGTTGAAAAGTTATGGAGCGGACACGAAAATGGAAGTTAAAACATACGAAGGGCAATAACTCTGAAAGTAGAAAAGCAAGAGTTACGGTTCATGTGTTCTGCACGTCGTCTCATGGTGTTTAACATTAATGTGAAGTTTCATGAAAATATATCAAGCTGTTGAAAAGTTATGGAGCGGACACGAAAATGGAAGTTAAAACATACGAAGGGCAATAACTCTGAAAGTAGAAAAGCAAGAGTTACGGTTCATGTGTTCTGCACGTCGTCTCATGGTGTTTAACATTTATGTGAAGTTTCATGAAAATATATCAAGCGGTTGAAAAGTTATGGAGCGGACACGAAAATGGAAGTTAAAACATACGAAGGGCAATAACTCTGAAAGTAGAAAAGCAAGAGTTACGGTTCATGTGTTCTGCACGTCGTCTCATGGTGTTTAACATTTATGTGAAGTTTCATGAAAATATATCAAGCGGTTGAAAAGTTATGGAGCGGACACGAAAATGTTAACAGACACACAAACACACAGAAAATACGAAAACTATATACCCCAAGGCATACTGCGTATGCCGGGGGTATAATGAATATATTATATCAAGTAATTTGATTGGTTCACAGTCAAAAATGTATGAGGCTAAATAAATTTATTCAGCAAAGAATTCAAGAAGAACCAGAAATTCAACTTCGGTGAAGTTGATGTCGCACCTGCTCCCCACCTGGCCAACACAAAAAATAAAAGTTTATTTAAGGCAGAAGAGATGAATATAGGGCTTTGAGAAGAATCCATAGCCTATATAACGTGGGGTAAAAAACTAATTTCACAATGTGATAAAATGAACTAAAATGAACAAAGAATTATATCCAAAGCATATGAACATCCTCATATCATGGAGAAACACACAAGCTAAGTTTCAAAATGATTAGTATAAAACTGTAAGAGGAGTTGCGATGACAAGGTACCTATCATATACTACTCAAAATTTGATAGGGATCACTTTTTTAATGCAAAATAATTTTTGGATGAATTAATCAGCTGAATCCAAATTTGATACATAATGATAGAACACGTATCCTTCACAAAACCTAGTGATTAATTTTGTCAGCTGGTGCTACATTCAAGTGTGACAACAGAAACCGTCTTGGCACCCCCAAAATTTGCCGTAACACGAAGGGATTTGGACAACTGATTTTTCACAAATTTCCAAATTTGTTTAGACAAACGTGCCTAATAACGTGTATGGCGTCCACGGGCATCAATTACAGTACGACATCTCCTGAGCATGCTCGTAATCCGATTCTGTATCCGGTTTTGTTGAACTCCTGTAAAGTCCTCGGATGCACAGGTTGGGCTGAAACAGCACGCTGAAGCATGTCCTGCGCATGCTCAATCAGATTTAAGTGCGGTGACCGAGTAGGCCAGTCCATACGAACGATTGTCTCATGTTCCAGATAGGAATCAGTGACGTCGGTACGGTTGGGACGGGCATTATCGTCCATCAGAATAAAGTCCGGGCCGAAAGCATCTGCATATGGTCTCACAAACTCATCAAGAATATCATTACAGTACCTCACTGCCATTAACGTTCCGTTTTTAACGACATACAAGTCAGTGTTACAGTTCACGTTTATCCCAGCCCAAACCATGACTAACCCCTTTCCATAGAGATCATGCTCTGTCACATCCACGCCATCGAATCGCTCTTTAGACATTCGCAACACCAATTGATGTTTATAAGTGAAGTTTAGACAGAATCTGGACTCCTCAGTAAACAGTACTGGCATCAAGCCATGAACCGTCCACCTGACGTTAGTTCTGGCAAAGTCCAACCGGTCTAGCACGTGCTGTCTCGTCAACGGAACACGTACAGCAGGCCTCATGGCATTAAGTCCGAACTCGTCGAGCCCGTTTCTGACAGTTTGTGCAGAAATTCGTACTCCAGTTCCGTTCCTAAGCTCGTTGTGCAAACGCGTAGCGTTCAGGAACCGTTGACGTCGAGACTGAATCAACAAGAAACGGCCCCGACGTTGAGTTGTAGCCCTTTCTCGACCCCGCCGTGTCTGTGTGAGGGATTTCCATGGGTAAGATACCGACTCCACATTCGGGAAACCACGCTCTGAGACACATTCAGAATCCCAGCAATATGACGTTGAGAGACGCCAGATTCCAACGCCACGATTCATTTCTTCGGGGCTGAGACGGTTTCTTAATTGTCCTCTAGGCATTTTATTGTTTCACAAACTCAAATGAAGTCCATTTTACGCTTGGTAAAGGAACACTGACAAGTTTGATTGGTCTGTTGGAAAGCAGTGCTACGCAAGATTTTGGGGGTCTATGAATTCATTTGCGAAGTGTGAGAAGTGTGCACTTTTATGAGTACTGAACTGCACACGAGTTTCTGTTTCAGATATTTACCAATATACCGAGTACAAATTCTGTCGAGAAATTTTAAATTTTCAGTGCAAAATCTGGAATATAAAAAGTGATCCCTATCAAACTTTGAGTAGTATATATCAACTAAAGGTTAACAATGACTAAGTTCACAATGTGGATAAAGTGACAAAAATTGATCCGAAGATTAAGTCCAAACCACATGCAGGGCCTCATGCCATGGCAAAAACACATGCAAAGTTTCAAAATGATTAGTATAAAACTGTAAGAGAAGTTGCGGTGACAAAGAGGTACCTCCTATATATCAATTGAAGCTTAAAAATGACTAAGGTCACAATGCGCAAAAAGCGGAAAAAAATATTCTGAGAATTATGTCGAAATCACATGCACATCCTCATACCATGGCAAAAGCACATGCAAAGTTTCAAAATGATTGGTATAAAATTGTAAGAGGAGTTGCGATGACAAGAGGTACCTATCATATATCAATTGAAGGTTAAAAAAAATGACTAAGTTCACAATGTGGAAAAAGTGATAAAAATTGATCCGAAGTTAAAGTCCAAACCACATGCACATCCTCATACCATAGCAAAAACACACACAAAGTTTCAAAATGATCAATATAAAACTGTAAGAGGAGTTGCGATGACAAGAGGTACCTATCATATATCAATTGAAGGTTAAAAATGACTAAGTTCACAATGTGGAAAAAGTGACAAAAATTTATCGGACGATAAAGTCCAAACCACATGCCCATCCTCATACCATGGCAAAAACACAGGCACAGTTTCAAAATAATCGGTATGAAACTGTAGGAGGAGTTGCGATGACAAGACACCCAGTGTAAAATGTTGACAGAAAGACGAACGGACAACCGGATGGTTGGACAGATGGACGGACGAACAAACGGATGGAAACTTGCATGCCTATGTCTTCCTGCTAAAGCAGTTGCAACAAAAACTGTAAGAGGAGTTGCGATGACAAGAGGTACCTATTGTATATCAACTAAAGCATAAAAACGGCTAAGTTCATAATGTGCAAAAAGTGAAAAAAATATTCTGAGAATTATGTCGAAACCACATGCACATCCTCAAACCATGGCTTAAGCACACGCAAAGTTTCAAAATGATTGGTATAAAACTGTAAGAGGAGTTGCGATGACAAGAGGTACCCATTGTATATCAACTAAAGCCTAAAAATGGCTAAGTTCATAATGTGCAAAAAGTGAAAAATAATATTCTGAGAATTATGTTTAAACCACATGCACATCCTCAGACCATGGCGAAAGCACACGCAAAGTTTCAAAATGATTGGTATAAAACTGTAAGAGGAGTTGCGATGACAAGAGGTACCTATCATATATCAATTGTAGGTTAAAAATGACCAAGTTCACAATGTGGAAAAAGTGACAAAAAATGATTGGACGATAAAGTCCAAACCACATGCACATCCTCATACCATGGCAAAAAAACACGCAAAGTTTCAAAATAATCGGTAATAAACTGTAGGAGTTGCGATGACAAGACACCCAGTGTAAAATGTTGACGGAAAGACGGACGGATGCACGGACGCACGGAAACTTGCACGCCTATGTCTTCCTGCTAAAGCAGATGCGACAAAAATCAGAAATCAAGAAAAAAATCAAACTCTAAAAGCCTGAAATCCTGCTGGTCTCCTTCAGGTCAAGATCCTCAATGCCAAGATGCTCAAGTGGCTCACTGGACCTGATGGTGACATTGTCTTGCGGCTTGACAATGCAGATCCGTCTGATCATTGCTGTCATTCCACTGCAGAAGCTGGAGATTTGGCTTTGTCAATGGCAATTCTCGCTGGCATGGAGCTTTGCGTTCAGAGGTGTACACACGGCCACGTTTCTTGAATGAGAGGTGGCGGGAAGAGAGAACTGGTACCAGTTCACTGAACTTCTTCCAGGTTGTTTCAAACCTGATGTGGTTGAAAGATCACAGACACCAGCTGCTGAGAGCATGTTTTCTAGGTAGCAAAAGAGGCTACCACCTCCAGCTTGTCAGGTCAGACTTGGACTTTCCTCTGTGGTCTGCCATGCAGTTCCCTGGCACCCTATACACCTACAAAGCGCTTGAGCCCACTGCATTTCTGTTTCACGCAGAGCTTGCAGCCATTGTATTACTGTTGCTGCCACTCCAGTGCAACTTGGTGCATTGGAACTTGCCTGAACTCTGCAGGAGGTCCAGGCCCATACCACAGATCATGATTTTCATCTTTCCTGCATTTACACTCAGCCCTTTCTCCTCCATTGCTTCTTCCCAAATTAAGAGCCTCCTGACACATTCCTCCAGTGATTCAGCTATGATAACAAGGTCATCAGCATAGGGGTCCTCCTGACGCGCTCAGAGCATAATTTTTTACATGCTCAACTAAAATGAACATGGATATTGAACTGCTCACAAACATTAGAAAACCAACATATGATGATTTCGTTCGACAACCAATGACCTTACTAGCTGCTAGGGAAACTTAATAACAGGGGAGATAATAGAAAACAAATAATGTTAGAGCTTGTGCATTTTTTGGTAAAATATCTTGAACAAAAAAATAAACGAACAATTATTCGTTACTTTAACATAGAAAAGACATACAAATATGAAATCAGATTATCCTCCTATCTCCGAGACTATGGGCCAGTTATTCAAAACTAAGAATGTTAGGTAATGTATCGTCAAAACTTTGATCATTTAATATGGGAAACAGAGAGATATTTTTTTTAGAAAAAATGTGAGCAGCTTTTACAAATGCAAAAGCTGCTCACATTTTTCAGCAACAGTTTGACCACTGATGAGCTTGTTAAGCTAACGACGCTTTGAACAACTTGGCCAGATGAAGATGAGTAATGAGGAAATTTAAGGGATAATTTTCTTTACTTCTTGTTTTATTTGTTTAGACTTAAACAGCAGAGGCCACATTATTTAGATGATGTTGCGCCAGTTTAACCAGCCACACTTTCCCATGACAGGCTTATACATAAGCAGTTTACCAGTACACTGCATATTCTCTCGCCAGAAACTGACAACTGCCTACATTTATTTTTAGAAACGTAAGTCATGGGTTCTTGTAAGAATCTGTCGGTCTCTGTGGCTTGGACAGATGTGTGATCTCCTGGAGATCCGGAGGCTGCAGGTTCAATCCCAGTCAGGTCAATGACATTTTTTGCGAAATTTGAACAAGAAATATTTTCTATGGTCATACTAAAAAAAATTCAGTTGTCAATTTCTGGTGAAAGAATGTGCATTTCTTATGTATAAATGTATGTTTGCCATTAAAAAGTGTGGTTAACCCTTATCCTGCTGTTCACCACAACCCCTATCTTTGCAAACAGTGTAGATCCAGATCAGATGGCTTCGGAACAAGCCATCTGATCAGGATCTATACTGTCCATTCAGTTTGTGTATTTGAACAAAAACATTTTATCATGTACATGTAATCTAATTGGCTGATAGTCAGATATGGGTGTGATTAATAAAATTATTCAGCAGGATAAGGGTTAAACAGACCGGCTCAACATTACATAAAAAAGTGTTGAATGGACCTTTGGACTCCAAACTAAACCAAACCAAAACTTGTTAAAACCACCTCATCGAGGCAGTTAAAAGGTAACCACAACATATTATAATTTAAGGGGAATTGGAACACCTGGCACATTTTCCACCATTTTTCAAAGGGAGACAACTTTTGGGACCTCCTGTTTGCCGTTCTATAAGCCCTGTCCCACTGAAAAAGGGACTCCTCAGGAGCAAATTCTTTTCTTTAAGAGTTGACCCCTGTTGACATGGGAGACAAAAATACTTTTGCAGGAGTTGCCTCCCCTGAAGATGTTCCCATTCCCCTTAATGGAGATATAAGAAAATTTATCCAAAATTGTTCTCATTACACCTCCTTATCTGAAGCTATGTATTAATAAAGCACTCTCACTTCTTTACTGCCAGAACTCTGCAGTTGCAGTTACTTTACTTGTTGAAAACAAGAATACCATTAGGGCCCAGTTGCTAAAAGCATTGTTAGCAGAAAGAGCTCATAAGTGGTCATACTGTTAAATGGTCTAACAAATACAATATCTTATTCACATATTTTTGCTGAAAAAATGTTAGTAGCTTGCCACTTGCATATTTTCAGCAAAAATATTCGCAAATTTGACAAATGATCCAAATTTAAACAGTATGTCAACTAACAACATTTTTTCTTTGAACAACTGTTCTCTGAAGGCTAGGTAGCTATTGCTTTGGTGGTAGGGCGTGGGGATGGAACAGAGTCTTCAGTGTGGGCATGGAACAACTAAACAAACTCAACATTGTTGATGTCAACAATGATTGCTTCTCAAGTAACTACTGTAAACAAGAATTCTGCTGAAGTTTATATTGCACATATGGGGGTCTAATCCTACTTGAACATGTAAATGTTCATGTGTGGATGAACACATAAAAGAATTGATGGAAAACTGAAACCCTATAGCAGACCATGCTGAAGCATCCTTGGCAACCCAAATGTGATGCATTGTTAACACTTGATAAATGAAGTGAAATATAATAGATCACACCTGGATTACCAAGGATGGCTGAATGCAGGCCTCATACCTTTAGAGTCTTTCAAGGCATTACCAAAATTTGTGACATCGATTCAGCAGTTGCATGACATATTGACGTGATGTCATGGAAATGCTGGCTGGATGTCTCAAACATTGAGAGGCCATACTGAAATGGTAAGTACCTGTAATATGTAAAGTGGTGTCCATTTAAACCCCGAAGAAGAGGGGAGTCCTTAGAATATTTGGATAAGTGTTGAAGGAAACAAGTGTTAGTGTTTAATCATTCCCTGATGGAAAGGTGCCTACAAATGGACTAAATCAGACTGCCGGACAGGAGTCTGATAGGTTTGCCCGGTGCATGTCATTTCGTCGAAAACCACTTGGTCGAATGTAGCTTTCAGTCGAATACAATGTTTGGTCGAAA
Source organism: Lucinisca nassula (assembly GCA_963580285.1). Lineage (NCBI taxonomy): Eukaryota > Metazoa > Mollusca > Bivalvia > Lucinida > Lucinidae > Lucinisca > Lucinisca nassula. The sequence continues at coordinate 97,239,098 of OY757019.1, forward strand.
CAATTATCAAAATGGGACAATTGGTTGAATATTTTTTAAGAAATGCGACACATGGTCGATTATTGCATTTACCATGATATATGGCCAATAATCGAAGCTCATCGTGACTGGTTGTGATTGGAACAGCTTGATTATTAATATTTTTTTTCTTTTTTATAACAATAGGTTGGTCATAGTATAGATGATCTTACATGAGTGGTCAATGTATAAGAAATGTTTGAAACAAGCCTTTGGCGAGTTTCAAAACTTTGATATGAGGTGATCAAAAGTGTAAGATTCTGTTTATCATATGACCATTAAAAATTAGCTTTAGAACCTGGTAATCCGTCAACTATTATCAGAATTGGATGTCACCATGACGTTACATATTCTCGCCAAAGTGAAATTCGGGAATTCGAAACAGAAATATGGCAAAAAATTCGCCGGTTCCAAAATTTTAAAGTTTTGAGGTTAGTTAATTTGGTTTTAGCTTCTTTTAGCTTTTCAACGAAAATTCTACGATTTTTCGACAAAATATCACTTCGACGAAAATTCGATCCAACATTGGTTCGACGAAAAGTACCATTCGACGGAACAATACATTGGAACAAGTGGTTTTCGACAAAATGTCATAGAAGCATGTTTGCCTGTCCACATGAGCATGTTTTACAGCAAAGGCTACCAAGAAGTTCTAATTTCAGTATAATGCACATGTAACTGGTTGTGTTTTAACCAATTTTTAAATACAGTAAATATAGAATTTAAAAGGTTGGACAATTATAACATACACAGGAACTTAAATGGAATGGGTACACCTTCAGGGGAGGCAACTCCTGCAAAAGTATTTTTGTCTCCCATGTCAATAGGGGTCAACTCTTAAAGGAAAGAATTTGCTCCTAAGGAGCAAATTCTTTCCTTTAAGAGTAGACCCCTTTTTCAGTGGGACAGGGCTTATAGGAAAGCAAACAGGAAGTTCCAAAAGTTGTCTCCCTTTGAAAAATGGCGGAAAAATCTGTCAGGTGTTCCCATTCCCCTTAAATGGCTTGAACACAGATCACCTGTTTGCCATGGCCCAGTCTTCCAAAGTTTCAATTGAGAAATAATGAGGGATAATTTAGGGAGCTTTTCTTATTTTATCTTGAAAATTTATGTTATATGTACACATTAGAATCGCCTCAATGAGGCAATTCTAATGTGTGTGTGTGTGTGTGTGTGTGTGTGTGTGTGTGTGTGTGAATTCAGATTTAATGTTGCTTTCAACAATTTTTCAGTCATATCACGACTGTCTGGTATAGTGCTGTCTCACTGAAGTATCATGTCCCAGACACATTACATGACACCACACCCAGTCACATTATCCTGACACTGGGTCGACCAGTCCTAGCTCTACCCCATAAATCTGAGTGCCAAGCGAGGAGCAGCTAGTACCATTCTTAACGGCTTTGGTATGTCGCGGCACGGGATCGAACCCGTGACCTCCCGTTCCCCGGAGCGGACACTCTACCAACTGAGCTATCGGGGCGGGTCGCGATTCTAATGTGTACACACAACATACTGTACCTTAATTTTACAGAAGATCAATAAGGTATACCTAAATTAAGCATATTATCCCTCCTGAACTAACTATGAGTAACCCTCAGCTGTACATATTACCCCTAACCCTCAGTGGCTGATAATGCGGTGTCTGATCAAAGCCTACATTGTCTGCAAAAAGTTCAGCCATTTTCCAAATAAATTTTGAAGAAAACACAAACTGACACCCTAAATTTTGAAATGTATCCTATACATGTATACCAGGAGGAGGATTCCGTTTGGTACAGAATGGGTTAAAGGAAAAAATTTGCTCCATAGGAGTAAATTCTTTCCTTAAGAGTAGAACGGGCCTCCGTGGCCTAGTGGTTAAGAGCACTGACTCTTGATCATTAGGTCTCTCACCGCTATGGTTCAAGCCTCGCTCGAGTCACATGTGAGACGCCAAGTTCTGCAACGGTGGTTTTTCTCCGGGTACTCCGGTTTTCGCCCATCTCTGATTAACGATCGGCTCGATATGAGTGAAATAATCTTGAAAGGGCCATAAAACCAACCCCCCCCCTCCTTAAGAGTAGATAATTTATAAGAAGACAAAAACAATTAACAAGAGTAACCTCCCTTTAAAGAGTGACCAATGCACTTAATTTACCATATTTACCCTCAGTATTCAAACACCTCAAATCCTTACCATACTTGTTCTAAGATTTGAAAAAGTACAATTTACTACCCGATGTTGTGTCTAAGAATAGTGGGATGAGTGGCAAACACTGTAGACCCTGATTTGACGCCACCTTCTGTGGCATCTCATCTGGGTCTACACTGCTTGCTCAGGCCTGTCTGTCTGAATACATATGGTAAAATATGGTACATGTACATATGCTGGTAGACAGCTGCTATATACAAGAAAATAATTATTGGAATGTATTTTTTTCAGCCACATTTCAACAAATTAATATTGATATATGGGTCAGCATTGTTTGCAACAATGACTTTTAAGGGGAATGGCAACATCTCCAGGGGAGGCAACTGCTGCAAAAGTATTTTTGTCTCCCATGTCAGGGGTGAAGGGTCAACTCTTAAAGGAAAGAATTTGCTCATGAGTAGACCCCTTTTTCAGTGGGGGAGGGGTTATAGAAAAGCGAACGGAAAGTCCCAAAAGTTGTCTCCCTTTGAAAAATGGCGGAAAAATCTGCCAGGTGTTCCCATTCCCCCTTAAAAGCAACCAGCATACAACAAAGCAGACAACAATTGTTGTGACTAGTATCTTACATGTTAAAAGTTTATCTGTATTTGTCAGAACAGGCTCAACCAGGAGAGCCCTACCAGGGTCCAGTTGTTCAAAACTTACACAACGTTGTTAGTTAACGTATCGTAAAAACTTTGATCATTTAATTTGGCAAATATGCTAGTATTTTTGCTGAAAAATTGTGAGCAGCTTTTGCAAATGCAAAAGCTGCTCACATTTTTTCAGCAAAAATACCAAAATTTTAGGTATTGTACTTGCTACAACAGTTAACAATATGACCACTAACGAGCTTGTTAAGCTAACGATGCTTTGAACAACTGGCAGCTTTGCTCACCAAACAAGAGCATGTTTATTACATTGCACCATACAGACTTGGTATTTTTTAATAACTGAAGGATAGTTTTCTTTATATCTCCATATAAATCTATGCTGCGGCGAGGCGGTTCTAATGAATACCCACAACATAGGTTTTTATCGGGAAGTGACAAAAACTATCCTTCAATTGTCACAAAATACCAAGCTTATCTGTTGCTATGGTATCAAATACTCATCTCTGAACCTCTAAAACCAGGTGCAATGCCATAGCTCAAGACAAGTATTCCAGGTATTGATGGGAAAAGTTTCTCAGCAGAAATTATGTTGTGGGTACTGGTTAGAATCAACTATTGTTGGTAATTCAACAAGAACCTGCAGGCCCCCACCCAAAGGAGCGAGGAGAAATAGATTGGGCTGCATGCTGCTTTGACGCAGAGCTAAATTGATGGCATGAGTACTGGTAAACAGCCTAGAAGGTCTAAGCCTGCCCAGGCAAACCTTGAATGTGATGCGAGTTGAACCTTCCATGCATATAAACTCTTTCTGTGTCATTGGGTGGGAGGGCTAGAGACATCATTCCATTCCATCCCAATGCTGGGTAAAAGTCTCACAAAATTGGAATCAACATCTCCAAAATGACCTAAATTGTGTTGATGGGGAATGTTAAACCTAAATTCCAACAAACAAATCAACAAGTAGCTGCAGTATACATTGTACATGTTTTTCCCAGCAGAAATACCGTTCTGATCCTAAGTATAGGGACATACAGGCCAAAGCAAATAGTGCAGACCCAGATCAAACTAACCCTTTCTAGAACATATCTAAGCAAAAAGTGCAGACCCAGATCAGACTGCTCGTGAAGGAGCAGTCTGATCAGGATCTACACTGTTTGCCATTCTGTCTGCACCTTTTTGACTCCTCGCTAGATCATGATACAAATTTGTTAAAATTTTAGGAGAATTACAGCAAGTCCTAAAGTTGTCCCAATTTTTTAGGATTTTTTACTGTAAGCAATGTTATCCCCAAATTATAAGGCCTGTTTCTCCTCCTTAGCCAAAACCCTTCAATAGCATTACTAAAAGAAGTCATATAACTAGAAGGGAAAATCTGAAATGAGCCCCGCCAAGCGAATTTGTGTCTTCGAGCATTCCGTCATGACAAATTTTAACTGCACATGCCCAGCCATTCAGAGGGGCCAGGGATATGGCTTTCTGTCTGAAGGTTCCTCTTGATTCACTGCTTGTATGAGCGAGCAGCGAAGGTTCTGGCGAGACTGCGCGAATGCGCAGGCTCGCCTGAACCTTCGCTGCTCGCATAGGCGATAAGTACCAAAATCGCTTGACGGGGCCCAAATGTAATCAGCATGCTGTCCAATTCAGAAACAATCTATGTTGCCGGATCAGAACCTTCAGTTGAACATGTTTGGATTCTCCAAGGTCCTCAAAGAAGTAAACCTGATTTGTTACACACAATGTTAATAAACTTTAACAGATATTTATTGAGCATTCGAAAGTTGTGTGTGTTTGTGTGTTCATTGGTCTGAAAGGTAATCATTCTTTACAGAATTTTGATATTTATATCATCTAACTTGTTTGAGCTCTAGGACTGAGGTTTAAGAAAACTTTTTTTTTTCAACAACTCAAATGAGCATGGAATTTGTCCTGCTGATAAATATTCATATGCCAACAGTTGTTGGCATATGAATATTTATGAGCTGGACAAATGTTAGTGAAATGAGCAGTAGAAAAAATTTATGAAATTGGTCAGAATCAGAACTTTTTTTTGGGGGGGGGGGGTTGGTTTAACGGCCCTTTCAAGATTATTTCACTCATATCGAGCCGATCGTTAATCAGAGGTGGGCGAAAACCGGAGTACCCAAAAAAAAAACACCTGACCTTCCGTTGCAGAACTTGGCGTCTCACATATGACCCGAGCGAGGCTCGAACCAGAGCGGTGAGAGACCTAATGATGAAGAGTCAGCGCTCTTAACCACTAGGCCACGGAGGCCCGTCTCAGAATCAGAACTGTATTGTTACTGGAGACACGTCAAATGACATTCGTACACCAGGACCTGTGGCATGGGAAGTTAGTCTCTAGCTCTCACCTTTTTGGTAAACTTAGCCACACAATCCTCAGCACCTTCAGCTATTGAAATGATCGAACAGCGAAGGGCATTCCAATCTCTAATGGTTCGTGGGAAGAAAAATTCTTTATAAATGTCAGTTCTTGCATAAAGGATCTGAAACTCCAACGAATGATCATTTTTACAGTGCCTAGTTGGGGGAACAAGGTCATCTGTTGGAATGCTGACAGTCCACTTTAGACCTTTGTATTGGTACCAGGTAGTTTAATAATTACTTTAAAGCAATTTAAATATCATTTTCAGTTCACTTGAGTATAAACACTTTTTAAAAACCATACCTCCAGATAAGCAGTAACAAAGAAAATCAAGGGGAACCTGGGTACTCGCTAGAATTTCTCCTGTAGGTATTGTGGGTACTTGCTAGAATTTCTCCTGTAGGTATTGTGGGTACTCGCTAGAATTTCTCCTGTAGGTATTGTGGGTACTTGCTAGAATTTCTCCTGTAGGTATTGTGGGTACTTGCTAGAATTTCTCCTGTAGGTATTGTGGGTACTTGCTAGAATCTTTTCTCAAGATGCTGTGTGTATTTGCTAGAATGGCCTTCAGCTTCTCAAGGTGATTCTACCTAGTGTGCACAACAAAGTTTAACCCTTATCTTGCTGAATATTCATTTAAGCCACAACCCATTTCTGTCCATCAACCAATCAAACTACTTGATGTAATTTATTGCTACAAATTCATAAACTGAATTTCAAACAGTGTAGATCCTGATCAGATGGCTTCTGAAGAAGCCATCTGATCTGGATCTACACTGTTTGCAAAGATAGGGGTTGTCGTGAACAGGAAGATAGTGGTTAATAGAAGTAAAGACCCACCAAACCACCATATACCGTATGTATTCGGACTGATAGGCCTGAGCCAGTGTAAACCCAGTGAGATGCCGCAGAATGTGGTGCCTAATCAGGATCTACACTGTTTGCCACTCACCCAGCTATTTCTAGACAAAACATTGGGACGTAAATTATAATGCTTCAGATTTTAGAATAACTATGGTAAGGTGTCGAGATGTCAAACATTTAGGGTAAATATGGAGGATTAATGGAAAAATAAGAACATTTATCAAATGACATTGGGTCTGAGAATGCAATAACGCCATGTAATAAATTTAATTATCCACTAGTGGATTAAATATGCAAATTAGTTAGATACACCCCTGTGAAGTTACATGTAAGATGTCCTTAACAACACCGCATTTGCTAATGGCCGAATATTGACTTTTTTGTAAAACGATCGTGAATAAAATGCGTTTTAAATGACATATGATAAACAGAATCTTGTATTCGTGCTCACATATTATTAAATTAAACCATTAATCTTGTTGAGGAAAGAGTTAAAATACTCTGCAAAGCCTCACATTTTATCCCTTTTTCTTCAAATTGTTTAATAAATTCAGTATTACATGAACACTCGTATAAGATACTCTATATATCACAACATTATACTTGTTACTCCTAACTTATCTATAGCTATGTGTAACATCCTTGGGACAGAAATAACTTGCCACATCATTCACTTGCCATATTTTCCAGTAAAATTCCTATATTAAGACCTCCTTTGGTACTGTTCAAAAGTGGTCTTTAACCCTTATCTTGCTATTCACGACAACCCCTTTCTTTGCAAACAGTGTAGATCCAGATCAGATTGCTTCTGAAGAATCTGATCAGGATCTACACTGTTTGGCATTAAGTTTATGCATTTGTAGCAATAAATTACATCAAGTAATTTGATTGGTTGATAGACAGAAATGGGTGTGGCTTAAATGAATATTCAGCAAGATAAGGGTTGACTACTTTTGAACAGTCCCAAAGGTGGTCCCTGAGCAGAGGACATTGTGTGCAGGAAATTCAAAGAGTAACTGCACCCTTCTAAATAAGCTTCTTAAAGCAGAATTAGTCTTAATTCCAGGCGGTCTTAATAGCGGTATTTTACTGTATCTATCTATGGGACAAATTTGTTTCACCTGCAGGAACTACTTTTAACACATCACGAGTCAATATGAGCTTGTTTGGGGTTGACATTATCACTTTATCAAGAGTGGAAGCTGTAGTTTGTGGCTGCAGATTTGTACTGTTTGGTGTATTCACATTCATATTGGAGTAAGCGGAGTTATTCACTAGTGAAACTGGAGTTACTGCGACACTTTGGGAAGACACATTGATCAATGCCGTAGGTGCACCGGTCACCACTGACCCCATGCTCATTTGGTTCAACACATGCACAGAGGCAAAGGATGATGGTGGGTTAATTCGTTTTTCTTTCTGTCTTCTGTTACAGAACCACACTCGAATCACTTCCTTTTCCATGTTTAGATTGTCAGCAAGCAGTGCAATTTCTTCCGATGTTGGTTTTGGATTTGACAGAAAACTTTTCTCTAATGATACTCTTATTGTTGTCTCTATGCTGGTTCTCTTTTTCCGACGCCTCGAGGCTAATGTGTCGGGACTCAGTGGAGCACTGAGCTCTCCATCTGAGGTCGCGGTATTGTGAATAGCATTAGAAGTATTGGCATCGTCTAGCCATTTCTGTAAAAGGGGTTTCAATTTACACATGTTCTTAAAACTCAGATTGAGAGCTTCAAATCTTGATATCGTTGTCTGGCTGAAATCGTTGCCATACAGTTTTCCCATGGCTAGTCCAACATCACCCTGAGTAAATCCTGAAATTTAATCAAATATATGTTATTTTGGCAATATTAAAGCAAGCACTTGAGGCCTGGCAGTAAAATAACTACATGTTAAATCTTGGCCTTTAGCCCTTATCCTGCTGTTCATGACCATACCTACCGTTGCAAACAGTGTAGATCCAGATCAGATGGTTTCTTCAGAAGCCATCTGAACTAGATCTATACTGTTTGTCAAGTAGTTTGTGAAATGAACGAATATGTTATATTAAGTAATTTGATTTGTTGACAGTCAGTAATGGGTGTGGGTAAATAGTTTTATTCGGCAGGATAAGGATTAATATGAGGATTAACACAGGTTTGACTCAGCCATGACAAACAAGCCATCAGTGTTCGCGTTGATGAGGTTTCACAGGTACAATACCTCTTTGGTTAAAATGAACTGGTTTCAAATGGAACATGACCTAATGGTAATAGAAGACAATTTTCTTGAAAATTCCATAAAACCCTGTTAAAAACTAATTTGTTGCATTAAAAATTATTTTGCTGTCTAGCTTTTTCACATATAATATGGAAACTGGGTTCGGTAACGGCCCCCGCCCATAGGGGCTTGAAGAAATATATGGGCTGCATGATGCTTCCACGCAGAGCTGAATCCGGCCCGCACACTAGTACTGGTAAACCGCTTAGAGGATCTAAGCCTGTCCAGGTACCGCGGTGCGAGGCGGACCATCCATGCTAATAAAACCTATTGGTTTCATTGGGCGACAGGGCTTGAGATGTCGTTTCATCTCAATGTCGGGTAAAAGTCCCACAAAATTGGAAGCAACGTCTCCAAAATGACCTTTACAGTGTTGACAGGGATGTTAAGCCTCAAATCAAACAAAACAAACAATATATGAACACCGTAATGATCCTAAGTATTGGGACAGATATCATAGGCATAAACGAACAGTGCAACCCAGATCAGATTCAGTCAGGAGCAGTCTGATCAGGGTCTACACTGCCTGCTTACAGTACAGGAATTCAACAGTCAGACATTGAAAACACAGCATATTAGGGTCTACATGGTTTGCTTACAGTACAGGAATCTAACCCTTATCTTACTGTTCACGACAACCCCTTTCTTTGGAAACAGTGTAGATCCAGATCAGATGGCTTCTGAAGAAGCCATCTTATCAGGATCTGCACTGTTTGACATTCAATTTATGAATTTGTAGCAATAAATTACATCAAGTAATTTGATTGGTTGATAGACAGAAATGGATGTGGCTTAAATGAATATTCAGCAAGATAAGAGCTAAGTGTTAAACAAAACAGTCTAAGTTCAGGCCCATTTTCCCAATCTACACTCAAGAGAGACTCAACCCACCAGTACTCTCAGTGCTTTGATTTGGTTTGGAGTTAAACTGACCAGTCAACACTAGTAAGGTCATGTTGAGCTGGTCAGATTACCAGATTACACTTTTCCTGAGCATGTTTATACACAAGCAGTTAAACAGTATATACTTTTAAGAAACTGACAACTGCCCTTCTTGAATCAGTGAAGTGAGATGATGACATAGGGTCCGACATTAACACAGGACCAATGGACATTGTCTAGTGAAAAGCTGGTCAGGTCTAGTAAGGTCTGTGGCTGGCTGGTCTGAATGGTCCAGTTGAAAATTTCTGCCAGCAGTTACTGACGTTTTAAACTCAGTTTCTGAAGAACGGGTTTCTGCTTTTATTTGTTGCTATAATCTATATAAATAAATGATAATAGACAATAATCTCGTCATTGCTGAACTAATGTATCACATTTGTATGATTTTTTTTATCATTTCTTCAGTCCTGTTGAACTTAGATCAGGTCCAGTGTATCCCAAGAGTTACGGGACCACCTTTTCCATGTATTTAAAAAGTTCTCGTTGAACCCTGTGACAGTAGAAAGGATTTCTGACAAATATTCAAGAACAAATGTTGCCAAACCAGTAGGGGTTTTGTTTGTTTGAGTTGATGTTTTATGTCCCTGTCAACACAATAGGTCATTTTGGAGATGGTTGCTTCCGATTTTGTGGACTTTTACCAGACAATAAGATGAAATGACATCTCAAGCCCCTACCGTCCACAGACACCGCTAGGATTTAAGGAGCGGTCCGACTCGCATCACTTTTCCTGGGCAGGCTTAGACCTATACGGTTAACCAGTACTCAAGTTTGGCCGGTTACACCTCTGCACATAAGCCATGCAGCCCAGACCTGATGAGCCAGGGCGTTAGTGGGAATCAAACCCGTGACCTGATCACTAGTCAGAAGTGCATCTAAGCCCCCGAGCCTGGCTATGCACAATCTTTGTTTCAAACAAGAAATAGTGATTCCTTAATTTAACTTGTTATTCTTCCTTAGCTGAGCCATGTACAATGTAAGTAACTTCAATTAGTTTCTAAACCTGTCGCTAATCCAGGCAGCCTGTGACGTATGGAGATGCACCCAATTTATAAACCTTGGTTTGCTCTCTCTTTTTCTCTTTTTGTTTTTATTCATACATCACGGATAGGACATATCCGTGCATTTGTTAAATTCAACAGGAGTAGTATTTATATTCTACACTCGTTCGTTTTGTACCTTATATTTATGCCAGGAAAAGATTTCACATATTATAAGCTATGATTAGCTTGTTATCGGATCCTTTGTGTCATTTATGCGTTGTGTAACCCTTTTTGTACCAAATGGAATCTTCCTCCTTATATATAGCAGGAGTCCATTTCAAAATTTAAGGGTGTTTTTTTCAAAATTGATTAGGAAAATGGCTGAACTTTGAGCAAACAGTGTAGGCCCTCATCAGACGTCGCGTTCTGCGGCGTCTAATCTGCGTGTGCACTGTTTGCCAAGGTACCCGTTTTGGGGTTTCTGGTATAAAATGGGTTAAATCAATTAGTTTCTATTCACTGTTTTTGAAAGTCTAACAAGACAAAGATCAAACCCTCGCTCTCCTGATCTATGCCCCCTACAGCCTGCAATGTACCAGTACATACCAAGTTCTATCCGTCTCCTCTTAAATGATTTGGCAAACTGTTCTAACTCTTCCAGGTCTATGTTTTCCTCCTGCAATATATATATAGTAAATTAGAAGTGAAGGCAATGAACAGGAATCAATACAATTAACCCACAGCTCCTATCAGAGACACCAAAGGGAAAGAAACACAAACATGAAACAACAGACCCTACCGGAAACATCAATAGCGGAAAGCCAAAAGGACAGTTACTTTCCAACAAAATGGCCAATTGGCTATCCAAAACAAAATAATACAAGTGACACAAACACCCAAAGACAAACCATAACAAAAATAAACCGCAACAGAAAAACCACCTTGGAACTGTCAGTGAAACAAATTCCACTTGGGGCTTAAATCGATTTTATGTGGCCACAATCCTCGCCCTTACTTCCGTCGCAATTTAGACAAATAAATTGTTCAGCCCGCATGAAGGCCTCCTACCTCATCAGTGCAACATCTCCGTGAACACAAAAAATCAAACAACCACAAAGATGAAACAATGGTGAGGACTCGACAGCAAGAAACCTCTGAAATGCTGGAGCAAAAGGAAGCCAGCAGTTACACTTCGATGGGCCCAACCAGATACAGAGCATCAGGCCTTATTACATAGCTCAACATCAGGCGGGTATTTGATGATAATAACTACCCATTTTGTTTCAGCTTAAACACTCAACTAAAATAAAAATGATTTCCAAATTGTCAGATCAGAAGGTTTTGATTTACCTCTATATTTTCGATGGCAAGAATGTATTCCATCTGTCACAAAGCACTGTGAAGACAAGTCAATAGAGAATACCAGGTGTGTGTCTTTTGATATCAAGTTTATCAGGCAAGGCTTTGAGAACGCTTGTAGAACCGCGAGGCTAGCCGAGCGATTCTACATGCATTCTCAAAGCCGTGCCTGATAAACTTGATATCAAATGACACAAATCTGGTATTCTATTTATCAGTTTATCCCCTTGTGCACTCTTAAATTAGCAATTTACGATCAATTATTGATGGTCCTCAGTGCGTCCCAGCATTCTGGCTGTCAATATTTTTAATATCAGCTCACTATATTTTTCCAATAATATTTTTTTTTTCAAGTAATCTTTTCATTTTTTCCAGTAAAAATACTATTTTTGTCATTTTTCCAGTAGTACGGTTCATTTGTAAAAGTGCAATGTCACGTCGACCTGATAAAGCTCACTTATCCTGAGATAGCATATCTTTATCAGGTCATTGTGCTGCAATGCAATCAATATAGTGGGTGGCTGATAAATCATGTTACAATGTACCAACTTTGCACCTGTGACCTCAAAATGATGTAAATTTGGTGCTGTTGGTAATACATTGACCAATCAGTGGTCAACACTGACAAGTGGGAGTGCTCTTGATCTAGTATAGTGAACCCTTTGATTGTCAAAATACACCACAACCCCATTATAACACAGTTCGTTATAACGCAGTTGTGTATACAACATGGTTTCAGGATGGATCCCAAAAATGTATAGATTATATAGAAAAATGACCATAAATGGTCATTTTTCTATACAATCTATTCATTTTTTTGGATATAACACGGTTGTTTAACTGGCACGGTTTCTGTTTTGGACCCCATTAATAGTGTTATAAAGAGGTTGTGGTGTATTACAGATAAAAGAAACATGATTGCTGTTTGTATCCTTGATTTTTACATAGAAAAGATTTGACAGCAGTGTCAGGAATAGAATGTTGCAGCTGAAACAAGAATTTTTTTTTATTATTTCTCCGTATAAACCTATGTTGTGGGTATTCATTTGAACTGCCTTATGGAGGCAGTTCAAATGAATACCCTCAACATGGCTATGACAAAAATTAAGCTCAAATTATCACCTTATACGTTCCTATGTTATTAGGTGTGACGGTTTTGTTTGATTTGAGGTTTAACATCCCCGTCAACAATAATAAGGTCATTTTGGAGACGTTGCTTTCAATTTTGTGGGACTTTTACCCGACATTGAGATGAAATGACATCTCAAGCCCTGTTGCCCAATAAAACCAATAGGATGATGATGGTAGAACACTGTGCAGTACATACTTTTATCGCACCCTTGATAAAGATATCTTGGTTCTTAACCTGGGACAGAAATTCCTATCCTACATGTTATTCTGTCCAAGATTGAATAAAAATCAATGTGCACTGGTTGAATAGGTCATAATGGCCGTTAAGGTTGGTCACTTTATGTCAAAGTACTGTCATATGGCAATCAAAGTGACTGCATTAAAAATCCAAGCTAAGAAATGAAAGATATGCAACAAAAAAATCTTACAAATGACCATAAATAGACATTTGTCTATCTAATCTTTATATATGCCATGGACTCCATCAAATGTACGGTAATGATCCTAAGTATTGGGACAGATAGGCATAAGCAAACAGTGCAGACCTGGATCAGACTGCTCCTAAAAGAGCAGTCTGATCAGGGTATGCACTGCTTAACATTCCATTTGCACCTTTTAGATTCCTTACAGGATCTTAAAACAAATTTGTTAAAAGTTTAGGAGAATTACAGCAGGTGCTCAAGGTGTCTGGAGTTTTAGGATTTTTTACGGCAAACATGTGGTTGTAGTATACATGTCTACTTACTGGAGGTATCTGTAAAACATCTTGTTTTAAAGACGGTGATTCAGGAGATTGAATGGGTGAGTCTGATGAGGAGACAGGAGTCGGCGCTGGCAAGTTAAGCTGAGGGGGACTGGTAACCATGGTGGGAATGGAGGTAGACTGAACTTTCACTGGTGTCTGGCTAGTAGCCTGGCTCTGTAGCACTGTAGCTGCTGTTAGACTCGGGATTACTGGGATAATATTACCCTGAAACACAAATACAGTGAAACTTTGATGGCTCTAACACCTTTGGGACCATGATAATAAGTTCTAAAATTAGTTCGAGACAGGGGTAGTTCGAGCCACTGAGGGTTCTCGGGAGGCTTAACGCTTATATGAAATTAAGGTATGCTGTGTATACTCATTATAATCGCCTCATCGAGGCGATTCTAATGGGACATTCAACATACCTTTTTACAATGACATTTTTTTTCTAAGTTATACCTTACTATTTAATCAGGCCCTATGGAAAGTATTTCCTATGTACTCAAAATGTGTTCGAATCAGCCATGGTAAACAAGACATCGGTATTCGAGGCATCAAAGTTTAACTATGAAACTTCAATGGCTGGTCAACACATTACGATAACGCACCCATGCGTCATAGTGCATTTTTTTACATCCCCAAAAAACGGTCAATTTTCTGAAGAAAATTTGTGACATTTTTCTTATTTATACTCCTAACATAGGTTATGGGTTCTCGTTAGAACCGCCTCATTGAGGCGGTTCTAACGAGTACCCACAACCTATGTCTAGGAGCAGAAATAAGGAAAATAATATATAACCCTGTAAACCCCAGTTTTCTCCATATAAAGTGGGGTGTAAGGGGGTGTTTATTTCACGGACTTGTTCACGTGATGAACTAAATTAGACGGGTTATTTTTAGCTCATTTCTGTTTTTCATGTTTTTTATTATGTGCCTGTACTGCTGAACTCAAACCTACTATTACAAATAGGGTAGATCAATATCAGATGGACGCTGAAGAAGCCATTTGATCAGGATCTACACAATCTGCCTTCAGTAGAAAAATACTTTATATCAAGTGAGCCCTGCCAAGCGAATTTGTGTCTTCGAGCATTCCGTCATGACAGATTTTAACTGCGCATGCCCAGCCATTCAGAGGGGCCAGGGATATGGTTTTCTGTCTGAAGGTTCCTCTTGATTCACTGCTTGTATGAGCGAGCAGCGAAGGTTCTGGCGAGACTGCGCGGATGCGCAGGCTCACCTGAACCTTCGCTGCTCGCATAGGCGATAAGTACCAAAATCGCTTGACGGGGCCCAAGTAATTTGATTAAATGAAAGTCAATAATGGGTCTGGCAAGACTGATTACTCAAATTTTTCTTTTATGTTTGTTTGTGCGTTTTTCAGTCATATCGAGCCGGTCAGTTTATGTAACCACACCCCCTGGGCAGGCTTATATACATAAGCTGTTAAATAGTACTGTGCACATTCTTTCTCCAGAAACCAACAAATGCCCTTCTTAAACCAGTGGAAGGGAGAGAATGGCTGTAGAAAAAATAACACAAAACAATATATCCACTAAAGTTATATCAGCAAATAAGTTATTGATTACAAACTCATCAAATAAAGAACACTAAAAACACCATGTTTAACCCGTTTTGTACCAAATGGAATCTTCCTCCTTGTATAGAGCAGGAGCAGGAGTTCATTTCAAAATTTAGGGGTGTCTGGTTGTGTTTTCTTCAAAAACTATTTGGAAATTGGCTGAAAATTTTGCAAACAGCGTAGTCCCTAATCAGATGCCGCGTTCTGTGGCGTCTGATCTGGGCCTGTGCTGTTGGCCAACTACCCGTTTTGGGGTTTCTGGTACTAAATGGGTAAACACAATAAACGCACAGTGCACTCATGATTTTTTTTTTCAAGATTGCATCTAGATTGTTTAGTAAGAATTAAATCTAATAACCACAGGATCAGTATGAAGCAACTTGGCCACTGAAATGATAGATCTTCTGAATTTGCACATAACATCACATCAACAAATCTATGAAATGAACACCAGCCTAAACCCCACTTTATATACAGGGGGGTTACATGGGTATACATTAGTTTTCTTATCTGTGCACCAAGACATAGGTTGTTGGTACTCATCAGAACCGACTCATTCAGGCGGTTCTGACAAGTACCCACAACGCATTCTGCGGCGTCTGATCTGGACCTGCACTGTTTGCCAGGGTACCCTTTTTGGGGTTTCTGGTACTAAATGGGTTAATTTATATATACTTACAAGTCCCGCAGTTGGAGTCTGAATAAGGAGCTGAGGTTGTAGGGTGGTCGCCAGCTGCGTTGGATTGAGAAAAACGACTTGCTGCATACCCGCTAGAGCTGGAACCTGGGCTGGCTGTATGGGCTGGGCTTGGTTACCCTGGGGCATACTCACACTTGAGGCCTACATGTATGAGAAAAGTAGCATTTGAGTTGGTGCAGTCTACTTGGCCGAGTTGTTCAGAATTAATGCTGACATTAGTTAACATATCATCAAAACTTTGATCATTTATACTACTACTTTTGCTGAAAAAGCTACTCAAATTTTATCAGCAAAAATACCACTGTATTAGACACGGTAGTTTTTAAAACAATTAACAATTTTGATCACCAATGAGCGCATTAACCTAACAATGCTTTGAACAACTGGGCCCTGAAGACAACCATTGGAAACACAGATCAGCCTGCACACCATCTGGGCATCACATACTCAGATCAGAGTGGGTGGATGTGTCTTTACTGGTCACTCAGGTCTGGCATCACAAGTCTTGCTTAGTGATGCAAGACTGTGATCCTGAGGGCCAGATTTTTCTATCTAGCCCTCACACCTATGGTGTAAGATTTTTTGCAAATCTTTTCATTTCGGAGCATGAATTTTTAATAATGCACTCTGCCAAAGTATTTATGTCTACCATGTCAAAAGGGGTCAACTCTTCCTGAGGAGCAAATTCTTTCCTTTAAGAGTAGACCCCTCTTTCGTTGGGACAGAGTTTATAGAAAATAGAACAGGAAGTCCCGAAAGTTGTCTCCCTTTGAAAAATAGCGGAAAACTGCCAGGTGTTCCGATTTCCCTTAAGTGACATCATGTAATATGCAGTGATGTCAAACTTAATGTCCCTGTATTTGTGCATATTTTGATGATAATAATGCTGCATTCTTTTACTTCACTGTACATGCAGTGATGTCAAACTTCACGATGGCATACTATTCAACCAGTGCACATCAAACACATGAAAATTCTCGATTTTTATCTTGTCCATGGATAGGATAACCTGGGAAGGATAAGCATTGCTATCCCAGCATTAAGTCAAGGATTTCCTTATCTGGTATGCAAGAAATACATTATGTACCAGTAACGAGTACACCACAACCTCATTATAACATGGTTCAATATAACACAGTTTTGGATATAACACGGTTTCAAGAGGGATCCCAAAAATGTACAGATTATATAGGTTTGGATATAACATGGTTTGTTTAACTAACACGGTTTCTGCTTTGGACCCCATTAATAGTGTTATAAAGAGATTGTGGTGTATTTCCCAGTATTAGCGTAACATTTTCATAGACAGGATTTTACTAACATGGTACTTATGTCTCTTTCCATAACTAGAATTCCACTTATGGCTATTGGCTATGTCTTTTGTTTGTTTGTTTGGTTTGAGGTTTAACGTCCCCGTCAACACTGTAAAGGTCATTTTGGAGACGTTGCTTCCAATTTTTTGGGACTTTTACCCGACCTTGAGATGAAATTACATCTCAAGCCCTGCCGCCCAATGAACCATGGAGGGGCCGAATTGCACCGCTTTGCCTGGGCAGGCTTAGATCCTCTAAGCGGTTTACCAGTACTTGTGTGCGGGTGGGTTTCAGCTCTGCGTGGAAACATCATGCAGCCCATCTATTTCTTCAAGCCCCAATGGCTTGGGGCCGCTATTGGCTATGTCACCTTTGGTTATGTCATGATTGTATTGACTTGAACAGTTGGGCAAATGCTAGGGTTTGCTATATGTTGGACAAGTCCATTTGTCATATAAGGGGTGTCTGGCCTGTGTTTTCGTTTTTATTCAAATTTTTGAGATGGAAAATTCTGTTAGCAAATAGTGCAGGCCCTGATCAGTTGCCACGTTCTGCAGCGTCTGAACTGGGCCTGCACTGTTTGCAAAAAGTGTCCTTTACGGGTTTCCCACATGCAATGGGCTAAGGAATCCTTAAAACTTTGAAAAAGTTTTAACAATTCCTTAACTAATGACGTAAATTGATTATTTAATATGGCAAATAAACTAATATTTTTGATAAAAAGAGTGAGTAGCTTTTGTGTATGCAACATTTTTTTAGCAAAAATAAAATTTTACATATTAAACTTGCTAGAACAGCTAACAATTTGACGACTAACTAGCTTGTTAACCCTTATCTTGCTGTTCACGACAACCCCTATCTTTGCAAACAGTGTAGATCCAGATTAGATAGCTTCTGAAGAAGCCATCTGATCAGGATCTACACTGTTTGGCATTCAATTTATGAATTTGTAGCAATAAATTACATCAAGTAATTTGATTGGTTGATAGACAGAAATGGGTGTGGCTTAAATAAATATTCAGCAAGAGAAGGGTTAAGCTAATGAGGCTTTGAACAACTGGACCCTGGTCTGCTATTTTGAACCACGTTAAAAGCAGGTTTTGTTTGATTTGAGGTTTTTGTTTGTTTGTTTGATTTGAGGTTTATCGTCCCCGTCAACACTGTACAGGTCATTTTGGAGACGTTGCTTCCCATTTTGTTGGACTTCTCCCCAACATTGAGATGAAATGACATCTCAAGCCCTGCCGCCCAATGAAACCAATAGGGTTTATAAGCATGGACTAGCACCGCTTTGCCTGGGCAGGCTAAGATCCTCTAAGTGGTTTACTCTTGTGCGATCGGTTTCAGCTCTGCGTGGAAGCATCATGCAGCCCATTTATTTCTCCGAATCCCAATAAGCAGGGGCCATTTAAAAGCAGGTGCGACAATAAAACTACAAGTACTAATGTACCATCAAACAAGGGGAATTAATAAGGATAATTCAGGAATGATTTTCCTATACACCAAACAACATACAAGATATCTGCCATAGCTCCAGATAAGGTGTTTGTTTTGTTTTTTTCATTAAAAAATTACTATTTTTCTTATTACTGCACAAAAACATATGTTGTGGGTACTCATTAGAAGCACCCCACTGAGGCACTTCTAATGAGTTCCCATAACATATGTTTTCATGCAGAAATAAGAAATAAAATGTGGATACCCCCTCTTATCTGGGGCTATGTACTATCAATAACACTTCAAACAACTTACAGGTGTTAGGAGTGGTATTACAGTAGTGGCAGCCACTGGTGTAGTATTAGACATGGCAACTGCCTGACTATCAATAACACTTCAAACAACTTACAGGTGTTAGGAGTGGTAATGCAGTAGAGGCAGCCACTGGTGTAGTGTTAGACACTGCAACTGCCTGACTATCAATAACATTTCAAACAACTTACAGGTGTTAGGGGTGGTATTGCAGTAGTGTTAGACACTGCAACTGCCTGACTATCAATAACATTTCAAACTAAAGCTATCACTAAAGGTGATGAATACCCCCACAAAAACTGCCTTGATAGTACATCAGCGGCATTTTGCAATTTTTTCACTTGAAAGGGGCCATAACTAAGTCGAAAATTGACGAATTGTAGTGGAAATCGAACTTGACCTGTATTTTATGATGTTACATCAGTGTACCAAAAATTATAAAAATCGGTGAAGCGTTTTTGAGTTATCGTCTGGAAACCAAGTCAACAGACCGACCAACAGACAGACCAGACCGACAGACTGACAAGCTCACTCCTATATACCCCCCCCCCCCCCCCCAAATTTCATTTGTGGGGGTATAACAACTTACAGGTGTCAGGAGTGGTATTGCAGTAGAGGCAGCCAGTGGTGTAGTGTCAGACACTGCAACTGCCTGACTATCAATAACATTTCAAACAACTTACAGGTGTTAGGAGTGGTATTGCAGTAGTGTTAGACACTGCAACTGCCTGACTATCAATAACATTTCAAACAACTTACAGGTGTCAGGAGTGGTATTGCAGTAGAGGCAGCCAGTGGTGAAGTGTCATACACTGCAACTGCCTGACTATCAATAACATTTCAAACAACTTACAGGTGTCAGGAGTGGTATTGCAGTAGAGGCAGCCAGTGGTGTAGTGTCATACACTGCAACTGCCTGACTATCAATAACACTTCAAATAACTTACAGGTGTTCGGAGTGGTATTGCAGTAGAGGCAGCCAGTGGTGTAGTATTAGACATGGCAACTGCCTTACTATCAATAACATTTCAAACAACTTACAGGTGTTAGGAGTGGTATTGCAGTAGAGGCAGCCACAGGTGTAGTATTAGACATGGCAACTACCTTACTATCAATAACATTTCAAACAACTTACAGGTGTTAGGAGTGGTATTGCAGTAGAGGCAGCCACAGGTGTAGTATTAGACATGGCAACTGCCTTACTATCAATAACATTTCAAACAACTTACAGGTGTTAGGAGTGGTATTGCAGTAGAGGCAGCCACAGGTGTAGTATTAGACATGG
Source organism: Lucinisca nassula (assembly GCA_963580285.1). Taxonomy (NCBI): domain Eukaryota; kingdom Metazoa; phylum Mollusca; class Bivalvia; order Lucinida; family Lucinidae; genus Lucinisca; species Lucinisca nassula. Next base: position 97,259,204 of record OY757019.1, read on the forward strand.
CAACTGCCTTACTATCAATAACGTTTCAAACAACTTACAGGTGTTAGGAGTGGTATTGCAGTAGAGGCAGCCACTGGTGTAGTGTTAGACACTGCAACTGCCTTACTATCAATAACATTTCAAACAACTTACAGGTGTTACGAGTGGTATAGCGGTAGAGGCAGCCACTGATGTAGTGTTAGACACTGCAACTGACTTACTATCAATAACATTTCAAACAACTTACAGGTGTTAGGAGTGGTATTGCAGTAGTGGCAGCCAGTGGTGTAGTGTCAGACACTGCAACTGCCTGACTATCAATAACATTTCAAACAACTTACAGGTGTTAGGAGTAGTATTGCAGAAGAGACATCCACTGATGTAAATGTCTGACTACACCACAACCTCATTATAACATGGTTCAATTCATTATAACACAGCTTTGATATAACATGGTTTCAAGATGCATCCCAATAATGTGTAGATTATATAGGAAAATGACCATAAATGGTCATTTTTCAATATAAGCTAAACCTTTTTTGTTTGGATATAACACGGTTGTTTCTGCTTTGGACCCCATTAATAGTGTTATAAAGAGGTTGTGGTGTATCAATAGCATTTCAAACAACTTACAGGTGTTAGGAGTGGTATTGCAGTAGAGGCAGCCACTGGTGCAGTGTTTGACACCGCAACTGCCTGTTGCTGTGGCTGTTGTTGTTGTGGTTGCTGTTGTTGCTGTTGCTGTTGTTGTTGTGGCTGTGTTTGTTGTTGCTGCGGCTGTTGTTGCTGAAGTTGTTGCTGCTGGAGCTGCTGCAATTGCTGTTGCTGTTGTATTTGTAGCTGAATCTGTTGCTGAAGCTGTTGTAAGTCAGCTGTGGAGAGCTGGAGACCAGACAAAGGATTGGTGGCAGCTGAAGGGATCTACAATTAAGACAAATGAAATACAGTTAAAGGTCATTTATCACTAAAATTTACATATTTCTAGTATTAAGCAGAATGGGAACACCTTCAAGGGAGGCAACTCTTACTGAAGTATTTTGTCTCCATGTCAATAGGGATCAACTCTTAAAGGAAAGAATTTGCTTCTAAGGAGCAACTTCTTTCCTTTAAGAGATGACCCCTTTTCAATGGGACAGGGCTTATAGAAAAGTGAACAGGAAGTCCCAAAAGTGGTCTCCCTTTGAAAAATGGCAAAAGAATCTGCCAGGTGTTCCCATTCCCCTTAAGCATCCTGAAAGAATACATACTGCAAATCATTTTACTAAAAACTGTGTGAAAAATTTTCCATTTGTTGCAAAGTTATGCTCTTTATATCTGATACATACCTTTTTTTCACTAGGAGGAATCTACCTTGAATTTTGGTTAATTTAGATTGTGATATCATAGTGGATTTTAACTTTTTGAATAAACTTTAAAACCTACATAATTTCAATTTCTATGATTTTATTATACATTTTTCTCATGCCCACTGATGGCTGTGAATCTAATTAATAGCTTTTGATATAAATTTGAATTTCATTTCTGAATTTAAATGTTTATTTAAGTTTTAAATGAAATTTTAAACTGTTTAAAACAGACAGTTCATTTATAAATTCTTTAGTTAAGTTGATAAAAATGCTTTTTGAATGTCTTCTCAACACATAACCTACCACTGTATGTTATTTGATCTACATACAAACATGTAATCTGAAATTTAAATTATTTAAATATATTATTTGAATCTTAATTTAGAAACCATAGGTTTGAAATTAGAAGAAATTGTTTTCAAGTTTTCAGGCTTTCAAGTGACTCCTTGTGAAAAAGTAGGAGAAAAGTAGGAGCCTGAGATATTAACAAGAGTTGTCAGAAGACAACATAGCTCGCCTTTGGGGGCCTAAGATTGATGAGGGCAAGTCATCAAAACATTTTCTTCTGTAAAACAGCCCAATAGACTGCAGCAAATGAAAGAGAACCAAAATGTACCCCTAATCATCCTGTTTTCAAGCCTTTCCACTGCAAAAAAAAAAAAAAAAAAAAAAAATGAAAAAGAAATCTATATTTGAAAAAAAAAAATTCTACAAAGTACCAAGTAATAACAAGGCATCACAGACGATACAAATCCCCTCGAGCAAGACAAAATAAAAAAAAGCCTAGCCTAGCATTTGTGTAAAAAATTACATTATATCCATCAATAAATGTAGGTACTTAAGAGTGATGACAAAGTTTTTCGAAAATTAGCCACAGTGACCTTGACTTTGAGCCCCAGACCCTGAAAGTTGAATTTCATACCCAACATTTGTATGAAGTTATCATAAAATCCATCAATAAATCTGGACACTAGAACAATGATCAAGTTTTTCTAAAAAATAGCCACAGTGACCTTGACCTTCAGCCCCAGACCCGGAAAGTCAAAGTCATTCTAGATATCATCATACCAAACATTTGTGTCAAGGTATATTAAAATCCATCAATAAATGAAGGCGCAAGAGCGATGACAAAGTTTTTCTAAAAATAGCCACAGTGACCTTGACCTTCAGCCCTAGACCCTGAAAGTCGAAGTCGCTCAAGATATCATCATTGCCAACATTTTTGTGAAGTTATATTAAAATCCATTCATAAATGAAGGCACTAGAGCGATCACAAAGTTTTTCTAAAAATAGCTACAGTGACCTTGACCTTCAGCCCCAGAACCTGAAAGTTGAACTTGCTAGAGATATCATCATACCCAACATTTGTGTGAAGTTATATTAAAATCCATCAATAAATAAGGTGCAAGAACGATGACAATGTTTTTTCTAAAAATTGAAACAGTGACCATGACCCCGTGACCCTGAAAGTAGTGACCTTGACCGTAAGCCCCGGACCCTGAAAGTCAAAGTCACTCGAGATATCATTATACCCAACATTTGGGTGAAGTTATATTAAAATCCATCAATAAATGAAGGCGCTAGAGCAATGACAATGTTTTTCTAAAAATAGCCAGTGACCTTGACCTTGAGCCCCAGACCCCGCTATATTTTTCAAAAGAAGAAAAAAGAAAAGAAAAGAAAAGAAAAAAAAAAAACGTTCCTCCCCTGGGATTTGAACTCACGCAGCTTGCAGGTAAACTTTAACACAGAGAAGTATGGGAGGTAATACAGAGGAAAATATTAACTTCTCAAAAAGTCCAATTTAAGCCAAAAAACCTGTAAAATGAAGTACAATGATAATGTGTAATATTTTTTTTAATAATTATTAATTATATATTCAAAATAAAGTTGTAAAACATCACATATAAGAGCTTGCAGGTAAACTTTAACCAAATGCGGACGCCGACGCTGACGCTGACGCCGATGCCGGACGCCCGGGGGTATGGCAATAGCTCCCCCTTACTTTCGTAAGGAGAGCTAAAAAGTAGGAGAAAAGTAGGAAAAAAGTAGGAACCTGATATAAAAAGTAGGAGCTAATGGACACAAACATACCACCATATGTCTGACATTTTATCAGTTTTTCATTTTGGGCAGTTTTGTTTGTACATTTGAGTCTAATGTTTTTACATCCAAGTTAGCTGACACATGTAAAATATTAGTGGCTAACCCATCTAGTACAGTTATTCATGCCTGCAGCTTGAACTTCTGATGCTTTTGTCAAGATTTTGTCACTGGCAGATATATGTACCTAGATACTGACATATGGCAAAATATAAATTCAAATGAATTGACGAATTTTGAAAATTTACATTAGTGAGAAGCATCAGCTACAAATTGTCCAGGTGAAGGCATCATAGCACTGCTACAATGAATACCTGTCATGCTAAACAAGACAGCATTTTAGTTGCTGACTGAAGTCAAGGCATTAAAGTATTGCTGCAATGAATTTCTGTCATGCGAGACAAGAAAGATCTCAGGTTGGTCAATCACTGCAGCTAAGGCATTGCATTACTGCTGCTTTGAATTCCTGTCATCCTCCATAAGACAGATCTCTAGTTTTTTGCTGCAAACATGCAATATCATGTAGGCATTGTAGCACTGCTTCAAAGATTTTCTGCCATGCTCAACAAGAACTCTAGTAAGTCACTTCAGTGCAACACAGCACTGCTGCAACAATGAATTCATCTCATGTTCAACAAGACAGAATGCTAAATGATCATTGCAGTTAAGGCATTAAAGCATGACAACAATGAATTACTTTCATAGAATTCTAGTTGGTCAATGCATTGAAGGCAAATTTAAACAGCACTGCTGCAATGAATTTCTGCCATGCTCAAAAAGTTAGAGCTCCAGTTGGTCACTGCAGTTAATGCATCACAGAAGTGCTGCAATGAATTCCTGACATGCTCAACAAGACAGAACCCTAGTGGGTCACTGAAGTTAAGGCATCACAGTACTGCTGCAGTGTATCCCTTTCATGCTCAAGACAGAACTCTAGTTGATCACTGCAGTCAAGGCATCACATCACTGCTGCAATGAATTTCTGTCTTGCTCAACAAGACTGAGCTCAAGTGGGTCACTACAGTTTAGTCATCAGACCACTGCTGCAATGTATTTCTGTTATGCCCAACAAGACTCAGCTCTATGTGGTAACCACAGTAAAGTCATCACAGCAAATTTCTATCAAGCTAAACAAGACAGAACTCTTAGGTTGTCACTGCAGTTAAGGCATCACAGCATTCCTCTTGTGCTAAACACAGATCTAGTTGGCCACTGCAGTTAAGGTGTCAAAGCATTGTTGCAATGAACTCCTGTCATGCTAAACAAGATATAGCTCTAGGTGTCAAAGGCATGGTATCAAAGAATTGCTGCTATGAATTGCTGGTCAGTTAAGGCCTGAAAAAATTGCTGCAATGAATTCCTGGCATGCTCAACAAGCCAATCACTGCAGTTAAGAAATCAAAGCACTGCTGCTATAACCTCCTGCCATGCTTAACAAGACAGAGCTCTAGCTGGGCAATGCAGTTCAGGCATCAAAGCATTGCTGCAATGAATTTTTGTCATGCTAAACAAGACAAAGCTCAAACTGGTTACTGCAGTTAAGGCACCACTGCACTGCTGAAGTGAATTTTTGTCATGCTAAAAAGAGTAGACAGAGCTATAGCTGGTCACCGCAGCTAAGGCATCACTGCACTGCTGAAGTGAATTTCTTTCATGCTAAATAAAACAGAGCTATAGCTGGTCACTGTAGTTAAGGCAACACTGGACTGTTGCAATGAATTTCTGTAATGCTAAATAAGACAGAACAGTTTGTCACTGCAGTTAGGGCACGAAAGCATTGCTGTTGTGAATTTTCTACCATTCTCAACAAGACAGAGCTCCAGTTGGTCACTAAGTAAAAGCATCACTACACTTCTGCAAAAATTCTTGTCATGCTCAACAAAACAAAACTGTAGATGGTCATTGCAGTTTTGCTGTACATCAACATATTCCAATTATTGGTGCAGCTAAAAACAAACAGTAGCCAGAATCTTTGAAATTATACTTTGAAAATATTGAGTGTGGTTACTGCAACTTGTACCTATTGAACTGTTGATTGCAAAGAATGATTAAAATACAATCTGAAGTGTTTGTAGGAAGTCAATCCAATACAGAAAGAATCTTAAAATATTTCAGTTGTATTGTGAAGAAGTACATACCCAAACCCAAATAAGTCTATCATATCTGTTAAATAATTAGTTATCCCTGTAAAAAACAAATAGTTCTACAGAGCTCTACAATCATACCTACCGGTAGTAGCTGACACCTGTTGTTTTGTCTGACAGCTGAATGTCGAGGCTCATCAGTCCATATATAATGTAACAAGATGCACTGTATATTTAAGCTAAAATATGTTATACTTTTAAATGCTTTATTTGTTTATTTATTTATTTGGGATCTTATTTTTTGAACAAATCAAAAAAGTAGGAGAAGTAGGAGTTTTTTCTGGAAAAAGTAGGAACAAAGTAGGAAGAGAACAAAAAAGTAGGAAAAGTAGGACTACTTGAAAGCCTGAGTTTCGACTGAGATCAATTTCGTTTAATAATATTGTCAGGTGGCTAAGTAATTTCTGATAAGCCCCCGCCCATAGGGGCTTGAAGAAATATATGGGCTGCATGATGCTTCCACGCAGAGCTGAATCCAGCCCGCACACTAGTACTGGTAAACCACTTAGAGGATCTAAGCCTGTCCAGGAAGCGCGGTGCGAGGCGGACCGTCCATGCTAATAAACCCTATTGGTTTCATTGGGAGACAGGGCTTGAGATGCCATTTAATCTCAATGTCGGGTAAAAGTCCCACAAAATTGGAAGCAACGTCTCCAAAATGACCTTTACAGTGTTGACGGGGACGTTAAACCTCAAATCAAACAAACAAAAAGTAATTTCTGATAATTATAAAACACCATATACAGTGGAACTTCAATGGCTCGAACACCTTTGGGCCCTCGAAAATCTGTTCGAGACAGGGGTAGTTCGAGCCACTGAGGGTTACTGTCAGGTCGCATAACGAAATACTTTTGGACATCTTTTCGGTATTCTATGATGAAAATGTATGCTGTGTGTACTCATTAGAATCGCCTCATCGAGGCAATTCTAATGAGTACACACAGCGTACATTTGCAAGATAAAAGACTATAATCTCCTATTTCTTAAGTAGAGGATTTCCCAAGGGGCTCAAGAATGAGTTCGACTCAGCCATGGTAAACGAGCCATCGGTGTTCGAGCCGTCGAAGTCCTACTGTATATTGATTGTTAAAAGAATTTAAAGCCAACTATGACATCATAAAATTCTTCATGAATATTAATAAGGCAGTTTGAGGTTGTTCTCTCCTTTTGAAAAATTTCACACTTCAAATTTCAATATCTCAGAAACTAATAATAAAGATAATTTGATCCCGTTTTCAGATTTCACTTACCTGAAGCAATGTGCTTTTTAAAATGCCGAGAAAATCTACATCTGAAAATGTTGTCTGCTTATGTCATCTGCTAAATCTTCTTGCAAACATTTTAAAAATATTTTTGCATACAGGCAAACAGTGTGAACCCAGATCCTAGAGGAGCAGTCTGATCTGGGTCAACAATGTTTGCGAAACAAGTTTTAAAGTAACCTGCAGATGACAATGCAGACAGCAATTGTCGTGATTGGCATTTTATGGGTTAATAATTTCAATACCAAGATAAATGACCTTTTGGCTTCAACAACTCTAACTGGCCCCCGCCCATCGGGGCTTGGAGAAATAGACTGGGCAACAAGGTGCTTCCACACAGAGCTAAAACCGACTGCACATGAGTACTAGAAAACTGCTTAGGCCTAAGCTTGCCCAGGCGAAGTGGTGCGAGTCAGACCGTCCATGCATATAAACCCTATTGGTTTCATTGGGCAAAAGGGCTTGAGATGTCATTTCATCTCAACATCGGGTAAAAGTCCCACAAAATTGGAAGCAACGTCAGTCGTCTCCAAAATGACCTAAATAGTGTTGACGTTAAACCTCAAATGGCTTGCTACCACACCTGTTTTGAACTTGTTCTTGTGCCCCTTGGGAAAACATTTCCCTAGCTTTTTTTTTCTTATTTTTAATCTTTTAATTATTCTTTTTTGGTTTCACGGCCCTTCCAAGGTTATTTTAGTTATTTCAGAGGTGGCCGAAAACCAGAGCGCTCCGAGAAAACAAGAGGCCCATGGGCCACTACGCTCACCAGAGGTCATGTGGGTTTATACCATATACAGGCAAGGTGCCCATCTTGGTCATGTGCCAACAATACCACGAATAATGTTTAATTGCCTCACCCGCATAGAGGCTTTTCATGTTATTTGGTTTCAATCAGCACAGCTCTTTTACTGGAGAAGATAAAAATACTGAATCTGAGCCATCCAAGACAAAGGTCAGCAATGACCTTGACCTTTGGAATTAATAAACTTCCATTTAGCTAACTGCAAATATCATTTTTGATGTCGCAGCCTACCAGGCAATCAGAAATATCCCCTACTTTGCCATTTTTCCATACAAATGTCTAAGTGACCAAATTTAACCTTGACATAAAACATGTCAAGGACAACCAAAGGTCATCATTTGAACAAACTTGGTAAGGCCAGAGTCCCTGATGCTGTATACCAAGTTTCCAGATCATCGGCCATTCGGTTCTTGAGAAGAAGATTTTTAAAGGTTTTTACCATATATGGGCATGGCGGCCCATATTGGTCATGTGACCCAGTCCTCACCAACAAACTTTAGTTCACTCATTCCATAGAGGCTCCACATGTAATTTGGTTTCAGCTGGCCAAGTAGTTTAAGTGAAGAAAAAAAAAAAAAAAAAAACGGAATCTGAGCAGTCCTGGACAAAGGTCAGTAAATGACCTTGACCTCTGGAACTGATAAACTTCCATTCAGCTGATTGTAAATACCATTTCTGATGCAACTAGCTAATATAAAATTAGAAATATCCACTGTTTTGCTATTTTTCCATAAAAACGTCTAAGTGACCAAATTTGACCTGGACGTAAAACAGGTCAAGGTCAACCAAAGGTCATCATTTAAACAAACTTGGTAGGGCCAGAGTCCCTGATGCTGCATACCAAGTTTCAAGTTCATCGGCCATTCTATTCTTGAGAAGAAGATTTTTAAAGGTTTTTACCATATATGGGCATGGCAGCCATATTGGTCATGTGACCCAGTCCTTACGAACAAACTTTCGTTCCCTCATTTCACAGAGGCTCCACATGTAATTTGGTTTCAATTGGCCAAGTAGTTTAAGTGAAGAAGAAGATAAAAATTTTGAATCTGAGGGGTCCTGGACAAAGGTCGGTAAATGACCTTGACCTTTGGAACTGATAAACTTCCGTTCAGCTGATTGTAAATACCATTTCTGATGCCACTAGCTAATATACAATCAGAAAAATCCACTCTTTTGCCATTTTTTCCATACAAATGTCTAAGTGAACAAATTTGACCTTGACATAAAACAGGTCAAGGTCAACCAAAGGTCATCATTTGAACAAACTTGGTAGGACCTGAGTCCCTGATGCTGCATACCAAGTTTCAAGATCATCGGCCGTTCGGTTCTTGAGTAGAAGATTTTTAAAGGTTTTTACCATATATGGGCATGGCAGCCATATTGGTCATGTGACCCGGTCCTCACGAACAAACTTTCGTTCCCCCATTCCATAGAGGCTCCACATGTAATTTGGTTTCAATTTGGCCAAGAAGTTTAAGTGAAGAAGAAGATAAAAATACTGAAGCTGAGCCGTCCTGGACAAAGGTTGGTAAATGACCTTGACCTCTGAAATTGATAAACTTCCATTCAGCTGATTGCAAATACCATTTCTGATGCCATTAGCTAACATATAATCAGAAAAATCAACTGTTTTGTCGTTTTTCCATACAAATGTCTAAGTGACCAAATTTGACCTTGACGTACAACAGGTCAAGGTCAACCAAAGGTCATCATTTGAACAAACTTGGTAGGACCCGAGTCCCCGATGCTGCATACCAAGTTTCAAGATCATCGGCCATTCGGTTCTTGAGAAGAAGATTTTTAAAGGTTTTTACCATATATGGGCATGGCGGCCATATTGGTCATGTGACCCAGTCCTCACGAACAAACTTTCATTCCCCCATTCCATAGAGGCTCCACATGAAGTTTGGTTTCAATTGGCCAAGTAGTTTAAGTGAAGAAGAAGATAAAAATTCTGAATCTGAGCAGTCCTGGACAAAGGTTGGTAAATGACCTTGACCTCTGAAATTGATAAACTTCCATTCAGCTGATTGCAAATACCATTTCTGATGCCATTAGCTAACATATAATCAGAAAAATCCACTGTTTTGCCATTTTTCCATACAAATGTCTAAGTGACCAAATTTGACCTTGACATAAAACAGGTCAAGGTCAACCAAAGGTCATCATTTGAACAAACTTGGTAAGGCCCGAGTCCCCGATGCTGCATACCAAGTTTCAAGATCATCGGCCATTCGGTTCTTGAGAAGAAGATTTTTAAAGGTTTTTACCATATATGGGCATGGCGGCCATATTGGTCATGTGACCCAGTCCTCACGAACAAACCTTCGTTCCCCCTTCCCATAGAGGCTCCACGTGTAATTTGGTTTCAATTGACCAAGTAGTTTCAGAGGAGATGTTGTTTGAAAATGTTGACGACGCAGACGCAGACACAGACGCAGACGACGAGGACGGACAATGCCTATACTATAAGCTCCCCCGGAGCCTTCGGCTCTGGTGAGCTAAAAACACAACCTCCTGTTGCAGAACTTGGTGTCTCTCAAAATAATTGTGACATATTTGGGAGAATTTATGGAGGGTTTTCGTAATTTATTATATTATCTTGAAAAATTGTATTATACTGCTGAAGAAGTTCAAAAGAATGCATCCTGATGTACGAGACATTAACACTTAAGATGCCGAGAAAAACTACATCTGAAAATGTTGTGTGCTTATGTCGTTTGCTGAGTCTTTTTGGAAACGTTTTAAAAATATTTTTGCACACAGGCAAACTGTGTGAACCCAGATCAGACTGCTCCTAGAGGAGCAGTCTGATCTGGGTCCACACTGTTTGCAAAAAATGAGTTTTAAAGTAACCGGCAGTCGACAAATCAGACGGCAGTTGTCATGATTGGCATTTTATGGGTGAATGATTTCAATACCATGATAAATGACCTTTCGACTTCAACAGCTCAAACACAAATGGCTTGTCACCACAGCTGTTTTGAACTTGTCCAAAAGAAAATATATCCCTGGCTTTTTTTTTCTAATTTTTGTTTTTGTTTTAATTTTTGCACCCTTTTAACCCTTGTCCTGCTGAATATTTATATATGCCACACCCACTACCGATTATCAACCAATCAGATTACTGGATGCAAATTATTGCAACAAATTCACAATCTGAATGGCAAACAATGTAGATCCTGATCAGATGGCTTCGTCAGAAGCCATCTGATCTGGATCTACATTGTTTCAAAGATAAGGCATATCCGGGATTAGCAGGACAAGGGTTAAGTTTGTTTCACTTTTTTCCGAGGTGGGCAAAAAACAGAGTGCTCCTAGAAGTTATTATCATGTATTATCTTGAAAAATTGTATCATACTGCTGAAGACGTTCGAAAGAATGGATGCATCATGATGTTAAAAGACATTAACCATGTTATCATATGACGTCGTTGATAAGCAGCGGATAACGTTGTGTAATAAAAATTGTATGACCATACATGTAATAACACTTTGGTGGGATAAAGTAACGTCATGACGACGTCCAGGATTTTTTGTGGAAAAAAATTTATCAAATTTAAAGGCAATAAAATCCAATTTAAATAGGTCATATGATAAACAGGATCTTACACTCATGGTCATTTCATATGAAATTTATGAAACTCGACGAAGGCTCATTTCATAAATTTCATATATAATGACCACTTGTGTTAGATTCTCTGTTTATTATAATGTGGTCTAATCTTTTTTTATCCTTCTTCACATCAGGTGCTATATTAGCTTACCACAGCTGTTTGAGGAAATGGACTCTGTAGAATGAATCCCGCATGGGACATGTTGGCAAAGGCTGGTAACTGTTGGATGATTGCTGGCTGGACAGTCTGGTTATTCACTGCTGATGTCACAGCCTGGTTCCCTGCAACCTGAAGAAAATTAACCCATGTAGTACCAGAAACCCCAAAACGGGTACCCTGGCAAACAGTGTAGGCCCAGATCACTCCACTGTTTGCAAAAAGTTCAGCCATTTTCCTAATCAATTTTGAAGAAAACATAACCTGACACCCCTAAAATTCGAAATGGACTCCTGTTATATAAGGAGGAAGATTCCATTTGGTACAAAAAGGGTTAATAAAGGTCACTATTTCAAAGCAGTTTTCTTCTTTTTTATTTATTTGAGATCATTCGAGTCTGAGCATAGCAAACATACTAGCCTATGGAATAGGCATATAATATGAGCCAGAGCATGACAAAACCTACATAAAGATGTGTGACCTTTAACTACCCCGATCAGTCTGCTCATTTACACACTTAGACATGAGATGCTGTGTATCTTTTTTTTTAATAGCCCATCCACAGGCTCTAGAAAATGCCATTTTTGTCGGTTGGGGATTCAGACTTCAATGACAGAAAATCAGTTCATAATTCAATCAGGTTTTCAAAAAGTTGGCTCTAAATATTCACTTAGACAGTAAATTGTATCAACTGACACCATGATATAGATAATCTGAGTGTGTGTATAAAAAACGCCTTGAGCGCAAGGTGTTAGAATAATTGACTAAGATCCCTCCATTGTGGAAGTAGGTGAAAAAAAGTTTGGTCCAAATCATATCACTGGACCCACCATTGGGGCTTGAAAATAGGCTTCCACGAAGACTATCACCAACCGAACATGAGTACTGGTATCTAAGTCGCTGTGTGGGTTCGAGCCCGGCTTGGGTCACATGTGAGATGCCAAGTTCTGCAACGGAAGGTCAGGTGGTTTTTCTCTGGGTATTCTGGTTTTCGCCCACATCTGAATAACGCTTGGCTCGATATGAGTGAAATAATCTTGAAAGGACCCTAAAACTAAAATCAAGAAAAAAGTCTAAGTCTTCCCAAAATATAACCCTTTTGGTTTGTTTGGGAGGCAGGGCTTGATAATAAAGCACAAAAGAGCACACTGTAATAAATTTATTTCAAGCTTTCTGTATCAGAAAACATCAATAATGAGATCTAGGATCTGGGTATATACCATTTGCCATTCCATCTGCACCTTTTGGACTCCTAGTTTAACCATGAAACAAATTAGTTGAACTTTTAGAAGAATTCTTGTAAGTCCTCAAGGTGTCTGAATTTTTAGGATTTTTACGGCACATTTGTATACATAATATATAAGAAACCTGTTTGAACAATTATGCAAACAAAGGTGGAGTTCAGTCTGTGCATCTACACACCACACAGTCTGGTTAGCATCTTTGTGTTTACTGCTTCGATAGCAGCATACCTTAACACCGAGCCACCAAGAAAAACTACATCCAAAAATGTTGTCTGCCTATGTCATCTGCTGACTGTTTTAGCAAACTTTTTAAAAATATTTTTGCATACAGGCCAGAAGTGTGGGCCCAGATCAGACTGCTCCTACAGGAGCAGTCTGATCTGGAGCCACACTGTTTGCAAAAAATTACTTTTAAGGTAACAGGAACGGCAAAGCAGATGACAATTGTTGTGATTGGCATTTTATGGGTTAATGTCTATATCAAAAATTATAAGACTTTGCATTGCAAAATTAAAGCCAGTCAAATGTTTCAGCGAAAATAAGTTATTTTATATTATTATACCTCACATGACTTTCTCATACAAAACTCCCATAGGTCAGAGGGTGACAATTTTTATTATTACCCAACCTACTATATAAGAAGTTATTAAGCATTTTCGACTATCTAACACCTTTTCGCATGAAATCGGATTGAACCGGTTTTCAGAGAACTATCACACGGAGCACTGAACTATTGCCCGGTGCAGATAGTTTTAACTATCTCATGGTCACGTGATCACCTAGCAACTTGTTGAACGACCCTTCTTTCACGCGATTGTATAGGTTACCTCCCTTGAATAGGAGTTGGGTAATAAAACAACTATTTCATACCTTTTTGGGCGATTCGGCCTCGGGCGATAGTTCATCAGGTGCTCCACAGCACCTCGGGGCTGATAGTTTTGACTGTCGCCCAAAAAGGTATGAAATAGTTGTATAATATGCCATACTGAATGATTGAAGTGTTTTAACCCTTGTCCTGCTGAATATTCATGTATGCCACACCCACTACCGATTATCAACCAATCAGAATACTTGATGCAAATTATTGCATCAAATTCATAAACTGAATGACAAACAATGTAGATCCTGATCAGATGGCTTCTTCAGAAGCCATCTGATCTGGATCTTCATTGTTTGAAAGATAAGACATATCCGGGATCAGCAGGACAAAGGTTAACACTGTTTACCATCAAAACCAAAAGCTGGCCCCTGAATTTTTGCACAAACCCTACTTGTAACCATGACAACTACGACTAATATTTTACTACCCGGTTTGTAAAATAGTGTTGACACACTCTCTCTCTCCCTCCCTCTCTCTGTCTCTCTCTCAGCTTTTTTTTTTGTAGACACCAATGTTCCCCTTTAATCCCTTATAAAATTTAATCGTGACATTTGCAATACATGACTCAGTACCAAACTTATGCTAAAGTGTAAGCTTATCTTCATAATATTTCCATATTATGCAAATCAGTCATGAATTATTCATAAATTCAGAATAAAATCTTTTTATCAGATGTCGGTGAATATAAAACAGTCATGTAGGTCATACTTATTCATCTGAACAGATACACAGAAATTATACTAAAATAAAATACAAACTCTGGTACAGTAGTGTTTGACCCACACCAGGCTGCTCTGAAAGCAGGCTGTAATATCTACCACTATATCTACCCACTATAAATTGAGCCAATTCTTCTTTAACCCATAAAATGCCAATCACAACAATTGTTGTCTGCTCTGCCTGGTACTTTAAAAGTAATTTTTTGCAAACAGTGTAGGCCCAGATTAGACTGCTCCTCTAGGAGCAGTCTGATCTGGGCCAACACTGTTTGCCTGTATGCAAAACTATTTTTAAAAAAAGTTTGCAAGATAATTCAGCAGACGACATAAGCAGACGACATTTTTCAGTTTTTCTCGGCAGCTTTAGGGGGTTTTAGTTATTAATTTTTTTTTTTCCATCTACACCTTGTGTCCTCTAGTTAGAAACCACCTCTGGGCTAGGACCACTTTTGAATAGTTCCAATGTTGTCTCAACGCACACTGGGTCAATTCTGTTTTGTCACTGTATCAGAAATCATACACCACGGATATCTACACAGCAGCGCAGTTTCAGGTGTCCCAATATTTAGTATAAATTATAGTTATGCATGTATACATCATGTTAAGGCTTTTAAATTTTTTTTTTTTTTAAGGTACCATAAAGATTCTAATTAATGGCCTAAGCAAACAGTGCAGACCCAGATCAGACTGCTCCTGAAGGAGCAGTCTGATCAAGGTCTACACTGTTTGCCATTCTATCTGCACTTTTTGGACTCTTTGCTGGAATGTGTAACAAATTTATTAAAATTTTAGGAGAATTACAGCTAGTGTTCAATGTGTCAGAATTTTTAGGGTTTTTACGATAGGAACTTTACCATATAGCATCAATTCTCTTATGTCACTGGATAGTAAGCATCATCACAAATCATATATCACTGAAGTTGAGAATCATCGGCGTTTACAAGACTCATTAAAAATTTTAGGATGTCTACAGCAGCAGTTTCAGGTGCCCCGATATTTAGCATAATAGTTATGCATATATATCGCATTAAGGCTGTTAAAAAAACAAGAGGGCCCAGAGGGCCCTGATTCGCTCGGCTGTGAGTCACTGTCTCGAGTACCGGGGTACATTCTATTTTTAGCTATGGTGGCCATCTTGTTCATCAGCAGAGTGATTTTAGCCCTCATAGGGAGTAACCTAGGCAACATTCCTGTGAAGTTTGAATCAAATTGGCCTTAGGGTTTTGGAGGGGTTCACGTTTGAATCAAATTTACAATATTTTTTCTATTTTTAGGGATTGTTTTAGCCTTTTTGGCAGAGGGTCATCTAAGCAACATTACTTCAAAGTTTGAATGAAATTGGCCCAAGGGTAGAGGAGGAATTGTTGTTTGAAGATGATCGGACCAAAACTGGGGCCTCTAGTGTGTCCACAAGGTTTTTCAACAATCTGACCTACTGACCTACTTACTGACCAGATTTGACCCATATTCGAAATTAACTGAGATATTGTCAAATGATCATTTTGAGCAAGTTTGATGATGATCGGACCAAAACTGTGGCTCAAGTGTGTTCAGAGGGTTTTTCTATGATTTTAACTACTAAACTACTTTTTGGACCAACATGACCCATATTCGAACTTGACTCAGATATTGTCAAGATGATCATTCTGGGCAAGTTTGATGAGGATCTGACCTAAACTGTGGCCTCTAGTGTGTTCACAAGGTTTTTCTATGATTTGACCTACTGACTTACTTTTTGACCTGACATGACCCATATTCGAACTTGACCGATATATTGTCAAGACAATCATTCTGAGCTAGTTTGATGATGATTGGACCAAAACAGTGGCCTCTAGTGTGTTCACAAGGTTTTTCTCTGATTTGACCTACAGTCCTACTTTTTGACCCGACATGACCCATATTCCCACACAACCAAGTTGAAGATATTATCAAGATGATCATTCTGAGCAAGTTTGATGATGTTCGGACCAAAACTGTGGCCTATAGTGTGTTCACAAGGTTTTTCTATGATTTGACCTACTGACCTACTTTTTGACCCGACATAACCTGTATTCAAACTTGACCGAGATATTAGCAAGATGATCATTCTGGACAAGTTTGATAATGATTGGACCAAAACTGTGGCCTCTTGTGTATTCACAAGGTTTTTCTATGATTTGACCTACTGACCTTCTTTGTGACCTGACATGACCCATATTCGAACAAGACCAAGATATTATCAAGATGATCATTCTGAGCAAGTTTGATGATGATCGGACCAAAACTGTGGACTCTAGTGTCTTCACAAGGTTTTTTTTTTATTTGACCTACTGACCTACTTTTTGACAAGACATGACCCATATTCAAACTTGACCGAGAAATTTTGTGGCGGTACAAATTGTGTGCAAGTTCAGTTAAAATCAAATCATAAATGAAACAGCTATCATGCAGACAAGACCAAAATAGGCAATTTTTGCCCTTTCAGGGGCGTAACTCCATAACACCTGATGGGATATAGCTGGTTCAAGAAAGGAACCCAGATCTCATGGTGGTACAAGTTGTGGGCAAGTCTGGTTAAAAACAAATCATAAATGAAGATGCTATCATGCGGACAAGACCAAAATAGGCAATTTTTGCCCTTTCAGGGGCCGTAACTCTGTAACACATGATGGGATACGGCTGATTCAAGAAAGGAACCCAGATCTCATGGTGGTACAATTTGTGTGCAAGTTTGGTTAAAATCAAATCATAAATGAAGATGCTATCGTGCGGACAAGACTAAAATAGGCAATTTTTGCAATTTCAGGGGCCGTAACACATGATGGGATACGGCTGATTCAAGAAAGGAACCCAGATCTCATGGTGGTACAAGTTGTGTGCAAGTTTGGTTAAAATCAAATCATAAATGAAGATGCTATCGTGCGGACAAGACCAAAATAGGCAATTTTTGCAATTTCAGGGGCCGTAACTCTGTAACACATGATGGGATATGGCTGGTTCAAGAAAGGAACTCAGATCTCATGGTGGTACATGTTATGAGCAAGTCTGGTTAAAATCAAATCATAAATGAAGATGCTATCGTGCGGACAAGACCAAAATAGGCAATTTTTGCCCTTTCAGGGGCCGTAACTCCATAACACATGATGTGATATGGCTGGTTCAAGAAAGGAACCCAGATCTCATGGTGGTACATGTTGTGTGCAAGTCTGGTTAAAATCAAATCATAAATGAAGATGCTATCTTGCGGACAAGACCAAAATAGGCAATTTTTACAATTTCAGGTGCCGTAACTCTGTAACACATGATGGGATATGGCTGGTTCAAGAAAGGAACCCAGATCTCATGGTGGTACAAGTTGTGTGCAAGTCTGGTTAAAATCAAATCATAAATGAAGATGCTATCTTGCGGACAAGACTAAAATAGGCAATTTTTGCAATTTCAGGGGCCGTAACTCTGTAACACATGACGGGATATGGCTGGTTCAAGAAAGGAACCCAGATCTCATGGTAGTGCAAGTTGTGTGCAAATCTGGTTAAAATCAAATCATAAATGAAGATGTTATCGTGCGGACAAGAAAATGTTTATGGAAGCACGGACGGACGCAAGGACGACGGACAAAATGTGATGACAAAAGCTCACCTTGTCACTACGTGACAGGTGAGCTAAAAAAAAAAAATATAGCTACCATAATGATCAGACTGATCTGCACTTTTTAGACTCCTTGCTCTATCATGAAACAAATTTGTAAAAGTTTAGGAGAATTACAGTAAGTTCTCCAGACGTCTTAATTTTTAGGAGTTTGATGGTATACCATTAGCATGGTCAGCTGCTAATGGTCAGCTCCGCATTTAATCCTTTTTGTACCAAATGGAATCTTCCACCTTATATTATAGCAGGAGTCCATTTCAAAATTTAGGGGTGTCAGGTTGTGGTTTCTTCAAATTTTGTTAAGAAAATGGCTTAACTTTTTGCAAACAGCGTAGGCCCTGATCAGACGCCACAGAATGCGGCGTCTGATTTGGGCCTGCATTGTTTGCCAAGGTACCCCTTTAGGGGTTTCTGGTACTGAATAGGTTAACCATTATCTTGCTGTTCACGACAACCCCTATCTTTGCAAACAGTGTAGATCCAGATCAGATGGCTTCTGAAGAAGCCATCTGATCAGGATCTACACTGTTTGGCATTCAGTTTATGAATTTGTAGCAATAAACTACATCAAGTAATTTGATTGGTTGATAGCCAGAAATGGGTGTGGCTTAAATGAATATTCAGCAAGATAACGGTTAAAACCCTTCCAGTGCTGCAGAATTTTTTTTTTTCAATATTTTTCAACAAAAATAAAGCTAAACATTTCATGTGAATGGTCTACCCATGTAGCAGTGGACAATTTGTATGTAATATCAACCCTTCTCTTGCAAAATTTGCTAAATGAACCTAGCACTCAAAGGGTTTAGGTCAAATGGAGCCTGCCAGTTACCCAGACCAACTTTATTTGTTTGATTTGAGGTTTAACATCCCTGTCAACACTGTACAGGTCATTTTGGAGATGTTGCTTCCAATTTTTTGGGGATTTTACTCAACACTGAGATGAAATGATATCACAAGCCCAATGAAACCAAAAGGGTTTCAAAGCACGGACAGTCCGACTCGCACCGCTTTGCCTGGGCAGGCTTAGATCCTCTAAGCGGTTTACCAGTACTGCACAGGGTCGGTTTCAGCTCTGCCTGGAAGCGTCATGCAGCCCATCTGTTTCTTCAAGCCCGGTTGGGCGGGGGCCGATTTTTGTGGATGTAGTGAACCAATTGCAACATGCCAATGCGCAGTCTTTTGTTTTGGTTTTTTTTGTTTGATTCGAGGATTAAAGTCCCCTTCAACACAATTCAGGTAATTTTGGTGATTCCAATTTTGTGGGAATTTTACCCAACATTGAGATGAAATGACATCTCAAGCCTTGCCTCCAAATGACTGCTATACACCCAAATTAGCGCTTATTACTGAAATGGGGATATATACCTGTTAATGTGATGGTACTTCATCATACAGCTTTTGTTTGTTTGTTTGATTTGAGGTTTAATGTCCCTGTCAACACTGTAAAGGTCATTTTGGAGACGTTGCTTCCAATTTTGTGGGACTTTTACCCAACATTGAGATGAAATGACATCTCAAGCCCTGCCGCCCAATGAAACCAATAGGTTTTATAAGCATGGACAGGCCGACTCGCACCGCTTTGCCTGGGCAGGATTAGATCCTCTAAGTGGTTTACCAGTACTCGTGTGTGGGTCGGTTTCAGCTCTGCGTGGAAGCATCATGCAGCCCATCTATTTCGTCAAGCCCCGATAGGCGGGGGCCTTCATCATCCAGCTATTATCAAGACAAAATTCTAAACAAAACTAGATACAGTGACTTTGACCTTGACCTGATCCGTCTCAAATTAATGTCAAATTTGTGTCTTCGAGCATTCCGTCATGACAAATTTTAACTGCGCATGCCTAGCCATTCAGAGGGGCCAGGGATATGGCTTTCTGTCTGAAGGTTCCTTTTGATTCACTGCCTGTATGAGCAAGCAGCGAAGGTTCTGGCGAGACTGCGTGGATGCGCAGGCTCGCCTGAACCTTCGCTGCTCGCATATGCGATAAGTACCAAAATCGCTTGACAGGGCCCATATGCCAAATTTGAACTCAATCAGTGAAAAAATTAGGGAAGGTTATTTTAGCAACAGGACCTTGAACTTGACATGAACCATATGAACTTAAGTTGTGCACACCTACATGTATATCTCATTTTAGAATGCATATGTACAATTTGAACTCGATCGTTGAAGAACTGTGGAATTTATTCACAGCATAAGATTATTCTATTTTTAGTAACATTGACTTCAAAATCTACCTTTTCAATGTACTGAACAGAATACCAGGTTTGTGTCTTTTCATATCAAGTTTATCAAGCATGGCTTTGAGAACGCTTGTAGAATCGCAAGGCTTGCTGAGCGATTCTACATGCATTCTCGAAGTCGAGCCTGATAAAAATTTGATATCAAATGACATGAATCTGGCATTCTCTTTATCAGTTTATCCCCGTGAACACTTTTTAAATGTGCAATTTATGATCAGTTATAGTTATCCTCAGTGCGTCCCAACATTTCTGTGTGCAATAATTGGCCCTTATATTTAGTATCATCTAACCGTAATTTTTAAATTTTCCTATGATATTTTCATGCATTTTTTTCCCAATTTTTCAAGTAATGATATTATTTTTTGCCTGTTTTCCAGTAGTCCAGTTCATTCTTAATAGTACAATGTCATGTTGTCCTGATAAAGCTCACTTGTCCTGAAGAAGCCTCCGTGGTGTAGTGGTTACGCTACTCACCTTGTAAACCAGGGGTCGCAGGATCGATCCCAGGCTTCTCCAGACTTTCGGATGAGTCTTTAAACCGAGGTCCTGTCTCCGAAAGACCTCAGCTGTTGGTGGTACGTAAAACTCAAATGCACACACACACACACTCATTTGTCCTGAGATAGAATATCTTTATCAGGTCAAAGTGTTACAATGCAATTAATATAGGGAGTAACTGATGGAAGATCATATGGCTAGTTTGTATTTTATGCTCAGCAGAAAATATTGGTTTAAACATGTTAACCCATTGTATACTAGTGGATTCTTCCATTTCTATATGTTGGACAACAGAGGTAGGCCTATTTTTTCATTTTTATTCTATTTTTGGTGGAAAATTCTGTTAGCAAATAGTGCAGGCCCTGATCAGACACCGCGTCCTGCGGCACGTTGCTTCCAATTTTGTGGGACTTTTACCCAACACTGAGATGAAATGACATCTCCAGCCCTGTCACTCAATGAACCAACAGGGTTTATAAGCATAGACGGTCCGACTCGCACCACTTTGCCTGTGCAGGCTTAGATCTTCTAAGCGGTTTACCAGTACTTTGTACTTGTGTGTGGTCTGTTTCAGCTCTGAGCAAAAGCACCATGCAGCCCATCTATTTCTTCAAGCCCCGATTGGCGGGGGCGAGTACTATTTAATTTATTTGAGCTTAATCATAACTTTGGCCTCGTCAAGCGATTTTGGTACTTATCACCTATGCAAGGCGAAGGTTCAGGCGAGCCTGCGCATCCTCGCAGTCTCGCCATAACCTTCGCTGCTCGCTCATACAAGCAGTGAATCAAGAGGAACCTTCAGACAGAAAGCCATATCCCTAGCCCCTCTAAATGGCTGGGCATGCGCAGTTAAAATTTGTCATGACAGAATGCTCGAAGACACAACTTCGCTTGGCGGGGCTCACTTGATTGAGGCTTAAATGTGTCTTCACTATGTTTTGTTCTTCAACAGTTCTGTGCATCTCTTGTGCTTTTGCAATAAGTAGGGGTGCGCGGTAAAACTGGTGCACCGGTAAACCGCAGTATTTTCTTCCTGCGGTACATACCGCGGTACTTTTTGGCCGTACCGGTACTTTCGGCAAGTTCCGGATTTTATCGGAAATTTTATATAATTTAATTCAATGTTTGCGTAAGAACAAAAATATGTTTGCGAAATGATTTCACTAGCGTCGGCCGCGCAAAAATACCTCACAGGGACGCAAAGTATCTTTTATAATGTGCCGCTAGTCATGCTGAGCACTGTTAAGTTCAAAGACGCCGACGCGACCGATAGGGCGCGAAAATTATCGGAAACTTGAGATGAATAGCGGTAATAACTATTAGAGCATGCTCCGCATGCACGCCACTTCGGATTAACATAGATAAATAGGTAATAAAATTATAACCAAGGCGTAACAGTTTAATCCTGCTAATTGGGGCTCAAAGTAATCTTTTGTTTGTTTGATTTGAGATTTAACGTCCCCGTCAACACTGTAAAGGTCATTTTGGAGACGTTGCTTCCAATTTTGTGGGACTTTTACCCAACATTGAGATGAAATGACATCTCAAGACCTGTCGTCCAGTGAAACCAATAGGGTTTATTAGCATGGACGGTCCGCCTCGCACTGCGGTTCCTGGACAGGCTTAGATCCCCTAAGCGGTTTACCAGTACTAGTGTACGGGCCGGATTCAGCGCTGCGTGGAAGCATCATGCAGCCCATATATTTCTTCAAGCCCTCAAAGTAATCTTGCGTGAAAACTTTGTAACATATATATGCACTGCTTGCCGGAACACGACTGACAAAGATAACATGTTGATCAGTCTGTGCAGCAATGGAGAGGAAGAAACGGTTCCGTTTGCAATAATATAATAATGGCATGTAGTTCTTGCTTTAAATGTCTGGAGTAAAAATACGTCGGGCACATAGTATCAACACTTTTATATACTTATATATTTCGTTTGTTTCTGGATAAAAATGTTTTAAAAGATGAATAAATTTTACTGTTCCCTTTCATAAAACCAATATGCTGATGATACATATACCATTTTATTGCGCTGTGTCGAACTGAGAATAAATAATTTTATCACGAATTGCCCAGAGACAGTTCAAATGGATAATGCAGGGAGATAGCATGTGGCGACTTCTGAAGAACCTGACGTCTTTAATCCTGTTAATGTTGTCAATAATTATAAAATATGCTCAATACTTAGCCAACTAAAGCCATTCACGCAATATCAAAAGAACCGCTATATCGGCGGGTTGAGCATCAGGCGTGGTCGTGTCCTGAACCAGCAGGTATCCATATTAAGTGACACATGAAAAGAATGACTTGCAATCTCGGCTTACTTTACGCTCATTATCACATGGCAATTTGGAAAAAAAAAACTGTGTCTTATTAGTTAATAGGATTAACTTATTTATTGGCATTTGTGATCGGCCTTTACGAAGTACAAACACCTGGTGTTTGAAACCTGTGGTATACCACGGTACGTACCGCTGTACATGGGTGTATACCGCGGTACAATTTCCAAAGGCGGTACCCAGCCCTAGCAATATGTAAGCACCTCAAAGGCAATAGTAACTAGACTTGTTTTCTGAGAAAACATATGCCCCCCCCCCCCCACCCCACCCCCAGGTCAAGGTCATAAAAACCCAATCAGTTTTTTCATCCTGACCAAATGTTATGTCCATGCAAATTTGAATAAAATCCACCCAGTAGTTCATGACATATACTGCACACAACCTTGATTTGGCCTGAATTTGACCTATTTAGCATGGCTGTGACCTTGAAAATAAGGTCAAGGTCACCAAAACCTAATCACTACTTCATCCTGTCCTTATGTTATAGCCATATATATTTGATTAAAAATCCACCCTGTAGTTCAAGAGAATCTTGTACACAAGAAACTGTCACGCCAACGCATACCCTGCCACCAACGGGATCTAAACCAAAAAACAAAGTCTCCTTCCCCTTCGTTGGGGCGACATAATTCATGGCAACCCTGTGCCGGTTATTATATAGAACAAAAAAATTTGAATCTATAAAATCTGTAAGCATGCATGTCAGTATGATTTGAGCATCTTGGTACCCTTCAATTTATTTTTTAATGGAGGCGGCCACAACATAGGCTTTTATGGAGAACTGACAAAAACTATCCTTCAATTATCACAAAATACTTACATTATCCATTGCTATGAATATGTTACAAAGGGTGTACCTACCAGATTAGCTGATGCCTGGTCCCCAGGGCCAGGCTGCTCTTGTACCCTCTGGGCTTTCACTTCACTGTCCCCTTCTCCATTCATAGTCTCACCTGAAACAGACAGATAATTCCAATACTTGAACAGCTCAGGAGACCATCACATGGAATTTTGATTGTGTTGGGGATTAACGAAACTTCAAACCTTGTGGGTCTTCCAGACAAAGGGAGAAAAGTTACAGGACAGACAGTAGTGGATATAAAAGTGAAGGATGAGACAAAGAGGAAAATGAATGGAATTATAGAAACTGAGAAACAAACAACAATCCTCCTCTACCCTTACCTGCAGCAAGGACAGCAGGCTTTGCCCAACTGTAAACCAATATCAGTTGGACACCCCAGAGCTGGAAAATACACGCCGGGCGAATGGGACAACCACTAGGCGTAAAATTTGGTCTACGTAACACTGGCCAGTCAAGTAACAAGTTGAACGATCATGGTAACTGGACTAGTCAGCATTACATAGACCAAATTCCAAGACAACAACGCACGCCCACATCGAGCCTGTGTTGCCGTCTAATTTCTGAGACAACAAGGTGTAAGGACACTGCCGTGGCCAGCCAAATCCCCCCGATATGTCGCCGATTGAGCACATTTGGGATGTCTTGGGTCGCCGCGTGCGCAACAGACCGCAGCATTGTAACAATCTGCTACAGCTTGGCCAAGCATTGCAAAAAGAATGGCGATGGATACCAAGGGAGATAATCCATCGCACAATCACTAGCATGCCCAGAAGCTGTTGTGCATGCATCAATGCTCATGGTGCATGGACCAGATACTGATCCCCTTTGCAAATAAAACTTCCCTGTGACATTGAAGTTTCGCCTCTTTCTATTTGAATTTGGGGGTTCCCTTATTTTTTGTTCCTAGTATATATACCGGTAATTATTATTTTCGGTCACCTTCAGGACTTGCTGTAATTAATTCTCCTAAAATTTTAATAAATCTGTTTCATGATCCAGCAAGGAGTTCAAAAGGTGCAGACAGAATGGCAAACAGTGTAGACCCTGATCAGACTGCTCCTTCAGGAGCAAGTTCTGTTATTTTGCATTTGCAAAAAAAAAACTACTCACAATTTTCCAGCAAAAATATTAGCATATTCGACAAATTAAAACTTAACAATGTAATAACTAAGAACATCAGCTTCCCGCTTGCTATTGTTCATGTGACTATCCCTGTCCATGTACAAATTCCATTTACCAGTTATTTATAGCAGTGCTAGTCTTCTTCCAGAGATGTCAGAGCACTTGTGAAAAGTAAATTCTGGGCTCTGTCTAAGAATCATTTGCATTTTTGATTGTTAATTACCGCATATGAATGTTGAATTCACTTTTACATGTACATGTAGATATATACATGTTTTTGTCTGTTTGTTTGTGTTGAGGTTTAAAGTCCCCGTCAACACCATTTAGGTCATTTTGGAAACATTGCTTCCGATTTTGTGGGATTTTTACCTGACACTGAGATGAAATGACAATCAATCAAAATTTTAAGAAGTTTTAACTTACACTAAAATTAACAAAAAAAAAAAATTCCATAATACATGTATGTGAATTTAAACTTACTTTCTCTAGATACCTCTTTTTTAACCATTTTTGAAACAAGAAAAACTATCTGAAACTATCAACTATTTAGTGAAGTTGCAGGGATGAATATCAATGATCATTAGTTTCTTGAATATAAAAAGACCGTATATACTCTTCTATAAAGAAAACATTATTATCATTATTCTAAACATGTTCAGAATGCTTACAGTAATGATCCTAAGAATTGGGGCAGACAGGCCTAAGCAAACAGTGCAGACCCAGATCAGACTGCTCTTGAAGCACATGTAGCCCCCCCCACTCCGCATCGGGGCTTGGAGAAATAGATTGGGCTGCATGTTGTTTGTTTGTTTGATTTGAGGCTGCATGTTGCTTCCATGCAGAGCTGAAACCCACCGCATATGAGTACTTGTAAACCACTTTGCCCAGGCAAAGTCCAGGTGCGAGTTGGACTGTCCCTGCATATAACCCTACTGGTGTGATTGAGTGATAAGGCTTAACTGAGATGTCATTTCAACTCAATGTAGGGTAAAAACTCCACAAATTTGGAAGCAGCATCTCCAAAATTACCTAAATAGTGTTGAAGGGGACGTAAAACGTCAATTTAAACAAACAAAACAAACCTACAGGTTATCCGATAGAGACACAAACAGCATTTCTTGCCATAGTTTGTGGATTAGACTGGCCCCCATCTGAACTGATATTTGGTCAGAATATCAAAAAGATTTATCTTATTATTAAAATATATCTCTGATTTGGCAAATCAGGGAAGTTAATACACTGCTCAAAACAGTTAAAGGAGCAAACACATATTTCCTCATTGTATAAAGATGTTGGATAATGATGATGAAACAATGATTCAGAAAAATAAATAACTTTATCTGCAACCTGTCAATGGCAAACATTGGCAACCAGTTCACAAATCACGGCCTGTAACCTGTTCAGGAAAAATTTGCACAAATCTTTGAGAAATCGCCATCTTTATGTAAGATTGTGTCAAATGTCATAGACATGCACAAATCAGTCACTTTTTCCTGTCAGTAATGTGTATGACCACCTTAAGCAGCAAAACACTCCTGGCATCGCCGAGGCATGCTACGAAGTTTGTAAAGCCAGTGTTTCCCACTTGTGTCTAAGGATGTTTGTGAGTTCTTGAATAGTCATTGGTGGACGATCGCCCTGTGAGATATGTCTGTAAAGAATGCCCCACATATTATGTTCTATTGGATTTAAGTCAGGAGAACATGCCGGCCTGAGTCCATTAAAAGTCTGTTCAGCCTTCATAAGAAATTCCACCCCATACCATCACTGACCCCCATCCATATCTGTCTGGTTCCACAATGTTGCAGTCCCCGTATCGTTCTCCGGGTCATCTCCAGACTCGAACTTGTCGACCACATGCACTCAGATCACGATATATTCCATGAACAGAACTGTACGCCAGTCTTGCAATCGCTTGCTCTGATGTTCTTGAGCAAATTCATATCACTGTGCACGATGTTGCCTGGTGAGAATAGGCCCTCTTGCCAGACGTCTGGCCCTCAGATCACCTTCATGTAACCTGTTACATATTGTTTGATCGGCTATCCTTTGACCAACTGCATGCTGGAAATTGATTTGTAGCCTTCTGGCCTATATTGCCGATTTCTATTGCTAGATTTCGAAGATATTGATCTTCCCTTTGTGACGTCATGCGCAGTCGGCCTTGTGCTGCTCGTCTAGTAAACTCGCCCGTCTCCTGGTAGTGTCTCCACAGCCTGGCAACAACACTTCTCGATACATCAAAGCGTTAAGCAACGATCCTTTGGGTCTACCCATTTTCAAGCAAAGCGACAGCTTGAGCGACCTCAACTTCTTCCAAGAACCGCCTATCACCATATGAAGTCACTATGAATCTCAAAATAACCCATAACCGAAGGATTGACATGTTTCTGACCCAAACTCAAATTTTGAACAAACCGAATTTCAGCCGTTTTATAGGGGTATCCATGCAGTAGCTCACATTCTTGCTTTGCACATGAAACTTGCTTCCTGATGTTTGTTGAGAGATGTCACGTTAAAATATCGCCTTTCCTTGAGTTTGAAAATTGCCAAGTGGTGATGTTATACAGACTTAAAAGTTTGCTCCTTTAATTGTTTTGAGCAGTGTATGTGCAGAAAAATAGTCAAGGAGTATGTTTTCTTAGTTAGAATTCTTCATCTCATAGCCATACAGCTAGGCTATGGGTGGATGTGCTAATCTTGGTCTTTGCTGGTTAGACAGATTATAGTTGGTTTTGTTGTGCGCTGGCTCATTTCATTTTTTTCAGGGAAATAATAAGGGTTGCTATCATCTGCCAGCAGTCAGTCCAGCAAAGCCAGACCATTTAAATTTAAATGTGCATCCACTCTGTAAGATCGGTCTCTAGTTTGTTTGTTTGACTTTACATATCCGTCAACACCATTTGAGCCTACACATGACAAAATATACAAGAAGTCTTGACCAACCAGTGAAGACTCAGATCAGCCTGCATATTTACACAGTCTGATCAGAGTCTTCGCTGTTCGCTTGTACCTACTATAAGCTAATATCTATGCAAAGGGACTAAGCATAAGGTCTTGTCATAGTGGATGGGTGGGCAGGTTGATTTGAGTCTGTGCTGGTCACACAGTCTTAATGTAGGTTTTGTTATGTGTCCGCTCATTTAGGTCATATTGGAGACATGTGCACATGTTCAAAGACACACTTTTTGCCTGTCCCGGCTCATTTTGTCATTGTTTGGTTTGTTTGATTTTACATACCTGTCATCACTATTTAGGTCATATTGGAGACACTGCTACTGATTTTGTGAGACATTGAGATAAAATGACATCCCTAGCCCTACTGCCTAAAGAAACACTGCTAGGGTTTATGTGATGGTCTGACTCGCACCACCTTTCCTGAGCACGCACTGACCTAATATTTTTAGCAATTTACCATACTCAATAGTTTAGTCAGTTTCAGCATGCGGCTAGACTCAAAAGTTTGGTCAGTTTCAGCAACAACTGGGGCAGTGGGCCCCGATTTGTCAACTGTTATGTTAGGGAATCCAAGTCCTCTGATTTAGAAAGTCCTAAGACTCCTTGGCAAAATAGGGTACTGTACATAGAAGTCTCATGTGAACAGTGACAGTTCTGATCAGACTGTGCATAAGCATTAAGCACCTTCACTGGCTGTGTGTCTTTTTTTTTTCTTTTTGGTTTAACGGCCCTTTCAAGATTGTTTCACTCTTATCAAGCCGATGATTAATCAGAGGTGGGTGAAAACTGGAGTAGCTGGAGAAACAACACTTGACCTTCCATTGCAGAACTTGGCTTCCCACATCTGGGATTGATCCTGTAACCCCTGGTTTACAAGGCAATTAGCATAATTAATTTTTCACAGTAAATAATCTTTGACATACCAAATGTCAAACCTTATTTTCAATGTAAAATATTAAAAAAAATAAATAAAATAAAATTAACATTATACTGCTAAAAATTTTCTGTGGCACTTGAATGGTTAATGTACTCTCAGATAGCCCCAGCCCATCGGGGCTTGAAGAAATAGATGGACTGCATGATGCTTCCACGCAGAGCTGAAACCAACCCCACATGAGTACTGGTAAACTGCTTGGAGGATCTAAGCCTTCCCAGACAAAGCGGTGTGAGTCGGACCGTCCGTGCTTATAAACCCTGTTGGTTTCATTGGGCAACAGGGCAAACAAATAATGTACACTCAGAAATGGTGTGTCCAATAAGACAAGTATATACAGTACTTAAATATGCATAAATATGGAGAAGAGGGAATACCTGTTTAAATTAGCTAATTTGCACAACAAAAGGTCTTCTTCAAAATGTTGACATTTTTTTCCTTCACAAGTTGTCCTATCACTTTAATCTGAATGAATAATTATTTCAGAGGGGGAAATCTAAATCTAAAATTCAGCTCTAGATAAGAAAGAGTAACAAAGATTTTTATTTTATTTTTTTATTTGTTCCCCTGCTCAAAAAAGTTTGTGTGTAGGTATTCATTGGTATCCACAAAGAATTAAGGAAGATCCACATCTGCAACAACGAATTATTTTTCAATTTAAAAAGAGCTAGGGAGGGCCTCATAGCCTAAATCATAAAAAGATCTCGGAAAAACATGGCCCAGTTGTTAAAAGCACTGTTAGCTTATTGATCAAATTGTTAATTGTAAGCCAAAAATTTTGCTTTTTTTGCTGGAAAAAATGTGAGCAGCTTCTGCTCATATTTTTTTCTGCAAAAATATTAGCTCATTTGCCATATTTAATGATCAAAATTTAATGTTACATGAACTAATGATATTGTTAGTTTTGAACAATGGACCCAGATCATTTATCAGTATGTGTAATGTCTACCCATGTAAATCCCACTTTATATAGATGAAACTGGGGTCTACACGGGTGTACTGCATTACTTTCCTAATCTTTCCTCAAAAACTCAGACTGTGGGTACTTGTAAGAACTGCCTCATTGAGGCAGTTCTTACAGGTACCCACAATCTATACAAGGCAGTTCTTACAGGTACCCACAATCTATATGAGGCAGTTCTTACAAGTACTCATAATCTAAATGAGGCAGTTCTTACAAGTACCCACAATCTATATGAGGCAGTTCTTACAAGTACCCACAATCTATATGAGTCAGTTCTTACAAGTACCCACAATCTATGTCTGCAGCAGAAATAATAAAAAAATCCCACATCTTCATAGAGGATTCCCATTTTAGAGGCAACCAATCAAACAGCTTTCAAACTCAGATCCCCGTCGTAAACCCTTATAAACTGAATACTAACGACAACATTCATACATATTTATAAAGGCACAAGAGATCTCAGCGTGAAATTAATGCATACTGTATAAATAGCTCATTCATATTAATGGACGTCCTCTCGAAATTGATTTTTAGATTAAATGGAAATTGGAGGAAAAGGAAAATTTTTATAGGGCCTGTAATGTACGACCTGACAGTCACATTACCATATCATTCATACTTATCAAATATTACCTAGCTTTTTGAACATGTCAAACTTCAAGGCTGTGCAATATAGAGGCTCCTACATGAGTGCTTAAATGTATTATTGAATTTATTAAACGAGTTGAGGAAAAAGGGATAAAATGCAAGGCTTTGCCAAGCTATTTATCCCTTTTCCTCAACGAGTTTAATAAATTCAATAATACATGAGCACGAATGCAAGATTCTACTTATCATATGGCATTTAAAACATATTTTATTTGCCAGTTTTTACAAAAATGTCAATATTCCGTCATTTAAGCAAACGCTACGTCGAACATGCAATGTTACCGGGCGTATCTAACTAATTTGCATATTTAATTCTCATCTTGCTGTTCACGACAACCCCTATCTTTGGAAACAGTGTAGATCCAGATCAGATGGCTTCTGAAGAAGAAGCCATCTGATTAGGATCTACACTGTTTGACATACAGTTTATGGATTTGTAAGAATAAATTACATCAAGTAATCTGATAAAGGTTGGGCGGCAAATTCCACACCCCTATTTACCAGTGGCATTTACTGGTATTTACCGGTCTGGAAAATACTCATCAAGTGGCAAATACCGGCAAATACTGGCAAATTGAATTTTTCAGCTTTAAAATACTGCAGAAATCTTAACAAATTTGAATTAAAATAGTATAATGGAAAGAATGTTAAAAGTTAATATCTGAATAAGTTTATCAACCTAAGAATAAAATATTTCTCAATTTAAACATGTTGAACCAGCCAAAAAGTGAATCTAAGACTCAAATTTTGAAATTTAAAATTATTAAAACAAAAAAATTGTACATGTATCTTTTTAAATCAACAGTAGAAAAATGTAGGTAGAAATTCCCCTGTGCAGTTGGTTTAATATTGTCATTTGCAACAATTATTCTAAATGTTTATATTGACTAACTATATCAGATAAAGATCAGACTGAGTTCATCTGTATCTTTTAAACACACTTTTGTACGGAAAAAACATGTTTTCCAATTTTGGGATAGGTACAGCATTTTACTGTTGTCAAAAACTTTAGTTTCACAGTAAATAGCTGTGGATCATATGGAATATAGTACTAAAACAACAACTCTCAAGACTTGTTTATTAAAGAGAACACAGGTTAGCCAGGGGCAAGGACGGACTAAAGGATGTCATGTTTTATATGACTTTAAACAATCAGTAAAAGTGAAAGTATGTGGCTACTGGCAGGTCCAAAATAGGTCCTTTTTTTCTTAAATTACTTTTTTTTTATTTAATTACAACAACGCAATCGGCAAGTTAGCAATCGGTCTTCTCCCAGACGTACTTTTGATGTTGTTTGAGACGAATATCAAATACGTGCCGAAAGCTTTGTTGCACCGTTTTGAACTTTCCATCACGTGCTTCTGAACCGGTATTTTAGATGATTGACACACGTCTTTGGACGTTTTAAGCGTGGGCGGGATAATAGCGCTGTCAGTTAATGTTACAATCGATTTTAATACTGCTCAAAAGAAGATTGTGGATACTCGTTAAAACCTCGAAGCGGTTCTCACCAGCAGTACCCACAATCTATAGTCTGCTCAAAACAGTGATTGTGGATACTCGTTAAAACCTCTAGGTGGCGACATGGCTTGAGATGTCATTTCATCTCAATGTTGGGTAAAAGTCCCACAAAATTGGAAGCAACGTCTCCAAAATGACCTATACAGTCTTGACGAGGACGTTAAACCTCAAATCAAACAAAATACAGAAAACCTCGAGGCGGTTCTGACCAGCAGTACCCACAAGCGAATATATATTCATCTCAAAACAGATTGTGGATACTCGTTTAAACCTCGAGGCTGTAGCAGAAACAAGAAAGAACAATGGATGAACCCCTGTATATACATGTATTAAAGTGGTCGAGCCGGCACTCGACATTGAATCAAGCGTGGTAGCTCAATGGTATAGTGCACCTGCCTGTGATGCTAGAGGCCCCTGGTTTGATTCCCGGCAGCGCTAATAAAACTGCGGTGTCCGAACATGCTCCGGGTGAATGCCACAAAGTGCACCGTCCTCCGCATCGGGACGTTAACTGGGAGGCCCCTTCTGTGCAGTTTAAAGATTTCTTCGTTATTACATGATTACTGTGTATGTTTTCATCCTGCAGACCTGGATCGGCAATGACCGATCACACTAGAATTGAAAACGCTCCAATGTTGATTCGACCGATATAGATAGCAATAGTAGAAAGAATGAATTGGAGAGGAGCAAATTCTTTCCTTTAAGAAAAGAAAATAAAAAAATAAAAAAATCAGAAAATAAATAAATAAAAAAAATATTTGTCACTTAATTGCTCGACTCGACGGTTACTGATTTTTGGGTGCCCCCAGGAGACCTGTTGGGTCCACACTTTTAAATCTTGAAATCTTCCTGCACAACTTCATTTTCATATCTGTCTAGTGGTTACTGAGAACTTATCGGGACAAAAATTGGGCGGAAAAAAGAGAAGAAACCCAGAAAAACTAATGTCTCGTTTTGGAGACTTAACCATTATCCTGCTGAATAAATTATTTTAGCCACACCCATTGTTGGCTACTAAAGCATCATGCAGCCCATGTATTTCTTCAAGCCCAGATGGGCGGGGGCCGCAACACTTTATAGGTCATTTTGGAGACGTCACTTCCAATTTCGTGGGACTTTTACCAGACTTTGAGATGAAATGACTTCTCAAGCCCTGTCGCCCAATGAAACCTATAGGGTCTATATACATGGACGGTCTGACTCGCAACACATTTCTTAGGCAGGCTCAGAACCTCTAAGCTGTTTACCAGTACTCGTGTTCGGTCAGCTCTGCGTGGAAACATCATGCAGCCCAGTCTATTTTTGCAAGCCATGATGGGCGGGGCTATTCACAGAAACAGTAGGAAGTTCCAACTTTGAGCGGTAGGGGTCAAAATTAAAAAGGTGTGTTTGTATGGTTCGTATCAACTACGAGACTATGAAGATGTAATCACAGTGTTGGGAACAGAACTTTATTGAGCATCAATGATGGGAAATGCCGGATCCGGCGTATTTTTTACGCCAGTTTTGTTTGTTTGATTTGAAGTTTAACGTCCCCGTCAACACTGTAAAGGTCATTTTGGAGACGTTGCTCCCAATTTTGTGGGACTTTTACCCGACATTGAGATGAAATGACATCTCAAGCCCTGTCGCCCAATGAAACCAATAGGGTTTATTAGCATGCACGGTCCGCCTCGCACCGCGGTTCCTGGACAGACTTAGATCCTCAAAGCCGTTTACCAGTACTAGTGTGCGGGCCGGATTCAGCTCTGCGTGGAAGCATCGTGCAGCCCATATATTTCTTCAAGTCCCTATGGGCATTTTTTACGCCAGATTTTGCGTAAAGTTTCCAGTCGTGGCCAGTATTTTTTCTCCTGTCGCGTTTGTCTTTGTAAATGACAGCGAGTGCTCAATTGATCAAAGGATTTAACAGTCTCAGGTCTGTAGGCTGGTGGGTATTGCCTATCGCGACTGCGAAAAAAAATGACAGGTCCATCTTGCGACACTCGGGTGTGCTGTGACAAATCAAGCATGTGGCTGATTAACACTTATTGAATGTTTTGCTTCCCGGATTTTTGTACACACACTTGGATTATCGGTAATTTGATTGTTGAGAAAATGTCGGGGTATAATTAAAGAAAGCGCTCATTACCTATATTTTGATGAAAAAAAAAAAAACAGAATCGTCGATATTGCGATTACCTATCTAACACCATTATCCATACCATCAACAAATAACAAAATGCGTTAAACTGGCAAATAAATCAATTTTTGGCTATTAAACTTTAAAAATAGAATAACCAAACTAATCATAACTGAACTTTATTTTATCAGATGCATTAGTTTGAATTTTAAAAATTGATTCGAAAATAAACATTTTTTATGTGGAAGTTCGCCATTGCGACTGACCGGAGAAATGACCCGAATTACATATGGTTCAAGCCCCAAAGTCTTTCGGATCCTTACGCGACACATGTTCATGGTGCTGCCTGACACAACAGCCTATAATACTGGCGCTTCAGATGTCTGTAAACTTTAGCCATAAACTCCCAAAGCCTGCCTGGCGAGTCGGACATGCAACGCTTCAGATGTCTGTTAACTTTAGCCACAAACTCCCAAAGCCTGCCCTGGCGAGTCGGACCATCCGAGCATATAAACCATATCGGTTTAACTGGGCGGCAGGGATTGAAATGTCATTTTATCTAAACGTCGGGTAAAAATTTCACACAAAACTGGAAGTAATGTCTCCAAAATTACCTAAATAATGTTAATGGGGATGTTTAACCTCAAATCATGTAAACAAACAATCTAACAGAAAAGCAGAACTATTGGTCAATTAAAGTCCGTTATTGGTAACATGAAATCTGATGGGAATGACTTGGCAGATTTTCCACATTTTTCAAAAGGGGGCAACTTTCGGAACTTCCTGTTTGCTTTTCTATAAGCTTTGTCCCACGAAAAAGGGGTCTACTCTTAAAGGAAAGAATTTGCTCCTTAGGAGCAAATTCTTTCGTTTAGAGTTGACCCTCATTGACATGGGAGACTAAAATACGCTTGAAAGAGTTGCCTCCCCTGAAGGTGTATACATTCCACTGAAAGTCTGAAAAAATATATTTGTCACTTAATTGCTCGACTCGACGATTAGTAAAATATTTGGGCGGATTTTTGCGTGTTATTTCGTGATTTTATGGGCCCACCCTTTTAAATTTTGAAACCTTCCTCACAACTGGACAAAAAATGGGCGGGAAAAAGAAACCCAGAAAACCCAATAAGTCTTAACCCTTATCCTGCTGAATATATATATTTAGCCTCAGCAATTGCCGACTGTCAAACATGAAAATTTCTTAACATTACTCACAAGCTGCATGGCAAACAGTGTAGGACCTCATCTCTGTTTGCAAAAGTAGGAGTTGTTATGGGTTAAATATACACTAAAGCCACTTTATAATTGAGTCTCCTGTTGTGCCCATTTCTGTTTGTTTGTTTGATTTGAGGTTTAACGTCACCTTCAACACTGTATAGGTCATTTTGGAGACGTTGCTTCCAATTTTGTGGGACTTTTACCCGTCATTGAGATGAAATGATATCTCAAGCCCTGTCACCCAATGAAACCAATAGGGTTTATAAGTATGGGCGGGCTGCCTCGCATCGCTTTGTATGGGCAGGCTTAGATCCTCTAAGCGCTTAACCAGTACTCGTGTAGTCTGCGTGGTAGCCTGGTGCAGCCCCGATGGGCGGGGGCCGACCATTTCTGTATGCATTGGAATTGCACAGGGAGGGTAAATTACAAGGATTCGTGTCAAAAATACATTGTGTATAAAGAGGTTGTTTTGTGAAAGCAAAATGTAGGACAAAGGGTTAATTCTTTCATGGAGGTTTAAAATATTAGGCAATAGTAATTATATATCAGTTCTCAACAAGCTGTTGTATGATAAGCACTAAATCAAGGCGAGATGCAAAGGACTAAACTCAACCATTATAGATAAAGGTATGCACATGTATGTAATCAGACCGGACAGTCGTCGGCAGTCGCGAGCGGACGACAAAGGCGACCAGCGGAAAGGGGAAGCGTTCCCGACTGCCACCGAGTGTAGGCTGGGAATTTTTTTTTTTTGGTTTTACGGCCCTTTCAAGATTATTTCACTCATATCGAGCCGATCGTTAATCAAAGGTGGGCGAAAACCGGAGTACCCGGAGAAAAATCACCTGACCTTCCGTTGCAGAACATGGCGTCTCACATGTGACCCGAGCGAGGCTCGAACCACAGCGGTGAGAGACCAAATGATCCAGAGTCAGCGCTCTTAACCACTAGGCCACGGAGGCCCGTGTAGGCTGGGAAAATAGTCCCGGACTGAGATCCAAACTTTCGTTCAAGCCCTAAATTCCACTTTCTTTGTAAACAGTGTAGACCCCAATCAGACGGTGCGTTCTGTGGCACCTGCTCTGAGTCTCCATTGCTTGCCAAGCCTCTCACAGCGAACATTCTCTACTGAAATCATATACGCTCATTGGTGATTGATTTTTTACATGACCCGTGGCGTCATGCAGTAGATTTTTGACAATCGCTTAGCTCCGCCCTCTCCTGTGGGTTAACCGGTATTGGATGGTGATGTTAAGTATTGATTACGGTCAGTTTGACATTCTTGTCTCTTGATACACCTATTCTGGTGTAGCGTGTCAGTGTTTTTTGACGTATCTGCTCTTTAATGAACCGACGGGACATGACGTATTGCTAACTTGCTGGGTGCGCGGTTGTAAATTAGATTGTAACAAACAAACTGAAGAAGCCATATGATCATATATACCTGCTGAGCACATACTAGAGTTAAACTATTTTAATTAAATGTAACATCTCCCATTGAAATTGCCAATATATACCTGCTGAGTATATGGTTTGGTTTTAATCCCAGGGTGGTAAATTCCATTTTCCAGTATTTGCCGGTATTTTCCAGTATTTGCCGGTAATCACCGGTAAATGCCACCGGCATGGAAAATATTCATATTTGCCGGCATTTTGCCAACCTTGAATCTGATTGGTTCAAAGTCAGAAATGGGTGTGGCCTAATTGAATATTCAGCAGGAGAAGGGTTAACAACCTAACTGTGCAATAATGTACCGTATTCGCCCTAATTACCGCACATGCTCCTATAAGCGCACACCAAAGCTATTTTTGAAAAGGAAATGCAAAAGCGCACACTTTACAATAATCTCCCCCTGAAGCGCTCATAGTAAATCTATAAAAACTTACCATTATTTCTTCCAACAGTGAAGGCAATGCTTAAGTATCTTTTTCTGTCCCATTAAATATCAGTATGCATCATCTTGGAAGCTGTTGTTTTCGTATCAAATGTGCGCTAATTAGGTAGATTTTTCACCATGATTTTATGACACGATTTTGAAAAAACTAAGCGCACGGTGCGGTAATTAGGGCGAATACGGTATTTGATGCTTACATGCCTAGGAAAAAAGTTCTGCTATGCAGAACATGTTTGCATATGCATATTAGGTTACCGAAAATAAATTACCGTATTATGCATTTTTTTGGTTTGTTTTGGTTTAGCAACCCTTTCAAGAATATTTCACTCAAATGAAGCTGATCATTAACCCTTTTTGTACCAAATGGAACCTTCCTTCTTATATATAGCAGGAATCCATTTCAAAATTTAGGGGTGCCAGGTGGTGTTTTCTTGAAAATTTATTTGGAAAATGACTGAATTTTTTGCAAACAGTGTAGGCCCTGATCAGATGCCACATTCTGTTACCCGATTTGGGGTTTCCGGTACAAAATGGGTTAATCCGGTGGATGAAAACCAGAGTACCCAGAGAAAAAACACCTGACCTTCTGTAACTGATAGTGGCAAACAGTGTAGATCTTGATGAGAGGCTGCATTCTTTGGTGCCTCATCAGGGTCTTCACTGTTTGCTCAGGCCTGTGTGTCCCAATACATTACCATTAATTATGCCTCCCCCGAATTTTTTTTTTTCGGAGAGAAATATTGTTTTTCCCCCGGGCGTCTGTCTGTCCGTCTGCCTGTCACACATTTGTATCCACTCTATAACTTGAAAACCATTCAAGCTATCTTCACGAAACTTCATACAAATATAAATAAGCATAAGACGACGTGCAGTGCGGAAGAACTATAACTCGCATTTATACTTTTTGAATTACCGTATTCGCCCTAATTACCGCACATGCTCCTATAAGCGCACACCTAAGCTAATTTTGGAAAGGAAATGCATAAGCGCACACTTTACAGTAACCTCCCCTAGGAAGCTCTCACAGTAAATTGATAAAAATAACTTACCATTATTTCTTCAACAGTGAAGGCAATGCTTAGTATCCTTTTCCGTCCCATTAAATATCAATATGCATCATCTGGGAAGCTATTGTTTTCTCATCGAGTGTGCGCTAATTAGGTAGATTTTTCACTGTGATTTTTTGACATGGTTTTGAAAAAACTAAGCGCACGGTGCGGTTATTAGGGCGAATACGGTATCTCCCTTGGAAGTTTGTCGGTATGTATACTGTATATGTATGGGCAAATCGTGTCCGGTCAATAACTTTCTTATTTTCAGATGGATTTTAAAATTACTTGGCAGAAATATTAACAACCATAAGATGTGTGGTGCGCATGAGGCAGGTCGGTACCTCAAAGGTCAAGGTCATACTTAGAGGTCAAAGGTCAAAAAAGGGGCCTTTTTTCGTGTTTGGTCAATAACTTTCTTATTTTGAGATGGATTTTAAAATTATTTGGCAGAAATATTAACAACCATGAGACGATGTGTGGTGCACATGAGACAGGTCGGTACCTCAAGGTCAAGGTCATACTTAGAGGTCAAAGGTCCAAAAAGGGGCCTTTTTTTCGTGTTTGGTCAATAACTTTCTTATTTTGAGATGGATTTTCAAATCACTTGGCAGAAATGTTAACCAATCTAAGGCGATGTGTTGTGTGCATGACTTAGGTGGGTACCTCAAAGGTCAAGGTCATACTCATCACGTTAACAATTCCGTGAAATGAAGACCCCCCTACACCCCACTTTACATAGAGAAAACTGGGGTTTACATTGTTTTTTCTTAATTTTGCTCCAAGACATAGGTTGTGGGTACTTGTTAGAACCGCCTCAATGAGGCGGTTCTAACGAGCACCCACAATCTATGTTTGCAGTATTTGTAAGAACAAGAGGGCCATGATGGCCCTGGATCGCTCACCTGATCCTATTGTACAAACGGAATTTTGGGGGGAATATATGGAGTAGAAGACATTTTGAGAAGTAGAAGTCATTTTTGATGAAATGACATCTCAAGCCCTGCCGCCCAATGAAACCAATGGGGTTTAAATGTATTGATGGTTCCACTTGCACCACTTTGCCTAGACAGGCTAAAACCTTCAAAGTGGTTTACCAAAACTCCTGTAGAAGCACCTTGCAGCCAAGGTGGGTGGGGGTCAAAAATTTCAAAACTCATCTGTCTCTAAAAGGAAGCAATTTTATAGGAATGTTCCATGAGTGACCCTCTAACAAAATTGCTAAAAATATTTTGCTTAACTGAGCATGATGGCCACCACAGCTAAAAACCTCAAACCTCATTCCTGTCAAATAATTTCATAATCAATCCACTGGTTAAGGAAAAGAAGTTGTTTAAAGGTTTTGTTCACCAGAGCGGCATAGTTTGAGCAATTTTGGTGGAGGGTCACCCAAGGAACATTCCTGTCAAGTAATTTCAAAATCCATCCACTGGTTAAGGAGAAGAAGTCGTTTAAAGGTTTTTCTATTTTTAGCTCTGGCAGCCATCTTGTTCACCAGAGCAGAATGGTTTGAGCACTTTTTGTAGAGGGTCACCCAAGGAACATTCCTGTGAAGTTATTTCAAAATCCATCTACGGATTAAGGAGAAGAAGTTGTTTAAAGTTTTTTCTATTTTTAGCTCTGGTGGCCATTTTATTCAACCGAGCAGAACGGTTTGAGCAATTGTGGTAGAGGGTCACCGAAGGAACATTCCTGTGAAATAATTTCAAAATCCATCCACTTGTTAAGGAGAAGTCATTTAAAGGTTTTTCTATTTTTAGCTCTGGCGGTCATTTTGTTGACCTGAGCGGAACGGTTTGAGCAATTTTGGTAGAGGGTCACCCAAGGAACATTCTGGTGAAATAATTTCAAAATCCATCCACTGGTGAAGGAGAAAAGTGCGTTTGAAGGTTATTCTATTTTTAGCTCTGGCGGCCATTTTGTTAACCCGAGCTGAACAGTCTGAGCAATTTTGGTGGAGGGCCACCCAAGGAACATTCCTGTTAAGTGATTTCAAAATCCATCCGCTGGCAAAGGAGAAGTCGTTTAAAGGTTTTTCTATTTTAAGCTCTGGCGGCCATTTTGTTCACCCGAGCGGAACAGTATGAGCAATTTTGGTAGAGGGTCACCAAACAAACATTCCTGTGAAATAATTTCAAAATCCATCCACTGGTTATGGAGAAGAAGTCGTTTAAAGGTTTTTCTATTTTTAGCTCTGGCGGCCATTTTGTTCACCCGAGGGGAACAGTATGAGCAATTTTTGTAGAGGTTTACCAAAGGAACATTCCTTCGAAATAATTTCAAAATCCATCCACTGTTTAAGGAGTAGAAGGTGTTTACAGGTTTGTTCTATTTTTAGCTCTGGTGGCCATTTTGTTCACCCTAGCGGAACTGTTTGAGCAATTTTGGTAGAGGATCCCCCAAGGAACATTCCAGTGTAATAATTTCAAAATCAATCCACTGGTTAAGGAGAAAAAGTTGTTTAAAGCTTTTTCTATTTTTAGCTCTGGCGGCCATTTTGTTGACCCGAGCGGAACGGTTTGGGTAATTTTGGTAGAGGGTCACCGAAGGAACATTCCTGTGAAGTAATTTCAAAATCCATCCACTAGTTAAGGAGAAAAAGTCGTTTAAAGCTTTTTCTATTTTTAGCTCTGGCGGCCATTTTGTTCACCCGAGCGGAACGGTTTGAGCAATTTTGGTTGAGGGTCACCCAAGGAACATTCCTGTCAAGTAATTTCGAAATCCATCCACTGGTTAAGGAGAAGAAGTCCTTTAAAGGTTTTTCTATTTTTAGCTCTGGTGGCCATTTTGTTCACCCGAGCGGAATGGTTTGAGCAATTTTGGTAGAGGGGCACACAAGTAACCTTCCTGTGCAATAATTTCAAAATCCATCCACTGGTTAAGGAGAAGAAGTTGTTTTAAGGTTTTTCTATTTTTAGCTCTGGCGGCCATTTTG
This sequence comes from Lucinisca nassula, assembly GCA_963580285.1. Lineage (NCBI taxonomy): Eukaryota > Metazoa > Mollusca > Bivalvia > Lucinida > Lucinidae > Lucinisca > Lucinisca nassula. The sequence continues at coordinate 97,300,397 of OY757019.1, forward strand.
TTCACCCGAGCTGAACGGTTTGAGCAATTTTGGTAGAGGGTCATCCAAGGAACATTCCTGTGAAACAATTTCAAAATCCATCCACTGGTTAAGCAGGAGAAGTCGTTTAAAGAATTTTCTATTTTTAGCTCTGGCGGCCATCTTGTTCACCCGAGCGGAACAGTTTGAGCAATTTTGGTAGAGGATCACCCAAGGAGCATTCCTGTGAAATTAGATCAAAATCTGTCCAGCAGTTTTGGAGGAACAGTTGTTTAAAGCAAAAGTTGACGACGGACGGACGCACGCACGCACGGACGACGGACAAAGACAAAGACTGATCCCAAAAGCTCACCTTGAGCACTTCGAGCTAAAAATATCAAGGATTTTGATCAGAAAATGGCCACTTTGGAGTTGTGAAAAAATGCACTATGTCGCACGGGTTGGTTATCATAATGCTTAGAGGTTAAGGTAAAAAAAGGGGCCTTTTTTCGGGTTTTGTCAATAACTTGCTTATTTTTAGATAGAATTTGAAGTTATTTGGCAAAAGTGTTAACTATCATGAGACGATGTGTTGCATGCATGATTCAGTTTGGTACCTAAAAAGTTCAAGGTCATACATAGAGGTCAAAGGTAAAAAAAGGGGCCTTTTTTCGTGTTTGGTCAATAACTTTCTTATTTTTAGATGGATTTTGAAATTGCTTGGCAGAAATGTTAACCACCATGAGATGTGTTGCATGCATGACCCAGTTTGGTACCTGAAAGGTCAAGGTCATACATAGAGTTTAAAGGTAAAAAGGGGCCTTTTTTGTGTTCTGTCAATAACTTTTTTATTTTTAGATGGATTTTGAAATTGCTTGGCAGAAATGTTAAAAACCACGAGACGATGTGTTGCGTGCATAACCCAAGTTGGTACCTCAAATGTCAAGGTCGTACTAAGAGGTCAAAGGACAAAAAGGGGCCTTTTTAGTGTTCAGTCAATAACTTTCTTATTCCTGGATAGATTGTGAAATTACTTGGCAGAAATGTTAACCATCATGAGATGATGTGTTGCACGCTAGACCTAGGTCAGTACCTCCAAGATCAAGGTCATACTAAGAGTTCAGAGATAAAAAAAAGTTGTTGTTTTTTTTTGTGTCCAGTCAATAACTTTTTTATTTCTGGATGGTCTTTATAACGTAACCATGCAGAAATGTTCACCGTCATTAGACCATGAGCAATGTGCAAGACCAAGGTCCATACCGTCAATGTCAAGATCATACCTAGAGGTCAAAGGTAAAATTAGAAATGCGTCCATAGGACACGGATGCCCCCGCCTGAAAAGTTGTCTATGTTCGTATTCATCTATAGAAAGTTATTGACCGTGTTTAAGTTTTGGAACCTTTTTTCACATTTGACCTCTAAGTATGACCTTGACCTTGGAGGTAATGACCTTGGTTTTGTGTGAGGCAGATTGTCTCATGATGGCCAACATTTCTGCCAAGTAATTTTAAAATCCATCCAGAGATAAGAAAGTCATTGACTCTGTTTAAGTTTCGGACCATTTTTTTTTAACTGTGACCTCTAAGTATGACCTTGACCTTGGAGGTATGGATCTGGGTTTGCATGTGACACATCGTCTCATGATGGTTAACATTTCTTCAAAGTAATTTCAAAATTCATCCAGAAATAAGTAAGTTATTGACTGTGTTTAAGTTTCGGACCCTTTTTTTACCTTTGACCTCTTAAGAATGACCTTGACCTTGGAGGTATGGACCTGGGTTTTGCATGTGACACATCATCTCATGGTGGTTAACATTTCTTGAAAGTAATTTCAAAATCCATCCAGAAATAAGAAAGTTATTGACTGTGTTTAAGTTTCGGACCCTTTTTTTGACCTTTGACCTCTAAGTATGACCTTGAACTTGGAGGTACGGACCAGGGTTTTGCATGTGACATGCCGCCTCATGATGGTTAACATTTCTGCCAAGTAATTTTAAAATCTATCAAGAAATAAGAAAGTTATTGACTGCGTTTAAGTTTCGGACGCACGGACGGACGGACAGGGGCAACGCTATATCCCCTTTCCACCATTCTTCGAATGGCGGGGGCATAAAAAAGGGACAGTCAATAACTTCCTTATTCTTTGATGGATTATGGAATTACTTTGCAGAAATGTTAACCATCATGAGACGATGTGTTGTACCTCAAAGGTCCAGGCCATACTTAGAGGTCAAAGGTAGGCAAGCGGGCCCAGAGGGCCCTGAATCGCTCACCTGAGAATTAGTGTCTCCAGTACATTCTAGGCCCAAGGGCTATAATTTGAACAAACTTGGTAATGGTCCACTAGATGAAGCTTCATACCAAATATCAAAGACCTGGGCCTTCTGGTTTCAGACAAGAAGATTTTTAAAGGTTTTCCCTATATAAGCCTATGAAAAACCAATAGGTCCCAGGGTGGGGGTATTTTTGGCCCCACAGCTATTATTTGAACAATCTTGAAAGAGGTCCACTAGATGAAGCTTGCATTTTTGGCCCCAGGGCTACAATTTGAACAATCTTGGTAGAGGTCCATTAGATTAAGCTTCACACCAAATATCAATGACCTAGCTGGGCCTTGCAGTTTCAGAGAAGAAAAGTTTTAAAGATTTCCCCTACATAAGCTTAGGTAAAACCAAAGGCCCCCTGGGAGGGGCATTTTTGGCCCCAGGGCTATAATTTGAACAATCTTGGTAGAGGTCCACTAGGTGAAGCTTCATACCAAATATCAAAGACCTGGGCCTTGTGGTTTCAGAGAAGATTTTTAAAGGTTTCCCTATATAAGCCTACGAAAAACCAAAGGGTCCAAGGCTGGGGCCGTTTTTAGCCCCAGGGCTATAATTTGAACAATCTTGGTAGGGGTCCACTAGATGAAGCTTCATACCAAATATCAAAGATCTGGGCCTTGTGGTTTCAGAGAAGAAGATTTTTAAAGATTTTCCCTGTATAAGCCTATGTAAAACCAAAGGCCCCCAGGGCGGGGGCATTTTAGGCCCCAAGGCTATAATTTGAACAATCTTAGTAAAGGTCCACCAGGTAAAGCTTCACACCAAATATTAACGACCTGGTCCTTGTGGTTTCAGAGAAGAAGATTTTTTAATGATTTAGCCTATGTAAGCCTATGTAAAACCGTAGGCCCCCGGGGAGGGAGCATTTTGGCCCCCAGGGCTTTAATTTGAACAATCTTGGTAGAGGTCCACTAAATGAAGTTTCACACCAAAATATCAAAGATCTGGGCCTTGCGGTTTCAGAGGAGAAGATTTTTAAAGATTTTCCCTGTATAAGCCTATGTAAAACCAAAGGCCCCCATGGGGCATTTTTGGCCCCAAGGCTATAATTTGAACAATCTTAGCAGAGATCCAGCAGGTAAAGCTTCACACAAAATATTAAAGACGTTGGCCTTGTGGTTTCAGAGAAGATTTTTTAATGATTTTCCCTATAAAAGCCTATGTAAAACCATAGGCCCCCTGGGGCGGGGGCATTTTCGCCCCAAGGGCTATAATTTGAACAATCTTGACAGAGGTCCACTAGATGAAGCTTCACACCAAATATCAAAGATCTGGGCCTTGCGGTTTCAGAGAAGAAGATTTTTAAAGATTTTCCCTGTATAAGCCTATGTAAAACCAAAGGACCCGGGGCGGGGGCATTTTTGGGCCCAAGGCTATAATTTGAACAATCTTAGTAGAGCTCCACCACGTAAAGCTTCACACCAAATATTAAAGACCTGGGCCTTGTGGTTCCAGAGACGAAGATTTTTTAATGATGTTCCCTATATAAGCCTATGTAAAACCAAAGGCCCCCGGGGCGGGGCATTTTGGCCCCCAGGGGCCGAGGGCTATAATTTGAACAATCTTGGTAGAGGTCCACTAGATGAAGCTAACGGGTCTCCGTGGCCTAGTGGTTAAGAGCGCTGACTCTTGATCATTAGGTCTCTCACCGCTGTGGTTCGAGCCTCGCTCGGGTCACATGCCCGACGCCAAGTTCTGCAACGGAAGGTCAGGTGGTTTTTCTCCGGGTAATCCGGTTTTCGCCCACCTCTGATTAACGATCAGCTCGATATGAGTGAAATAATCTTGAACAAGCGGTAAAACCAAAAACAAAACAAGAGGGCCGTGATGGCCCTGGATCGCTCACCTGATCCATACTGTAACAAGTGGGCCCCAGAGAGGGCCATTATTGGCCCCAGGGCTTTAATGTGCATAATGTTGAGGGAGGTCTTAAAGGTGAAGCTTCATACCAAACATCAACAAAGGCTATAATTTGAACAATCTTGGCAAAGGTCCACTAGATGAAGCTACACATCAAATATCAAAGACCTGGGCCTTGCGGTTTCAGAGAAGAAGATTTTTTTTAAAGATATTCCCAACATAAGCCTATGCAAAACCAAATGGCCCCGGGGCTATATAAATCTATGTAAAACCAAAGGGCCCTGGGGTGGGGGCATTTGTGGCCCCAGGGCTATAATTTGAACAATCTTGGTAGAGGTCCATTAGATGAAGCTTCAAACCAAATTTCAAAGTCCTGGGCCTTGTGGTTTCAGAGAAGAAGATTTTTAAAGGTTATCCCTATATAAGCCTATGTAAAACCAAAGGGCCCCGGGGCGGGGCCACTCTTGGCCCCAGCACTATAATTTGAATCATCTTGGTAGGGGTCCTTTAGAAGAAGCTTCATACCAAATATAAAAGACCTATATATAGGACTTGTGGTTTCAGAGAAGATTTTTAAAGATTTTCCCTATATAAGTCTATGTAAAACCAAAAGGCCCCGGAGCAGGGGCATTTTTGGCCCAAGGGCTATAATTTGATAATTTGAACAATCTTGGTAGGGGTCCACTAGATGAAGCTTCATACCAACTAGACAAAAGTGCCCAGTGGGGCATGTATACCCCTGGCCAGTGCCATCACCTCAGCTGAAACAAGAACTACAAAGGGAAATAACTCTAAAAGGCCTGACCCCTTGGCCCTTATTTTCTTTCCCACAATACAACTAGTCATACTGATCATGTGTGCAAAATTTCAAGTTTCTATGTGAAGCAGTTCCTGAGATATCTTTGACACAAAATAATTGTTTACGGACAGACAGACGGAAAAGACAACAAGAGGGCCATGATGGCCCTGGATCGCTCACCTGATCCATAGTGTAACAAGTGGGCCCCAGAGAGGGCCATTATTGGCCCCAGGGCTTTAATGTACATAATGTTGAGGGAGGTCTTAAAGGTGAAGCTTCATACCAAACATCAACAAAGGCTAAAATTTGAACAATCTTGTCAAAGGTCCACTAGATGAAGCTACACATCAAATATCAAAGACCTGGGCCTAGCGGTTTCAGAGAAGAAGATTTTTAAAGATTTTGCCTATATAAGCCTATGTAAAATCAAAGGGCCCCGGGACAGGGGCATTTTTTGCCCCAGCACTATAGTTTGAACAATCTTGGTAGGGGTCCACTAGATGAAGCTTCATACCAAATATCAAAGTTCTGGGCCTTGTGGTTTCAGAGAAGAAGATTTTTAAAGATTTTCCCTATATAAGCCTATGTAAAACCAAAGGGCCCCGTGGCAGGGGGGGATTTTTTGTCCCAGCACTATAATTTGAACAATCTTGGTAGGGGTCCACTAGACGAAGCTTCATACCAAATATCAAAGTCCTGGGCCTTGTGGTTTCAGAGAAGAAGATTTTTAAAGATTTTCCCTATATAAGCCTATGTAAAACCAAAGGGCCCCGGGGCAGGGGCATTTTTGGCCCCAGCACTAAAATTGGAACAATCTTGGTAGGGGTCCACTAGATGAAGCTTCATACCAAATATCAAAGTCCTGGGCCTTGTGGTTTTAGAGAAGAAAATTTTTAAAGATTTTCCCTATATAAGCCTATGTAAAACCAAAGGGCCCCGTGGCGGGGGCATTTTTGGCCCCAGCACTATAATTTGAACAATCTTGGTAGGGGTCCACTAGATGAAGCTTCATACCAAATATATAAGACCTGGGCCTTGTGGTTTCAGAGAAGAAGATTTTTAAAAATTTTCCCTATATAAGCCAATGTAAAAGCAAAGGGCCCCGTGGCGGGGGCATTTTTGTCCCAGCACTAAAATTTGAACAATCTTGGTAGGGGTCCACTAGATGAAGCTTCATACCAAATATCAAAGTCCTGGGCCTTGTGGTTTCAGAAAAGAAAATTTTTAAAGATTTTCCCTATATAAGCCCATGTAAAACCAAAGGGCCCCGTGGCGGGGGCATTTTTTGTCCCAGCACTAAAATTTGAACAATCTTGGTAGGGGTCCACTAGATGAAGCTTCATACCAAATATCAAAGACCTGGGCCTTGTGGTTTCAGAGAAGAAGATTTTTTAAGATTTTCCCTATATAAGCCTATGTAAAACCAAAGGGCCCCGGGGCGGGGGCATTTTTGGCCCCAGCACTGTAATTTGAACAATCTTGGTAGGGGTCAACTAGATGAAGCTTCATACCAAATATCAAAGACCTGGGCCTTGTGGTTTCAGAGAAGAAGATTTTTAAAGATTTTCCCTATATAAGCCAATGTAAAACCAAAGGGCCCCGTGGCGGGGGCATTTTTTGTCCCAGCACTATAATTTGAACAATCTTGGTAGGGGTCCACTAGATGAAGCTTCATACCAAATATCAAAGTCCTGGGCCTTGTGGTTTCAGAGTAGAAGATTTTTGAAGATTTTCCCTATATAAGCCTATGTAAAACCAAAGGGCCCTGGGGCGGGGGCATTTTTGGCCCCAGCACTATAATTTGAACAATCTTGGTAGGGGTCCACTAGATGAAGCTTCATACCAAATATCAAAGACCTGGGCCTTGTGGTTTCAGAGAAGAAGATTTTTAAAGATTTTCCCTATATAAGCCAATGTAAAACCAAAGGGCCCCGTGGCGGGGGCATTTTTCGTCCCAGCACTCAAATTTGAACAATCTTGGTAGGGGTCCACTAGATGAAGCTTCATACCAAATATCAAAGTCCTGGGCCTTGTGGTTTCAGAGAAGAAGATTTTTAAAGATTTTCCCTATATAAGCCTATGTAAAACCAAAGGGCCCCCGTGCGGGGGCATTTTTGGCCCCAGCACTATAATTTGAACAATCTTGGTAGGGGTCCACTAGATGAAGCTTCATACCAAATAACAAAGACCTGGGCCTTGTGGTTTCAGAGAAGAAGATTTTTTAAGTTTTTGGTGAAAAAAATCTGTTTTTGGCTCCTGTGACCTAGATGTGCAACGGACCGGAACCATTTGACCCATATTCAAACTTGACCGAGATATTGTCATGATGATCATTCTGAGCAAGTTTGATTAAGATTGGACCAAAATTGTGGCCCCTAGGGTGTTCACAAGGTTTTTATATGATTTGACCCGCTGACCTACTTTTTAACCCGATATGACCCATATTCGAACTGGACTGAAATATTGTCACAATGGTCATTCTGAGCAAGTTTCATGATAATTGGACCAAAACAGTGGCCTTCAGAGTGTTCACAAGGTTTTTCTATGATTTGACCTACTGACCTACTTTTTGACCGGACATGACCCATATTCGAACTTGACCAAGATATTGTCATGATGATCATTCTGAGCAAGTTTGATTATGATTGGACCAAAATTGTGGCCTCTAGGGTGTTCACAAGGTTTTTCTATGATTTGACCCGCTGACCTACTTTTTAAGCCGACATGATCCATATTCAAACTTCACTAAAATATTGTCACAATGATCATTCTGAGCAAGTTTGATGATGATTGGACCAAAATTGTGGCCTCTCGAGTGTTCACAAGGTTTTTCTATGATTTGACCTACTGACCTACTTTTTTACCCGACATGACCCAAATTCGAACTTGACCGAGATATTGTCATGATTATCATTCTGAGCAAGTTTGATGATAATTGGACCAAAACTGTGGCCTCTAGTGTGTTCACAAGAAAAAGTTTACGCACGACGGACGACGGACGACGCACGACGACGCCGGACATCTTACTGTCACAAAAGCTCACCATGACCTTCGGTCAGGTGAGCTAAAAACTATATACAGTTCAACCTGTATTAAGCAAGTGCCTAAGGGATAGTCAAAATATGCTTGCTTAAGACAGGTTCTTGCTTAATACAGGTGAAATTTAACACATCTGCCTTTCTTGGGAACTGAATGCCTGCTTGCTTAAGACAGGTTGCTTGCTTAATAGAGGTGGCCACTAAGACAGGTTTTACTGTACCCCCATTGCATACTTCGTATGCCGGGGGTATAAATATCAAAGTCCTGGGCCTTGCGGTTTCAGGGAAGAAGATTTTTAAAGATTTTCCCTATATAAGCCTATGTAAAACCAAAGGGCCCCGGGCGGGGGCATTTTTTGCCCCAGCACTATAATTTGAACAATCTTGGTAGGGATCAACTAGATGAAGCTTCATACCAAATATCAAAGTCCTGGGCCTTGCGGTTTCAGAGAAGAAGATTTTTAAAAATTTTCCCTATATAAGCCTATGTAAAACCAAAGGGCCCCGGGGCGGGGACATTTTTGGCCTCAGCACTATAATTTGAATAATCTTGGAAGGGGTCCTTTATATGAAGCTTCATACCAGATATAAAAGACCTAGGCCTTGTTGTTTCAGAGAAGAAGATTTTTAAAAGATTTTCCCTATATAAGTCTACGTAAAACCAAAGGGCCCCCGGGGCGGGGGCATTTTTGGCCCAAGGGCTATAATTTGAACAATCTTGGTAGAGGTCCATTTGATCAAGCTTCATTCTAAATATCAAAGTCCTGGGCCTTGCGGTTTCAGAGAAGAAGATTTGTAAAGATTTTGCCTATATAAGCAGGGTTCGCGCTAGGATTTTTTTTTCTTTCGCCATCACTTTCGCCAATTTAATTTTTTTTTTAGCCAAAATCTTAAAACCTGAGCCAGTTGAAGAAACTTCTTCGCAAAGTGCAGAACATTGATAAAAAAGATCTGCTCTACAATTTTCTTTGGCACTTAAAGGGTTGAAGCTTAAATGCACAGACTGTCCTTTTGTGGCCTTTATGGACGTGTGTAATGGGCTGTAGGTGCGCCTAAAGACCCCAGGTTTTTTATCAAAACAACACGGTCACACGTCAGCGGCATTACCTTCTCTCCCTAAAATGCAACAAAACCTTGCTTAAATGCTTTTGTTTTTGCTCCAACAAGTTAGCGTTGTTAGGTCATGGAGGCTGCCATTTTGGTTGATCACATGATCACATTACCGTAAAAATTCGGCTATAAGACGAGGATTTTTCCCTCAAAAATGAGCCCCAAAAATGGCCCCGTCTTATAGCCGAGGTCATGGACTGCATGCTTTTTTTCCGGCAATGTCCGGCGAAGACCAGACGGAAACAGCCGATCGGTGAATTTTGAATTGATATAAAGCGCCGCCCACAAACCACCGCTACCATTTAGCTGCACAGGATTGGTAAATGACGTCATCCGACACCAGCATCTCAACACGTATTTAATGTCATTGTGTGTAACTATTTCATAAAAAAAACGTTAGGAACAGGGTAGAAAATATTTTCTCGATAGCTAAACGGTTGTAAATAGAGGTGGATAGAAAACCAGCGCTTTGCACAGCTTCCGAATTATCCCCAGAAGCTCCGTGTCAATAACCAACAACAGCGTTCAACTTTTCCGGCTCAGCGTCTGCTATTTGGCGCCAAAACATAACCATACATGACATCGTAGAAAAGTCCATTTTTATTACCGTTAGATGTAGCTAATTGTCGGAGGAGCGATTAAATCATTTTCACATTGATTGTGGATTAAATTTTATGATTAACATAACTTGACCATATTTTCACACCTTATCGACACGCACCACAGGGTGGCAATTAAAAGGGATTAACAATAGTGTCATACTTGAACCGTAATAAATACACAAATGGTTTGTCTTTGAACTGACAGTGCAGCAATTATTGCGATTTACTTAATCAAATAGTTTTACCGGATTTAAGGACTCAAAAAGACTGACAATTATAGACGATTTTATTTGCACTTGTCCGACCGGGCGTCATAAGGTCAAAGTGCAGTTGCCCGGTCAGCCGGGAAACGGATTTGTCAGTCATGTCGTCTATTAAATAGGTGGAAGAAAAGGTGTAAAATACACGTTTCAGTAAACGGCTTAAGTCGGCAATAACCGGGATGGGACTTCTTTTTCTTTTTTATAGTTGTTTTTCGCCACTAGTTTTCGCCAAATGACACAGATTTGCGCCAGATTTATTTTCTTTTCGCATTTGGCGACTTTGGCGACCGCTAGTGCGAACCCTGATAAGCCTATGTAAAACCAAAGGGCCCCGGGACAGGGGCATTTTTTGCCCCAGCACTATAATTTGAACAATCTTGGTAGGGGTCCACTAGATGAAGCTTCATACCAAATATCAAAGTCCTGGGCCTTGTGGTTTCAGAGAAGAAGATTTTTAAAGATTTTCCCTATATAAGCCTATGTAAAACCAAAGGGCCCCAGGGCGGGGGCATTTTTGGCCCCAGCACTATAATTTGAACATTCTAGGTAGGGGTCCACTAGATGAAGCTTCATACCAAATATCAAAGCCCTAGGCCTTGTGGTTTCAGAGAAGAAGATTTTTAAAGATTTTCCCTATATAAGCCAATGTAAAACCAAAGGGCCCCGTGGCGGGGGCATTTTTTGTCCCAGCACTATAATGTGAACAATCTTGGTAGGGGTCCACTAGATGAAAGCTTCATACCAAATATCAAAGTCCTGGGCCTTGTGGTTTCAGAGAAGAAGATTTTTAAAGATTTTCCCTATATATAAGCCTATGTAAAACCAAAGGGCCCCGGGGCGGGGGCATTTTTGGCCCCAGCATTATAATTTGAACAATCTTGGTAGGGGTCGACTAGATGAAGCTTCATACCAAATATCAAAGACCTGGGCCTTGTGGTTTCAGAGAAGAAGATTTTTTAAGTTTTTGGAGAAAAAACCTATTTTTGGCTCCTATGACCTAGATGTGCAACGGACCGGAACCATTTGAACAACTTTGAAAGGGGACCACCTAAGGATCATTCCTGTGAAGTTTGGTCAAAATCCGATCAGTGGTTTAGGAGGAGATGTCGTTTAAAGGAACTGTTTACGCACGCACGGACGCGCACACGACGGACAAAAAGTAGTCCCAAAAGCTCACCTCGTCACTACGTGACGGTGAGCTAATAAAAAAAAAAAAAAATAGAAATGTGTCAATACAACACAAATGCCCCCGCCCAGGGACCTACCTCACCCCCCACCCCATCACCTTAAGGTCATGTGGCAGGGGCGGGGCTGGGTTATGGCTGAATGAAACTTCTGACATGTATCTATCATCATTCCAAATATGTAGCAAATCCATCACATGGTTCAAGAAATATGAGCTCTCAAAAAATATAATATAAACAAGGCAACGCAAGCGTAGCATCCCCTCGCAACTGCATACCATTCATTAACATGAAAATCCAATCTGAATATGTTAGACCATTGTGACCTTGACCTTTGACCCCTGACCTTGAAATTCAATAAGGTTCATCCTCTGTACATGGTGAACATTTGTGGAAGGTTTGATGCTTCTACGATGAATACTGTGTCATCTATCCTGCTCACAAGGTTTTCAAGGTCAAGTCCATTGTGACCTTGACCTTTGACCCCTGACCTTGAAATTCAATAGGGTTCATCCTCTGTACATGGTGAACATTTGTGGAAGGTTTGATGCTTCTACGATGAATACTGTGTCTTCTATCCTGCTCACAGGGTTTTCAAGGTCAAGTCCATTGTGACCTTGACCTTTGACCCCTGACCTTGAAATTCAATAGGGTTCATCCTTTGTACATGGTGAACATTTGTGGAAGGATTGATGCTTCTATGATGAATACTGTGTCTTCTATCCTGCTCACAAGGTTTTCAAGGTCAAGTCCATTGTGACCTTGACCTTTGACCTTGAAATTCAATAGGGTTCATCCTCTGTACATGGTGAACATTTGTGGAAGGTTTGATGCTTCTACGATGAATACTGTATCTTCTATCCTGCTCACAAGGTTTTCAAGGTCAAGTCCATTGTGACCTTGACCTTTGACCCCTGACCTTGAAATTCAATAGGGTTCATCCTCTGTACATGGTGAACATTTGTGGAAGGTTTGATGCTTCTACGATGAATACTGTGTCTTCTATCCTGCTCACAAGGTTTTCAAGGTCAAGTCCATTGTGACCTTGACCTTTGACCCCTGACCTTGAAATTCAATAGGATTCATCCTCTGTACATGGTGAACATTTGTGGAAGGTTTGATGCTTCTACGATGAATACTGTGTCTTCTATCCTGCTCACAAGGTTTTCAATGTCAAGTCCATTGTGACCTTGACCTTTGACCCCTGACCTTGAAATTCAATAGGGTTCATCCTCTGTACATGGTGAACATTTGTGGAAGGTTTGATGCTTCTACAATGAATACTGTGTCTTCTATCCTGCTCACAAGGTTTTCAAGGTCAAGTCCATTGTGACCTTGACCTTTGACCCCTGACCTTGAAATTCAATAGGGTTCATCCTCTGTACATGGTGAACATTTGTGGAAGGTTTGATGCTTCTACGATGAATACTGTGTCTTCTATCCTGCTCACAAGGTTTTCAAGGTCAAGTCCATTGTGACCTTGACCTTTGACCCCTGACCTTGAAATTCAATAGGGTTCATCCTCTATACATGGTGAACATTTGTGGAAGGTTTGATGCTTCTACGATGAATACTGTGTCTTCTATCCTGCTCACAAGGTTCCGGACAGACACACACACACACACACACACACAGACACACACACACACTAACACACGGACGCACGGCACCGATGCTATATCCCCATTCGCAACGTTGTTGCGAGGGGATAACAAGGCATCGCATGCGATACAAATTCCCTTGCACTAGACAACTTGCTTGAGATATTATCATATGCAACATTTGTGTAAAGTTTGTTTAAAAATCGATCAATAAATGTACGTTCTAGAGTGATGACAATGTTTCTCTAAAAACAGCCATAGTGACCTTCATTTGAGGCCATGATCACGAAAGTAGATCTTGCTCAAGATATTATCATTTATAAGCATCTTTTGTGTGAAGTTTTATTAAAATCTGTTAATAAATGTAGGTGGTAGAGCGATGACAAAAATTTTCTAAAAATAGCCACAGTGACCTTGACCTTGAGGTAATGACCTTGAAAGTCAAAGCAACTCAAGATATTATCATAAGAAACATTTGTGTGAAATTCTATTAAAATCCATCAATAAATGTAGGCGCTAGAGCGATGACAAAGTTTTTCTAAAAATAGCCACAGAGACCTTGACCTTGAAAGTCAAAATAGCTTGAGATATTGTCATAAGGAACATTTGTGTGAAGTTATATTGAAATTGGTGAAAAAATGTAAGTGCTAGAGCAATGACAAAGTTTTTCTAAAAATAGCCACAGTAACCTTGACCTTGAAAGTGGAACTCGCTAGAGATATTGTTATAAGGAACATTTGTGTGAAGTAATATTGAAATTGGTGAAAAAATGTAAGCGCTAGAGCAATGACAAAGTTTTTCTAAAAATAGCCACAGTGACCTTGACATTGAGAGTCGAACTCGTTCGAGGTATTGCCATAAGGAACATTTTTGTGAAGTTATATTGAAATCAGTGAAGAAATGTAGGCACTAGAGCAATGACAAAATAGCCATAGTGACCTTGACCTTGAAAGTCAAAATGGCTAGAGATATTGTCATAAGGAACATTTGTGTGAAGTTATATTGAAATCCGTGAAGAAATGTAAGCGCTAGAGGGATGACAAAGTTTTTCTAAAAATAGCCACAGTGACTTTGACCTTGAAAGTGGAACTCGCTAGAGATATTGTCATAAGGAACATTTGTGTGAAGTTATATTGAAATTGGTCAAGAAATGTAAGCGCTAGAGCGATGACAAAGTTTTTCTAAAAATAGCCACAGTGACCTTGACCTTGAGGTGATGACCTTGAAAGTCGAACTCGCTCAAGATAATATCATAAGGAACATTTGTGTGAAGTTATATTAAAATCAGTGAAAGAAATATAGGCGCTAGAGCGATGACAAAGTTTTTCTAAAAATAGCCATAGTGACCTTGACCTTGAGGCCATGACCTTGAAAGTCGAACTTGCTCGAGATATTTTTACAAGGAACATTTGTGTGAAGTTATATTGAAATTGGTGGTACAAATACCTTAACCAAAGTCTTAAAAATTAAAAATTTCTAAGTCTGTGACCTTGACGTCATGGGTATGGGTGGGGGTATTGCTGAATAAACCATTGGACCTATATGTATCATCAAAGTAAATATAAACCAAATCCATTGTATGGTTATGAAAATATGAGCTCAAGTTCTACCTGGTACAAATACCTTAACCTGGGTCTTAAACATTAAAAATTTCTAAGTTCGTGACCTTGACCTTGAGGTCATGGGTATGGGTGGGGGTATTGCTGAATAAAACTTTGGACCTATATCTATCATCATACTAAATATAAATCAAATTCATTGTATGGTTTTGAAAATATGATCTCAAGTTCTACGTGGTACAAATACCTTAACCTGGGTCTTAAACGTTAGAAATTTCTAAGTTCGTGACCTTGACCTTGAGGTCATGGGTATGGGTGGGGGTATTGCTGAATAAAACTTTGGACCTATATCTATCATCATACTAAATATAAACCAAATCTATTGTATGGTTTGGAAAATAAGAGCTCAAGTTCTACCTTGTACAAAAACCTTTACCTGAGTCTAACAGGATTACGTACGTACGTACACACATTCGTACAGAAGGAAGTACATTCGGACAACCGTACGCACATACCCGCGTACGGAAAACCGAAAAACTCCATGCCCCCGGCATCATCCGATACGGGGGCATAAAAAACAAACTAGATGAAGCTTCAAATCAAATATCGAAGAACTGGGCCTTGCGGTTTCAGAGAAGAAGATTTTTCAAGTTTTCGTTTAAAAAATCTATTTTTAGCTCCTGTGACCTAGATGTGCAATGGACCGGAA
The DNA here is from genome assembly GCA_963580285.1 of Lucinisca nassula. Lineage (NCBI taxonomy): Eukaryota > Metazoa > Mollusca > Bivalvia > Lucinida > Lucinidae > Lucinisca > Lucinisca nassula. The sequence goes on from OY757019.1 coordinate 97,315,404, forward strand.
CGATTTGAACAACTTTGAAAGGGGCCCACCTAAGGATCATTCCTGTGAAGTTAGGTCAAAATCCAATCAGTGGTTTAGGAGGAGATGTTATTTGAAGAAAAAGTATACGCACACACACATGCACACACGCCCGCACACACGCAATGACGACGGACGAAAAGTGATCACAAAAGCTCACCTTGTCACTACGTGACAGGTGAGCTAAAAAGGGCTTTTTTTTTGTGTACAGCCAATAACTTTTTATTTTTCTACGAACATTTTTAAAGTTACTTTGCAGAAATGTTCATCTTCATTAGATGATGTGTTGCACACAAGATCCAGCTCAATACCTCCAATGTCAAGGTTATACTTATGGGTCAAAAACGGGGGAGACATCTGTGTTGAGATGAAATGACATCTCAAGACCTGTTGCCCAATGAAACCATTAGGGTTTATATGCGTGGGCGGACCAACTTGCACCGCTTTGCCTTGGCTGAATTAGATCCACTAAGCAGTTTACCAGTACATGTGTGCGGCCGGTTTCAGCTCTGCGTGGAAGCATGGTGCAGACCATCTATTTCTTCAAGCCCCAATGGGCGGGGGCCGAAAATAAATTTGGAAGAAAACACAACCTGACACCCCTAAATTTTGAAATGGACTTCTGCAATATGATTCCATTTGGTAATAATAACAAGAGTATCGCATGGGGGTGCCAATGCTCAGCTGCAGTTTCTTTTAGAAATCAAAAATTCTAAGTCGAAAAAGGGGCATAACTGTGCCAAAAATATTTTGATGGTTACTTCACATATTGGTATGAGTTCCCCTTTTCATAATGAAAAACTAGTCCGAGTTTCAAGTTAATGTGTTCAGTAATGACAGAGATATAACAAAATGTCCAAGTTTTTGTACGATGACCACGACAACGACGCCAGAGCTATGACAATACCTTGTGGTTTTCTTCGAAAACAGCCAAGCTAAAAAGGGTTAACAGAGGTGTAAAATTTCCCTCAAACTTACTCGCCCTTATCGCCTAAACTTTTCATTTAGGTGCTAAAAATGAAGAAAAAGTAAGGTCAGTTTTGAAAACCTTACTCGCCCTGACTAAAAACTAACTCGCAAATGCGAGCGGGCGAGTGGAATTTTACACCCCTGGTTAAAGTTGCCCTGCCATGGCAGCTTGAACAATCAAAGAAGAGGGCCACAGAAGGATCATTGCTTCAAATTACTTTGAAATCAGATCATTTGTTTTTGACAAGAAGATGATTTTTAGCTCGGCTGTTTGCGAAGAAAACCACGAGGTATTGTCATAGCTCTGGCATTGTCTGAGTAGTCGTCTGCGTCGTCGTAGTCGTGCAAAAACTTGGACATTTTGTAAAATCTCTGTCATTACTGAACATATTTACTTGAAACTCAGATTAGTTGTCTATTATGAAAAGGGGAACTCATACCAATACGTGAGGTAACCCTAAAATATTTTTGGCACGATTATGCCCCTTTCAAGAATTTTTGCAGCCGAGCGTTGGCACCCGCATGTGGTGCTCATGCTTAAAGTTTTTCCACAGCAATATGAAGTGATGACAGGATTTCATAAACACTAAGAGGCCCATTGGGCCACTACGCTTACCAGAGGTCATGTGGTTTATACCATATACAGGCAAGGTGCCCATCTTGGTCATGTGACAACAGTACCACAAATAATGTTTAATTGTCTCACCCCCCTAGAGGCTTTTCATGTAATTTGGTTTCAATCAGCACAGCTCTTTTACTGGAGCAGGCTTTCAAGTGACTCCTGGTGAAAAAGTAGGAGAAAAGTAGGAGCCTTAGATATCAAAAAGTAGGAGAAAAGTAGGAAAAAAGTAGGAACCTGATATAAAAAAGTAGGAGCTAATAGACATGAATGTACCTTCATATGTCATACATTTTACCAGTTTTTCATTTTGGGCAGTTTTATTTGTGCATTTGAGTCTAATGTTTTTACATCAAAGTTAGCAGGCACCTGTAAAATGTTAGTGGCTAACCCATCTGGTACAGTTATTCATGACTGCAGCCTGAACTTCCAATGCTTTTGTCAAGAGTTTACCACTGGCAGATATCTGTACCTAGATATTGACACATGTCAAAGAATTAATGAATTTTGAAAATTTACATTTGTGAGAAGCATCAGCTACAAGATGTCCAGGTGAAGGCATCATAGCACTGCTACAATGAATTTCTGTCATGCAAACTAAGACAGCATTTTAGATGCTCACTGAAGTCAAGGCTTTAAAATATTGCTGGAATGAATTTCTGTCATGCTAAACAGAGCTCTAGTTGGTCACCCAAGACATCAAAGCACTGGTGCAATGAATTTCTGTCAAGCTAAACAAGACAGAGCTCTAGTTGGTCACTTCAGTCATCACAGCATTGCTGCAATGAATTTCTGTCATGCTAAACAAGACAGAGCTCTAGTTGGTCACTTCAGTCATCACAGCATTGCTGAAATAAATTTTTGTCGTACTAAACAAGACAGAGCTCCAGTTGGTCACTCCAGTCATCACAGCACTGCTGCAATAAATTTCTGTCATGCTAGACAAGAAAGATCTCCTGCTGGTCGATCACTGCAGTTAAGATATTGCATTGCTGCTGCTTTGCATTCCTGTCATCCTCCATAAGACAGATCTCAGATTTTTCACTGCAATTAAGGCATCATAGCAATGCTTCAATGTTTTTTCTGTCAAGTTAAACAAGACACAGCTCTATTTGGTCACTTCAATTAAGGCAACACAGCACTGCTGCAATGAATTCCTTTCATGCTAAACAAGACGGAACTCTAGTTGGTCACTTCAATTAAGGCAACACAGCACTGCTGTAAAGAATTCCTGCCATGCTCAACAAGACAGAACTCTAGTTGGTCACTTCACTTAAGGCACTACAGCATTGCTGCAATGAATTCCTGTCATGCTCAATAAGACAGAACTCTAAATGGTCATTGCAGTAAAAGGCATCAAATCATGGCAAATATGAATTACTTTCATACTTATCAAGACAATAATTCTAGTTGGTCACTGTATTTAAAGTAAATTTAAGCAGCACTACTGCAATTAATTTCTGTCATGCTCAATAAGACAGAACTCTAAATGGTCATTGCAGTTAAAGGCATCAAAGCATGGCAAATATGAATTACTTTCACACTTATCAAGACAATAATTCTAGTTGCTCACTGCATTCAAGGCAAATTTAAGCAGCACTACTGCAATGAATTTCTGCAATGCTCAAAAAGTCAGAGCTCTAGTTGGTAACACAGTTAAGGTACCACAGAAGTGCTGCAATAAATTGATGCCAGGCCCAACAAGACAGAACCCTAGTGGGTAACTGCAGTTAAGGCATCACAGTACTGCTGCAGTGTATCCATTTCATGCTCAAGACAGAACTCTAGTTGGTCACTGCAGTCATGGCACCACAGCATTGCTGCAATGAATTTCTGTCTTGCTCAACAAGACTGAGCTCCAGTGGGTCTCTGCAGTTTAGTCATCAGAGCACTGCTGTAATGCATTTCTGTCATGTTCAACAAGACATAGCTCTAGATGGTAACCACAGTTAAGGCATCACAGCATGGCTGCTACAATGAATTTCTATCAAGCTAAAAAAGACAGAACTCTAATTTGTCACTGCAGATAAGGCATCACAGCACTAAGGAAATGAATTCCTCTTGTGCTAAAGACTAGAGATCTAGTTGATCACTGCAGTTAAGGTGTCAAAGCATTGCTGCAATGAACTCCTGTCATGCTAACAAGACGGAGCTCTAGTAAGGCATCAAAGACATGGTATCAAAAACATTGCTGCTATGAACTGCTGATCAGTTAAGGCCTCAAAACACTGCTGCAATGAATTCCTCGCATGCTTACCAAAACATAGCTCTAGCTGATCACTGCAGTTAAGAAATCAAAGCACTGCTGCTATGAACTCCTGCCATGCTTACAAAAACATAGCTCTAGCTGATCACTGCAGTTAAGAAATCAAACCAGTGCTGCTATGAACTCCTGCCATGCTTACCAAAACATAGCTCTAGCTGATCACTGCAGTTAAGAAATCAAACCACTTCTGCTATGAAATCCTGCCATGCTTACCAAAACATAGCTCTAGCTGATCACTGCAGTTAAGCAATCAAACCACTGCTGCTAAGAACTCCTGCCATGCTTACTAAAACATAGCTCTAGCTGATCACTGCAGTTAAGAAATCAAAGCACTGCTGCTAAGAACTCCTGCCATGCTTACTAAAACATAGGTCTAGCTGAGCACTGCAGTTAAGAAATCAAACCACTGCTGCTATGAACTCCTGCCTTGCTTACCAAAACATAGCTCTAGCTGATCACTGCAGTTAAGAAATCAAACCACTGTTGCTATGAACTCCTGCCTTGCTTACCAAAACATAGCTCTAGCTGATCACTGCAGTTAGGAAATCAAACCACTGCTGCTATGAACTCCTGCCATGCTTACCAAGACAGAGTTCTAGCTGAGTAATGCAGCTGAGGCATCAAAGTATTGCTGCAATGAATTTTTGTCATGCTAAACAAGACAAAGCTCAAGCTGGCTACTGCAGTTAAGGCATTGCTGCACTGCTGAAGTGAATGTTTGTCATGCTAACAAGACAGAGTTAGAGCTGGTCACTGCAGTTAAGGAATCACTGGACTGCTGCAATGAATTTCTGTAATGCTAAACAAGACAGAACAGTTTGTCACAGCAGTTAGGGCATCAAAGCATTGCTGTAGTGAATTTTCTACCATTCTCAGCAAGACAGAGCTCCAGTTGGTCATTTAGTTAAAACATCACTACACTACTGACTGCAAAAATTCTTGTCACGTTCAACAAGACAAAACTGTAGATGGTCATTTCAGTTTTGCTTTACATCAACATATTCCAATTAGTGGTACAGCTAAAAACAGCAGATGAATGTCGAGGATCATCAGTACATTTGTCATGTAACAAAATGCATTCTACAAACAGTTTGAGATACAATTTATACTTTTAAATGCTTAATTTGTTTATTTATTTATTTTGGATCTTAGTTTTTGGACAAATCAAAAAAGTAGGAGAAGTAGGAGTTTTTCTGGAAAAAGTAGGAACAAAGTAGGAAGAGACCCAAAAAGTAGGAAAAGTAGGAAAAAGTAGGAAAAAGTAGGACTACTTGAAAGCCTGCTGGAGACGTAAATAAAAATACTGAATCTGAGCCATCCAAGACAAAGGTCAGTAATGACCTTGACCTTTGGAATTGATAAAATTCCATTCAGCTAACTGCAAATATCATTTTTGATGTCACAGCCTACCAGGCAATCAGAAATATCCACCACTTTGCCATTTTTCCATACAAATGTCTAAGTGACCAAATTGGACCTTGACATAAAACAGGTCAAGGTCAACCAAAGGTCATCATTTGAACAAACTTGGTAGGGCCAGAGACCCTGATGCTGCATACCAAGTTCCAAGATCATCGGCCATTCGGTTCTTGAGAAGAAGATTTTTAAAGGTTTTTACCATATGTGGGCATGACTGCCCATATTGGTCATGTGACCCAGTCCTCACGAACAAACATTGGTTCCCTCATTCCATAGAGGCTCCACATGTAATTTGGTTTCAATTGGCCTTGTAGTTTAAGTGAAGAAAGATAAAAATACTGAATCCGAGGCGTCCTGGACAAAGGTCGGTAAATGACCTTGACATCTGGAACTGATAAACTGCCATTCAGCTGATTGTAAATACCATTTCTGGTGCCACCAGCTAATATACAATCAGAAAAATCCACTGTTTTGCAATTTTTCCATACAAATGTCTAAGTGACCAAATTTGAACTTGACGTATAAAAGGTCAAGATCAACCAAAGGTCATCATTTGAACAACCTTGGTAGGGCCAGAGTCCCTGATGCTGCAAACCAAGTTTCAAGATCATCGACCATTCGGTTCTTGAGAAGAAGATTTTTGGAGGTTTTTACCATATATGGGCATGGCGGCCATATTGGTCATGTGACCCAGTCCTCACAAACAAACTTTCGTTCCCTCATTCCATAGAGGCTCCACCTGTAATTTGGATCAATTGGCCAAGAAGTATAAGTGAAGAAGAAGATAAAAATACTGAATCTGAGGGCATCCTGGACAAAGGCTGGTAAATGACCTTGACCTTTGGAATTGATAAACTTCCATTCAGCTGATTGTAAAGACCATTTCTGATGCCACTAGCTAATATACAATCAGAAAAATCCACTGTTTTGCCATTTTTCCATAAAAAATGTCTAAGTGACCAAATCTGACCTTGACGTAAAACAGGTCAAGGTCAACCAAAGGTCATCATTTGAACAAACTTGGTGCTGCATACCAAGTTTCAAGATCATCGGCCATTCGGTTCTTGAGAAGAAGATTTTTAAAGGTTTTTACCATATATGGGCATGGCGGCCATATTGGTCATGTGACCCAGTCCTCACAAACAAACTTTCGTTCCCCCTTCCCATAGAGGCTCCACATGTAATTTGGTTTCAATTGGCCAATTAGTTCCAGGAGATGTTGTTTGAAAATGTTGACGACACAGACGACGACGGACAACAGACAAATGCCTATACTATAAGCTCCCCAACGGAGCCTTTGGCTCTGGTGAGTTAAAAATATAAGCTATTTTGACTTTTTGCCATATAAAAGTCTCTGTGACCAAATTTGACCTCGCCATAAATTGGGTCAAGGTCGTCAGAGGGTCATCATTTAGGCAAATTATGATGGGCATGAGTCCCCAATGCCACATACCAAGTTTCATCACAATTGGCCCACTGGTTCAGGAGGAGAAGATTTTTTTAGGGTCTTTACCTTATATGGGCATAGCAGCCATCTTGGTCATGTGACCAAATTCAAATTAATTAAATTTCATTTCTTTGTTCTAAAACGTTTTCAGACAAATTTGGTTGCAAATGGCCTAGTGGTTTCAGTGAAAAACATATTTTTAATTTTCATATCTGAATGACTTTGGGGCTAGGTCAGGGAATAACATTGACCTTGAAAACTAGTGTAGTTTCATTAGCACATTTGGCCCACTGCATTTACTAATTTTCAGGTCACAGGCTGCAATAGTTTAAAAAAATTATGCTGTATTGACTATTTCCCATACAAAAGTCTATGAAACCAAATTTGACCTTGGCGTAAAATGGGTCAAGGTCATCCGATGGTCATCATTTTAGCAAACAATGATGGGCCCGAGTCCCCTATGCTACATACCAAGTTTCATCACAATCTGCCAACTGGTTCAGGAGAAGCTTTCTTAAGGGTTTTACCTTATATGGGCATGCAGGCCAGCCCGGTCACGTGACCTGAACCCTGAGAGCAAACTTTTGTTCCCCCATCCCATGGATGCTCCACATGAAATTTGACTTAAATCGGCCCAACAGTTTTGGAGGAGAAGTCATTTGAAAATGTTGACGCCGACGCCGGATCATTGCCTTTACTATAAACTCCCCCATAGCCTTCGGCTCTGGTGAGCTAAAAAAGGCCAAAGTCCTTGAAAACTATAAGATTGGTCCTTGGAAAGTCCTTGAATTTGACTTGGCCTTGCCTGTATGAGCCCTGTATAAGATAAAATGCCATTTCATGCAGCCTAAAAAACTTAAAACTTCATATAATCTTGCTTAAACTGAAATAAAACAATTTTAGGATCATTTTGAAATCATATTTATAAAACAGGAATGTATAATTTTAATGTCTCTTGACATTTAAAACGGTGCATTCCGTCTTACAATGTAGCAATTTTGATGCATATAGGAGATGTATTTTATACATCTTTATTTTTAATGCTTTAACACATGTTTAAACTCATTTTAAAGGGAGTTTTTTAGCTCACCTGTCATGAAAAGATGAGGTGAGCTTTTGGGATCACTTTTTGTCCGTCGTGCGTCCATCCGAGCGTAAACAATTTCTTCAAATGACATCTCCTAATCCACTGATTAGATTTTGACCAAACTTCACAGGAATGATCCTAAGGTGACCAGTCCCCTTTTTCAAATGTTTCCAGTCTGTTGCACATCTAGGTCACAGGAACCAAAAATAGTGGATTTTTTTCACTGAAAACTTAAAAAATCTTCTCTGAAACCACAAGGCCCAGGTCTGTGATATTTGGTATGAAGCTTCATCTAGTGGACCTCTGCCAAGATTGTTCAAATTATAGCACTAGTGCCCCCCCACCCCCCAGCCCTTTTTAGCATGGCGCTGCACTATGCCCCTTTCCTCTAGCGTCATGCCCTTTTCATATAGAGTAAATGTTGCCCTACATTTTGGTGCAACAATCACTGAAATTGACCCAAAACTAACAAAAAGTTATGCCAGTTTAAATCAGGACTTTTAAAAGCAATAAATTGTTGCCTATTTATGGTTGGCTGATAATCCCCTTGTTTATTGAACTCACTTTTGCAAGTCATAACTGTGTTTTGATAAGTGTGTGACACCAATTAAACAAATGAAGTGTGAAAGTGTGCCAGACCAGTATCATGTCAATGTTTGTGTGTTTTAGAGAATGGGAGCTGTGGCCAAAACATATACCAAACTTGTCTTGTTTAGTGATCAGTTTGCTTACAAAACTTAAACTTCTTCAACAATAGTGCATATACATGTATGCCAGATCTGCTAACTTAGCATAACAAAAGGCCCAAAATGGTCTTGGATCGCTCACCTGATCCATAGTGTAACTAGTGGGCCCGGGGGAGGGCCATTATTGGCCCCAGGGTTATAATGTGCATAATGTTGAGGGAGGTCTTAAAGGTGAATCTTCATATCAAATATCAACAAAGGCCATAATTTGAACAATCTTGGCAAAGGTCCACTAGATGAAGCTACACACCAAATATCTAAGACCTGGGCCTTGGGGTTTCAGGTGAGAAGATTTTTAAAGATACATGTATTCCCTACATAAACCTATATGTAAAACCGGGGCGGGGGCATTTCTGGCTCCAGGGCTATAATTTAAACAATCTTAATAGAGGTCCACCAGGTGAAGCTTCACACCAAAAATCAAAGATCTGGGCCTTTCTTGTTTCAGAGAAGAAGATTTTCAAAGATCATCTCTATACAAGTCTATGTAAAACCAAAGGGTCCCCGGACGGGGGTATTTTTGGCCCATGGCTATAATTTGAACAATCTTGGTAGAGGTCCACTAGATGAAGCTCCATACCAAATATCAAAGACCTGGGCCTTGTGGTTTCAGACAAGAAGATTTTTAAAGATTTTCCCTATATATATAAGACTATGTAAAACCAAAGGGCCCTGGGGTGGGGGCATTTTTGGCCCTAGCACTATAATTTGAACAATCTTGGTACTAGATGAAGCTTCATACCAAAATACCAAAGACCTAGCCTAGGCCTTGTGGTTTCAGAGAAGAACATTTTTTATGTTTTCAGTGAAAAAATCTATTTTTGGCTCCTGTGACCTAGATGTGCAACAGACCAGAACCATTTAAACAACATTGAAAGGGGACCACCTAAGGATCATTCCTGTGAAGTATGATTAAAATCCGACCAGTGGTATAGGAGATGTCATTTGAAGAAAATGTTTATGCACGGATGCACACACGATGGACGACGGACAAAAAGTGATCCCAAAAGCCCACCTTGTCACAACATGAAGGTGAGCTAATAAAACAGGCAGTATAATTTAGCATTGATGACAAAAGGGTAGGAGAAGGATCTTTTATTTCAAGCTGAGAGATGTGCCCTTTCAGCAAGGTTGCATGCATGCATGTGAATATGTCATTTTAATGCACAATGTTTGTTTTAAAGTGCCCTTTTTCCTGACCAGCACTATGCCCTTTTTGGGAGCTGGGGGAAACACTTGGCCCTGGGGCCAAAAACCTCAAGTCTGCAACCAGAAGGCACAGGTCTTTGATATTTGGTTTGAAGCTTCATCTGGTGACCCTCTTCTGTAATTGTTCATATAGCCCTGGGGCCAAAACTTGCCCTGGCCCGGGACCCACTGGTTTTTATATAGACTTATACAGGGAAACCCTTTAAAAATCTTCTTGTTTGAAACCATATCTAGGTCTTTGAAGTTTGGTATGAAGCTTTATCTAGTGGGCCTCTACCATCTTACCAGATTGTTCAAATTATAGCCCTGTGGTCAAAGATGGCCCAGCCTCGGGGCTCACTGGTTCTACTTTGACTTGTAAGGGTATGTCTTTAAAAATCTTCTTATCTTAAACCAGAAGGCCCAGGTCTTTGATATTTGATATGAAGTTTCATCGGTTTGACCTCTACTATGAATGTTCAAATTATAGCCTGGGACCAAAGGTGGGTGACCGACCCCGCTTTCTATGCCTGTCCAGGCAAAGCGGTGCGAGTCAGACCGTGCATGCTTATAAACTCTATTGGTTTCATTGGCAACAGGACTTGAGATGTCATTTCATCTCAATGTCGGTTAAAAGTCCCACAAAATTGGAAGCAATGTATCCAAAATGACCTTAACAGTGTTGATGGGGATGTTAAACCTCAAATCAATCAACCAATCACAATTAACCTCAGCACTTTAGGAATCAGATCATGAATAATTATTAGTCTACAAAAGAGTGCATGCATGAATAATAATTGCCGGAGTGAGCCTGACATTTACATCTAGAGACAAGTTAAACATGAAAATCTGAGATTTTGTTTTAACAAATATTTTCAGAATTATAAATTAAGTACAAGTATCGTGTATTTTACAAACTGCAATCATTACACATAGGTGCGAAACAGTAAATACGACATTGGTAGATTAGCTTTAATTATTATCAGGCCAAAATAGAATTTATGAATAAATAATTTAATATAATGACCTTGAAATTTGCATTTTAAAGAGCATTTGTTAACGATTTACAGCCATTGCTCTGAAATCAATGTACTGAATAATTTTCCTCTGAATATAAAAATCTAATTTCATGCGTCCTTTATTGGTGATCAGTTCCAAATGACGGGACAAAACTCAGCTAGATATGAATATTTAATGCCGTTCTCAGAAGGAGGGTGACACATCAGCCATTTTGAATAATTATCTCACGCAAATTACTTTTCGGAAATGCACTAACAATGATTTTTCTAAAATCAAAACATTGTCACTTTCCTGATATAGGCGTAAATAGATCAAACGGCTAAACTACATACTTAAGACCTCTTTTCTCTTCCTTTAACTCTACGAACGTTTCAAAAACACGCAGAATGTCTCCGAAATTCTTTGATGAATATGGATGGCGATCCCGAAATTATACGAGAATTAAGCCTGACGGGTTAACCGTCCGAGAGCTGTGGGTAAAATCCGATGCCTTAATTATAACACGATCTTCTCTCGTTTCTGCAGGTTCTAAAGTCGATTTTTTATTTATTTATGCCGCTTTTTTTCGGTGATAACTTCTTTATTTTTTTATTTTTGTTCAACACACCCAGCTTGAAAGTTGCGGAGGATAAGCGGCGAACACTAATGTCCGAGAATTGTCCGGGAATTGTCCGGGAATTGTCCGTGAAATGTCCGGGAAATGTCCGGGAAATGGGGGATAGTGCTGCGTTATCCCTAATATCTCCACTTTGGGTGGTCAGAAATTAATAAATTAGCATCAAATCAAATTTTAAGCTCCATACTAAAAGATGATTAAAATTATTTTTCAATTTAAACATTTTAAGGGACCATTTCTGAAGTTAATTTGTCCGGAAAATTCCTGGATTGTGACCTGGATGTTGCATGGAGTAGCTGTGCGTTATCCCTAATATCTTCACTTCGGGTGGTCAGAAATTAATAAAATTAGTATCAAGTAAAAAGTTGAGCTCCATTCTAAAAGATTGAAGCACCAGACTGGACTTTTTACGATGAATGAAGTTTACGCCTGCCTGTATCGTTTTCTTTCGGAAACGCTGACATATTTCCCCATTTGCCAAACATTATTCTAGTGTTAAATGAGTCCGGAGCAAAACAAAACTCTACCACGTTCGCTACTGCAAAAAGCCCACAATCATTAAAATTCGGTTGTTGAACAGGGGTATACAGTTGTTCCTTATTTCTGCTTAAAACAGTTGCGGGTACTCGTTGAAACCGTCTCGCCGTTCTATGGAGTTCGTACACTCTCTGTTTAGAGCAGAAATATGAAAAATATGGGAGTTTTTGTTTTATCGGAATTTCATTTTAGGGTTGCTAAATTTGTATTTTCTAGATCACTGCTTAAAAGTACAGTATGGTTGCTCGTCAGAACAGCCTCGGTGAGGTGATTCTAAAAAGTACCCACAATCGATTTTTAGCAGAAATAAGGAAAATAATAATAAACAGCATTTTATATAAAGAAAACTGGGGTTCATGGGGGTATACATTATTTTTCCTATTTTTGATCCAAGACATAGGCTGTTGTTACTCGTTAGAACCGCCTCAACGAGGATGTTCTTACGATGTTTGCAGTATAAATAAGAAAAATATGACGAATTTTTATCAGAAAAGTAACCATTTTGGAAATGTGAAAAATGCACTATATCACGACACCTACAAAATTGGAATACAAAGTCTTCAAAATGACCAAAATAGTGTTGACGGTGTAGTTTAATCTCAATTCAAACAAACAAAACAACAGCATTCATTCAAAATATCAATTGGACACAACTTTTGTGGAGAAGTCACTTTCTACTATTTTTATCCAGGTATGCAGCATATGTCAACTTACAATGAGTTAAAGCAATTAATTTAGCACATGTTTAATCTCGTTAGAAAATTAATGGCCAGTGAAATCGCTCAAAGTCCGTACACCTAATTCGCCGTCAGCAAGAAATGGATGCGGCTCAATTTCGTCCTTGTTTAAACAAACAGCGTAGAACCAGATCAAATGCCATATTTTGCTGCCCAGATCAGACGCCAAGTTTGCAGCGTCTGATCATAAAGGTCCGTAAAAACATTCAAAGTCCGTACACCTAATTCATCGCCAGCAAGAAATGGATGCAGTTAAATTTCGTCGTTGTTTAAGCAAACAGTGTAGACCCAGATCGGATGACGCATTTTGCAGCCCAGCTCAGACGCGAAGTTTTGCAGCGTCTGATCATAATGGTCCGTAGAATCACTCAAAAGTCCGTATACCTAATTCATCGCCAGCAAGAAATCTATGCGGTTAAATTTCGTCGTTGTTTAAGCAAACAGTGTAGACTCAGATCAGATACCGCATTGCGGCCCAGATCAGACGCCACGTTTTGCAGCGTCTGATTATTTGGGTCTACACAGTTTGCCAATGTCCCACAAATGGGACGCTAGGCATATGGGTCAAATATCTGAGCTGGATCTACACTGTTTGCCAGTGTCCCACAAATTGGAGGCTAGGCATATATGGGTTAAACCTTTGATCAAGATCTACATTGTTTGCCAATGTCCTACCAATGGGACGCTATGCATATATGGGTTAAACCGTTAATCAAGTTCTACACTGTTTGCCAAGTAGGTCTTGATCCGTAATTTAAGATCACTTAATATATTTATGTGATCTATAAAATAAAGTCATGTTGTGTGCACTCACTAGAATCGCCTCATTGAGGCGCTTATATTGAGCACACGACATACATTAATATCATTATTTGATAATAATTTCATTAATTATGACGACCCGAAGTGGAGACATAAGGGACAAGGCACCACTACCCACAACATTCAGGACACAATCCGGGAATTTCCCGGACAAATCAACTTAAAAAACGGACCCCTATAATATTCAAAATGAAAAATATTTTTAATAATCTTTTAGAATGGAGCTTAAAATTTTATTTGATACTAATTATATTAATTTCCGACCACCCGAAGTGGAGATATTAGGGATAACGCACCACTACCCCAACTTCCAGCTCACAATCCGGGAATTTCCCGGACAAATTAACTTCAGAAATGGACCCTTAAAATGTTAAAAATGAAAAATAATTTTAATATTCTTTTAGATTGAAGCTTAAAATTTTATTTGATACTAATTTTATTAATTTCTGACCATCCGAAGTGGAGATATTAGGGATAACGCACAACTACGCCCCCCCATTTTCGGATATTTCCCGGACAATTCCCGGACATTTACCGGACATTAGTGTGCACCAGGATTTCTCATACCATCAAAGTACCTTCACAATCAAGGTCTTCAGTCATGGTATACATCCGCAGTTTATATTCTTCAACTGTTAGGCCTAAATACTTCTTCTTGTTCTAACCTTACATTAAATCAGTTCGTGAATATTGTAAAAGGCAAATTAATTAAACAATATAAATTATTTTGGAACGAAGCACGTGATAAACATGCTTCAGGAAAACTCGATACATATTTTAGCATAAAGAAAACATTCTCCGTCGAACCCTACCTGTCTCTAACAAATTTTCATCATAGACGAGCTATATGCCAGTTAAGAATTAGTGCTCATAATCTTAGGATTGAAGCAGACAGATATAATAAAACAAAAAATATACTGACCTAGAGAAGAAAGATTATGTAAATTTTGCAATCTTAATCAAGTTGAAAACGAATTTCACCTTTTAACACAATGTACATTATATGAGGCGGAAAGGGCAGCTCTTTATACAAATATTTCCTGCAACAATCCAAATTTTATTTTGTTTAAGGATGAAGATAAAGCTAAATGGACATTGCTACAAGAAAATATGGACGTCCTAGGCTATTTGGGTCGTTATCTTATTCTTTGTATGGACAGAAGAATGCATTACAAATCAATAACATAAATTTCTAGAGTCACACCAGCATTCCTACAGTATCAGAATAACAATTGTAATTGTTTTGCTTACATTTTTATTATTATTATTATTATTGTTGTTGTTGTTGTTATTTACCCACAATCATATGTATTTTTTTTCTGCCCGAAAGGGTCCATGTTTGGAAATAAAAAATATTCTATTCTATTCTATTCATACCAGACTTGTATGGGAGGTTTTAGGAATTCCGTTAATGACGTCATTCTTGCGCAGGCGCAAAGCACTGGCCGTCAATTGAAACGGCCATCGCTATTCATATGTATTGGCGGAACTTGAAATGCTAACAATAAATTTTGAGAAAAAATATACCCGTTGACATTGAAATAATGCCTCGAGAAGGAAAGAATGCTCTTTTGCTTTTATTACCGAAATTCATTTATCCTAAATCCGTTTTTAATTGACGAAAATCTCTTCGTGAATGACCCATATCAACGGTTTGAGATACCGTTATTCACGAAAGCTTACTTTCAAAATAAGGTTTTACGTAACTTTTCGTTTTATTCGCTATCCAAGTATAGCTATCACATACGGACAGAACTTAGATCGATCGATCGATCGATCGATCGATCGATCTATCTATCTATCTATCTATCTATCTATCTATCTATCTATCTATCTATCTATCTATCTATCTATCTATCTATCTATCTATCTATCTATCTATCTATCTATCTATCTATCTATCTATCTATCTGTCTGTCAGACGGTCTGTCTACACGTGTAATTTAAAAATAATGTCCAACGATCTGTCTAGAAGAGCAGTAAAAAAAAAAAAGTCCAGCGATTTTAATAAATTGAAGATTCCTGTGGACAGGCTACGTTTGTTTTGGTTTAAACAATATTTAATTTCTAGCAAACATCATGTACAATTAAATACATTGGAACTGACAAATACGATCTGACAGTAAGTCTGAGGCTTATAAATATCATCTCCTAAAACAAACTGATTTGTTACATTTGAGTGATATGAACAAACAACCAGACAGACAGACGGACATGCAAACAAATTGACCGACTAACAGACAAACGGACGGACATTTAGACAGACAAATAAACATACTGACAGTCGAAATAAACTAATGGATGGACTGACGGAGGGGCGTCGAGTCAACGTTGGTTCGACGTCATTCCGTCGACACCCACTCCAACTCACTTCAATATCACATGACAGTTGGGATGAGAGAGACAGAGAGAGAAAGAGAGAGGTGTGACTGATAAACCGACAGTAGACAGACGACAGACAGACCGAATGACTGAATGACTGACTAACAAACGAACGGACGGACAGTTAGACAGACAAATAAACATACTGACAGTCGAAAAAAAAAATGAGCGGGCTGACAGACGGGCGTCGAGTCAACGTTGGCTCGACGTCATGCCGTCGACAACCACTCGGACTCACTTCAATATCACGTGGTTGAGATGAGAGAGAGGTTTGACTGATCCCTGTCTCCAAGAAGCCCTTAACCCTTTTTTTACCAAATGGGATCTTCCTCCTTATATACAGCAGTCCATTTCAAAATTTAGGGGTGTCAGTTTGTGTTTTCTTCAAAATTTATTTGGGAAATGGCAGAACTTTTTTTTGCAAACAGTGTAGGCCCTGATAAGACGCCGCGTTCTTCGGCGTCTGATCTGGGCCTGCACTGTTTGCCACTAACCGCTTTTGGGGTTTCCGGCACAAATGGGTTAATGTAGGCCATGGGCAGGTTGAACCAATCTGCAAATCTACCAGATTTTACTGTAAAAGCTTGCCCTTGCGAAGGAGTGTTTCGTTATCATGCACTGAAAAGGTATTCTACGTTTGTTTTGAATTTAATGTTCCAATCCCACTGAGTCTTGATGGATCCGAGTACTGGGAAAATTACATTTTATTAAGCAACGCCGTATTATCGCAATCCAAGGCGGTTCTTCTGTGGCGGTTTATTTATGTTGTTGTTTGTTACTTACTTATCTATCTATCTATCTATCTATCTATCTATCTATCTATCTATCTATCTATCTATCTATCTATCTATCTATCTATCTATCTATCTATCTATCTATCTATCTATCTATCTATCTATCTATCTATCTAGCCATTTTGTGGGAAAGTAACTGTTCATATGGCCTTCCTTTGTTTAGGTTTCCATTATGGTCTGGTCGCTTCATGTTGGTGTTTCTTTCCCTTTGGTGTCTTTGATGGGTGGAGTAAGTTAATTCTATCGATTCTTGATCTTTGTTTTACTTCTACTTTGAAGTTGGTTTGAGGTAGACACGACGTTGTTGACACTATACATGTCTGTTTAACGGCAAACTGTAATTTGCATTTACCTGCACTCCCTAATTGTTGGTGCGCTAAGAGAGAGAGAGAGAGAGAGAGAGAGAGAGAGAGAGAGAGAGAGAGAGAGAGTAAGAGAGAGAGAGAGAGAGAGGACCCTTTTGGGTCGTATGTACAATATATCGTTTTCGTAATGCGAAATTTCACATCTGGCAGCATATCATTTGTGTCTTTTTATTTTGGATGGCCATATGGCCATTTTGTGGGAAAGTAACTGTCCATATGGCCTTCCTTTGTTTAGGTTTCCATTATGGTCTGGTCGCTTCATGTTGGTGTTTCTTTCCCTTTGATGTCTTTGATGGGTGGAGTAAGTTAATTCTATCGATTCTTGATCTTTGTTTTACTTCTACTTTGAAGTTGGTTTGAGGTAGACACGACGTTGTTGACACTATACATGTCTGTTTAACGGCAAACTGTAATTTGCATTTACCTGCACTCCCTAATTGTTGGTGCGCTAAGAGAGAGAGAGAGAGAGAGAGAGAGAGAGAGAGAGAGAGAGAGAGAGAGAGAGAGGACCCTTTTGGGTCGTATGTACAATATATCGTTTTCGTAATGCGAAATTTCACATCTGGCAGCATATCGGTGATTCTCCCATTATCTTAGAATTCGCCAAAAGTTTAAAAGAAGTCCACTGTTTTATACTGTTATTAACACTTTATCTGTCCCACTGCCTTTGAAGCAATACGACAGATGACGGCCAGGTCTTTTCCCGTTGTATTTTTAGAACCGGAAGTACGTCACGAAAAAGGCTCTTATACCTTTTAGCCCTAGTCAGATGGACTTTTTGCATTTTTTTTTAATTTTTCGATAAAAACTAAGTCCAATTCTGTCACTCACACTATCGAAATGAAAACACTTGACTAACTTATCTGAAACGATATCTATATATATGGACAAATCCCTTGCAGCCAACGAACCATCCAACTGAAGCGACGTTCCCAGTAAGCATTCTACATAAATCTACAGCGGGCCGTTAGCGGCCCGTCAGGGTAGCTGACGGGCCGCTTACGGCCCGCTGTAGATTTATGTAGAATGCTAGCAGGGGTTGTGCAAAGCATTACATATATTGAAGTGCAGACAGTAAAACATGACAAAAGGGGTTTTAGACGACAAACCATTAGAAAAGACTATACAGGTCATACGCATTTGATTAACCCTTGTCCTGCTAATCCCGGATATGCCTTATCTTTGAAACAATGTAGATCCAGATCAGATGGCTTCTAACGAAGCCATCTGATCAGGATCTACATTGTTTGCTATTCAGATTGTGAATTTGTTGCAATAATTTGCATCAAGTGATTTGATTGGTTGATAATCAGTAGGGGGTGTGACATATTTAAATATTCAGCAGGACAAGGGTTAATATTGCTGAAAATTTTAAAATAATACACCAATCATTGCGTCTATGTTTCACTCGACTGTGTACATGCAGGAATATTGGAAAGATCAACATAATTATCCTTCAGTCAAGCAATAAACAGACAACAGATCTTCAAACCACACCACGAAGGCGGAACTTGTGGAAAAAGAAAATATCGCAGAATCTCGAAATCGCAGAAGTCACCATCTGATAACAAACAGCTCTACTCATGTAACTTTGAGACATGAAACCTTATTGAGAAGTTGGCGGGGTTTCTTCTCTTAACTATCACGCTGGATGTGTTGATAAAAAATAAAAAAAAAGAACTTTTCGCAGAAAAACGCAACAAACAAGATAAAAAATCGACTTTAATGTTGTTTATTTTAAATGTAGCTTTTTCGGATTTTTCGACGGGGCTTTTCATGTTGGGTGTGCTTATAGCTAAAGATAAAGAAGCTTTATTTAACGTCACATATCCGAAACAAATAACATAAGCTCTGTCAGAATCAGAATTGTTACTGGTAAGCCTGATTAAGAAGTTTAGCAGTTAACAATTTATTACAAGTTTTGAACTTAGTTACATAACTAGACACTCTGGCAAATCCAATCAATTGCGAAATATAAATGCCATAAGATACCGCACGAGGAACATCACCATCCAAAATAGAAGTGAATGCAATTATCAGGAATCGATACAATTAACCCAAGCTCCCTTCAGAGACACCAAAGGGGAAAAAAAGCACAGACATGAAACAACTAGACCCTTATGGAAACATCAATAGCGGAAAGCCAGAAGGACAGTTACTTTCCCACAAAATGGCCAACTGGCTATCCAAAACAAAATAATATAAGCAATTCACACACTCAAAGACAAACCATAACAAAAATAATATAGAAAGGGAAATTTGCAATCTCAAAATCAAAATCATCGCGTTTATCATAAATTTTGCTAGAAACAAACCCATCTACAATAGATAGATGTAAATCCAAAAATGGGGCCTCGGTATCTGAAGAATTTGCTTTATTTAACTGAATTTTTTTTTTTGAGGGGGGGGGGGGTGGAATTTAACTTATCAAAGTAGAAGTGGGGGCAATGATCAGGAATCGATACAATTAACCCACAGCTCTCATCAGAGACACCAAAGGGAAAGAAACCATCGAAATAGGTATTGTCAATATTTAATAAATCATCCAAATATCTAGAAGTCGAGCAAAAGGCTTCAACGTCCGATCGCGAGACCCTGTTTTTGGATTCACATCTATCTATTGTAGATGGGTTTGTTTCTTGCAAACTTTATGATAAACGCGATGATTTTGCTTTTGAGATTGCGAATTATCCTTTTTTTGGAGGATGATGTTCATTGTGCACCATCCAATGGCGTTTATATTTCGCAATTAATTCGATTTGCCAGAGTGTGTAGTCATGTTACTGATTTCAACACTCGTAATAAATTGTTAACTGCTAAACTTCTTAATCAGGGTTATCCGTACCATAAACTACACAAAGCAATTTCAAAATTTTATAGATTTTATTTAATTTCAAAATTCAATATTGGACTTAAATCTCTTCTGCAACAATGTGTGTCGGAACCCGAATTTTATGGTGACTTAGTATATAAAGTAGAAGTAAAACAAAGATCAGGAATCGATACAATTAACTTACTCCACCCGACAAAGACACCAAAGGGAAAGAAACACAAACATTAAGCGACCAGACCATAATGGAAACCTAAACAAAGGAAGGCCATAAGGACAGTTACTTTCCCACAAAATGGCCATATGGCCATCCAAAATAAAAAGACACAAGTGATACACACAGTAAGTAACAAACAACACCATAAATAAACCGCCACAGAAGAACCGTCTTGGAACGGTCAGTGGAATGATTTCCACTGGGGGGGGGGGGGGGGGGGGGGCTTAAATCGATTTTACGTGGCCACAATCCTCGCCCTTACTTCCGTCGCGATTTAGATAAATAATTTGTTCAGTCCGCATGAAGGCCTCCTAACTCATCAGTGCAACATCTCCGTGAACACAACAAATCAAAGAACCACAGAGGTGAGACAACGGTGAGGACTCGACAGCAAGAAACAACTGAAATGCTGGAGCAAAAGAAAACCAACAGTTAGACTCCCGATGGGCCCGACCAGAGACAGAGCATCAGGCACCAATAAATTCAGAAAAATATATAACCGCAGTGACTTCAGCACCCAATTTCGTAAAATCATTCTTCGATATAAAAAGATTAGGTACAACATAAATAATATACGACAGACTGCGTACATGGTAGTTAACCCAATCATGATTGACATTTTTGCTGCCCTCTTTAATTAAACGTCGATGGGTCAGGCCTCAGATTCTATGACGGTTCCAGCGTAAAGGCTATGTGGTTGTTTGATTTTTGTGTTCACAGAGATGTTGCACTGATGAGTTAGGAGACCTTCATGCGGACTGAACAAATTATTTTTCTTAATAGCGACAGAAGTAAGGGCGAGGATTGTGGCCACGTAAAATCGATTTAAGCGGCCCCAGTGGAATTCGTTTCCGCTGACCGTTCCAAGGCGGTTCTTCTGTGTCGGTTTATTTTTTATGGTTTGTATTTGGGTGTTTGTGTCGCTTATATTATTTTATTTTGGATAGCCTATTGGCCATTTTGTGCGAAAGTAACTGTGCTTTTGGCTTTCTGCTATTGATGTTTCCATTAGGGTCTGCTGTTTCATGTTTGTGTTTCTTTCCCTTCGGTGTCTCTGATGGGAGCTGTGGTTAATTGTATCGATTCCTGATCATTGTCTCCAATTCTATTTGACTGAGAATTAGAGAGATGAGAATTAGAGGGAAGTTAATTCTATGTAATGTTGGTTGGGGCCTGATGCTCTGTCTGTGATCGGGTCCATCGGAGTCTAATTGTTGGTTTTCTTTTGCTCCCGCATTTCAGTGGTTTCTTGCTGTCGAGTCCTCACCGTTGTTTCATCCCTGTGGTTGTTTGATTTTATGTGTTCACGTGGATGTTGCACTGATGAGTTAGGAGGCCTTCATGCGGACTGAACAAAGTATTTGTCTAAATCGCGACGGAAGAAAGGGCGAGGATTGTGGCCACGTAAAATCGATTTAAGTCCCCAACCCCACCCCCTAATGGAATTCGTTTCACTGACTGTTCCAAGGCGGTTCTTCTGTCGCGGTTTATTTTTGTTACGGTTTGTCTTTGAGTATCTTGTGTGTTTGTATCGCTTATACTATTTTGTTTTGGATAGCCAGTTGGCCATTTTGTGGGAAAGTAATGGTCCTTTTGGCTTTCCGCTGTTGATGTTTCTATTGGGGTCTGTTGTTTCATGTTTGTGTTTCTTTCCTTTGGTGTCTCTGAAGTATCGATGCCTGAAAATTGCCTTCACTTCCATTTTGGATGGTGATGTTCCTCGTGCGGCATCTTATGGCGTTAATATTTCGCAGTTGATTCGATTTGTTCTTGTTTTGCTATGATTTGATTGATTGATTTGAGGTTTAACGTCCCCGTCAACACTGTAAAGGTCATTTTGGAGACGTTGCTTCCAATTTTATGGGACTTTTACCCGACATTGAGATGAAATGACATCTCAAGCCCTCTCGCCCAATGAAACCAATAGGGTTATAAGCATGGATGGTCCGACACTCACACCGCTTTGCCTGGGCAGGCTTAGATCCTCTAAGCGGTTTACCTGAACTCATGTGTGGGTCGGATTCAGCTCTGCGTGGAAGCATCGTGCAGCCCATATATTTCTTCAAGCCCCAATGGGCGGGGGCGGTGTTTTGCTATGAAAGAGACTTCATGATGTCCCTTTCCGTGGAAAACCAGTCTGAAACTAGAATTTGTTTTTCTACAAAAACACAGATGTTTACCTCTAAGTATGACCTTGACATTGGAGGTATTAAGCTGGGTCTTGTGTGCAACACATCATCTAATGAAGATGAATATTTCTGCATAGTAACTTTATAAATGTTCATAGAGATATCAAAAAGTTATTGGCCGTACACAAAAAAGCCCTTTTTTACCTTTTACCTCTAAGTATGGCCTTGACCTTTGAGGTACAACACATCGTCTCATGATGGTTAACATTCCTGCCAAGTAAATTCATAATCCTTCAAAGAATAAGGAAGTTATTGACTGTCCCTTTTTTACCTTTGACCTCTAGGTATGACCTTGATATTGGAGGTATAGACCTTGGTCTTGCACATGACTCATGGTCTTTTGACGGTGAACATTTCTGCATGGTTACTTTGTAAAGTCCATCCAGAAATAAAAAAAGCTATTCACTGGACACAAAAAACACACTTTTTTGCCTCTGACCTCTCAGTATGACCTTGATCCTTGAGGTATCGACCTAGGTCTAGTGTGCACCACAATGTCTCATGATGGTTAACATTTCTGCCAAGTAATTTCACAATCTATCCAGGAATAAGAAAGTTATTGACTGAACACTAAAAAAGGCCCCTTTTTGTCCTTTGACCTCTTAGTACGACCTTGACATTTGAGGTTCCAACTCGGGTCATGCACGCAACACATCGTCTCATGGTGGTGAACATTTCTGCCAAGTAATTTTAAAATCCTTCTAAAAATAAGAAAGTTATTTGCAGATCACAAAAAGGCCCCTTTTTACCTTTAACCTCTATGTATGACCTTCGCCTTTCAGGTACCAAACTGAGTCGTGCGTGTTGCGCACTGCACGTCGTCTAATTTTGATTAATATTTATATGAAGTTTCGTGAAGATAGCTCGAACGGTTTTCAAGTTATAGAGTGGACACGAGTGTGTGACAGACGGACAGACGGACAGACAGACAGACAGACGCCTGGGGGAAAAACTATGTCCCTCCGAAAAAAAATTTTCGGGGGAGACATAATCATTGAAAAAATAGAAGTGAAGGCAATGATCCGGAATGGATACAATTAATCCACAGCTCCCATCAGAGACACAAAGGCAAGAAAGACAAACATAAAACAACAGACCCTAATGGAAACATCAACAGCGGAAAGCCAAAAGGACAGTTACTCTCAACAAAATGGAAAAAAGGCTATCCAAAAAAACAATTGGCTATCCAAAAGAAAATAATATAAATAGAAGTGACGGCAATGATCAGGAATCGATACAATTAACCCACAGCTCCCATCAGAGACACAAAGGGAAAGAAAGACAGACATGAAACAACAGCCCCTTATGGAAACATCAACAGCGGAAAGCCAAAAGGACAGTTACTTTCCCACAAAATGGCCAGCTTGCTATCCAGATCAAAATAATATAAGCGATACAAACACTCAAAGACAAACCATAACAAAACTAAAACCGAGACAGAAGAACCGCCTTGAACGGTCAGTGAAACGAATTCCACTTGGGGGCTTAAATCGATTTTACGTGGCCACAATCCTCGCCCTTACTTCGTCGCGATTTAGACAAATAATTTGTTCAGTCCGTATGAAGGCCTCCTAACTCGTCAGTGGAACATGCCCGTGAACACAAAAACTCAAACAACCAGAGAGATGAAACAACGGCGTGGACTCGACAGTAAGAAACCGCTGGAATTCTGGAGCAAAAGAAAACCAACAGTTAGACTCCGATGGGCCCGACCAGAGACAGCATCAGGCACAGCGATACACACACTCAAAGGCAAGTCATAACAAAAATAAACTGCGACAGAAAAACCGACTTGGAACGGTCAGTGAAACAAATTACACTGGGGGGGGGGGGGGGTTAAATCGATTTTACGTGGCCACAACCCTCGCCCTTACTTCCGTCGCGATTTAGACAAATACTTTGTTCAGTCCGCATGAAGGCATCCTAACTCATCAGTGCAACATCTCCGTGAACACAAAAATCAAACATCCTTAGAGATGAAACAACGGTGAGGACTCGACAGCAAGAAACCACTGAAATTCTGGAGCAAAAGACAACCAACAGTTAGACTCCGATGGGGAGGCTATACAATGGAATCTGAGGCCTGACCCACCGGTGAGCAATTAAAGAGGGAAGCAAAATTATCAGCCGTTATTGGGTTGACTGCCATGCATGGCGTCTATCGTGTTACATTATGTTGTACCTAATTTGTTTATACAGAAGAATAATTTTACGAAATTGGGTACTGGAGAACTCAGATCAATTTTCTGGGTGTTTCCTACTCAACTACAATAGAGTGCGTATGTAAAATAGTTTTAACCAGATTTCAAGCTGTAAACAGTTAAATGCTACCACGAATCCTTTCCCCACAAAGCTAAATACGTTCTCTTTGAATAACACAGCTCTACAGCTGGAAGAAAAAGTATCAAATGCACCCCACTACAATATAGTATGTATGTACATAATAAAGCATCTAATTCATTTCGCCTCCACCCCCCATACAGTAAGTAAATAAAATGTACTGGCAATTCAGGGCCAATTAAGCATTAAGTCATGCTTATATTTTGAAAAATAATCGCGAGATAAGGCAATATAAAGGCACATCAATATAATTCGCGGGCGAAACGATAGTCCTTTGTTTTAAACATATTTATTTAAAAAAAAAAGTTTTACATATACAATTAACAGCGTAAAGGCTTATTGAGAATTAGAGGCATCTAATTCGAGGTAATGTTGGTTGGTGCCGGATGCTATGTCTCTTGTCGGGCCCATCGGAGTCTAACTGTTGGTTTTCTTTTGCTCCAGCATTTCAGTGGTTTCTTGCTGTCGATTCCTCACCGTTGTTTCATCTCTGTGGTTGTTTGATTATTTGTGTTCACGGAGATGTTGCACTGATGAGTTAGGAGGCCTTCATGCTGACTGAAAAAATTATTTCTCTAAATCGCGACGGAAGTAAGGGCGAGGATTGTGACCACGTAAAATCGATTTAAGCCCCCAGTGGAATTCGTTTCCGCTGACCGTTCCAAGGCGGTTCTTCTGTCGCGGTTTATTTTTGTTATTGTTTATCTTTGGGTGTTTGTGTCGCTTATATTATTTTATTTTGGATAGCCTATTGGCCGTTTTGTGTGAAAGTAACTGTCATTTTGGCTTTCCGCTATTGATGTTTCCATTAGCGTCTTTTGTTTCATGTTTGTGTTTCTTTCCCTTTGATGTCTCTGATGGGAGCTGTGGGTTGATTGTATCGATTTCTGATCATTGCCTCCACTTCTATTTTGTATTATACAACAATATATGATTGGGAACGGAAGCTATATTAAACTTTCTTTCTTTCTTCTGATACTTCGATCGGTTACATTTGACCATTACTCACAGCCCAGCAAGCATGTATATACGGGGCCCATATGGGCAGATTCTGTGCATTTAGCCCATTTGGGGTCTACATGGTTCCCATATAGGATTGTGTGCCCATATGAGACTCATATGAGACCGTATACGCAACATTCGATATCTGAGATGACATTGCAATGATCTAAGATATCTTACAATTTCAGGATACATAAAAGGGCCTCTCAAATGGCTCCTATGTGGTACAGATATTGGACCAAATTATTCCCATGATATCTGCTATTTACTATATTTGGCCCATACGGGCTCGATGTGGGTAATAAGGGGAACGACTGTGCCATTAATTAAGCTTAATATAAGACAAAGTAAATTCCCAGCTTCTTTTAAAATTGAGGGCGATATATATACCAACTGTAATTATCCACAAAATTGGAAGCAGCGTCTCCAAAATGACCTTAACACTGTTGACGGGGACATTAAACCTTAAATCAAACAAAAACCAATTTAGTTTATTGAAAAGAATGTCTTAGTCTTTAAGGAATCTTAACTGTATACATGTGCAATAAGTTGCACATGTGGGTCTCTCTGTATTGGGACCTAACCAGCCCATCAAGTGGGCTGGAACAAGGAGAACTTGTAATTATGTGTGTAAGCTGTTCTGTTGATTATAAATATGAGATTACCCACATAGAACCCATGTGCTATGGGTTTCATATGGTACCCATATGGACTGGCCCATGTGGGTCCCAGATGGAGCCGTGTTGCAAATCCCGTAACTCAATTAGGACCCACATTGAATCCCATATGAGACCCAGATTTGTCTCATATATTTTGCTTGCTGGGAGGTACACGTACATTACATACACTCCAGGTTTGCAGGATGAAAGCCTACACAGTAATCATGTATTTACAGCAGGGTTCTTTAACCTGCACAGGTGATGGTACTCCCTGCACAGGGGGTGGGGAGCTCCATTTAGCGTCCCGATCCGAAGGACAGTGCACTTGTGGCATTCGTCCCTGCAAATTATTCCAGTGGAGTATGTTCGGACACCGCAATATTTTTACCGCTGCCGGGAATCGAACCGGGACCCTCTAGTATCAATAGCAAGTGCACTAACTACTGAGCTACCACGCTCGTTGTGTTAAGCTTATTTAATTCCACCCCTATGTAATGTTATGAAACAGACATTCATGAATTGCATACTCATATCATGATAGCAATTACATATTGTCAATTCTAATGCACTTTCATATGTAACGCAACGTCTGATTGGATAACGTCAAAAATTTGCGACAGTGTATCCTGCGATATACTGTCGGAAACCTGACGTCATCACGTAACGTCGATTTGGTTTTACGCAGCTCACCGCGCTTGCTACCTCGTGGAAAATAGTACAATTTTTAACTTAACAACCGAATAAGTGCATTAGAATGGAGATAACTGTATTGCAAAATTGTGATTTGGGGAGGTAAATCGTCGGTTTTACGGTCGCAAATTAAGTTTTACGGCTCCGCTAACGCGTCGCCGTAAAACGAAATTTCCGACCGTAAAACCTCCGATTTACCTCCCCAAATCACAATTTTGAATACAGTTATCCCCTAAATAATCACTTGTTAGAGAATAGTCATATAAATTTGAACTGATCATAGAAATAATGAAACTGATTAGATATAAAAGATTACACAAAAAAAAAAACAAAAAAAAAAAAAAAAACAGACGAATGCAATAATAATTACGTGTAGGCCAATTCACTGAAGTAAAACATGCCTTTTAAATAGAAAAAGTAACAGAGAAAAAAAGATTTCACGGAGATGTTGCACTGATGAACTAGGAGGCCATCATGCGGATTAAACAAATTATTTGTCTAAATCGCGACGGAAGCAAGGGCGAAGAGTGTGGTCACATAAAATCGATTCGCTGACCGTTCCAAGGTGATTCTTCTGTCGCGGTTTATTTTTGTTATGGTTTGTCTTTGAGTGTTTGTATCGCTTATATTATTTTTTTTGATAGCCTTTTGGGCATTTTGTGGGAAAGAAACTGTCCTTTTGGCTTTCCGTTGTTTATGTTTCCATTAGGATCTGTTGTTTCGTGTTTGTGTTTCTTTCCCTTTGGTGTCTCTGATGGGAGCTGTGTGTTAATTGTATCGATTCCTGATCATTGCCTTCACTTCTATTTTTCAACAACGTGTGAAAGAAACAATTTATCTGTTACAGCCAATAGTGAAACTGATTAGATATAGAAAGATTACACAAAAAAGAAACAAACGAATGTAATAATAATTACGTGTAGGCCATTTCACTGAAGTAAAACAATGTAGAATGCCTTTTAGATAGAAGATAGCCACCTTTCAACAACGTTTGAAAGAAACAGTTTATCTGTTACAGCCGAGTCAAAGATCAACTAATACACTAAAGTTAAAGAGGTAAAGGTTCTAAAGAGATAATTAAAGCAGTTCGCTTAGAGCGCTCACAGTGTTTTCATACCTCATCATTAGGTGATTAACTGCAAGGACTACTGCAGGTAAACTTTTATATTCAAACAAAGTGAAGAATTCAAAATTGCTAATATTTAATTGCTCGGACCATTTCTCCGACCCAATATACAGTTGTCAGATTTGAAAACAAATATTTAATTTTATTTTTTCTTCTACACCACGAAAACATGCCTATATAATTTTGACCCCTTTTTAAACACCACTTTTATATTGTAAAACTTGGCTTTATATGGGCAAACACTTTTTTTCTTATTTCTGCTCGAAAACATAGATTGTGGGTATTCGTTAAATATGTTCTAGAAAGGGTTATCCTTTGGAAGCAAGGAACACAACAGAACTGGATAATATGGAATGTACATTATTTCTGGGCCAGACTAGCTAGTTTCGGCCATTTAGGCAACATCAGTGACCCTCAAATATTTTCAAAATTCCACAATGGAATCAATGACCCCAAAGGACAAGAAAATATAAACCAAACCCGCGTCTCCTAACGAGTACCAACAATCTATGTATGAAAAAATATCAGGATACTTATCTGAAAAATTTCAATTTTTGTAGGTGAAATTTAACCCACATATTTGAATAGGCGCGTTTTCGTAATATCTATCTATCTACATTCAATCAACGTCGGTGCAACGTCATGAATCAACGACTTTGATGTGACGTTGCATAAACGCCATGACGTTGCACCAACGTTGATGTGGCGTCACAATTACGTCATGTGCCTGCTGGGATCTATCTATCTATCAGAATCAGATTATTGTTACTGGTGACACGTCAAATGACATTCATACACCTATCTATCTTGAGTCAGTCATATTTGGCCATAACCTCAGCTGGTTGGGTGGCTAAATTTAAAAATTAGCTTAAAATGGTTGTGTGTGTGTGTTGGGGGAGGGGGGCACTGGATGAGCCCTTAAAACTATTTAAATTCTTTCTCTCTTTCCGTTTTGCCTTCTGTTCATATTGTAATGGTCAGGCGACTAGGATAAAACGTCGCCTCTGTACTGGGTTTTACCAAGTGACCGATCTCTAATCAGTATTCGTGACGTCATGACCTAAAATGGCGGCTACCAAGAAAGAAATGAGCTATGATTGCCTAATTTCAGACTTTATCGGTTGATATGTCTTCAGATCTGAAAGACAAGGGTATATCTAGCAACAAATCATTAGCCACATCGAGAAGAGATATAAATGGTAGCTATATGCAGATCATTTTTCCAGGATAATCTTGTTTTCGACAGCGCACCTGAAAAAATGTTTTGTTTTTGTTTGACAAAATCATTTTTACACGGGTGTTGTCATGGTTTCTCATGTCTTTTTGTCTTATACTAACAACCATGTTGGAGTCAGTAAAGGGCTAAAGTTCATCAAATCTAAGTAATCTTCCAAATTACACGTCTGTTCTTCCATATGTAACCGGACTAGACTGATGAGACGGCCGAAGTGCTCGGGATCGGCTGATCCCGGTCACTATATATCAGATACCTGCCACACGGCAGACTGGTCGCCAATAATTCTCAGGCACCAATCAAGCGCGTAACAGTCACCTGCCTGATAGGCTAAGATTTAAGCCCAATGTTAGAATCAAACAGCAGACCGGTCAACTATACAGTTGACCGACCCGAAGTCAGATCCCACGCAACGGGGTGGTTACTACCCCTACAGTTCGGACACTGGGTGTGGAAAATAAGTGTTCTGAGTCAGTGAGACAGAAGACATTTTAACATGAAAAATGTAAATATATTTTAGATTTGAAGAACATAAAGCATTTCAAATGGTCAGATCTATTAAGTTGGAGATTTCATCTGTAATGGTCAAATGTGACCGACGCAGTATCAGAAGATTGAGATAACGAGAGAGAAGTAGAAAGCACTTTGTTAGAATATTGCACATCATGACATGATTAAGGAGGGTTTCTTTTTAGAAATTTGAAACTGTTAGGGCGCAACGCGCAACAGTTATAATAACTACTAAATGAAGTAAACTAAATCTCCACGAGAAGCATTACCAACGAAGGAAATTATTACTTCTTACCGAAAAGAAACCCTTCATTGAGTAAAACCTCCCTATGGAGAAATTAGTCTACAGCCAAAATATTGTTCAGAAAAAAACTAAATTTCTAAGATAAAAGTTACAAATGAAGGAAATTATTACTTCTGCAAAAGAAACCCTTCACTAAATAAACTCTTATTCTTATACGAATTTAGTTTACAATGAAAGAGTTACAATTTCATCCTTATGATAAGAAAGAAATTAGTTTACAAACACCCCCAACATTCTGGCAGAATGCATATTGGGGTGCATGTCAAACCCTAGGGAACAAGATAACCACCTGTACAGGCAGTATATATCTTTCCCCAACTGCTGGAGTGATCCAAGCTGTGATATCTCTGTTCTTGCCCTCAAAATCGCCACAAGTCTATTGGAGCAATATTATTTCATTATCACTTTCACCATAGATGCAACTTTCGTTATAAAGTGATATGAAACAAGACGATTCCTTTGCTCAAAACCTAATAGAATGTATAAAATAGTTTATTTTTCCAATTTCTTAACCTTTGTAAGAAAGTCGACACGTCATAAATTCACCCACTGCACCAAGTCGTTAAAACGAAAGACATAACGTCAAATAAAGGGAGAGAATCCCAGAAACGTACCGAACTGTCGACTTCGGAATACTCGGGAGTTTCCGTAAGTTTCCGAAGAAGCAGACGTAAACCAAAGGGTGTAATTTATGAGTGGCGTCCTTCCAACAAAATATCAACGAATCGGGGCGTTGATACTTGACCAGAATAGGCAAGTACGACGGAAAAACACATAGATTTATGAAATACACTGACTGTAAGTTATTTCTCCGCTGGAGGATGGAATTCAAGATGAACAAAAATGTCATAACACAGAGAGTGTACATAAGTTCGGATTTCACGAACTTCGTCAATTTTTCTTATAGGATTTACAATGTCCGTATGGATCACCTACATAACCCACAAGACATCGTAAACCCAAACTGCCACACATAGAACTTCCTGTCAACAAGATTCGCATGCAAAACACTCCCCTCATTTAGTGTGCAACCTTCTATGAAATGCTGTCATGTTTTCTTTCTTCCTTTCTACTGATACTGTGTCGGTCACATGGGCTGACAAATCCATTGCCCAGCCCCAGGTACAAGTCTGAAATCGCGCCAGGCAGATGCACTTTGACATTACAACGCCTGGTCAGGTGTAAAAAAAACAAAAACGTCTACAACTGTCAGTCTTTTGAGTCCTTAAAGTTAAGGTCAAATGTGACCGACACAGTATCAGTAGACAGACAAAAACGGTAAAACTAGACCGGTAAATAAATCACAATAATTGCTGCACTGTCTGTCTTTGTTGACAAATCAGAGACAAACCATCTGTGTATTTATGACGGTTCAATTATGACCCTATTTTTAATCCCAGTCATATAATTTCCAATTAAACATTGATTACCCTGTGATGCATGTGTTTCATTTCTGGTGTAAGGCGCTATCTATAAGCCAACTTGAATAAGGTGTGAAAATATGTTCAAGTAAGGTCTCTAATTTGCGTTTATCCCCCAATCATAAAATTTAATCCACAGTCTATGTGAAAATAATTTTCACTAGATCTTAACATGTTTTTTTTATCGGTTTTAATTTGCACTTTGTTTGTCGCCTCACAACACCCTTGTACAGGCACAGTGCGTCGATGCTCCAGAGGGGCCTTGCTCTTTTTGGGAAGAAGAAGAAGATTTAATTGCTCCTCAGACAAATGAAGAATTATAATGATTTTCGCTGGCCTTGGCTATTATAACCCTCCGCCCCCGCCCATCAGGGCTTGGAGAAATTGATTGGGCTGCACGATGCTTCCACGCAGAGTTGATACCGACCGCACATTAGTCCTGGTAATCCACTTAGAAGGTCTAAGACTGCCCAGGAAAAATGCTGCGAGTTGGCCCGTCCATGCTTATAAACCCTATTGGTTACATTGGGCGGCAGGGATTGAGATGTCATTTCATCTCAATGTCGGGTAAAAGTCCCACAAAACTGGAAGCAACGTCTCCAAAATGACCTTTATTGTGTTGACGGGGACGTTAAACCTCAAATCAAATAAAAAAAAAAAAAGCTATTATACCCCTAGATTATGGAAAAACAGTTATGGCAAGAAAATAAAACAATGTAGAGAGACTAACCTTCATCATGTTCATGCAGTTTTCAGATATGTTATTTATAATAATTTGAAAACAAGCTGAATACAATATTTATCATATTTATAACAAGAGATGAAATATTAAAGTTTCGGATCGTCATTTTTGGCTTGCCGGCTCGGCATGGCTCAGCCCTGCCTTGGCTTTTATACCTGACCTTGTTTAAAGCACAAGAGTGTAAAAGTGTAACAGAACAGTCTAAGTTCATTCTTGCGTGGAGTTTGGTAGCTCAATGGTCAGTGAGTCGGATGCGCGTCTGACTGGTGATCAGGAGGTCGTGGGTTCGACTCCCGCTGGGGTCGGCAACATTCATTGATCATGAAATCTTTTCTACGGTCATTCTCTCCCTTCCGCTGATTCAAGAAGGGCAGTTGTCAGTTTCTTGCGAAAGAATGTGCACTGAACTGGTTAACCGCTTACGTATTAGAAGCCTGCCCAGGAAAGTGTTGATAGGTAAACTGACCGGCTCAAAAATGACCTAAATAGTGTTGACTGGGCCGTAAAACTCCAATACAAACAAAACAAATCAATGGTCAGTGACCTTGCCTATGATGGTTCGATATCCAGCAGCATAATAAAATTGCAATTTCCAAACACATAATAAAATTGCAGTGTCCAAACACGTAATTAAATTGCGGTGTCCAAACACCTGTTTGAGGTACTTTTAACTCTATAGTGATGTAATTCACATATTCGATTTTAAGATGCGCACCGCGCATGTCCGATAGCCTTTAAGGCATTGCTAAGGATGGTGCTTCAGAATATTTAATAGCAGCAGCCATTTTTTTTTCGATTGAAAAACGAATCAAGTAGTAAATTTACTTCGGTTACCTTTAACATTGAAAATCATCAATGCTGTCACAGTGGCAGGGGTCTACTTTTTCTCTTGATTGTATAATTCAATTTATAGTCCTGGGGCCAAAAATGCCCCCGCCCCGAGACCCTTTGGTTTTGCATCTATAGACTTATATAGGTAAATCTTTAAAAATCTTCTTCTCTGAAACCACAAGGCCCATGTCTTTGATATTTGGTATGGAGCTTCATCAAGTGGACCTCTACCAAGATTGTTCAAATTATAGCCCCTGCCCTGGGGCCCTTTGGTTTTACATGGACTTATATATAGAGATAATCTTTGGAAATCTTCTAAATACTGACTCCCCCCAAGGAGCAGTCAGATCTGGGTCTGCACTCTTTGCTGAGACAGGTGTACTTAAGATCATTACAGTAAGTAAGATACAAAACAGCATGCTCAGCTACATAGACTAGCAAATAGGGCTGGCTAATCGGAGGTGAAAAGATAATCGATTATCAGTCCTGTCATTGCGATCGATAATCGATTAGTAATCGCTAATGTTTTGTCATTATTTTACCTGTCTGACATTCTGTCTGAGCATGACTCTTACCATATGTTGCACTTTACCATATGTATATTTGAACAGACAGGCCTGTGTTTGCCACTCATCCAGCTATTTTATGCAAAACTTTGGGTAGTAAATTGTACCTATCAAGTAATCGATAAAAAGTAAATCAGAAACGATAATCATTTTTGTGGAATTTATCGATCGATTATACGATTAATCGTGGTAGCCTTACTAGCAAAAGTCTTGAAATTTTAGACACATTGTTCTATTTAACTCATTGCATGTGGGAAACCCCTTAACCCATTTTGTACCAAATGGAATCTTCCTCCTTATATATATATATAGCTGGAGCCCATTTCTAGATTTAGGGGTGACAGGTTGTGGTATCTTCAAAATTGATTTGGAAAATGGCTGAACTTTCTGCAAACAGTGAAGGCCCTGATCAGACGCCACATTCTGCGGCGTCTCATCTGGGCCTGCACTGTTTGCCAAGGTACCCGTTAAGGGGTTTCCAGTCTGAAATGGGTTAAGGGGTACCTTGGCAAACACTGCATGCCCAGATCAGATGCCGCAGAGCGCGGCATCTGATCAGGGCCTGCAGTATTTGCTGACAGAATTTTCCGTTAAAAATAGAATAAAAACGAAAAAATAGGTCTGGCACCCCTTATATGACAAATGGGCTTGTCCAACATAGCAATGGAAGAGTCCACTAGTATACAATCATAACGATGGGTAAAGTATATTCAAGCAGCAAACACAAGTGTGCTGATTAGACTGAGGGTATGTGCAGGCTGATCTGCTTATTTTTTGTCCGAAAATAGCAATATAGAGGATCTTACATGAGTGTTCTTGTATTATTGAATTTATTAAACGAGTTGAGGAAAAGGGATAAAATGCGAGGCTTTGCAGAGCATTTTATCCCTTTTCCTCAACGAGTTTAATAAATTCTATAATACATGAGCACGAATGCAAGATTCTATTTATCATATGACATTTAAAACGCATTTTATTCACGATTATTTACAAAAATATCGATATTCCGCCATTAGTAAACGCGACGTCGTTAAGGACGTCATACATGTAACGTTACGGGACGTATCTAGCTAATTTGCATATTTAATCCACTAGTGGATTATCGAAAATATTACACGGCATTATTACACTCTCAGAATCGACGTCATATGATAAAATAGGTTATCTCATGACATGGCTCGTACATATGGGCCTTTATCAGATAAGTGGAAAAAATAATGTCCGTCACTTTTTCCCCCCCGAAAACTTTCAGATCTGGCAAAAAAAAACAGGAGATTTAACCCATTGAATACTAGTGGACTCTTCCATTGCTATATGTTGGACAAGTCCATTTGTCATATCAGGGGTGTCAGGTCTATGTTTTTCATTTTTATTCTGTTTTTGATGGAAAATTCTGTTAGCAAATCGTGATTGGCATTTTATGGGTTAAAAAATGTAGCACTATTTGATACCTTTATTTTCAGAGACGTAGAAAAAAAATATGTCTGATACTGTTGTTTAACTGTAAAACCGTGATAATTAAATGTTCAAATTACCCTTCAAAACTGTATTTTCCTTAAAAAAATCAATTGTATTAAAATCACTTTTCCTTATTTGTCAGCCTGTCAATAGTAACAGCCACACACGGCTTAGCGCAAAACTATTCTAACTGTATTTTAAAAAAATTTGCAGGAACTGGAAAAAAATTCTTATTGTTTTGCATTGGATTTTTCATCAACATACATGTATATGAAAACACTATGGAAACAACAGATACTTTGATTTTTTTCAAAGAAAGAAGTTTAAAATTTTGAGTTTATATCACTTTTCTTAGCATAGCATAGTTTTGCCTGCAGAAATTGCCATAGTCCAAGGCATTTGTTAAGCAAAACTATTTCGGCCCCCACCCATCGGGGCTTGAAGAAATAAATGGGCTGCATGATGCTTCCAGGGAGAGCTGAAACCGACCCACACACAAGTACTGGTAAACCACTTGGAGGATCTCAGCCTGCCCAGGCAAAGTGGTGCAAGTCGGCCCATCAATGCTTATAGACCCTATTGGTTTCATTGGGTGGTAGAAGCCTCCGTGGTGTAGTGGTTACTCGCCTTGTAAACCAGGGATCGCAGGATCAATCCGGGGCTTCTCCAGACTTTCGGATGAGACTTTAAACCGAGGTCCCAGCTCCGTATGACCTTAGCTGTTGGTGGGACGTAAAACTCAGACACTCACTCATTGGGCGACAGGGCTTGAGATGTCATTTCATCTCAATGTTGGGTAAAAGTCCCAAAAAATTGGAAAATGACCAAAATAACCTTTACAATGTTGATGGGACGTTAAACCTCAAATCAAACAAACATGCACATGCAAACCTATTCCATCTCAAGTTGGAATAGTTTTGCAATATAAAAATGCTAAATGCAAACAGGTTTGGCAGCGCAAAACTATTCTAACAGTATCAGTAACCATAGAATACTTTCGAATGACTCACAGGTCTACATATTAATCTAAAAACCTTCATTTACTCTGAGGTTGTCCATATTGTAAAATAAAAGTGATGGTAATGACCAGGAATCAATACAATTACCTCACACCTCCCATCAAAGACACCAAAGGGAATGAAAAACAAGCATAAAACAACTACACCATAAGAAAACCGACAAAGGTAAAAGCCAAAAAATCATTTACTCTATCACAAAATGGCCAAATGGCTATCCAAAATTCAAAAGCTAATAGCAAAACGCAGCCAAGACAAACTTTAACAAACCACAACAGAAGATCCACCTCGGAAGGTCGTTCAAAAGTGAGGGCTTAAATCCATTTTATGTGGTCACAATCCTTGCCGATTGTTCTGTCATGGTTTAAACAAATAATTTGTTCAGTCCACATTAAGGATTTTGGGGGACTTTTACCTGACATTGAGATGAAATGACATCTCAAGCTCTGCCACCCAATGAAACCAATATGGTTTATAAGCATGGACGGGCCTACTCGCACTGCATTGCCTGGGCAGGCTTAGATCATCTAAGCGGTTTACCAGTACAATATGGGTAATATGCATGGGCGGTCCGACTCGCACCACTTTTCCTGGGCAGGCTTAGAACCTCAAAGCTATTTACCAGTACTAACATGCGGTCAGTGTCAGCTTATGTCATTTCATATCAATGTCGGGTTAAAGTCCCATATTTGGAAGCAACGTCTCCAAAATGACCTACACAGTGTTGATGGGGACAAAATATCAGTACTTTTCGGATGATAAAAGCACCTTACAGTACAGTTGCCGCGAAGCCTCGATGGTTCGCGTACACGCATGATGCGTGGAAATGCGTGGAAAGGATTAACTTCCATGCATGAACCACGCGAAATCCCCGCAAAATTCACGCAAATCCGCGCTTGCAGGTCTTACTTCACGCGTGAACCGATAGCCTTCCCGCATATCACGCGTGGACGATTAAAACTCCACGTGAAATTCTGCGGAAAATCCGCGCATGACACGGGGAAAACAGCTACTTGTGTAGCAAATTAAGATTGATCTCTATTATTAAGCAGATGCAGGATTTTCACTAGTCGATAGAGTGCAACAAACAAACATTTTAGCCATTATTTTGATGGCTGTTTTTTTTTTTTTTTTTCCCTCATCAAACTAATTATATCTGTTGAAAAAGTGATTATCCAATGACGCTAGATTGATGTACAATTTGATTAAATTGCAATTATAAACTAGAATACTGTCGATGGCGCGCCATCGCAAATCCCCACGCTTTCTACAGAGGGGCCAAGTACCGAAAACCCCTCACCCTGGGCCCTAATTTGACTCCATGGTCAAAATATTACCTGTATTATATTCTACTAATCATGCCCTTCTCTCAGGGCCCCAATCTGACCCCAGGGTCAAAATTTTACTTGTAGTTTATTTTACCCATTATCCCCTTCGCATAGATATGCAACATGACTATGTTCTGAAAAACTTTAATTTTGACCCCCGACCCCCCCCCCCCCCCCCCCCCCCCCCCCCCAAGTCCGACCCCCAGGGCGTGACCTAGGGGTCACAGCCAAAATCCCGTTCAATATGTTTTACTTTTTTCATAACTAAGTACATGTGCAAAGTTTGGCATCAAAATATTCAAAATTGACTTTGTAATTGAATTTTATTGATATTTGACCTTTTGACCCCTCCCCAGGGCCCCTGGGGGCGGGGACAGAAAAAAAATGTGCTCTTGCGCAAGCCATTCATGTAAGCAACTCGCATACCAAATTTGGTTGAATTCCGGCTAACGGTTTAGGAGGAGATAGCCGGACAGACAGACGGACGGAGGCGATAACAATATCCCCACTTTTTTTGAAAAACGTGGGGATAATAATCACACATCTGTTTATGGTTAACAAGCCTGGCCAATTATTTACTGAGGACAGCCAATTAAGACAATCTATTGTGCATAAATATAGATTCTTTGCTAAATATGAATTCGGGCATTGATTTCTAAATGAAATTGTTTTCTTTCATCTCAGCTTTTTTCTTCTTTTTTACGCTTCCATTCATTTTCCTCCTCCTCTGTCTTTCACCTGCATCTCCACTGCTATCTCTTCCATCTCTTTTCTCCCTTTCTCTGGGAGATGACACAAAATCATCCACAAACAATCAATCCACAAACAATCAATAATCTCACTTTTATCTTTTAAAGTTTTGTACTCTTGTGTGGTTCTACATGTTTTTATTGAACCGCTTATCACGTTATTTATTGCAACAGGTTAGGTCGGAGAATCTTATATGTACACTGAACATACACCATTTTTATTCCTTAAATTTAAATGTTTTCACGTCGCCGTCAATGATATTTTAGCCATATCGGGACGTTTCCT
This sequence comes from Lucinisca nassula, assembly GCA_963580285.1. NCBI lineage: Eukaryota > Metazoa > Mollusca > Bivalvia > Lucinida > Lucinidae > Lucinisca > Lucinisca nassula. The sequence continues at coordinate 97,353,934 of OY757019.1, forward strand.
ATTAATTTGACAGCAAAATGTTGACGTAAAATTTCCAAAGAGGCAGTGCATGACCAGACCTGCAAAAGGCCATTGGCATTGCTATGATCCATGTTTACATCCACCTGAAATGGCCTGAGCTTTCATTTCCCTCTTTTGAATGCCCAGATGCTGTAGATTTAACTCTGCGAATGCACAGCCTGGTTCAGATCAGGCGAAGCGGGTACACAGGCTTGAGGTCTTTACTGCTCGTGTAGGTCTTATTGCCATGTGCTGGCTCAAACTACAGTTAGCGAGGCTATTTCATTTTTGTAGTGTTTTCTCATCGTAGCGATAACTTATAGCATACCTGTAACGTAAACAGTTCAGATCCTAATCTGACAACATTAATACGCTGATCAGATGCGCGGCTGTGCGGGCTGATCAACTCTGGTCAGGCTCCGATCTGAGTGTCTTTGTCGGTCGTGCCAATCTTATTGTATTTGGCTGGCGCTGGCTCAAACTTATGAGTTTGCTTCGGTTTGACGGGACGATTCCATTTTTTGCTTCTATGACATTTCATCGAAAACCACTTGGTCGAATGTATTTTTCGTTCGAATGGTACCTTCCGTTGAACCAATATTTGGTTGAATTTTCGTCGAAAAAAAAATTGTGTCATATTAACATTTTGCCGAAGGCTTGTAGATTTTTCGTCAAAACTGAAAGCAGCCGAAACGAAAGTAATTTACCCCAAATCACCCTATTGCGCATGATTTTGTTTAAAACACAAGTGCATTGAGGTGTTACGGAACAACCTGGACACAAAGTCTATGTTGGCGTCCCACAGGGTTCTATGCTTGTTCCCCTTCTATGCAAATGTATTTGTTCTTATTAATTGACCATTAATTGTCTTCTCCTTAATATATTTCAAATAAATATATACATTTTAGAACCCAATATATCAAAACTGCTGGAAAACATAACGTTCAGTTCATTATATTATGACCGACCTATTGTTTTAAAAACGGCGCAAAATCCACGCAAAAATTACGTAACAGAAACGCGAAAAATAAAATTTATCCACACATGATGCAAAAACCATCGAGGCTTCGCGGCAACTGTACTGTATCTGGAGCTATGGTCGGGGTCACTTGCCCTGCAGCCTTTCGTTGTTTTATTTTTTTGCTGATTTTTTTTCAGGGGAGGCAACTAGGCGGACAAATGATGTAAAGTCTTCACATTCCCAAATGTCGGTGTCAGACAGATCAAGGTGAGAATAGTCAATACATCACAATTTCTTTGACATTACGATAACACATCCGTGCGACATACCGGTAGAGCATTCTGTCATATCTTCAAAACGGTTATCTTTCAGATGAAATTTCGTGATATTTTGCTTATTTTTGCCCCAAACACAGGTCGTGGATGCTCATTAGAACCACCGAGTTGAGGCGGTTCTAACGAGTACCCACAACCTATGTCTCAGAGCAGAAATGAGAAAAATAATGTATACCCCTCTAAACGCCAATTTTCTCGATATAAAGTGGGGTTTAGAGGGGTGTTCATTACATGAACCAGTTAACATGATGAAACAGTAAGATAATCGCTGGGGTTTAAAGTCCCAGTTGTTCAAAGCATCGTTAGCTTAACAAGCTCGTTAGTGGTCATATTGTTAACTGTTCTAGCAAGTTTAATACTTATATTTTTGGTGAAAAAATGTGAGCAGCTTTTGCATACGCAAAAGCTGCTCACATTTTTTCAGCAAAAATTTTAGCATATTTGCCATATTTAATGATCAGTTTTAACGATACGTTAACTAACGAAGTCGTTAGTTTTGAAGAACTGGCCTCAGGGCCTAGTTGTTCAAAGCATCGTTAGCTTAACAAGCTTGTTAGTGGTCATATTGTTAAGTGTTCTAGCAGGTACAATATCTAAAATTCTGGTATTTTTGCTGAAATAATGTGAGCAGCTTTTGCGCACGCAAAAGCTGCTCACATTTTCTCAGCAAAAATATTAGCATATTTGCCATAATAAATGATCAAAGTTTTAATGATATCATTGATATGTTAACTAACAACATCGTTAGTTTTGAACAACTGGCCTCAGATTGTGATTATATTCAAGTAGTGATGTTAAATCCAAACAAAACTGCAAAAATTATGTAGAAAAATGACCATTTGCAACTGACAAGTAACATATTATAGCCAGGCCCCCGCCCATAGGGGCTTGAAGAAATATATGGGTTGCATGATGCTTCCAAGCAGAGCTGAATCCGGCCTGACACTAGTACTGGTAAACCGTTTAGAGGATCTAAGCCTGTCCAGGAACCGCGGTGCGAGGCGGACCGTCCATGTTAATAAACCCTATTGGTTTCATTGGGTGACAGGGCTTGAGATGTCATTTCATCTCAATGTCGGGTAAAAGTCCCACAAAATTGGAAGCAACGTCTCCAAAATGACCTTTACAGTGTTGACAGGGACGTTAAACCTCAAATCAAACAAACAAAAACATATTTTAGCCCTCCTCTTGCTGAATGTTCTGTTTAGCCACACCCATTTCTGACTTTGAACCAATCAGATTATTTGATGTAATTTATTCCTACAAATTCATAAATGGAATGCCAAACAGTGTAGATCCTGATCAGAAGCCATCTGATCTGGATCTACACTGTTTCCAAAGATAGGGGTTGTCGTGAACAGCATGATAAGAGTTAAAATCGAGTGAAGAGGCATTTTCTGGTAAAGCCTTAGGACTTTGACCAAAATCTACATGCAGGTGCCTTGGGCTACTGAGCCACTGATAAAGTTTTCCTGTGTTCCCTTCAGATGACATTTAAGGCTATGGTGTATGAGTGGTCCATTCTGTTTGTTTGTTTGAATTGATGTTTTACATCCTTGTCAACACTTTGTTAGGTTATTTTGGAGATGTTGCTTCCAGTTTTGTGGGACTTTTACCTGACATTGAGATGCAGGGATGGGTATTGTCAGATTTTCATATCAGGATATATTGCGATACGGATACTGCGTATCACAATACGTATCACAATATATTATGTAGCAATCTGAAACACACTGGTACTTGGAAAACCCAACTATATATGGGAAAAAGAAGGGTGTTTTCATGGGTATATATCAATAACCTATTCCTGCTCATGCACTTACAAAACCAAGACCAAGTTTCTTTCTAGAATTGTCCCAATGTTATGAGGTGAAATAAAGATAATGTCTGAAAATGCCATAAAATGTTTTAATTGGATTGAAGGCCTTAGTCACTTTATTTGTGACTGTCATCTTTTGCAACCTGAAATGTTGCTTGATATCAACTTTTCCGTTTTGATTTTAAACGAGTTGGTAGTTGGCCATGGTAAAGTTTGTTATGGTTTTTCTCTATTACGCTAAATTGTAAATACTGGGCGGCTTACTCTAAAACGGCGTATACAACAACAACAGGTGTGCGATTCACCGAAATCCTAGCTCGGCCTACGCTATGACTGGCTTATACATAAAGGGTGGGAATCGATTAAATTACTTACTTTTGCTGCCGGAATGTTTCTGTTTTCACGGAGCTGTATTTACCGATCAGGTACGAAAGAAAATATGAAAAATGGATGAAAACAGAAAATATTGGTATTTGCGGACCGTATTGTGATATGATTTTTTTCTGAACTGTATCACGATATACCGATAATACCGCACATAACTATTGAGATGGAATGACGTCTCAAGCCCTACCATCAACAAATCAATAGGGTTTATATGCATGGACACTTCAAACTTGCATCACTTCGCCTGGGCAGGCTTAGACCTTTAAAGCGATTTACCAGTACTCATGTGGGGTCGGTTTGAGCTCTATGTGGAAGCTTCATACATTTTTTTTTTGGCAAAAATACCACTCTACTTGGTATCTTGCTTACCAGAACAGTTAACATGTGAACATTATCGAGCTTGTTAAGCTAACAATGCTTTAACCCATTTTGTACCAGAAACCCCAAAACGGGTACCCTGGAAAACAGTGCAGGCCCAGATCAGACGCCGCAGAACGCGGCGTCTGATCAGGGCCTCCACTGTTTGCTAAAAGTTCAGTCATTTTCCAAATAAATTTGATGAAAACACAACCCAACACCCCTCAGTTTTGAAATCGACTCCTGCTGTCTATAAGGAGGAAGATTCCATTTGATACAAAAAGGGTTAAACAACTGGACCCTGGAGTGGATGTAAATTAATGTACACCAGTGAGCATTGGTCAGCTGTGGCTGATTGCAGTGACTGCAGAAAGAAATCGAGGATATTTGATTTTTTCAGTGTAAGATCGAATTTTATTTCATTGAATTAACACCAAAACCAGTATTTTCATGAGTGGTGTAGCCACGAATAAAAGTACCAGCTTTGGTGTTCATGAGTGAAACAAAATTTGATCTTACACTGAAAAAATCATTTTTTGTTTCTAACATGCTTCAAACTGGCAACATTTAGTTTCACTAATTGTAGAAAACTTACTTTGTTCCTGGTCATTTCGCGTCAATTTAGTGGTGTCCAGCATGTTTATTTGGTATAATTCTTGAGAAATAGCCTGGGATTGTATTATTATGAATGGTTACTGAAAAAATTGAGAGACTAGTTTCCCTTGAAGAAGTTGCAGGCTGATCTAACGTCGCACGACGAAATGCACAACATCAGCGTCGAAAATGACACAATTAACATCGTTGTGACATGTGAAATGGCTAAGCGTCAATTCTAACACAGTTCATTAGTTTTCAGTCATCTGACAATGGAAAAGCTGACCACAGAATTAGATTTGAAGAAAAAAGTAGTCCCAAACAGTGAAAAATAAAATTGTCGCTGTTTGTAACAGGGCATATCATTTTCAATTTCACTGAGAAATCTCTATATTTCATTGAAATGCATTACGAAAACACGCCTATACAAATACATTGTAACCTTTATCGCTGAAAAAATGAAAATTTTAGGATGAAAATTTTTGATATTTTTCTTATTTCTGCTCAAAATATAGATTGTGGGTACACGTTAGAACCGCCTCATCGAGGCGGTTCTAATGAGTACCCACAACCTATATTTTAGAGCAGAAATAAGAAAAATAAGGTTTACCCCTGCAAACCCCAGTTTTTCTATATAAAAGTGGGCTTCAAGGGGGCATGTTTTCCTGATGGCATGTAAAAATATGTTTATATCAGCCATCAGTGTTGGAGTCACTCTAAACATTCTAAATCATCGATGTTTGCTTTTGTTTCTGTTTCAGCCTTGTGTCCGACAGGGAACGAAAGAAGAAGGAGCACAATGAGTTGGAGCAGAGAAGGAAGGAACGAATAAAACAATGTATTTACAGAATGGGGGATCTCCTGCCCCCTTTCAACCTCACAGACAGGGAAAGACCTGTGAGTTTTGTTTGTTTGTTTGATTTGAGGTAAAACATCCCCGTCAACACAAAAGGTCATTTTGGAGACGTGGCTTCCAATTTTGTGGGACTTTTACCCGACATTGAAATGAAATGACAGCTCAAGCCCAGTGGCCCAATGCAACCAATAGAGTTTATAAGCATGGACGGTCCAACTTGCACCGCTTTACCTGGGCAGGCTTAAGCGGTTTACCAGTACTTGTGTGCGGTCAGTTTCAGCTCTGCGTGGAAGCATCATGCAGCCCATTTATTTCTTCAAGCCCCAATGAGCAGGGGCCAAAATTCCAGTGAGTAGTAATTACCATAATGATCCTAAGTATTCGGACACATAGGCCTAAGCAAATAGACTGAGACCCTAATCAGACTGCTCCTGCACTGTAACAGTACAGGGGCAGTCTGATCAGGGTCTACACTGTTTGCCATTCTGTTTGCACCTTTTGGACTCTTTGCTGGTTTGTTTGTTTGATTTGTGGTTTAACGTCCCTGTCAACACTGTATAGGTCATTTTGGAGAGATTGCTTCCAATTTTGTCGGACTTTTACCCGACATTGAGATGAAATGACAGCTCAAGCCCTGTCGCCCAATGAAACCAATAGGGTTTATAAGCATGGACGGTCCAACTCGCACCACTTTACCTGGGCAGGCTTAGATCCTCTAAGCGGTTTACCAGTACTTGGGTGCGGTCAGTTTCAGCTCTGCGTTGAAGCATCATGCAGCCTATTAGCTCACCTGTCACATAGTGACAAGGTGAGCTTTTGGGATCACTTTTTGTCCGTCGTGCGTCCGTGCGTGCATCCGTAAACTTTTCTTGTGAACACACTAGAGGTCACAGTTTTGGGCCAATCATCATCAAACTTGCTCAGAATGAGCATCTTGATAATATCTCAGTCAAGTTCGAATATGGGTAATGGCAGGTCAAAAAGTAGGTCAGTAGGTCAAATCAAAGAAAAACCTTGTGAACACTCTACAAGCCAAAGTTTTGGGCCAATCGCCATCAAACTTGCTCAGAATGATCATCTTGACAATAACTCGGTCAAGTTCGAATATGGGTTATGCCGGGTCAACTGGTAGGTCAGTAGGTCAAATCATAGAAAAACCTTGTGAACACTCTAGGGGCCACAGTTTTGGTCCGATCGTCATCAATCTTTCTCAGAATGATTGTCTTGACAATATCTGGGACAAGTTCGAATATGGGACATGTCGGGTCACAAAGAAGGTCAGTGGGTCAAATCATAGAAAAACCTTGTGAATACACTAGAGGCCACAGTTTTGGTCCGATAATCATCAAACTTGCTCAGAATGATGATCTTGACAATATCTCAGTCAACTTCGAATATGGGTGTTGTCGGGTCAAAAAGTAGGTCAGTAGGTCAAATCATAGAAAAACCTTCTGAACACACTAGAGGCCACAGGTTTGGGCCAGTCATCATCAAACTCACGTTCGAATATGGGTCATGTCGGGTCACAATGTAGGTTGGTAGGTCAAATCATAGAAAAACCTTGTGAATACACTAGAGGCCACAGTTTTGGTCCAATCATTATCAAACTTGCCCAGAATGATAATCTTGACAATGTCTCAATAAAGTTCGAATATGGATCATGTTGGGTCAAAAAGTAGGTCAGTAGGTCAAATCAGAGAAAAACCTCCTGAACACACTAGAGGCCACAGTTTAGGTTCGATCATCATAAAACTTGCCCAGAATGATCATCTTGACAATATCTCGGTCAAGTTCGAATACGGGTCATGTCAGGTCATAAAGTAGGTCAGAAGGTCAAATCATAGAAAAACCTTGTGAACACACTAGAGGCCACAGGTTTGGTCCAATCATCATTAAACTTGCTCAGAATGAGCATCTTGATAATATCTTGGTCACGTTCGAATATGGATCATGTCGGGTAACAATGTAGGTTGGTAGGCCAAATCATAGAAAAACCTTGTGAACACACTAGAGGCCACAGTTTTGGTCCGATCATCATCAAACCTGCTCAGAATGATAGTCTTGACAATATCTCAGTCAAGTTCGAATATGGGTCATGTCAGTCAAAAAGTAGGTCAGTAGGTCAAATCATAGAAAAACCTTCTGAACACACCAGAGGCCACAGTTTAGGTTCAATCATCATAAAACTTGCCCAGAATGATCATCTTGACAATATCTCGGTCAAGTTCGTATACGGGTCATGTCGGGTCATAAAGTAGGTCAGTAGGTCAAATCGTAGAAAAACCTTGTGAACACACTAGAGGCCACAGTTTTGGTCTGATCATCATCGAACTTGCCCAGAATGATCATCTTGACAATATCTCAGTCAAGTTTGAATATGGGTCATGTCTGGTCAAAAAGTAGGTCAGTAGGTCAAATCATAGAAAAGCCCCGATGGGCGGGGGCCCTCTTCATATGGATTAAACGCGTGTAGCAGTGACACTCAGGTGAGCGAACCAGGGCCCTCTGGGCCCTCTTGTTTATTTCTTCAAGCCCCAATGAGCGGGGGCCAAAATTCCACTGAGTAGTAATTACCATAATGATCCTAAGTATTTGGACAAATGGGCCTAAGCAAACAGACTTAGACGCTGATCAGACTACCCCTGCACTGTAACAGTACAGGGGCAGTCTGATCAGGGTCTACACTGTTTGCCATTCCATCGGCACCTTTTGGATGCCTTGCTGGATCATGTAACAAGTATGTTTAACCCTTATCTTGCTGTTCACGACAACCCTTATCTTTGCAAACAGTGTAGATCCAGATCAGATGGCTTCTGAAGAAGCCATCTGATCAGGATCTACACAGTTTGGCATTAAGTTTATGAATTTGTAGCAAAAAACTACATCAAGTCATTTGATTGGTTGATAGACAGAAATGGGTGTGGCTTAAATGAATATTCAGCAAGATATGGGTTAAATTTTAGAAGAATTACAGCAAGTCCTCAAGTTGTCAGCAGTTTTAGGATTTTTATGTAAACCCTTATCGCGCTGAACACAACAACCCCTACCTTTGCAAACAGTGTAGATCCGGATCAGATGATCAGGATCTTCACTGTTTGTCATTCAGTTTGCAAATTTGAATGAATACATTATATCAAGTAATTTGATTAGTGGAGTGAGTGAGTGTTTCAGTTTTACGTCCCACCAACAGCTAAGGTCATACGGAGACGGGACCTCGGTTTAAAGACTCATCCGAAAGTCTGAGAAGCCCGGAATCAAACCTGCGACCCCTGGTTTACAAGGCGAGTAGCGTAACCACTCGACCACGGAGGCTTCTAATTTGATTAGTGGATAGTCAGAAACGGTTGTGGCTAGATTAATTTATTCAGCAGGGTAAGGGTTAACATGTTACACAGGCCCACATAACAATGATACTGGCTCTGTCACAAAGTGCCGATTCTGTTCGTGTTGAGTTCGGCATAGCCTGTTTGAAGTAATGTATATCCTGAACCACTTTATGGATTCTAACCAAAGTTTTATCGATACATCATCAGGATGGAGGAAAACAGTCTTTAGGTAATGGTCTTGACCTTGTTTTCAAGGTCACAGACTCCTGAAAACTGTCAAAATATGGTCTCAAATGGCCTGTCTGCACACCATCTCAGGAATGAGTTTATGCCAGCTACCACAAATTTGATTAGATTTTGGTGGTCTTGACCTCATTTTCAAGATCACAAGCTCTCCTGTACACAAATTTGGGCCAGTAAAGCTTGTCTGCACCCAATCACCTCCATGAATTCACGAATTGTGGTTAAACTTGGTACAATGTATCTTTGCAACCTACCAAACTCTTGATTAGATTTTTGTGACTTTGACCTCAATTTCAAGGTCACAGCTTCCAAAAACTGTCAAATTTGTCGCCTCTTTCGGAAAAATACCTGTGCCTGTGGAGTTTAGGAATGATTCCCAAGAAATTCACATGATTGGGAAAAAATATCTCTAGATCGGAAAAACACAGGCCATTTTTGCATTGGGAATGCAGCCTATATTCTATAAGCTGAATGTTTTTTCAATAGCCCTGATCCGGAGCAATCAGGTAAATCATTTTATCTGTATATGACTAACTAACAATACAGTGATCTCTTGTGTTATCTGGCTCTGGAGAGTTTCATAAATTTCATATAAAATGACAACTTGTGTAAGATCCTTTTTATTTAACCCATTTAGTCCCGGAAACCCCTAAAGGGGTATCTTGGCAAACAATGCAGGCCCAGATCAGACGCAGCAGAATGCGGCATCTGACCAGGGCCTCCACTGTTTGCTAAAAGTTCAGTCATTTTCCAAATAAATTTTGATGAAAACACAACCTGACACTCCTAAATTTCAAAATGAACTCCTGCTATATATAAGGAGGAATACCGTAATGATCCGGCTATAAGACGGGGTTTTTACCGCCAGAATAACCCCAAATTTTTACACCCGTCTTATAGCCGAGATCTTGGGCATCCTTGAAAATTTCTGCGAAGTCCGGAAAGTCAGAGATGTATGGAAAATGTCAATTTTCTTTCAAAACACCTGGCAGATAAACATGCAGACTGTAGCAAATAGTCTATCTTTGTGCAATTAAGGAAGTTAGTCATCAAATATAATTTTCCTTTAATATAAAATTTGGTACCGTTTAGCGAGAAACGTAAGCAAGCTGACCTTCTTTTGTCTTGCCAGCTGCAATCATCTTGAACTGTGATAATTATGTTAATCTTCTTGCCATGAAGCGATAAAATTTATAGTTACTGGTAACAGTTAAAGAAAACTATGTACCGTGACATAATCCACATTCATCAATCAACATTTCTTTGAAGTAAATCTTTAGCGTGGCTTATTGTCACGTGATACATTAATTATTCAATGAGGGCGGGGTCTCACCGTCTTTCATAATTACAATCACAACTAATGACCAATCATGGCTTAAATCCAAATCCACAGATTTATTGAGGTGTGGTCTAAAGCGGTCAGTCTTAATCAGCTTTGGTGACCACATGTTGGCAATAAATGGTTTATTAATAAATGATTACATTTATCGCAACGATTAAACAAACACTGTCAGATAAACTCTCACCATGTCTAAGCTTAAAAGTTGAAAGGTATTGAATTCGCCTATACACAATTAGTGAGAAAATGGACATTATTACCATGGTGCTGCACTTAGACACGGAGAAAAAAACGTTTCTCAGCTTTCTCTGTGTGCCTGTTCCGTATTATCTATTGCCTTGAATGTTATTGTGCGTCAGAGTTGTGCACACGCGCAGTCTCCCCAGAGTCTTTGCTGCTCCTAGACACGGAGAAAAAAAAACACGAGGCAGTTTCTTGCAAAAGTGCAAAAGAGCACAAGGCCTTTTTATCATGTGGCAGTTAATGTAGATATCAATTGCCTTGAATGTTATTTAGCGTCATTATTATACCCCCGGCATACGAAGTATGTCAGGGGGTATATAGTTTTCGTCTTTCCGTCCGTTCGTTGGTTCGTTCATATGTTCGTTTGTTCGTTCGTACGTTCGTTCGGTCGTTCGTCAACCTTTACGTCAAAGTTTTGCGTTAAACCTTTTTGATTGCTCATATCTCTGTAATTCTTCATATTTGGTACAGGATATCTCTATAGCATTACCTTTCATATAGAGTATCTAAGCACCTGGGTCAAGCCCCTGGGTGGGTTGACTGTCTGTCCGTCTGTCTGTTCATCTACTTTTACGTCAAAGTTTTGTGTTAAACCTTTTTAATTGCTGATATCTCTGTAACCACATATTAGATTCTCTTCATGTTTGTTACAGGATATCTCTATAGCATTACCTTTCATATGGAATATCTAAGCCCCTGGGTGGGCTGTCTGTCTGTCTGTTCATCTAATTTTACGTCAAAGTTTTGTGTTCAACCTTTTTCATTGCTGATATCTCTGTAACCTCATGTTAGATTCTCTTCATGTTTGGTAAAGGATATCTCTATAGCATTACCTTTCATATGGAATATCTAAGCCTCTGGGTCAAGCCCCTGGTAGGGATGTCTGTCTGTCTGTTCATCTACTTTTACGTCAAAGTTTTGTGTTAAACCTTTTTCATGGCTGATATCCCTGTAACCACATGTTAGATTCTCTTCATTTTTGATAAATGATTTCATGATGCATGTCCCTTCGCCCACCCATGGTGACCTTGACCTCAAGGTCACGGACTGAAATTTTTGCATTTGGTTAAAGTTTTATGTCAAAGTTTATAGATGCCTGTATGTTCTATTTGATGCCCTCACTCCCTTTGTCCATTTAGAAATTTTATGTTTGGTTTAGCTTTTACAAGCACATTTATAGATTCTTATAGCTTCTTGACTTCATTCATATCACATACAAGCTCGAAAGATATATCAGAGGGTGACGCTGGCCGGGGGTATACGTGACCCACTGGTCACTTTCTCTAGTTGACCGCTGCTTTTATAGTCTGTTAGAGTTGTCTCTCTTAGTGTAAACAAAATGGCGGCTTCGGAAAACAATGGCAAATATTGTTGCAAAAAACATGAATGCAGCTGCAGATAAATTGATCAACCATTATCTCACTCTGAAAATGAAATGTCCACATCGGTGACACTCCTCTTGGCAACTTGCAAAAAATTATACCCATCTTATAGACAAGACTAAGCAAAAATCTCCAGCAGAAAGGCCAGAAAGTACCCCCGTCTTATAACCAAATGGTCTTATAGCCGGATCATTACGGTATTCCATTTGGTACAAAAAGGTTTAAAATGTCCATGTTTGAGGTAATACTACTGCATTATATTTCAGAGTACGGTAGAGATAGTGGAGAAATCCCTGAGCTTCATGAGAGAATGGAAGGAGGCGTCCGCAGCAGCTGTAGTAGAGATACAGAGATTGAAAGATGAGTTAGCTACAGTGAAAGATGAGAGAGACACTTTCTTGGAGGTGGCCAGAGAAGCAGGTATAACATACAGGAAAATCAACACATACACCACAACCTCTTTACAACACTATTAACTCTTATCTTGCTGACTATTCATTTAAGCCACACCCATTTCTGTCTATCAACCAATCAAATTACCTGATGTAATTTATTGCTACAAATTCATAAACTGAATGCCAAACAGTGTAGATCCTGATCAGATGGCTTCTTCAGAACCCATCTGATCTGGATTGGCACTGTTTGCAAAGATAGGGGTTGTTGTGTACAGCAAGATAAGGATTAAATAGGGGGTCCAAAGCAGAAACCGTGTTAGTTATATAACCGTGTTATATCCAAACAAAAATGTTTTCTATATAATCTATACATCTTGAATGATGTTTGTTTGATTTGAGGTTTAACGTCCCCGTCAACACTGTAAAGGTCATTTTGGAGACGTTGCTTCCAATTTTGTGGGACTTTTACCCGACATTGAGCTGAAATGACATCTCAAGCCCTATCGCCCAATGAAACCAATAGGGTTTATAAGCATGGACGGTCAGCCTCGCACCGCGGTTCCTGGACAGGCTTAGATCCTCTAAGCGGTTTACCAGTACTAGTGTGCATGCAGGATTCATCTCTGCATGGAAGCATCATGCGGCCCATATATTTCTTCAAGCCCCACATCTTGAATGAAAACTTGTTATCAGCACTAACATGGAAATCTCTGAGTAGTGGTACAGAAATCGTGTGGGTTGGCAGTGGCTTGGTAAAATTACTGATATTGGTGATTTGAGATGAGACAGACAACTTAATGAAACAGGACCTTTGATATGCCAAGAAATTGAATATACAGTAAAATTTTTATATTAAGATCACCTTTGGGACTGTTCAAAAGCGGTCTTTAAGACTGCTTTTGAACAGTCCCACAGGTTGTCTCTGACCAGAGGACACTGTTTGCAGAAAACACAAAGAACAAATAACTGCAGCCAACTAAAGCTTCTTAACCAAGTTAGTACAAGAAACCCCAAAACGGGTACCAGGGCAAACAGTGCAGGCCCAGATCAGATGCCGCAGAACGCGGCAGTTCTGCGGCGGCGCCGTCTGATCAGGGCCTACACTGTTTGCGAAAAGTTAACCCATTTTCCTAATTAATTTTGAAGAAAACACAACCTGACACCCCTTAATTTTGAAATGGACTCATGATATATTAGAGCTGGGTATCACCAGAAAAAATGTATCACGATACTATCGCGATACCAGACAGGCGATACGATACAGTATCAAGATACTTGATTTGTACAGATTTGCTATGTTTTATTAGGTAAATTTGGACTTTTGTTACAGTAGAAAACAGAGTTTTTTGTTCTATAACAACACATTGGTTTATTATGTCTCCCCCGAAATTTTTTTATTCGGAGAGACCTATTGTTTTTCCCCCGGGCGTCTGTCTGTCCGTCTGTCACACATTCGTGTCCGCTCTATAACTTGAAACCGTTCGAGCGATAATCACGAAACTTCATATAAATATTAATCAGCATTAGACGACGTGCATTGCGCAAGAACTATAACTCTTGCATTTAAACTTTTTGAATTATCTCCCTTGGAAGTTTGTCGGTATGTAATTGTGTCCGGTCAATAACTTTCTTATTTTCAGATGGATTTTAAAATTACTTGGCAGAAATATTAACAACCATGAGACGATATGTGGTGCGCATGAGGCAGGTCGGTACCTCAAAGGTCAAGGTCATACTTAGAGGTCAAAGGTCAAAAAAGGGGCATTTTTTCGTGTTTGGTCAATAACTTTCTTATTTTGAGATGGATTTTAAAATTACTTGGCAGAAATATTAACAACCATCAGACGATGTGTGGTGCGCATGAGGCAGGTCGGTACCTCAAAAGTCAAGGTCATACTTAGAGGTCAAAGGTCAAAAAAGGGGCCTTTATTCGTGTTTGGTCAATAACTTTCTTATTTTGAGATGGATTTTAAAATTACTTGGCAGAAATATTAACAACCATGAGACGATGTTTGGTGCGCATGAGGCAGGTTGGTACCTCAAAGGTCAAGGCCATACTTAGAGGTCAAAGGTCAAAAAAGGGGCCTTTTTTTCGTGTTTGGTCAGTTACTTTCTTATTTTGAGATGGATTTTGAAATCACTGGGCAGAAATGTTAACCACCATGAGACGATGTGTTGCGTGCATGACCCAGGTTGGTATCTCAAAGGTCAAGGTCATACTTAGAGGTCAAAGGTAAAAAAAGGGGCCTTTTTTCGGGTTTTGTCAATAACTTGTTTATTTTTAGATAGAATTTGAAGTTACTTGGCAAAAATGTTAACTATCATGAGACGATGTGTTGCATGCATGATTCAGTTTGGTACCTCAAATGTCAAGGTCATACATAGAGGTCAAAGGTCAAAATAGGGGCATTTTTTCGTGTTTGGTCAATAACTTTCTTAGTTTTAGATGGATTTTGAAAGGAAGTGGCTATTGACAGCCGGCTGTCGATAGCGAATTTGCTATTGACAGCCGGCTGTCGATAGCGAAATAGCTATTGACAGCCGGCTAAGATATTGGATATATATACTTATATATAAATGAATATAATCTGATAAAAAAACATGAATGCATAAATAAAAATGAAATAATTATAGAATATTAAAGTGAACTATTAAGCTTTTTTCATACAAATGAAAATTTTACATCAGACTTTGTTTGTTTGATTTAAAGTTTAACGTCCCTGCCAACACTGTAAAGGTCATTTTGGAGACATTGCTTCCAATTTTGTGGGACTTTTACCCAACATTGAGATGATATGACATCTCAAGCCCTGCCGCCCAATGAAACCAATAGGGTTTATGAGTATGGAAGGGCCGACTCGCACCGGATTGCCTGGGCAGGCTAAGGCATAATGGTTGGAACTCTACAAGTTGTAACTCCATGCTGTGGCTAAAATAAATAAATAAAAAAATATTTTGTTTTATAGATTATTAAGACTCTCAATAAATAAATAAAGGAGTCTAAATAATGTATAATATGTAATTACTTTTAGCTTGCATGTACAAAGTACATGGCAAGCTATTGTTGTCACCTCGATCGTCTGCGTGCACGTTTGCGTTCCCGTCACACTGTGTTTTTCAAATGCTTATATCTCAAGAGTCACTCATCACAGAGTTCTCATATTTGGAACTTAAGTACCTGGGAGGTTCTTCTGATGATGTCAAAATATATCTAGGCCACTGTGACCTATATTTCATTGTTCAGTGATTTTGCCTATTATCTTGAATACTATTTGATGGAGAAATGTCATACCTGGATTATTAGTTCCATGTGACCCGATAATTGACCATAAAATATATCTAGGTCTGTGTGACCTATATTTCATGGTTCAGTGATTTTGCCTACTATCTTCTATCTTGAATACTTTTTGATGGAGAAGTGTCATACCTGGATTATTAGTTCCATGTGACCCAATGATTGACCTCAAAATATATCTAGGTCACTGTGACCTAGATTTCATGGTTCAGTGATTTTGCCTACTATCTTGAATGCTATTTGACGTAGAAATGTCTCACCTGGATTATTACTTTCATGTGATCTGATAATTGACCTCAAAATATATCCAGGTCATTGTTACCTATATTTCATGGTTCAGTGATTTTGCCTATTATCTCGAATACAATTTGATGAAGAAACGTCATACCTGGATTATTTATTCCATGTGACCCCATGATTGACGTTGAATTAAATCTAGGTCACTGTGACCTATATTAGATGGTTCAGTGATTGATTTGGCCTGTTATCTTGAATACTATTTGATGGAGAAATGTCTCACCTGGATTATGAGTTCTGTGTGATCCAATGATTTACCTCCAAGTATATCTAGGTCATTGTGACCTATATTTCATGGTTCAGTGATTTTGCTTATTATCTTGAATACTTTTTTGATGGAGAAATGTTAAACCTGGGATATTACTTCAATGTAACCAGATGACTGACCACAAAATATATACAGGTCAATGTGACCTATATTTCATGATTCAATGAGTCTGCCAAATATTTTGAATACTATCTTTTGGAGAAACTTCAATCCTGAATTATAAGTTTCATGTGACCAGAATTATTCTGGCCACATGAAACGGCCCAGATGATTGACATAGAAATATATCTAGGTCAGTGTGACCTATTTTCATTGTTCAATGATTTTGCCTTATATTTCAGACACAATTTGATTCTGGGAGTGGGAATTTTTTGGTGCCAGGGCTATAATTTGGACAATCTCAGTAGAAGTCCACTAGATGAAAGCTCCGGCCAAACATCAAAGACTTTGGCCTTCTGGTTTCAGTCAAGAAGATTTTTAAAAGTTATTTTTTTTCCTTTATAATCCTGTGTAAAATTAGTGGGTCCTGGCGCAGGGAAATTTTTGGCTCCAAGGCTACTATTTGAACAATCTTGGTAGAGGTCCATTAGATGAAGGTTCATACCAAATATCAAAGACATGGACCTTCTGGTTTCAGACAAGAAGATTTTAAAGGTTATCCCTGTATACGCCTATGTGAAATCAGTGGGCCCCGGCGCGGGGGCATTTTTGGCCCCAGAACTATATTTTGAACAATCTTGGTAGAGGTCCACTAGATGAAGCTTCATGCCAAATATCAAAGACCTGGGCCTTCTTGTTTCAGACAAAAAGATTTTTAAAGGTTTTCCCTATATACGCCTATGTGAAACCAGTGGGCCCCCGCGCTTGGGCATTTTTGGCCCCAGGACTATATTTTGAACAATCTTGGTATAGGTCCACTAGATGAAGCTTCATATTAAATATCAAAGACCTGGGCCTTCTTGTATCAGACAAGAAGATTTTTAAAGGTTTTCCCTATATACGCCAATGTGAAACCAGTGGGCCCTTGAACGGGGACATTTTTGGCCCCAGGACTATATTTTGAACAATCTTGGTAGAGGTCCACTAGATGAAGTTTCATACCAAATATCAAAGACCTGGGATTTCTGGTTTCAGACAAGATGATTTTTACAGGTTTTCCCTATATAAATAAGTCTATGTAAAACTGGTGGGCCCCAGTGCCGGGGCATTTATGGCCCTTGGGCTATAATTTGAACAATCTTAGTAGAGGTCCACTAGCTGAAGCTTCATTCCAAATATCAAAGACCTAACGGGCCTCCATGGCCTAGTGGTTAAGAGCACTGACTCTTGATCATTAGGTCTCTCACCCCTGTGGTTCGAGCCTCGCTTGGGTTACATGTGAGACGCCAAGTTCTGCAACGAAGGTCAGGTGTTTTCTCCAGGTACTCCAGTTTTTGCCCACCTCTAATTAACGATTGGCTCGATATGAGTGAAATAATCTTGAAAGGGCCGTAATATAAAAAAAAACGAAAACCAATATCAGAGACCTGGGCCTTCTTGTTTCAGACAAGAAGATTTTTAAAGGTTTTCCCTATGTGAAACCAGTGGGCCCTGGCAGGGAGGCATTTTTGGCCCCAGGACTATATTTTGAACAATCTTGGTAGAGGTTCACTTGAAGAAGCTTCATACCAAATATCAACGACCTGGGCCTACAAGAAGATTTTTAAAGGTTTTCCCTATATAAGTCTATGTAAAACTGGTGGGCCCCAAAGCAGGGGCATTTTTGGCCTCAGGGCTATAATGTGAACAATCTTGATAGAGGTCCACTAGGTGAAGCTTCATACCAAATATCAAAGACCTAGACCATGCGGTTTCAGAGATGATTTTCAAAGTTTTCAGTAAAAAATTCTATTTTTAGCTTCTGTGACCTAGATGTGCAACAGACCAGAATGATTTGAACAACTTTGAAAGGGGACCACCTAAGGATCATTCCTGTGAAGTTTGGTCAAAATATGATCAGTGGTTTAGGAGATGCTGTTTGAAGAAATTGTTTAGGGATGGACGGATGGATGCAGGCACTCACGGATGCACGACAGACAATAAGTGATCCTAAAAGCTCACCTCGTCACTACGTGACAGGTGAGC
The DNA here is from genome assembly GCA_963580285.1 of Lucinisca nassula. Lineage (NCBI taxonomy): Eukaryota > Metazoa > Mollusca > Bivalvia > Lucinida > Lucinidae > Lucinisca > Lucinisca nassula. The sequence continues at coordinate 97,372,155 of OY757019.1, forward strand.
TAAAAATACACGGTTTTGACTTTTTCCCCATACAAAAGTCTATGCGACCAAATTTGACCTTGGCCTAAAATAGGTCAAGGTCATTCAGGAGTCATCATCTGAACAAATTTTGATGGGCCCCTAGCCCCCAATGCCACATACCAAGTTACATGTACATGATAATCGGCCCACTGGTTCCAGAGAAGAAGATTTCTGAAGGGTTTTTACCTTATATGGGCATGACGGCCATATTGGTCATGTGACCAAATTCATATTGATTAATTGTCATTTCCTTGTTCTTAAAAACTTTCATATGAAATTTCGATACAAATGGCTTTGTGGTTTCTGAGAAAAATAAGCTTTAATTCTCATATCTGAATGACCTTGTAAAAAGGTCAAAGAATGACCTTGACCTTGAAAACTCATGTAGTTTCATCCACCCATTCAGCTGACTGCATCTACTAATTTTCAGATCACGGGCTGCAATAGTTTCCAAAAATACACGGTTTTGACCTTTCCCCATACAAGAGTCTATGTGACCAAATTTGACTGTGGCCTAAAATTGGTTAAGGTCATCCAACGGTCATCATTTGAACAAAATATCATGGACCCGAGTCCCTAATGCTACATACCAAGTTTCAGGCCAATTGGCCCACTGGCTCCGGAGAAGATGATTTTTGAAGAATTTTTAACTTACATTGTATATGGGCATGGTGGCCATCTTGGTCAAGTGACCTGGACCCTTTGAACAAATTTTTGTTCCCCATCCCATGGATGCTCCACATGAAATATGACTCCAATCGGCCTTGGGGTTTCAGAGGAGAAGATGTTTGAAAATGTTGACAGACAACAGACGACAGACGGACAACGGAACCTTACCAAAGTATAAGCTGAGCTAAAAACTCAGGAATTTCCGCCAACAATGGCCTCGGTCACAGGCAAAACAGTAAATATTTGTTTGCATTAAGAAGATTAATAAGGCTTCACAATATTCTTAGTCATAGAAATGATATGTATCAGAAGATAGACAGTCACCAACTCATTAGAACAGCTGATAATATCACTACTTTAGCAGGTTCCATGGTAAAGACCAACTGATGGGATAATCACAGTACCTGAAGCCATTATATAATAAAATATATTAAATAACATGTCCATAAATGTTTATAAAGTAAAACATACAATAAATTTGCAATAACCCATTCTCATCAATTTAGTTTGCTGGCTGTCAATAGCGAATTCGCTATCGACAGCCGGCTGTCAATAGCGATCGCCATTTTGAAATTACTTGGCAGAAATGTTAACCACCATGAGACGATGTGTTGCGTGCATGACCCAAGTTGGTACCTCAAATGTAAAGTTCGTACTAAGAGGTGAAAGGACAAAAAGGGGCCTTTTTTAGTATTCATTCAATAATTTTCTTATTCCTGGATTGATTGTGGAATTACTTGGCAGAAATGTTAACCATCATGAGACGATGTGGTGCACACTAGACCCAGGTAGGTACCTCCAAGATCAAGGTCATACTAAGAGGTCAGAGTTAAAAAAGTTTTTTTTTTTTTTGTGTCCAGTCAATAACTTTTTTTTATTTCTGGATGGACTTTATAAAGTAACCATGCAGAAATGTTCACCGTCAGTAGACCATGAGTCATGTGCAAGACTGAGGTCCATACCTCCAATGCCAAGGTCATACCTAGAGGTCAAAGGTAAAAGAAGGGACAGTCAATAACTTCCTTATTCTTTGATGGATTATGAAATTACTTGGCAGAAAGTTTAACCATCATGAGACGATGTGTTGTACCTCAAAGGTCAAGGCCATACATAGAGGTCAAAGGTAAAAAAGGGCTTTTTTGTGTACGGCCAATAATTTTTTTATTTCTCTATGAACATTTTTAAAGTTACTTTGCAGAAATGTTTATCTTCATTAGATAATGTGTTGCACACAAGACTCAGCTCAATACCTCCAATGTCAAGGTCATACTTAGAGGTCAAAAACGGGGGAGACATCTGTGTTTTTGTAGAAAAACAAATTCTAGTTAAGTATGTCCTTATATTTATATACAATAAGATAAAAGACTTGACAAAACAAAATGTTTCTATACAAGTGATTTAAATGCCGATCTGGCACATTCAATGTCTGGTTCAGCATCCATTGTTTTATATATATGTTAGTAGCGACCGCTTGTATCAACAATAAAACGGTAATTATGATGACTTTGCAGGTCTATCTAATTGCACAGATCCATCATCCACGACGCACACCATCAACCACACAAACATATTTGGAATCAACAGTTTTGAATAAATCTGAATGGCATAACTCAAAATACCCACAAAACTTATGTAGCACATGGGTCCATACTCGAGTCACTTGACCAGACACCTGTTGGTTTCAGTAGTTACTGTATACTGTATCCCGGTAGATACATCAACTTTTTTTATTGGATATAAGCAGCACCTTTTGGATACAGATTTTTTATCGGCGTAAGCACCTCAGAAAAAATTGCATCTCTTGTATTTCAGACGTTTCAGAGCCAACTCCTGCAAAAGGATTTTTGTCTCCCATGTTAATAGGGGTCAACTCTTAAAGGAAAAAATTTGCTCCAGAGGAGCAAATTCTTTCCTTTAAGAGTAGACACCTTTTTGCAGAGGGACAAGGTTTATAGAAAAGTGTACAGGAAGTCCCTAAAGTTGTCTCCCTTTGAAAAATGGCAGAAAAATCTGCAAATTGTTCCCATTCCCCATAACTGTTAGATTACGACATAGCTATTAATAAGGTATGTGTAACAAGAATAATTGAGGAATCATTTTTCTTATTCTCCATGATGCGGGTACTTGTTAGAAAGGGGTTTCCACCCATCGGGGCTTCGGCCCCTGCCCATCAGGGCTTGAAGAAATATATGGGCTGCATGATGCTTCCACGCAGAGCTGAAACCGACCCACACACGAGTACTGGTAAACCGCTTAGAGGATCTAAGCCTGCCCAGGCAAAGCGGTGTGAGTCCATGCTTATAAACCCTATTGGTTTCATTGGGCAGCAGGGCTTGAGATGTCATTTCATCTCAATGTTGGGTAAAAGTCCCACAAAATTGGAAGCAACGTCTCCAAAATGACCTTTACAGTGTTGACGGTGACGTTAAACCTAAAATCAAACAAAACAAAAACCCATCGGGGCTTGGAGAAATAGATTTGTCTGCATTGTGCTTCCACCTAGAGCTGAAACTGACTGCACATGTGAACCACTAAGAAGGTCTAATGTTCTGAAAAAGAGGTAGTCCAAGGACAGCAGTACAGAAATGAAAACTATGGAGTGTACAAGATTTTTCTGGGCCAGCCTAGCTACTTTCGGCCAATTAGGCCTCGTCAGTGACCCTCCAATATTTCTTAAATTCTACAGTGAAATTGATGATCCCAAAGGATCCTAAGCCTGCCCAGGCAAAGTGGTGCATGTCAGACTGTCCATGCTTATAAACCCTATCGGTTTCATTGGGCGGCTGGGCTTGAGATGTCATTTCATCTCAATGTCGGGTAAATGTCCCACAGAATTGGAAGTAATGAAAATTTTGATCACATAATACTGTAAAACTTCAGTGACTCGAATACCTCTGGGATCCATGAAAATTTGCTTGAGGTTGGCGCGATATAGGTGTCCGGTTTTCCATCCATTCGTCTGTCAAGCCGTCAACATTTATTGGTCAAGTTAATTTTTCAAGAACTGTAAGAGCTTCATCAAAGATACTTGATACAAACTTGTATCTAGGGATGACAACTTAAAATGCAAGCATCCATATTTGACCTTGACCTACATTTTATGGTTCACTGACTTTGTAAAATATTGCGACCACCCTAGTATTCACCCTAATGGTCAAGTTAATTTCTCAAGAACTATAAGAGCTTCATTACTGATATTTAGTACAAACTTGTATCTAGGGGTGGCAATTTTAATGCAAGCGTCCATACTTGGCCATGACCAACATTTTATGGTTCACTGACTTTGAGAAATATTGCGACCACCTTTGGGTTCACCCTAATGGTCAAGTTCATTTCAAAAGAACTGTAAGAGCTTTATTAATGATACTTGGTACATACTTAAATCTAGGGATGACAACTAAAATGCAAGCATCCATATTTGACCTCGAACTAAATTTCATGGTTCACTAACTTAGTGAACTATTGACCTTGGCCTAGATTTAATGGCTCTGGGACTTTGCACCCACACAGGTCGACATAGCCTTCGGCGGAATTCTTGTTCACACAAAACATACGGATAGTTTTCTTATTTCTGCATGAAAACATGTTTTTGTGCAGAAATAAGAAAAATAATTTGCGGATACCCGCTCTTATTTGGGGCTTTGTGCTGGCAGTACTTAACCCATTTTGTACCAAAAAACTCCAAAATGGGTACCCTGGCAAACTTTGTAGGCCCAGATCAGACCCCGCAGAATGCTTTGTCCAGATCAGACCCGCAGAATGCTGTGTCTGATCTGGGCCTACACTGTTTGCAAAAAGTTCAGCCATTTTCCAAGAAGATTTTGAAGAAAACACAACTTGACACCCCTAAATTTCCAAATGGACTCCTGCCATATAAGGAGGAAGACACCATTTGATACAAAAAGGGTCCTAATTCAAATATGGAAGTGTCCACTTCATGAGCTTGGGGATGAAACAGTTGACAATGTTCGCTTACATTTTAGGGCTGGTATCTGGTGATGGGACTATACTGGCCAATGTGTCACAAGCTGTCTCTGAAGACGCGAGCCTGGATCCTCTTAATGAAGCTCGATCAACCAATGGAGTCAGCTCAACAACGGATGCTAAAGTGGAAAGTCCGAAATCCAAAAGTAAAAAGTCAAAGAGACGAAACAACACATTAAGTGCTCAGTTGCTGGCAAGACGGGAGTTGGAGAGTCACCAGCAGGAAATGATATCATCCTCTGTGTCTGCGACGGATGAGCAACAGATGAATGTTGGTTCAAGTGAAATGATGAATTTACCAGGGGGACAGTTCATTCCTGGACAAAATATGATGTTAAATCCAATGATGATGCCTAATGGTCAATTGTTGATGCCTGGCATGATTAATGGAATGATGCCTAATAATCAAGGAATTATGGGTAATCAAGGTCTTATGGGTAATAATCAGGGTGTTGTGGGTAATAATCAAGGACTTCTGGGCAATCAGCAGGCTGTGCTAGCCAACACTCAGAATGAAGTTAACAATATGTCTGGAGCTGGTGTCAATAGTAAAGCAGGTATAGACGAGGGTGAGGCTGGTCTCCTGCAGTTGGCAATGCAAGATGCTGGGATAACTCCTCAGTCCAGCAGCCAGTCAAGCCAGAGTGAAGAGAGTGCAAGTGTACAGAGATCTGCTGCTTCTCAGGGTGAGACAGGGACAGACATGACATCCCACACTTCCCAGACCTCTGCTCTACAGACTCTAGCATCTGTTGCTACCAATACTCAAGGTTTATCAGTCAGTAGTGAAAGTGGTGGTAGTCAGGGCTCAACAGCTGTAGAAACTCAATCTTCCATGGCCAATATCACCATCCCTTCGTCTGCACCATCTGTCAGTAACAGCCTCCCTGTCAGGACCAGTGGCCAAGCAGGGTACCAGACTGTTGTCCAGAATGGTCAGGTGATAAACATGCCTCTAATGGGGAACCAGTCTGTGCTTCAAGGTCAACAGCAGGTGATGTTTATCAATGAGCAGGGCATCCCAGTCATTGCTAATGTGCCTGTGGGAGTGGAACCAAACAATCAAGGGAACCAGCTGTTAAACAACCTGCAGAAACAGGTAAGTTTGTATACCGTAAAAATTATTAAAAAATTGGACACCTTGAGGATTTGCTGTAATACTCCTAAACATTTAATAAATTTGTTTCACAATCCAGCAAGGAATAAAAAAAAGTGCAGATGGAATGGCAAACAGTGTAGATTCTGATCAGACTGCTCCTTCAGGAGCAGTCTGATCTGGATCTACACTGTTTGCTCAAGTCTGTCTGTCCCAATAATTTTGATCATTACGTTACACACAGACTTCAGAGCCCAATTGTTAAAAAGCATTACTAGCTAAATGAACGTATTCATGGTCTAGTAGTATCCCTTTGACTGCTAATCAGGACCGGCAGATTACATTTTCATTTCAAAGTTTTTTTTCCTTTTATATTTTTGAGAGTAAAAGTGAACCGTACGCTGGGCAGGCTTATTTATCATGAAAAATATTTTAAAAAATCAGATTGTCTCCTGCGCTTGGATTTTATGTAGCAGTCAAAGTGCTTTTGCTGCAAAAAATTTGAGCGGCACTTTTTTTTTCAGCAAAAAAAAATGTTCTCTGCTGTACTTTATGGTAAAAGTTTTAACATAATGTCATGTTATCTAATAACTTCATTACCTTTGAGCAAATAGGCCCTGAGGCTGAATCTTGCATTGATAAGCTTGTGTTTTGGCTTTTCCTAGCCATTCTACTTTGTGTTTTAACCCTTCTTGTACCGAATGGAATCTTTCTTTTTATATATAGCCGGAATCCATTTCTTAATTTAGGGGTGTCAGGTTGTGGTGTCTTCAAAATTGATTTGGAAAATGGCTGAACTTCCTGCAAATAGTGTAGGCCCTGATGAGACGCCGCGTTCTGCGGCGTCTTATCTGGGCTGGCACTGTTTGCCAAGGGACCCCTTTTGGGGTTTCTGGTACTAAATGGGTTAATTTTGAGTAGAAAAATTTGTAATGATAAACTGCGTGTTGTAATTTTGAGTAGAAAGATTATGAGTGACAACTCTATAGATAGGAAAATACAATTAAATCTCTAAGGCTCAAATATTGGTGATTTGTCGATTCTTAACAAGTATACAGAGCATACATTTTCATATTTCTATGTTGTCTCATTCTTCTACTGGTTCAGGAAGGGCATTAGTTGCTGTCGAAAGACTGTTTACAACCCATGAATAAGACTGCAAAAGAAAATGTGGTTAGGTAAACTAACCAGCTTTAGATGACCTAAATAGTGTTAAATGGGCCTTTAACCCATTCAGTACCAGAAACCCCAAAACGGGTACCATGGCAAACAGTGCACGCCCAGATCAGATGCTGATCAGTGCCTACACTGTTTGCAAAAAGTTCAACAATTTTCCAAATAAATTTTGATGAAAACACAACCTGATACCCCTATACATAAAGTGGAAGATTCCATTTGGTACAAAAAGAGTTAAACTCCTACCAAAAAAACAAAAGAAAGACGGCATACTTTCTATGATAGTTCTCACCCTTCCTTGTGATTCAAGAAAGGCTGTTGTCAGCAAAATTATGTACACTAGACTGGGTTGCTGCTTAAATACATTATACTTTTTTGAGCAGGCAAAATACCATTGATCAAGTAGTTATAGCCCCGCTTTGAAAAAGTGGGGCTATATTGGATTTGCCATGTCCTTCTGTCATTCCGTAATTCCGTTAATTTGTGTTGGCTCCATAACTTTGTATCTGCTTAACATATTTTCATGAAACTTCACACAAATGTTAAACACCATAAGACAATGTGCAGAGCGAAGGAATTATAACTGTGGATTGCCTACTTTTGGAGTTATTGCCCTTTGAACATTTTCCGTAATTCCGTAATTCCGTAATTCTGTGATTCCGTTAATTTGTGTTGGCTCCATAACTTTGTATCTGCTTAACATATTTTCATGAAACTTCACACAAATGTTAAACACCATAAGACAATGTGCAGAGCGAAGGAATTATAACTGTGGATTGCCTACTTTTGGAGTTATTGCCCTTTGAACATTGAAAAATGGCAATTTTAATTGTGTCAGCTTCATAACTCGAAAACCGTTTGAGATATTTTTAGGAAACTTCACACAAATGTTAAGCACCATGAGACGATGTGCAGAGCGCAGGAACCATAACTCTGCATTGCTTATTTTTGGAGTTATTGCCCTTTGAACATTGAAAAATGGCAATTTTAACAGTGTCCGCTTCATAACTCGAAAACCGTTTGAGATAATTTCATGAAACTTCACACAAATGTTGAGCACTATGAGACAATGTGCAGAGCGCAAGAACCATAACTCTGGTTTTCGTATTTTCTGTGTGTCTGTCTGTGTGTCTGTCTGTGTCTGTTAACAATTTTCGTGTCCGCTCCATAACTTTAAAACCCATTCACATATTTTCATGAAACTTCACACAAACATTAAACACCATGAGATGGTGTGCAGAGTGCAGGAACCATAACTCTGGATTGCCTAATTTTTGAGTTATTTCCCTTTGAATATTGAAAAATATCAATTTTAGCCGTCTTTGCTCGATAACTCAAAAACCGTTTGAGATAATTTTATGAAACTTCACACAAATGTAAAGCACCATATTACGTGTGCAGAGCGCAGGAACCCAAACTCTGGATTGTCTACTTTTTCAGTTATAGGCTTTTGAATATTAAAAAATGGCAATTTTAACTATGTCCGCTCCATAACCGTTTCTGATATTTTCATGAAACTTCAAATAAATGAAAAGCACCTTGAGATGATGTGCAGAGTGCAGGAACCATAACTCTGGTTTGCCTACTTTAGGAGTTATTGCCCTTTGAACATTTAAAAAGGCAATTTTGACTGTGTCGGCTCCATAACTCACAAACCATTTGAGATATTTTCATGACACTTCACACAAGTGTAAAGCACCATGAGACAATGTGCAGAGCGCAGGAACCCTGACTCTGATTTGCCTACTTTAGGAGTTATTACCCTTTGAACATTGAAAAATGGAAGATGAAATTTAGTATAAACATGGACATTCTGGTAATGTATCATGCTCATTGAAATGAGGGACAAGGGCTCACAACTCTTAGAGTTTTTCCAGATAATGTAAAATTTTCAACAGTTATTTCTTGTTCATAACTGTTTTCTCTGCAGCTTAAATAACTTTCTTCTCTGACAGCGCTGAAGCGGGGCTATAGTCAGATCCTCTGACAGCTCTAGTTAACCCTTATCTTGCTGTTCATGACAACCCCTACTTTTGCAAACAGTGTAGATCCAGATCAGATGGCTTCTAAATCTGATCAGGATCTACACTATTTGTCAAACAGTGTAGATCCAGATCAGATGACTTCTAAAGAAGCCATCTGATCAGGATCTACACTATTTGTCATTCAGTTTGCGAATTTGAACGAAAATACTATATCCTGTAATCTGATTGGTTGGTAGTCTGAAATGGGTATGGTTAATTTAAATATTCAGCAAGATAAGGGTTAAGTTCCTTTAGAAGGAAAGAATACATAAAAATATACGAAAATAGCAGACTAAGTTTTATTGAGTCTGTTCATGACCAGAACTGAAATGTGCAACACCGGCCACTCCCTCTAGTACCTTAGATATGTTCTATAAAAGGGTTATCCTTTGGAAGCAAGGAATACACTACAGAAGTGAAAAATATGGAGTGTACATGTTTTCTGGGCCAGACTAGCTAGTTTCGGCCAATTAGGCCTCATCAGTGACCCTCAGATATTTTCAAAATTACACAATGGAATCAATGATCCCAAAGGACAAGAAAATGTAATCTACACTATAATGTAGGGCAGGGAGACGTTTTACCGCCGCCACACATTCCCACACACCAGCTATAGTGAAGTTAAATATGTTCCATAAAAGGGTTATCCTTTGGAAGCAAGGAGTCTTATTTATGGTTTCATGTTTATAACTTTGAAAACTTTGATACTTGCTGGGTCGCCAACCGGGCTTGGGGTATTCATTATCTGTAATCGTAATCAGCTGTAATTGATTACATATTTTCAAGTAATCTGATGTAATCAGTGATAAGACATTTTTTTGATTACAAGTAATTTAATTTAATCTATTACTTCCAAAATTTGGCCTGTAATAATATGATTATTTTCTTATTACAATTTGATTACATTTCTGTTAATATACATACTTCTGGAAAAATATCTGGATTCTTTATATCCTTTTGCTAGCATGTATACTCACCTTAGCCCATTCAGTACCAGAAACCCCTAAAGGGGTACCTTGGCAAACAGTGGAGACCCAGATCAGACACCGCAGAATGCGGCCTCTGATCAGAGCCTACACTGTTTGCAAAAAGTTGAGCCATTTTCCAAATAAATTTTGAAGATAACACAACCTGACACCCCTTAATTTTGAAATAGACTCCTGCTACTTATAAGCATTAAGATTCCATCAGGTACATAAAGGGTTAATAACACTAATAAACTGTAGCTTAGCAGATCAGTTTGTGTTTTAACATTGTCAGTAACCCTGAAGATAGGCTTTCTTGCGATGATGCCCATCTCATAATAAGGTTAGTATTTTGTGATAATCGAAGGATAGTGTTCCTCCATATATTTCTCCATATAAACCTATTTATACAGCAATCAGGTATTCTAGTTACCTAATAAAGGGGATCGAATAACTGCACACTATAATAGGTAGTGACCTATAATACTTTCTGCTGACCTATAATATGGCTAGGGACCGTTTATAGACCAGACCTACTTTTCAGGTCCCTAATTTGCAAGTGTAACCTTTTATACACGGGAAAACAACGAAAAAGCAAGTTATAATCTTTGCAGATTTTATTTAAACAGATTTTCAGAAATTGAAGCTATACTCTTACCTTCTCGGGCTTTCCTGGTTTGAATGATCCGTAGGAATAATTGCGCACTGCTACTGCGGTTGGGTCTCAACCTCAAATATAATTTCAAAAGCTAAAATAAACTATTTATTTGCAAATTTCCATACAGAATGTAAAGCGCTGAGAAACTTTTATTCGAGTGTCCATGTTGTTTACAGTGTTTCTGTGGCGTGGTGACGTCAGAAACTTTGCATTATTTGACGTCATGTTATACTATGTGTGTGTGCCATGGCACTGAATGCCGTTTAACATGCCACACTGTCTGCTGTCTTATTTGCTTAAATTTGCAAAACCCTTGATTGTTTTGCGTTGCGGTATAAACTAAATTCATGATAAGTGTCTTTGATAATAAAATATAATTGGTTCGCCGTGAGAATTTCATAGGGGCTCGCTGAAGCGCACCCGTATAAAATTGTCTAAGGCTCATTGATAAAATTTTATTACTAAAGACACTAACTATGTATTTACTATATTGTGGGTACTCATCAGAACCGCCTCATCACAAAACTACCCTTCAATTATCATAAAATACTTACCTTATCTATTGCTATAATATTTCTTGTTTATTTTGCAGAATGCTGGATTGGACCAGAATGCAATGGCTTTGGCCCAACAACAATCAAACCTAGCTGCCCTTCAAGGCCAACTTATTGGACAAAATGGACAGAATCTCCAAAACCTGGCCTTTCAGGGACAGAACATTTTGCAGCAAGGGGGAATTCTGCCAAATGGGCAATTTCTGCAGCAGCTTGGAGGTCAAGGTCAGCTGACACAAGTTCAGGGTCAGAATCAGGTTGTGAACTTACAAGGTCAAGGAGGAATGGTTATCAATGGACCTCATGGGATGTTGCCTGGCAACCAGGGTGGTAACCTGCTCACTGTGAACAGTGTTCCCAATCAGCAGAGTCAACTGCCGTCTGCTCTCCTTCTGCCGAATGGACAGATTGTTCCCGTGGTAACCAACCCTGGCAATGTCTTCTCTCAGGCAGGACCATCTCAGATGTCTGCAACAGGACACATAGTAAACAACAGGCTGGCTGCGCCACAGTTCCAGACACAAATACAAGGTAACTTGATAACTCCAGATAAGGAGGTTTTATGAGGATAATTTAACCCATTGTATACTAGTGGACTGTTCCATTGCTATATGTTGGGCAAGTCTATTTGTCAGAAAAGGGATGTCAGGTCGGGCTTATTTTTTCGTTTTTATTCTATTTTCGACTGAAAATTCTATTAGCAAACTGTGCAGGCCTTGATCAGATGCCACAATCTGCAGCATCTTATCTGGGCCTGCACTGCTTACCAAGGTACATCTTTAGGTTGGTTGGTTGATTTGAGGTTTAACGTCCCCGTCAACGCTGTAAAGGTCATTTTGGAGATGTTGCTTCCAATTTTGTAGGTCTTTTACCCGACATTAAGATGAAATGACATCTCAAGCCCTGTCCCCCAATGAAACCAATAGGGTTTATTAGCATGGACGGTCCACCTCGCACCGCGGTTCCTGGACAGGCTAAAGATCCTCTAAGCGGTTTACCAGTACTAGTGTGCGGGCCTGATTCAGCTCTGCGTGGAAGCATCATGCAGCCCATATATTTCTTCAAGCCCCTATGGGCGTGGGCAAATACACCTTTAGGGGTTTCCTCACACGCAATGGGTTGAGTATGATTTTTCTTACTTCTCAATAAAACATATGCTTAGTGTGATTCTAGCAAGTACCCACAACATGTTTATAGTGTGAAATAAGGAAAATTATCCCTTAACCCTTATCTTGCTGTTCGCAACAACCCCTATCTTTGCAAACAGTGTAGATCCTGATCAGATGGCTTCTGAAGAAGCCATCTGATCAGGATCTACACTGTTTGGAATTCAGTTTATGAATTTGTACCAATAAATTACATCAAGTAATTTGATTGGCTGATAGCCAGAAATGGGTTTGGCTTAAATGAATATTCAGCAAGATAAGGGTTAGTACAACTTGTTGTAATATAATGTTATTAATCAAGTAATTTCGTATTGGCCCAGTTACAGGTCTGAGGTCTGCTGTATAGGCCCGAGGCCGAGGCCAATACAGCTGACCGAGGACACCTAACTGGGCCAATACGTCACCGGGGCACCCAATTGATATTGGTTTACATTTGGGCAATGCCTGCTGTCTTTGCAGGAGGTAAGGGTAGAGGGGAAATGTTGTTATTTCTTCTCTTTCTACACTGTATTTCATTTTCCTTTTCTTTCTCTCTCCCTGTCCTTCATGTCCTCTAATATCTCTTCTATCTCTTTTCTCATTTTCTGTGGGGGAAAATGCATATTAATCCATAAGAGTTGATGTGTCGTTAACCCATGCGGGGAAACCACTAAATGGGTTAACTTGGCAAATAGTGCAGGCCCAGATCAGACACCGTGGCGTCTGATCAGGGCCTGCACTATTTGCTAACAGAATTTTCCGTAAAAAATAGAATAGAAATGAAAAAAATAGGTCTGCCACCCCTTATATGACATAGAATTGCCCAACATATAGCATTGGAAGAGTCCACTAGTGTACAATGAGTTAACCTAACACCCAAATCCTTGTTACTCACTATCTGGAGCTATGTAGCTCACAGCTTTAAATCTTAACCCTCATCCTGCTGAATCCGACAATCCCTACCCCTGCCTCAAGGCTTTGCAAACAGAGTAGATTCAGATGGCGCCTGAGGGAACTTAGATTTTCACTAGTGACGTCATCAGTAGCATTCACAGGTATTCCACTACGGTGCCCTTCTTCTAGTGTTACACGACAACGTTTAAAATTAGCCAACCAGTTTTAACAGTTGAATATGAAAGTGCAGTTTTATCATAAACTTCACACAATTAGGGGCTGGCTAATCGGCGCTGAAAAGACATTGATTATCAGTCCTGTCATTGCGATCGATAATCGATTAGTAATCGCTGAGGTTTTTTGTCATAATTTTACCTGTCTGGCTTTCCGTCTGAGCATGACTCTTACCATATGTTGCACGTTACCATATGTATATTTGAACAGACAGGCCTGAGCAAACAGTGTAGATCCAGATGAGACGCCGCAGAATGCGGCATCTCATCAGGGTCTGCACCGTTTGCCACTCATCCAGCTACTTTATGCATAACTTTGGGTAGCAAATTGTACCTATCAAGTAATCAGTTAAAAGCAAATCAGAAATGATAATCATTTTTGTGGAATTTATCGATCGAATAATCGATTATACAATTAATCGTGTCAGCCTTACACACAATTCCTTAAAAATTTCCTGGTTTGTCTTTTTTTCAAATCACTGCACTGCACTCAGTTTGTGAAGAAAATTTGGCAACACCGACCCCTGCCATGTTATTTTACCTCGCAGATTACAAATACTGGACTGACCGATAAAATTTTGTGTACCCATGTACAGTCGAACTTCAATGGTTCGAACACCTTTGGGACCTCAAAAATCTGTTCGAGACAGGGGTAGTTCGAGCCACTGAGGTTACTGTCAGGAGGCATAACGAGATACTTTTAGACATCTTTTCGGTGTTCTATAATGCTGTGTGTACTCATTAGAATTGCCTCATTGAGGCGATTCTAATGAGTACACACAGCATACATTTGCAAGATAAGACTAAAATCTCCTTAATTATCCCCCACTATTTCTTATGTAGAGGATTTCGCTAGGGGCTCAAGAATGGGTTTGACACAATCGTGGTAAACGAGCCATCGGTGTTCGGGCCATCGAAGTTCTACTGTATAAGGTATTGATGTATTTCTTTTGAAAAGCGTGCACTTTCCATGGGTCAGTAAACTGGTTAGGCCCGTTAAAAATTGAACGACCCTCGTAATCTGTAAATTTTTGTTTGGATATAAGAAGGCTGTTTAACACAGTTGCAGCTTTGGGTCCCAACAAATGTGTTACATTGAACAGTGTCATATTGACATTTATTTCTTATTCCCAATAATAGGACCTGAGTTTCCAGGTGGCCAGAACCAGTTGATTGTGGGTCATTTGCCAGGTCAGGGGTCACAGGGGTTACTGATGCCAGTATCATCAGCTGCACAGCAGCTTTCTACTAGCGGTGGAGCATCTCTCAGCACTAGTGTTGTACCTACTTCAGCGATACACAGTGTCATGACCACTCAGGTAAGTTGTGATAAGATGAAAAAAACATGCATGCAGGCACGCACACACAAACACACAAAATAGAGACAAATGAAAAAGATCGTGATTTGATCAGAACATGTTTGCAGTGTATATACCGTAATGTTCCTAAGTATTGAGACGGATAGGCCTGAGCAAATAGTGCAGACCCAGATCAGACTGCTCCTGAAGGAACAGGAGCAGTCTGATCAGTGTCTACACTGTTTGCCATTCCGTCTGCACCTTTTGGACTCCTTGCTGGATCATAACAAAAATTTGTTAGAATTTTAGTAGGATTACAGACAGACTACTGGAGTCTGAATGTTTAGGATTTTTACGGTATATAGTCAATCTTCTATAGCTTGAACACCTTTTAGAACCATGAAAATTTGTTTGATTGACTGGTAGCTGGAGCCTCTGAGAGAGTTATTCTGAGCATTTAACTGATGAAGGTACATTACAATAACACATCCATGTGAAATAGTGAAGTCATTCATACATCAAAACGTTAATTATTCTGATGAAAAAATTGTGATATTTTTCTTATTTACACCCCAAACATAGGTTTTGGGTGCTTGTTAGAACCGCCTCATTGAGGCGGTTCTAACGAGTACCCACAACCTATGTCTTAGAGCAGAAATATGGAAAATAATTTCTTGCACATCAGACAAGGAAATCCGTGATTTTACCCTGGGATAGAAATTTATGGTCTGACCCTGGTGTTCTGACCCAAAATCAAATATAATCGCATGTTTGATATAAGCACTAATTGATTAAGACGTCCTATGCTCCGTCGTTAAGGTTGACGTCACAGCACGTTACGTGACGTCACTTAACATTCCTGCAGTGTCAACACAATATGGTGGATGTCGGTAAACGAAGTGATTAAAAATCCACACTTAAGAAATGAGAGGTATGCAAGAAAAAGAATCCTATATTGGTGTGAGGGGTGGATAGAAAAATCAGTCCCTCAGGATCACTCTCCGGCATCTCTCGGCAAGCCTTGTGATGCCGGACAGTGACCCTCCAGACGTTTTTTTTTTCCCATCCACCCCGCACACCCATATAAGAGTCTTATAGTATACCCCTGTAAACCCTAGTTTTCTCTATATAAAGTAGGGTTTAGGGGTCTGTTCATTTCATGGACATGTTCACATGATGATTTATGTTACTTTATATAAAATTATGTTGAATATACTGATTAGAATTGCCTCATTTTGGATGAACCTTATGAGTGCACACAGCATATCTTTTTAAGATAAAATTAGAAAGAAAAAAAAAGCCCTTAAGGGGAATGGATACACCTTCAGGGGAGGCAACTCCTGCAAAAGTATTTTTGTCTCCCCTGTCAATAGGGGTTGACTCTTAAAGGTAAGAATATGCTCCTCAGGAGCAAATTCTTTCTTTTAAGAGTAGACCCCTTTTTCAGTGGGACAGGGCTTACAGAAAATGGTGGAAAAATCTACCAGGGGCCAGTTGTTCAAAGCATCGTTAGCTTAACGAGCTCGTTAGTGGTCAAATTGTTAACTGTTCTAGCAATTACAATATTGAAAATTTCGGTATTTTTGCTGACAAAATGTGAGCAGCTTTTGCAAATGCAAAAGCTGCTCACATTTTTTCAGCAAAAAATTCAGCATATTTGCCATATTTAATGATCAAAGTTTTAACAATACGTTAACTAACGATGTCGTTAGTTTGAACAACTGGCCCCTGGTGTTTCCATTCCCCTTAAGTATTTCTATTTGTTTTATCTGGAGCTTGGGGACCAATTTTCCAGGGGCTCAACAACAACCATGATAAACAAGCCATCAAGTGTTTGAGCCATTGAAGCTTTACTGAATTGTCAGCTTAATGTTAAGATTTATCAGTTACCCCCTATATATATTGCATTGTAACGCACCGACCTGATAAAGATATGCTTTCTCAGGACAAGTGAGCTTTATCAGGTCAGCGTGACATTGCACTTTTCTTAATGAATGGGACTACTAGAAAAATTGACAAAATATTATTATTACTGGAAAATAATGGAAAAATGACTTCTTAACTATCACAGGAAAAAAATAAAGTCAGCCGATACTAAATATGTCGGCCGCCGGAATGTTGGGACTCACTGAGGACCATCGATAAATGATCATAAATTACTAATTTTAGAGTGTACAAGGGGATAAACTGATAAATAGAATACCATATTCATGTCATTTGATATCAAGTTTATCAGGCTCGGCTTTGAGAACGCATGTAGAATCGCTCGGCAAGCCTCGCGATTCTACAAGCGTTCTCAAAGCCTTGCCTGATAAACTTGATATCAAAGGACACGAACCTGGTATTCTCTATTTATTATATTGCCATATTTCTAGAATGTTTGTTAGAGGTTTTAGATTTGCATACAAATCAGTTGTGCAAAGAGAAAACATCTTGTGACGTGGACATAATGAAGACTTAGATAAGCCTGTCAGAATATACATATACAGTCAGACTTGAATGGCTCGAACACCTTGCGGACCTCGAAAATCTGTTCGAGACAGGGGTAGTTCGAGCCACTGAGGGTTACTGCCAGGAGGCATAACAAGATACTTTCCGACATCTTTTCGGTTTTCTATAATGAAAATGTATGCTGTGTGTACTCATTAGAATCGCATTCTAATGAGTACACACAGCATACATTTGCAAGATAAAAGACAAATGTCTCCTAAATTATACCCCTCTATTTCTTATATAGAGGATTTGCCTAGGGGCTCAAGAATGGGTTTGAATCAGCCATGGTAAACGAGCCATCGGTGTTCAAGCCATTGAGGGTTACTGCCAGGAGGCATAACGAGATACTTTTAGACATCTTTTCAGTGTTCTATAATGAAAATGTATGCTGTGTGTACTCATCAGAATCGCCTCATCGAGGCGATTCTAATGAGTACACACAGCATACATTTGCAAGATAAAAGACTAAAATCTCCTTAATTATCCCCCACTATTTCTTATGTAGAGGATTTCGCTAGGGGCTCAAGAATAGGTTCGACACATCCATGGTAAACGAGCCATCGTTGTTCGAGCCATCGAAGTTCTACTATAGACTTTATTTTTGCATGAAGAAGATGTGCACCAACAGGCATCCATATTGTGCACAGCAAAGAAGCTCGCCAGACTGCATGCAAGTGAGCCCACATGCTTAACAAACTGTATACATTCTTATAGTGACCTGAAATTATAATTCAGACACCTGAAATTGCTGTTTTAGTTCAAACAGGAAAATTATTTTCATAAGTAAATTTTCCATTCATTCAAATACATAATCATTTATGTTCTCCGACCAGAAGAGAAAGGGAAATAATTTTTTTCGGTGTAGTTCCTTTTAAGGTTGCTGTTGGCTGTTTGAAGCTAAGTATCTCCTGAACCAGAGGATGGATTCTTACAGGCCTCATATTTTTCAGGCATTTGCAGGATTTCATGCTTTTAGAGCTTGATTTTTTCTTAATTTCAGGCTTTTAGATTCTGATTTTTGTAGTCTGTTTAAAAAACTATTTAACCCTTATTTCTGACTATAAGTCAACCAAATTATTTTATATTTTCACAAACCCCATTGCAAACAGTGTAGATCCTGATCAGATGGCTTCTTCAGAAGCCACCATCTGATCAGGATCTACACTGTTTGGAAAGGTAATATAGTTGTGTCTTGTTCAGCAGGATAAGGGTTGAAGCTGCAAAATCTGGCCTTTCAGGCATGGAAAAGTGTGGTCAGTATGAGGCCTGTTCTTACCATACTTACTTGTGTCAAGTTGAATGGTTACATCACTAACTAGTTGGGGATGCAGTAATTTGGTTTTGATGGTTTTGGTTTCTCATTTTCAAGGTCACTTAATCCCAAGAACTGTAAGAGTTACGAAGTTGAAACTTGGCATACACACAGACTGGGCAGATGTTTTGTGTATACCAGAATCAGGGCCAAGGACCCATAACACTTGATGTTAAATCCCTTAACCCTTTTTATACCAAATGGAATCTTCCGCCTTATATATAGCAGTCCATTTCAAAAGGGGTGTCAGGTTGTGTTTTCTTCAAAGTCTATTTGGAAATTGGCTGAACTTTTTGCAGACAGTGTAGGCCCTGATCAGACGCCACGTTCTGTGGCGTCTGATCTGGGCCTGCACTGTTTGTCAACTACCTGTTTGTGGGTTTCTGGTACAAAATGGGTTAATAGGTTTAATTATTTGCCATAAATGAAAAATTTTGTTTGATTTCTCAGGAATAATGGCTGTAAAGTTAGAAACTTAGAAATTTGGGGAACACACAGACAACGGGATGATGTACCATGTATAACAGAATTAGGGCCATGGGCCTATAACTCTTGGAGTTACGTCCCTTGATAGCTTTTACAGTTTGTCATAAGTTACAAATTTTCATCACACTATTCTCAAGAACAGTAGGGGTTACAATGTTGAAATCTGGTACACACTTGACTAGTGGGTTGTGTATACTGGAATCGGGGCTTAGGGTCCAGAACTCATCGAGTTGAATACCTTGATAGTTTTTGTGTTGCCGTGTTACCATGTCATACAGTGATGTTACCTGGTAAGAATGAATTCAACATATTTCCACACAAAGAGTCTTTCTCCTCTAATAGTGCTGCAGCAGGGCTATATTCAGATCCTCTGACAGCTCTAGTTTCAGTAAACTTCACAAAAATGTAAAGCACTATGTGGTGGTCTGCAGAAAACATGAACTAACATTCTGATTTACTTACTTTTGGTGCTATGGCCCTTTTAACAGTGAAAATAGTCATCGCAAGTTTATTAAGCGAAAACTAATGCACATTCACTTTGAATTCATTTTGACAGTGTTATAGCACTATTAAAAGTGGCTTGATGTATGTGCAATGGCAACATAACATAGGCTTGATTATGCTTTGTTGTCCTTGACCTTATTGTGTTTGCACTGCATGAGTTCAGGTTTATTCTGGTTAAACTGACTGGCTAAAATGACCTAACTAGTGTTGACTGGGCTGTTAAACTCCAGTTTAAACAAAACAAACAAAAAATGGCTAAGTATATTATGCCTGCAGACCTGGAGCTATGATTTACCCTCAGCCCTGTCTTGAACACATTTTCATGGTCCCAAAGTTGTTCAAGCCATTAAGTTAGACTTAGGGATAACTGTATTCAAAATTGTCATTTGGGGATTTTTAATCGGCGGTTTTACGGTTGGAAATTTCGTTTTACAGCGACGCGATTTACCTCCCCAATACAGTTATCCTCATTCTAATGCACTTATTCACTTGTTTTGTTCTAAAAATGTTGTTTTTGCCTAAACCGCCAAGTAGTGAGCTGTGTAAAACCAAATACCAACCAATGAAAAGTGTTGTTACATGATGACGTCAGGTTTCCAACAGTATATCGTAGAATATACTGTCACAAATTTTTGATGTTATCCAATCAGACGTCGCTTTATATATGCAAGTACATTAGAATGTATATTAACTTAAGACTGTATATTAAGTTAGACTGTATATTGCAGATTCAAGGATCGACCTTATCTGAGAAATCAGCTTCAACAGCAACCCCTCGGGCAGATGGAGGTATGGCAACGTCTAGCAACATCACCGCTCTCAAATCATCTCAGCCTCTTCCCACAGGTGCACCACCCACTGCAGGTATTGGGTTACCAGGTGGGGGTAAAGCTGCCCCCATCTTGATCACCTTACCTATTAATGGACAACCAACTAGTGTACTGGTGGACCCAGTGACTATGCAGGTAATATTTTTTCCTTCGAATGCAAGGGTTTGTGTCAAGCGAAAAAATGCTTTTAGTCATGTGCATAGACTCAGATCACCTGTGCTTCCGCACAGTGATCCAAGTTGTTGCCCTGTACTATAGGTGGTGCTGGCTAGTCAGAGCTGTAAAGATTATTGATTATCAGTGCTGCCATTGTGATCAACAATTGATTAGTAATCACTGAAGATTTAGTCATAGTTTTACCTTTCTGGCTTACGTTTTACCTTTCTGGCTTACTGCCTGAGCATGAATCTAGCCATATGTTGGACTTTACTGTTTGTATTTGAACAGACAAGCCAGGGCAAACAGTGAAGACCCAGATGATACAGGGTCTACACTGTTTGCCCCTCATCTATTTTAGATGCAACATCGGAGAGTAAATTGTGCTTCATCTCGTTCAAATTTTAGAATGAGTATGGTAAGGAGTTGAGGTTTAAGAAAACAGTAATACATCAAAAACTGAAATCAAATAATGTATTGATCTATTGACTGATTATCCAAGTTGTCTATAAGGATGCCGAATTCATCATGCAGACAAGGAAAACTGGGTTCTGACAACAGTAAAAATCCTAAAAATTCTGATACCTTTAGGACTGGCTGTTTATTCTCCTAAATTATTAACAGATTTGTTTCACAATCCGAACAGCAAACAGACCCTGATAAGACTGTTCCTTCTGGAGCAGTCTGATCTGGGTTCTGCACTGTTTGCTTAGGCCTGTCTGTCCCAATACTTAGGATCATATGGTACATTATTTCTGACTGATACGAGTCTTTTCTGTATATGACCATTTACTATGTGGCTAAAATATATACACATGAACATATTTGTGTCTCTGTTCATTACAATGTGGAACAGGGGCTTTCCAAAGGATCAGATGTCTGTTGTTCCATTGGGACAGCTTACCTTGACATCTGCTGATATAAAACTATTTTAACTGGTCCACTGAGTATGACATCTGGGCCCAGTTTTGGTCCACTGATTTTGACATCTGGGCCCAGTTGTTCAAAGCATCAAAGCATCATTAGCTTAACGAGCTTGTTAGTGGTCAAAATCTCAACTGATCCAGTAAGTACAATATGAAATACAGTGGAAGTTTTGCTGAAAAATGTGAGTAGGTCTTGGTATTGCAAAGGCAACTGATATTGTTTCAGCAAAAATATGTCTATTTACCATATTGAATGATCAAGGTTTTAAGGATATGATAACTAACAACATGGTTTTGAAAAACTGGGCCAGTTTTTTAAAACTAAAGATGTCAGTTAACAAATCATTAAAACTGTGATCATTTAATATGGCAAATATATTGATATTTTTGCTTGAAAAAATGTGAGCAGCTGCTCACATTTTTTTGCAGCTAAAATACGACTGTGTTACATATTTAACTTGTTAGGACTGCTAACAATTTGATCACTAATAAGCTCGTTAAGCTAACGATGATTTGAACAACTGTGCCCTGGGGAGCTTATAGGATAGGCAGTTGTCCGTCGTCGTCGTATGTCTGGCGTCAACACTTTTAAACATCTTCTCCTCTTAAGCCACTGGGCCGATTGGGCCCAAATTTTATCTGTAGCATCCTTGGGCTGGGGGATTGAAAGTTTGTGTTTTTTTTGTGAAAATCGGCTCATTAGTTTGGTTGCTATGGCAACTTAGAGTTTCCAAAGACTTATAATGGGGAAAATTGAAAAATGGCATTTACTGCCAAGTCATTGCAGATATTTTGACAAAACTTTTATAGAAATGTTTCTTGAGTAAATTTCTCTCAGCCATATGCTTTTATGCCAAGCTGAGGGTCCCCAAGGTTGTGCCGGGGCCATGCCCCACCCCCTCCACTTCATAAAAGGCCATAAATCTCAGCAACCATTCAGATCCCCACCCCTAAACCATATATATTCTTGTTCCTATTGATAAGACGCATTCAGTAACACCAACCTGGGGGTCCTCAGGGATGCGCCAAGGTCATGCCCCACCACCTCCACTTAATAAAAGGCCCAATATCTCGGAAACCATTCAGATCCCCACCCCTAAACCATATATATTCTTGTTCCTTATGATAAGACCCATTCAGTGACATCAACCTGGGAGTCCCCGGGATGCGCCTGGGCCATGCCCCACCCCCTCCATTTCAGAAGAGGCCCAATATCGCAGAAACCTACCAGATCCCCGCCCCTAAACCATATATATTCTTGCTCCTTATGATAAGACACATTCATTGACACCAACCTGGGGGCCCTCAGGGACGCGCTGGGGTTTTGCCCCACCCCTGCACTTCACAAAAGGCCATATATCTCAGAAACTGTTCAGATCCCCACCCCTAAACCATATATATTCTTGTTCATTATGATAAGACACATTCAGTGACACCAACCTGGGGGTCCCCAGGGATGTGCTGGGGCCATGCCCCACCCCCTCCATTTCATAATGGCCATCCCCTAAACCATATATATTCTTGTTCCTTATGATAAGACACATTCATTGACATCAACCTGGGAGTCTCCCTGGGCCTTGCCCCACCCCTCCACTTCACAAAAGGCCTTATATCTCAGAAAATGTTCTTATCCCCACCCTAAACCATATATATTCATCTTTCTTATGATAAGACGCATTCAGTGACACCCGCTTGGGAGTTCCCGGGGCATGCCCAGGCCATGCTTCACCGCTTTACTTCATTTAAAGCCATGTATCTCAGAAATAGTTCCGATCCCCACCCCTAAACCATATACATGTGTTTTATGATAAGACCCGTTCAGTCACACCAACCTGGGGGTCTCTTTGGGCTGAGGCAATGTGCCCATATTTCAGAAACCATTCAAATCCCCACCCCATAATCATATATGTTCTTGTTCCTTGTTGTTAGCACACCTACTATAGGCGGGTTCACAGGGCCATTCCTATCCTTTCCACTTCATAAAAGGGCCTCAAATCTCAGAAACCTTTCAGATTCCCACCACTAAACCATATATATACTTGGTCCTTATGATAAGACACATTTTGGGACAACAGTCTTAGGCTTTCCTGGGATCAACAGGGCAAGCTCCAACCCCTCCACTGTTTAAGAGGCCTTACAGATCCCCACTGCTAATCCATATATATTCTTGTTCCTTATGATAAGATGCATTTAGTGATACCAACTAGGGCTCCATTGGGTCCATGCCCCACCCCCTCTACTTCATAAAAGGCCTAATGTTTCAGATACTGAGTCAACATGGGTGCTCATTTGGACATGGGGGTTCATTTGGTAGATTAAAATGATATCATGTTAAAATACATGGCTGCCATTGGGCAGTGCCCACCTGAGCTCTGGTGAACATAGTGGCCCATGGGCCTTTTCTTTATTTCAGGCTTTTAGATTTTGATTTTTGTGCCTATAATCTGTTTAAAAAACTGTTTAACCCTTATCCTGCTGAATAAATTTATTAACCCACCCCATTTCTGACTATAAGTCAACCATATTACTTGATATTTTCACAAACTGCATTACAAACAGTATAGATCTTGATCAGATGGCTTCCATCTGATCTGGATCTACACTGTTTTCAAAGGTAATAGTTGTGTCCTGGTCGGCAGGATAAGGGTTGAAGCAGCAAAATCGGGACTTTCAGGCATGGAAAAGCGTGGTCAGTATGAGGCCTGTATAACACACATTTATGTCCTGTTGTAATGTTTTTGATCGATAAAATAACTTTTCACCATTTTACATCGTAGAATCTTCGAGCGCCGCCATAAAATGGAAACTTTCCATCTCAAGTTCTTCTTCTACATGACTTTTTTGCAGAATCAATCACAGTTCTTTTCCATTACCTATACAGACGAGCTGAGTTAGAATTATGAATAAATATGAACATTGTCTCAGAATTGCCTGTTAATGCATAGGGGTACCAGTATTATTGATTAAGGGAATAATACTTATGAAAAAATGCTCTCAAATCCATGCTTTTTAGCTCACCTGAGCATGAAGTGCTCAAGGTGAGCTATTGTGATCACCCTGTGTCATGCGTCGTGCGTCGTCCATCATCAACATCATCTTGTTCACCCTCTAAAGACCACAGTTTTACTTCATTCATTGACTTTTCCAGAATGTTTGTCTTGATGATATCTAGGTTAAGTTCGAATATGGGTCATGACAGGTTAAAAACTAGTCACCCTTTAGAAGCCATAAATTTGCTTCAATCTTCATGAAACTTTACCAGAATGTTTGCCTAGAAGATATCAAGGTCAAGTTTCAATATGGGTCAAGTCAGGTTAAAACTAGGTCACTAGGTCAAATTGCTTTAAAACCTTGTTCACCCTCTAGAGGCCACAATTTTGCTTCAGTATTCATCAAACTTTACCAGAATTTTCTTTAAAATCTTGTTCACCCTCTAGAAGCCATAATTTTGCTTTAATCTTCATGAAACTTTACCAGAATGTTTGCCTTGATGATACTAAGTTCGAATATGGGCCATGTCAGGTCAAAAACTAGGTCACTAGGTCAGATGTCTTTATAACCTTGTTCACCCTCTAGAGGCCTAAGTTTTACTTCAATCTTCATGAAATTTGACCAGAATGTTAGCCTTGATGATATCTGGGTCGAATTCGAATATGGATCATGTCGGGTCAAAAACTAGGTCACTAGTTCAAATAGCATTAAAACCTTGTTCACCCTCTAGAGTCCACAATTTTGCTTAATCTTCATGAAACTTTACCAGAATGTTTGTCTTGATGATATCAAGGTCAAGTTCAAATATGGGTCAGGTCAAAAACTAGGTCACTAGGTCAAATTTCTTTATAACCTTGTTCACCCTCTAGAGGCCACAGTTTTGCTCCAATATTCATGAAACTTTACCAGAATGTTCGCCTTGGTGATATCTGGGTCGAGTTGGAATATGTGTCATTGTCGGGTCAATAACTAGGTCACTTGGTCAAATTGCGTTTAAACTTTGTTCACCTTCTAGAGGCCACAACTGGGCTTCAGTCTTCATGAAACTTTACCAGAATGTTAGTCTTGATGATATCAAGGTCAAGTTCGAATATGGGTCATGTCAGATAAAAAGCTAGACCACTAGGTCTAATGTCTTTAAAACCTTTTTCACGTTCTAGAGGCCACAATTTTGCTTCAATCTTCATGAAATTTAAGCGTAATGTTTGCCATTAGGCCAATACAAAATATATGTGTGGTTCCGGTTACCCGACCGTGCCTAGCGATTTCCCGCCGACCCTAATTATTTTTTCTATCATAAATATTCCAAACATTTTATGTGCAAAGACGGTCTTTCAATTTTTAGCTCACCAGAGCCGAAGGCTCCGGGGGAGCTTTTAGGATAGGCAGTTGTCCGTCGTCGTCTGCGTCGTCGTCGTCTGCGTCGTCAACACTTTCAAACGACATCTCCTCTGAAGCCACTGGATCGATTGGGCCCAAATTTTATCTGTAACATCCTTGGGCTGGGGGATTGAAAGTTTGTGTTTTTTATCAAAATCGGCTCATTAGTTTGGTTGCTATGGCAACTTGTAGTTTCCATAGACTTATAATGGGGAAAATTGAAAAATGGCATTTACTGCCAAACCTCTGCAGATATTTTGAGAAAACTTTCATAGAAATGTTCCATAGGCAATCTACTATCTGCTGTATGATTTTAAGCTTTCTGCTCATTTTTATTGGTTGCCATGGAAACCAAAATGCAAAAAATAGACAAAAAATACTTAAAAAATCATCTCCTCAGAAACCATATGCTCTAGGAGGCTGAGACTTTATGAAAATATTCACCATATTTGCCTTTACAGGTTTTGTGTTTTTTATGAAATTTGGCCTTTTAGTTTTGTTGCTATGGCAACTTAGAGTTTCCATTGACTTATAATGGGGAAAACTGAAAAATGGCATTTACTGCCAAGTCATTGCAGATATTTTTACAAAACTTACATAAACATGTTCCTTGAGTAAACTTCTCTCAGCCATATGCTTTTATGTCAACCTGGGGGTCCCCTAGGTTGTGCCGGGGCCATGCCCCGCCCCCTCCACTTCAAAAAATGCCTTATATCTCAGAAACCTTACAGATCCCAACCCCTTAACCATATATATTCTTGTTCCTTATGATAAGATGCATTAAGTGACACCAACCTGGGGGTCCCCCGGGATGTGCCGGTGACATGCCCTGCCCCCTCTATTTCATAAAATGCCATTTATCTCAGAAACCATTCAGATCCCCACCCCTAAACTATATATATTCTTGTTCCTTATGCTAAGATGCATTAAGTGACACCAACCTTGGGGTCCCCCCGGGATGTGCGGGGGACATGCCCCACCCCCTCCACTTCATAAAATGCCATTTATCTCAGAAACCATTGAGATCCCCACCCCTAAACCATATATATTCTTGTTCCTTATGATAAGACACATTCTGTGATACCAACATTGGGGTCTCTCTGGGGTGCGCTGGGGCCATGCCCCACCCTTCCACTTCATAAATGCCATATATCTCAGAAACCATTCAGATCCCCACCCCTAAACTATATATATTCTTGTTTCTTATGATAAGACCCATTCAGTGACACCAATCTGAGGGTCCCCTAGGATGTGGCGGGGCTTATGCCCCACCCCCTCCACTTCGTAAAAGGCTGAATATCTCAGAAACCGTTCAGATCCCCACCCCTAAACCATTTAAATTCTTGTTCCTTATGATAAGACGCATTCAGTGATTCCAACCTTAGGGTCTCCCTTGCCGCACGGGGGCTATGCCCGACCCCTCCACTTCATAAAAGGCCCAATATCTCAGAAACCGTTCAGATCCCCACCCCTAAACCATATAAATTCTTGTTCCTTATGTTAAGATGCATTCAGTGATATCAACCTAAGGATCTCCCAGGCCGCACCAGGGCTATGCCCCAACCTTCCACTTCATAAAAGGTGATATATCTCGGAAACCCTTCAGATCCCCACCCCAAAACCATGTATATTCTTGTTTCTTATGAAAAGACGCATTCAGTGACACCAATCTGGGGGTCCCCTAGGATGTGCCAGGGCTATGCCCCACCCCCTGCACTTAGTAAAAGCCCAATATCTCAGAAACCGTTCAGATCCCCACCCCTAAAGCATATAAATTCTTGTTACTTATGATAAGACGCATTCAGTGATACCAATCTAAGGGTCTCCCGGGCCGCACGGGGGCTGTGCCCCACAACTCCACTTCATAAAAGGTGATACATCTCGGAAACCATTCAGATCCCCATCCCAAAACCATATATATTCTTGTTTCATATGATAAGGCGCATTCATTGAAACCAACCTGGGGGTCCTCTGGGATGTGCCCGGGCCATGCCCAACCCCCTCCACTTCGTAAAAGGCTCAATATCTCAGAAACCATTCAGAACCCCCACCCCTAAACCATATATATTCTTGTTCCTTATGATGAGACACATTCAGTGATACCAACCTAGGGGTCTCTGGGGGTGTGCTGGGGCTATGCCCCACCCTTCCACTTCATAAAATGCAATATATCTCAGAAACTGTTCAGATCCCCACCCCTAAAATATGTATATTTGTGTTCCCTATAATAAGACTCATTCACTCACATCAATGCGTCTATGTGCTAGGGCAGCATGCTGATGCCATGGCCCACGCCTCTACTTCATAAAAGGCCATATATCTCAGACACCATTAAGATCCCCACCTCATAATCATATATATTATTGTTTCTTATGATTAGACACATTCAGTCACACAAACTTGGTGGTCTACAGGGGCCATTCCTCTCCTCATCATTTCATAAGAGGGCCTCATATCTTGGAAACTGTTCATATCCCCACCCCTAAACAATATATTTTCTTGGTCCTTATTATAAGACACATTCAGCGACAACAATCTTGGCTTTCCTGGGGTCTGCCAGGGCTATGCTCCAACCCCTTCGCAGCTTAAAAGGCCTTATATCTCAGGAACAGTACACATCCCAACCCCTAAACCATATATATTCATGTGCCTTATGATAAGATGGATTCAGTGATACCATTCAGGGCTCTGTTGGGTCCATGTCTCATCCTTCCTCCTCATAAAAGGCCTAATATTTCAGATACAGAGTCCACATGGGTGCTCATTTTGAAATGGGGGTTTGTTTGGGAGACTTTATAATCAATAAATTAAAACCTGAAACCATACATGGCTGCCAGTGGGCAGTGTCCGCCTGAGTTCTGGTGAGCATTGTGGCCCATGGGCCTCTTGTTCATGGTTAAAGTATTTAAGTACATATTCATTAAAAAGCGCTTTCATTAAAGGACAATCTGGTCGTATTTACGCATGAAAATGGTGTGCGTCTGCCAAAAAAAAAAAAACATCAAAAACATCCGTGTTTGTCTCTAAATAACTGTGAGCCTAGAATAAAAATGCATATAGTAAGCATCGCTATTTAAAAGCTGTTTTTATCAATTGCCGCGAGCTGTCAGTTAACGGTAAGTGGCCTGTGCTAATCAATAACAATTAGCCAGTTACTGTTCAAATGGGTCAGGGATATGGCACGTGGCTACTTCTGAAGAAGCCGACGCTTTGAAGTAACCCATAATTATAATCCAAAATCTCCAGTACTTAGCACATTCAAGACCGTTCATGCAAGCAAATAGAACCACCACCGGAAACAAAATAAATAAGAAAAAAAAAACTACCAGAGGGTAAAACCTGTGATCAACAGGTATTTTCCATGTACCGGTAAGAGAGGCAAATTTAGGAAGCGGTCTGAACCCACAAATTTTGAATGCAATTTGTTTTCGGAAGCGCAAGATGCATAAAACCCATGTCTCGGACGCATAAAAAAGGACAATGGCGCACATTTCTTGCGGTATGCAGACCGTGACGGTATTACCCCTCTCAATAATCAGATTACTTTTGTGACAAAAAAATTATCCAAATCATGTTTTACCACCTGTAGCGATACTCAGACAAGTGTGCACGCTTCAACAAACATAATACAGACAGCTTGTGTTAATCTCTCAAGTATTTTCACTATCTCCATGAACAGAAAGCTAAGCCTCCACATGGGCAGGATGATCGTAGTCTTCGCTGGTCACACATATATAGTTTTTGTCATGCCGCGCTTAATTTCCCGCCGTCATTTTGAACGTGCATTTGTTGCAGTCTGAAATTTTCCCACGTTTTTCAATAACACGTCATCGATAGTTTGCACACACGGTCTTCGCATCCAATTTTTGGAAAACATGACAGTAAAACTGTGCGACAGGTGAAGCCACAGATCAGCCTGCGCAGTCCTTGCTCTTTGTTCAAACCTGTTGTAGTATGGCTTCTGGGATATGTAGAGAGCAGCAAACGAAGAGCTCGATGTACAGGCTGATCTTACGTTAAAAGAAATTTTTTTTCTTGAGTGCAGGAAGCAGTTTAACCTGTTGTAATATATGTCCGACAAAGACGGTAGTTAATGAGCTAGGATGTCAGATGGTGGTGACATCAGAAATGCTTTCCGAGAAATGCACTGAATGCGTATGCGCGCACAGAAAAGACTCAGATCAGCTGGAAGTTCTGCACAGTCTGATCTGAGTTTATTGTTCACAAGGTTTCATTTCTCGGAAAGTTTAGACACTCGCCGATCAGACTGGCCGCATATGCACATGATAACACTGGTCAGGTAACCTTTCACACCTAATCGTTTAATTGGTATCACTTACATGTACACTGGTCATCAAATCTTAAAGGGAGATAATTTGGAACAATAAACAGCGGGATTAGCGGTAAACCATCAAACAGGCAACAATCTATTGCTAAAAAAGGTGTCTAAGATATCCATTCTTTAAACAGACATGCCGTTGTTATATTTTGGTCATTTGATTTGAGGTTTAACCTTCCCGTCAGCACTGTAAAGGTCATTTTGGAGACGTTGCTTCCAATGCTGTAGGTCTTTTACCCGACATTAAGATGAAAAGACTCCATACGGAAGTAAGGGCGAGGATTGTGGCCACGTAAAATCGATTTAAGCCCCCCAGTGGA
The DNA here is from genome assembly GCA_963580285.1 of Lucinisca nassula. Taxonomy (NCBI): domain Eukaryota; kingdom Metazoa; phylum Mollusca; class Bivalvia; order Lucinida; family Lucinidae; genus Lucinisca; species Lucinisca nassula. The sequence goes on from OY757019.1 coordinate 97,402,609, forward strand.
AATCTTCCACTGACCGTTCCAAGGCGGCTCTTCTGTGGCGATTTATTTATGTTGTTGTTTGTTACTTATTGTGTGTATCACTTGTGTCTTTTAATTTTGGATGGCCATATGGCCATTTTGTGGGAAAGTAACTGTCCTTATGGCCTTCCTTTGTTTAGGTTTCCATTATGGTCTGGTCGCTTAATGTTTGTATTTCTTTCCCTTTGGTGCCTTTGATGGGTGGAGTAAGTTAATTGTATCAATTCCTGATCTTTGTTTTACTTCTACTTTCCATAAAACCGAGTATGCTATTTTCGTTTATTTGGTGTATTCTTTGCTTCCGGAGGATCTAACTATTCAGAACTTATTTATCCCTGCTCACCCTTGCATGCCCCTAGTTAAAGGGAAAAACTGACTTAACTGGGTATATATTTTTTCCCAATACTGCTCCAGAACATACATGTACATTGTGGTTTCTTATTACAACCACCTCAATTGCATGGTTCTATTGAGTTTCCACACTGTACAAGTTTGGATTGAAGTCATGAAAGAGGCAGTTAGGGAAACATGCAACTATGATGTAGTGCACACATGTGTGTAGAAATGTTGTTTATGTTTTTTTTGTGCAATCAAGATCAGGAACTTAACTTTTCAAAATGAAGGATTTTGGACTCCTGTTTTCGGAATCATTGTGAGTATCTATCTATCTATCTATCTATCTATCTATCTATCTATCTATCTATCTATCTATCTATCTATCTATCTATCTATCTATCTATCTATCTATCTATCTATCTATCTATCTATCTATCATGTTCAGCTTTAAGACTAAGTAAGACAGATACAAATGGCACAAGGACTACGATTTGAAAAGACTATATAAAATAGTTTCTGCTGGTGGTAATTGCTGGATGTTTAATTTGCAGCATTAAGCCGTTATAAGAAACTTTCTGATATCCGTTTACTCTGTCATTTCATCTTGATCTTTTGAACTTTTACATTTATCTTCAATGTATATATGGTACAATAACAGTTGCAACACTATTCAAGATAAAGCAACCTTCACTAGAACAGCAAGTCCCTAACGGGCCTCCGTGGCCTAGTGGATAAGAGCGCTGACTCTTAATCATTAGGTCTCTCACCGCTGTGTGTTCTAGCCTCGCTCGGGTCACATGTGAAACGCCAAGTTCTGCAACGGAAGGTCAGGTGGTTTTTCTCCGGGTACTCTGGTTTTCGCCCACCTCTGATTAACGATCGGCTCGATATGAGTGAAATAACCTTGAAAGGGCCGTAAACCCCCCCCCCCCAAAAAAAAAGTCCCAAAGGCTGACCTTTTGTAAAAGGCAAACACATACACAGGATGTCCAATCAAAATACTTTGTTCTCACTGAAGAACACCCTTATTTTTGTAACAATTAGGACAATATGGATGAAAACTATTAAAGCATTATTTATAATACTTTTATTTGTTTACAATGTTTTCAAGTACAATTATACAACAAAAGCAAAACAATATAACAAAAATAAGTGCAGTGTGTAGCATATTATAGAAGGTGAGAAAAAAAAATAAAAATAAAAAATAAAATAATTTTCCTACCTACCTACCTTATTTTTGAAAACCATGTAATAGGAACCACACATATAGTTTGTTTTGGCCTTATGATATCTGGTTCGAGTTCAAATATGGATCATATCAGATCAAAAACTAGGTCACTAGGTTAAAATGCTTTGAAACCTTCTTCACCCTCCAGAGGCCATAATTTTTCTCCAGTCTTCTTGAAACTTTACCAGAATGTTTGCCTTGAAACTATCTTGGAAGAAGTTGAAAATGGGTCATGTCAGGTCAAAAACTAGGTCACTAGATCAAATTGCATTAAAACCTTGTTCATCCTCCAGAGGCCATAATTTTGCTTCAGTCCTCATGAAACTTTACCAGAATGTCTGCCTTGATGATATCTGGGTCCGTCCGTGCGCCCATCCGTAATTTATTTCTTCAAACGTCATCTCCTCCTAAACCACTGATCGGATTTTGACCAAACTTCACAGGAATGATTCTTAGGTGGTCCCCTTTCAAAGTTGTTCAAATGGTTCCAGTCCGTTGCACATCTAGGTCACAGGAGCCAAAAATAGACTTTTTTCACTGAAAACTTAAAAAAAATTTCTTTTCTGAAACGATAAGGCCCAGGTCTTTGATATTTGGTATGAAGCTTCATCCAGTGGACTCCTACCAAGATTGTTCAAATTATAGTGCTGGGGCCAAAACTGCCCCCGCCACGGGGCCCTTTCGTTTTACATAGGCTTATATAGGGAAAATCTTTAAATATCTTCTTCTCTGAAACCGCAAGGCCCAGGACTTTGATATTTGGTATGAAGCTTCATCTAATGGACCTCTACCAAGATCGTTCAAATTATAACCCTGGGGCCAAAAATGCCCCCCCTCCGGGGCCCTTTGGTTTTACATAGACTTATATAGGGAAAATCTTTAAAAATCTTCTTCGGCCTAGGTCTTTGATATTTGGTATGAAGCTTCATCTTGTGGACCTCTACCAAGATTGTTCAAATTATAGCCCTGGGGCCAAAAATGCCCCTGCTCCGGGGCCCTTTGGTTTTACTTAGACTTATATAGGAAAAATCTTTAAAAATCTTCTTCTCTGAAACCACAAGGCCTAGATCTTTGATATTTGGTATGAAGCTTCATCTAGTGGACCTCTACCAAGATTGTTCAAATTTTAGCCCTGAGACCAAAAATGCCCCCTCTCTGGAGACCTTTGGTTTTACATAGACTTATATAGGGAAAATCTAAAAAAATCTTCCTCTGTGAAACGACAAGGCCTAGGTCTTTGATATTTAGTGTGCAATTTCATCTAGTGGACCTCTATCAAGATTTTGCAGATTATAGCCCTGGGGCCAAAAAAGCCCCCGCCCCGAGACCCTTTGGTTTTACATAGACTTATAAAGGGAAATTTTTAAAAATCTCCCTCTCTGAAACTGCAAGGCCCAGGTCTTTAATATTTGGTATGGAGCTTCATCTAGTGGAGCTCTACCAAGATTGTTCAAATTATAGCCCTGGGGCCACAAATGCCCCGCCAAGGAGCCCTTTGGTGTTATATAGACTTATATAGAGATAATCTTTGAAAATGTTCTTCTCTGAAACAGCAAGGCCCAGATCTTTGATATTTGGTGTGAAGCTTCATCTAGTGGACCTCTATCAAGATTGTTGTAAAAGCCCTTGGGCCAAAAATGCCCCCGCTCCGGGGCCATTTGGTTTTACATAGGCTTATGTAGGGAATATATTTAAAAAAATCTTCTTCTCTGAAACCGCATATTGGTATTTTGTGTGTAGCTTCATCTAGTAGACCTTTGCCAAGATTGTTCAAATTATAGCCTTTGTTGATATTTGGTATGAAGCTTCACCTTTTAGACCTCCCTCAACCTTTATGCACATTATAGCCCAGGGGGCTAATAATGGCCCTCCCCGGGGCCCACTTTGGATCAGGTGAGCGATCCAGGGCCATCATGGCCCTCTTGTCTTTAAAACCTTGTTCACCATATAGAGGCCATAATTTTGCTTCAATCTCCATGACACTTTACCGGAATGTTTGACTTGATAATATCTGGGTCTGGTTTGAAATAGGGTCGTTTCGGGTCAAAATTAGGTCACAAGGTCAAATTGCATTAAAACCTTGTTCACCCTCTAGTTTTGCATAGACTTGTATAGGGAAAAGATTTAATACGCTTGTTGTCTGAAACTAGAAGACCCAGGCCTTTGATATTTTATAAAAAGCTTCATCTGGTGGACCTCTGCCAATATTCTTCAACTTAGCCCTGGGGACAAAAATGGCCCCGCATAGGGGCACACTTGTTTTACATAGACTTATATAGGCAATACCTTTAAAAATCTTCTTGACTGAAACCAGAACACCCAGGCCTTTGATATTTGGTTTACAGCTTCAGCTAGTGGACCTGTGCCAAGATTGTTCAACTTACAGCCTTGCATACAAAAATGGCTCCCTGATATTTGGTACACAGCTTTGTCTAGTTTTTCACAACTTAGGGGCTCACAACATTCATTTCTGTGTCCTATTGCATATAGGTAGGGAGCTGGGCTGCTAAGCGTAGTAACTGTGGGAAGCACATCTGACTGAGAAGCTATAGGTTGCATATTTTAGACCCAATCTGGCTACATACATTTACTTCCATGGAAATTAATCATGGAATATTTTCTACCATCATTCTCTCCCTTCTGCTGATTCAAGACGAGCAGTTGACAGTAACTGGCAAAAGTATGTGTACTAATTACTGGTTAACCACTTAGGTCTAAGCCTGCCCAAGAATAGGGTGGTTAGGTTAACTGACTGCAACTGACATAATCCTAATTGTTTTAAAGGCCCAAAATCTGCCAAGCACCACCTCCCAAGGCCGGTCTAACACAGTTCTTAAACCTTCATTATGTCATCCCAAAACATTTATTTTCAACAAATTTTATACATACATAGACATATGAAGAGAAATCATAGTCTAGAGACAGTGATACTCTGGTGAACGAATTAGGGTCCTCATGGCCCTCTTGTTTTAAATCCTAGGCCTGTCCAACCTAAGTGTAGTCTTAATGGGAGCTGTGGGTTAATTGTATCGATTCCTGATCATTGCCTTCACTTCTATTTCACATGTTATACACGTAAAAGTCATGGTTGAATCTTATTGTTCCCTGTCACAAGGAAACCTTTTTTCAGGTTTAACAACTGGATAACATGACGAAAACATGCCTACATGGTTTTGACCCCCTTGAACCCCACTTTTATATAGTAAAACGGGGGTTCACAGGGGTAAACCTTATTTTTCTTATTTCTGCTCTAAAATATAGATTGTTGGTACTCGTTAGAACTGCCTCAACGAGAACCGCCTCGATTCGTTTGCAAAATGTCAAAAGCAGGTTTTCTCATGACAAGCAGGCTTTCTCATGACATAGCTCATTATTTCTCAGCATTTTCTGTTACATTTTCAGGTGTTGGGTACAGTTCAGCAACCCCCTCAAGCTTCCTCATCAGGAACACCTCAGCTAGTGACAGCACAAGGATCATCTACTCCAGTCTCTCAGACAACACAAGTATCAGGTGCCCAGACCACTACTACTAGTTCTTCAGCAACTAGTAAAAGCAAGAAGAAGGGCAATCAGAGGACAATTGTCCCCAAACCACAGGCTCCTGGTGAATCTAGTAGACCTGTAGCTGTTGGCTCAAGCAAGAAGAAGTCAAGCAAAGCAGCCAAGGCTGTAGAGCTTGCCCAGCCTGATTCTGTTTCCGACAGCATACAGATTCAGATACCAGAGTCAACAACTGAGCCTGACACATCTACTCACACTACAGAGGCTTCTCCATCTTCTACTGACATATTAGCAAAAGCTGCAGAATCTATATTCTCAACGAGTATATCTGAGCTAACAACACCTGTTGGGGGATTCTACAATCCAGCTAATGAAGATAATCCACTTCACATTGACACAAGTGCTGCTGATGGAGATGAAGATGCCAACAAATCACCAGACAAAACACCTGACACTGGTGATAAAATAACTTCAGCTAAACCACCAGAAAACACACAGAAATCCAACCAAATCTTAGTTGATCCAAAGAGCAGTGTAGCTGATAATTTGGTTAATGAAGCTGATGTGAGTTCACTATCAGCTACATTACAGGATATAGCAGACATGAAGTTTGCTGAAGAACAAAGAGAACTGGAGCTTAGTAACAAAATAAGTAAAGACTTAGGTAGTGACAGTATATTTATCTCAGATACTAAAGAGGACAAAACTAGTACAACAAATAATGCTGGAATAATTGCTTCCAAAATAGAGTTGAAAGAAACAAACTCAAATCAGAAAGAGCCTCCCAAAGATACTGCCCAGGCGAAGAAAGGGGTATCCAAAAAAGGCAAAAATAAAAAACAAGAAATGATGGACAGTTTTGATGACACATTGCATGTTTTGCATATTCCTGAAGCAGTGTCATTTAGTGAAGACCTAAATGATGTTTTAGATCAAGTTGAACATTTTGGAGGTGTGAATATTGATAGTTCTTCAAAAGTGAACAAAAAATCGAAGTCCAAACGATCAAAACCAGCGGACTCAGAAGGAGAACCAAGTGTTAAAAAACGGAAAGGAGTACAGAAAGATAAGGACAAAAGTGCAAGTGCTGCTACAAGTGAAACATTACTGAGTATGCCAACAGTGTTATCTGTGTACGACTTTGATGGAACTGAAGATATAGTACCTCAGTTGCTGCCATTAAATGCAAAAGATTTTAGGACAGGGTCCACAGGAAAAAGTAGTGTAGTAAACGAAGAGCAATTGCTGAAGGATACTAATACAACTATGATTTCAAAATCTGTTAACTTACAAAATAAAAATAGTGCTCAACCAAAGGCTGATAAACTGCCTGTTAACCAGACATTAGATAAACTGCCTGTTAACCAGACTGTAGATAAACTGCCTGTTAACCAGACAGTAGATAAACTGCCTGTTAACCAGACAGTTAACCAATCTAAAAACACTAAAAGTGCTAAAACTGCAAAGGAAACATCATTTCCATGTACCCAACAGACAACTGATCAGCAGCTCATGTATACACAAGAGACATTTTCTGCTGGCAAAATTACAGATATAAACTTCAAGCAGACACCGAAAGAAATACAGACTGCAAATAATAAAGAACAGTCTGGTGAAAAACAGATCACAAAGGATTCAGCCAAAGTAGAGAAGGAAGTTTTACCAAGTATGCCTGAAATTGATACAACTACAAGTTTGTTTGGTTTTCCTATTGTGAGGAGGCCTCAAAGTGTTGCTCAGAAGACGTCTCCAAATAAAATTGCATCAAGACAAATGGAGCAACCCTCCTTAAGAACAAATGAGCAGCCCTTGTCTAAAGCAAGCACAGTTACCTCAATACAAAATATGAATTTATCCCCTATAACATCTTCTAAAGAAATGCAAGTATCACCGAATACTGTTCCTCAAGTATCTCCAAATTTCAGTAAGGTAATGACAGCACCGTCCACTGAAGTTAAAACTGTTCCATTTAATAGTAATCAGAATTCTGTTGTAAGTCAGCCTAGTGCCTTAGTGTCTCCTCTGTTTATGGGTAGTAAAGATAGTGTATCCCAACCTAACCATTCTAACATATCAGAAAACATAACTAAAGTAACTCAAGCCCAGTCACAAAGTGTCATAACATCTGTACTGCCTCCTTCAAAGATTGACAATTCATTATTTGCAGGTGTTAATCTTAGTGAAGCTAATACACCTCCAAAGACAGAAACTTCGTTGTTTGCAGGGATCGGTGTTAGTGAAGCTAATTCTTTGAACAGAGAGAGTATTAAGACTACTGACAGTGAAAGTGCTAAAGAAATTATTGAAAATAAGAATTTGAATAAGACTAGTATATGTACTGAAACGACATCTGCAGGCTCTAGTAGTATAGCAGAGATAAATAAAGGAGAAAATGATTCTAGAGACAGGACTAGAGATGCTCAGCTTGTGAATAATAGTGATATGTATGGTTCACAAAATTTGAATACAAATAGTTACACAGATCCCTCAAAAGCTGTGACTACAAAAACAAGTGCACCAAATGTTGTCAATTCAAAGTTGGACAGTTCTGGAGATTATTCAGAGATGACTTTTGGTGAGATGGTATCACCATTAAGTTCTGGAGAAAAGACTATTGTAGGTTCTGGCGCTTCTTTTGTAAACACAAACTTTCCTGCATCATATTCATCTGATACTGTTTTCAGCTCACCAAGCAAACCCGCTGCATCTGTGGTGAAATCCCCACCAAATGTTACTGTGTCTCCTAGCGGGAAAATATCTCATAAGTCAGATAGTGCTAGTGTTGTGAAAGGAAGAAGTAATATTTATTCAGCTGATAATTTTGTACATTCTGGCAGAGAAAACACTGGCATGAGAACAAAGACATCAGAAATGTCAGGACAGCCTGACACGTTGATGAACTCTAGTGAAATTCGCTCAACAACATTTTCTAATCTTCAAAATGAAGGTTCTTCTGATGGATTTAATTTTGCTAACATAGGTTTAAATATAACCCCAATAACAACAACAGCTCCAAGTAGCTCATACATGGACTTAACATTACCATCTAATTCAACTGCAGTGACATCATCAGTGGCTTCTTCCTTTTCATTCTCATTGTCATCCTCCTCAGGGGCAGTCACAACTACAACTTCAAGTGTACTTGGTCAGCATCAGTTTCCATTCTATCCTCCTATGCTATCATCGGCAGCATCAGTACAACCGGAGCCTGAGTCAGCACCGGGTCTGCAGTCAATGGCTAACAATAACATGTTTAATAGCAATAATGTCATGCAAAGAAATAATGCTATGCAAAGGAGGGACAATAATAGAATGACTAGAAATGATAATACAAGTATGCAGAGGGGTGATAGTACTGCCATGCCTAGGAGTGATGCTAATATATCCAGAAATGATAACATGCCGATGAACAGAACCAATACTTCCAATATGTCAAGGGTAGATAACAATGCACCTACAATGCAGAGGGTAGACACTTTGAGGGATGATAACACACAGGGCTCTGGGTCTGACATGAATGCTCATAGGTTGGAAGAGGAAAATAAGCCATCATGTAGCAAGCAAGCTAAACTCTCTAAACCTCAGAATACAAGCATGCCAGAAATGTATCCATTTCCAAATGCTAACCCTGCTGCTCATGAGCAGAACTACTATCGTAATCCACACATGAAATCAAATGTAGGTAAAAGCCCGACTGAACAAATGCGCAAACCACAAGATAAGGTTATGCCTGAAATGGTTCCAGCCCAATCTCGCCCCAGTAACACCAACCCCCAAGAAAAAAGGAGTGGTCCTCTGGACAGATCTCCACAACTGATAAATCAAGGACAGCCATACTTCCCGCCACAGAATTACCCTCCGAGCAAGTCTCTGAATACCCCACCATTGCACCATCCTCCTGTATTGGAGGATAGAGGTAGGAATATGACTAATCGATCTCCCTATGAGAGCAGTGGTCCTCCATCATCTCAAGGCTATAACACTCTCCCCCACAGCTACCCAGGCAATAGGTTTGATGGCACTACAAACTTCAACAGGGATGCTTCTGGGACCCAGCCTCTGTCGCATACTCCTATCAACACTGGCGGAAGAAAGTCTGCCAATCCTCCCCAGCAGAAACAGGCTGCCCCTCCTTTAGTCTCCATGTCATTGCCTCCACAGTCAAGACCTGCACCACCCCCACCCCAGCCTTCTCATAGACCTACCCCTCCTCTAGTTACGCCTCCACAAGCCCCAACCCCATCACAGATTAGTAATCCATCAAGACCTAAACCCACAGCATCTCGTAGCTCAAAGTCCAAGAAGAGTAAACAACACCCATTTGTTGAGGTGGATAGCAATTTATCAAATTCTATATTTGAACCCAACAGAAGCATGACTCCCTTCTTCCCTGTTCAGAATCTCTCTCCACAATCTCGTGCGATGCAACATGAGGGTTCTCCCTTCTTACCAGGCAACTTTTTTGGACCAGGCCCCCGACTGCCCAACTCTAATACACCATTACCCAAAAATTCTGATATTGGTAGTCCCTTCAATCCCCTGTTTCAGCCAGGGCGTGCTCAGAATGGCCTTGGACTTAACTTCCAGCCTGGCTTTGGAATGAACATGAATGCTCTGCATGGTAACCATGGCAATGGTCCGCAAATTACCCCACATACTGGAGTGGGACCTCATATGCCCAATTTTAACTTGAACAATATCTTCTCTGAAGTGAACAGTTCACAGAGTGAATCCTTAAACATGTCTCCTATAAAGTTTGGTCATGCCAACTCCATGCTCCAGCATCAAAGTGGTATGGAGCCCGGAGCCATGCAGCACCATCACCAGAACTACAGGGGACATCCACCCCCACCCCCATCAGTCTTATCAATGAATAGTATCCTTGGCCCTAACCATCATGGCTTTGATGGCCGGTCCCTAGGACAAATGAATACCTCCATGGCCCCTCCCTTCCATAGTCATGGACATCCTCCATTTATCCCTCCCTTAAACTTTTCCATGCATGACCATTAGTCTTGGTCCAGTTGTTCAAAGCATTGTTAGCTTAACAGGCTAACCCTTTTATTATTTAACCCTTTTTGTACCAAATGGAATCTTCTTCCTCCTTATATATAACAGGAGTCCATTTCAAAATTTAGGGGTGTCAGGTTGTTTTCATCAAAATTTATTTGGAAAATGACTGAACTTTTATCATACAGTGGAGGCCCTGATCAGATGCCGCGTTCTGCGGCATCTGATCTGGGCCTGCACTGTTTGCCAATTACCCGTTTTGGGGTTTCTGGTACTGAATGTGTTAACATGCTAACCCTTTTATGGATCATATTTAACGTCACTACAGCTGGTGTTAAGGGAATGTGTGGCGGCCGTAAAAAGTCTCCCTGCCCTACATCATAGTGTAGTTTATATAGCTTGTCCTTTGGGAATATTGGTTCCATTGCAGAGTTTCGAAAATAATTGAGGGTCACTGATGAGGCCTTATTGACCAAAACTAGCTAGTCTGGCCCAGAAAAAAACTTCATACTTTTCAGTTCTACGGTGTATTCCTTACTTCAAAAGGATAAACCTTTTATAGATCATATTGTTAGACATCAAATTGCTAATTGTTCTAACAAATACATCACTCAGTACTCTAGTATTTTTGCTGAAAAAAATTAGTAGCTTTTGAATTAATGAGTAGAATTTTGCATTTGCAAAAACTACTTACATTTTTCAACAAAATCATTTATAGTAAGTTTGTCATACCCAAGGATCAAAGTTTTAACCCTTGTCCTGCTGAATATTTTAATCTGCCACACCCAGTACCGATTATCAACCAATCAGATTACTTGATGCAAATTATTGCAACAAATTCACAATCTGAATGGCAAACAATGTAGATCCTGATCAGATGGCTTCTGACGAAGCCATCTGATCTGGATCTTCATTGTTTGGAAAATAAGGCATATCCGGGCTCAGCAGGACAAGGGTTAACAGTAAGATAACTAGGGCATTGTAAGATTGAAACAATTGGACCTGGCATGTATTCCTCCCATAAAAATTCTCTCTGCATAATCATTAAAGTGAATAGAACATACCTTCATTGGGGAGATAACTCTTTCCAAATGCTTTTGTCCCCCTTACAGGTACATGTATTGTTCCCCATTACAAATAGTGTTCCCCAAACAAATAGGGATTTTTTCTTAAACCTGAACATTCTCAGCCAGGATATATCCTTTATTGAAAACAGTATAGATCCTGATCTTCAGAGAAGCCAGCTGATCAGGATCTATAGTGTTTTTCATTCTGCTTCTGAATCTATATTAAAAATTGAAATTGGTCAATACGAATGTTTGAATATTGGGGAGGAGTGTTGCAGCTTGGTGAGGGATAAGGGAAACAATTTGCTCCTCAGGGAAAACAAACATGAAGTCGTGAAAGTTGTCTCCCTTGTAAAAATGGCAGAAACTGGAAAGGTTATACGAAAAGGGAGATCATTCTGATTTGGGATGGGTCCGCAACATAATATTATTTTCTTGGAGATTGCTCATGAAATAGCAGCAGATTAGTTGAATATTTGGTGAGAACCGAATGATGCTTTCCTTATTTCTCCATATAAACCTGTAAAACTATGTTTTTAGCATTCTTTTGAACAGCCTCAAAGAGATGGTTCTAATGGATTCCCACAAAATAGGTTTTTATCGAGAAATGACAAAAAATATTCTTTAATCAGAACCAAATGCCCACCTTATCAAATCTGTTACTATGTATTTTTTTTATCATATTCTCCCTTCAACAGATTAAAGAAGGACACTTGTCAGTTTCTGATGCAATGATGTACACTGTACTGGTTAAACGCTTGTGCATAAGCTTGCCTAGGAAAAGTGTGGTTAGTTTACTGATTCACTCAACATGACCTAGTGCTGACTGGGCTTTGTTGGTTTGATTTGAGGCTTAACCTCCCCACCAATACTGTATAGGTCACCTTGGAGACGTAGCTTCAATTTTGTGGACATTGAGATGAAATGACGTCTCAAGCCCTGTATCTATATCAAGTAATTTGATTGGTTGATAGTCAGACATGGGTGTGGCTTTTGATTTATTCAGCAGGATAAGAGTTCATCAAATTTGTGAATTAAGGTTGGTGGTCATTGTCAGTTTGTGTGTGAAACAAATGTTATTTGCAAGAATTATTCAGCAAAAAAGATTCATAGCTTTTTCTGTTGATTTGATCAAGAAAAGAACCTTATTTATTGGTATTGCTACGAAATGTTCATGCTTTGTTGAGTTTAGCATAAAAATGTTTCATGTCCTCATGCTTTGCTACTATCAGTTAACCCTTTTTGTACCAAATGGAATCTTATATATAGCATGAGTCCATTTCAAAATTTAGTGGTGTCAAGTTGTGTTTCCATCAGAATTTATTTGGAAAATGACTGAACTTTCAGCAAACAGTGGAGGCCCTGATCAGACGCCGCGTTCTGCGGCGTCTGATCTGGGCCTGCACTGTTTGCCAGGGTACCCTTTTTGGGGTTTCTGGTACTAAATGGGTTAAACTGGAGAATTTAGGACACCTATCTGATGATATAAATGCTTTGAAAGATATGGCTAACTTCCATGGCTCAAAAAACCTTTGGGACCATGAAAAATGGGTAGTTTGAGCAATTGAGAGAGATCAGGAGACATTATATGGATCACTTGGGGATAACTTTTCCATTTTCTATGAAAAATAGGTATTTCTTGAGTACTTGTTAGATATTATTAGTACACACAAGATAAAAATAAGACAAAATTTGCTAAATTATCCTATATACTGTATTATCCCATAAAATGTCAATCACAACAATTGTCGTCTGCTTTGTCGTCTGCTGGTTATGTTAAAAGTCAGTTTTGCAAACAGTGTGGACCTAGATCAGACTGCTCCTTTAGGAGCAGTCTGATCAAGGTCCACACTGTTTGCCTGTATGCAAAAATAATTTAAAAAAAAGCTCGCAGAAAGATTCAGCCGATGACGTCACATAAGCAGACGACATTTTCAGATGTAGTTTTTCTCGGCGTCTTAAGCATTCAGACATTTTTCATGAACCTTATAGTATCAAAAGTTACTCATTACATATTTCAGCCACAAAGACTGTATATCCTGATCAGATTGCTCCTGCAGAAGCAATCTGATTTGGGTCTATACTCTTTGCTCCGGCTCATATCTGTGACTTTATGGTGTTCATATATTTAGAGTAAATATGGTATATTGATATCTCGCCCATCAGGGTTTGGTGACATAGATTGGGCTGCTTGAGCTTCCGCGCAGGGTTAAAACCACCCAAACTTTTGAGTACTGGTGAACTTCTTAGAGGGTCTAAGCCTGCACCGGAAAAGTGGTGCTAGTCTGACCTCTCCTTTAACCCAAGCGTTTTTTTTTTGGGGTTGTAGAACGTGAGATGTTATTTTGTATCAATTTTTGGGTAAAAATCCAATGAAAAGTGGAAGCATCACCTCCAAAATGACCTAAATAATGTTGAAGGGGATGTAAAAACTCGACACAAACAAATAAGCAAAATCTGGTGTTAAGGGAATGGATACACCTTCAGGGGAGGCAACTCCTGCAAAAGTATTTTTGTCTCCCATGTCAATAGGGGTCAACTCTTAAAGGAAAGAATTTGCTCCTGAGGAGCAAATTGTTTCCTTTAAGAGTAGACACCTTTATCAATCGGACTGACCATATAGAAAAGCGAACAGGAAGTCCTGAAAGTTGTCTCCTTTTGAAAAATGGTGGAAAAAAGTGCTAGGTGTTCCCATTCCCCTTAAGGGAAGAATTCCATTCATGTTTGAGTTATTGAAATTTCATGTTGATTATGTTTAAGGTTGTTTTGTGCAATAGGATCTCATCTATTTATAGTAAACAGTCTTGTATATGTATGATAAATATTTTTCTTCTTTTGCCGATAGTTTATCTATAAGCTGTGACATATCTCAAAGTTTGGAAAAGCTGACATACCTGAACCCACAGTTTGGCATGCAGCAAGAATATTGGATCATTTTGTATGGCAATGCATTTCATGGCCCGATTGTACAAAGCTTTGATTGCTTATCAGACTTGGTGGAAACTTGAAATGTTCTAGCAAGTACAATATATAATAAGCTGGTATTTTTGCTGAAAAAAATAATGTGCAAAGGTGCAAAAGCTACTCACATTATTTTCAACAGTAAAAAACCACAACCTTTTCTGAAAAAGCCATCTGATCAGGATCTACACCATTTGTCATGCAGTTTGTGAATTGAACAAATATATTCTATCAAGTAATTTGATTGGTTGATAATCAGCAATTGGAGGGGCTTAATAAATACATAGGAGTAAGGGGTTTCAGGTTGTGTTGTCTGTGAAATTTATTTGGAAAATAGCTGAACTTTTGCAAACAGTGAAGGCCTTCTTCTGCGATGTCTGATCCTTGCCTACACTTTTTGCCAGTGACCCGTTTGGGAGCTCCACATATAAAAAGGGTTAACGGAACCACTCTATTCCTATTCACTGTACATTGATTTCACCTTCCAACATTGTGTATCTAGCTCATCTGGGTCTACATCATTTTATCTACTTAGTGCAATAATGGGGTAACTGACATTATACCATAATGTCAGTTACACCGTTATTGCACTAAGCAGAAGATTTTGTCTCAGTACCCCTAGTTAAGACTATGGTACCGTATTTACCCTAAATATTGGATCAACTCAACTTCTTACCATACCTGTCATAAAAACTTAGCGATATTGTGTCTAAAATTAGCTGGATGAGTGGCAAACAGTGTAGACCCTGATGAGGCGCCGAGTTTTGAGGTATCCCATTTTGGTTTACACTGTTTGCACAGGCCTGTCTGTATGAATACATGTGACAAATACAGTGTAAATCTTGCGACTCCTTAACCTATTGCATATGGGACACCCCTAAATGGGTACCTTGGTAAACAGTGCAGGCCCAGATCAGATGCCACAGAATGCAGCGTCTGATCAGGGCCTATGCTATTTGCTTACAGAATTTTCTGTCGAAAATAGAGTAAAAAAAAGAAAAAATAGGCTTGATGCCCCTTATTATACCCCCGGCATACTATGTATGCCGAAGGGGTATATAGTTTTTGTCTTTTCTGTGTGTGTGTAAACTTTTCTCTGTGTGTGTGTGTAAACTTTTTTTGTGTCAAAGATTTCTCAGGAACTACTATACCTAGAAACTTGAAATTTGGTACAAACAACATGCATAACTAGATGTATTGTGGGAAAGAAAATTGGGGCTGTGGGGCCAGGTTCTTTTGAGTTATTCCCCTTTGTTATATTTGCTACTGAGATGTGTATTTTGTGAGTTACCTTAAATTTTGTGTCAAAGATTTCTCAGGAACTACTGTACCTAGACACTCGAAATTTGGTACAAACAACATGCATAACTAGTTGTATTGTGGGAAAGAAAATTGGGGCTGTGGGTCCAGGTTCTTTAGAGTTATTCCCGTTTGTTATATTTGCTACTGAGATGTGTATTTTGTGAGTTACCTTAAATTTTGTGTCAAAGATTTCTCAGGAACTACTCTACCTAGAAAATTAAAATTTGGTACAAACGACATGCATTACTAGTTGTATTGTGGGAAAGAAAATTGGGGCTGTGGGGCCAGGTTCTTTAGAGTTATTCCCCTTTGTTATATTTGCTTCTGAGATGTGTATTTTATGAGTTACCTTAAATTTTGTGTCAAAGATTTCTCAGGAACTACTGTACCTAGAAACTTGAAATTTGGTACAAACAACTTGCATAACTAGTTGTATTGTGGGAAAGAAAATTGGGGCTATGAGGCCAGGTTCTTTAGAGTTATTCCCCTTTGTTATATTTGCTACTGAGATGTGTATTTTGTGAGTTACCTTAAATTTTGTGTCAAAGATTTCTCAGGAACTACTGTACCTAGACACTCGAAATTTGGTACTAACAACATGCATAACTAGTTGTATTCTGGGAAAGAAAATTGGGGCTGTGGGGCCAGGTTCTTTAGAGTAATTCCCCTTTGTTATATTTGCTACTGAGATGTGTATTTTGTGAGTTACCTTAAATTTTGTGTCAAAGATTTCTCAGGAACTACTGCACCTAGAAACTTGAAACAACATGCATAACAAGTTGTATTGTGGGAAAGAAAATTTGGGCTGTGGGGCCAGGTGCTTTAGAGTTATTCCTCTTTGTTATATTTGCTACTGAGATGTGTATTTTGTGAGTTACCTTAAATTTTGTGAAGATTTTTCAGGAACTAAGCTACCGATGGCTTTGGCCGGGGGTATTAGTGAGCATATGCTCACTTCATAGTCTAGTATGACTAATGGACTTATCCAACATTTAGC
This sequence comes from Lucinisca nassula, assembly GCA_963580285.1. Lineage (NCBI taxonomy): Eukaryota > Metazoa > Mollusca > Bivalvia > Lucinida > Lucinidae > Lucinisca > Lucinisca nassula. The sequence continues at coordinate 97,419,029 of OY757019.1, forward strand.
AGTGGAAGAGTCCACTAGTATACAATGGGTTAATTATGTTTTGTCAGCTCTGTATACAGGAGTAGCAACAATAATATTGGGATAGTTTTGTGTATTCTTAAAATACATAGAAGCTTCTGTGGTGTAGTCATTAACCCTTATACCGCTGTTCTTGACAACCCCTACCTTTGCAAACATTGTAGTTCCTGATCAGATGGAAAAAGCCATCTGATCAGGATCTACAATGTTTGTCATTCACTTTGTGAATTTGAATGAAACATTAAATCATGTTATCTGATTGGCTGATAGTCAGGAATGGGTGTGGCTAATTAAAATATTCAGCAGGATAAGGGTTAATTATCCTTGTAACTTCTTGTCTGTAGCTCTGTTAGTATGTCTTTAAGATTTCATATTAAATTTGTATAATTCGGTAATAGGTTATCTATATAAAATTGTACTTGGAAACTAATATATTGAGAATAGTGTGCTGTAATGTAAATTTTGATTGATCTGGAAACTTACATACACATATGTGATAATATTGTACATGTACTGGTATCTCTTCATATTGCACATAATGAGACATATGTTTTGGGGGGCATTATTCAATTATCACAGATAGTTGTGCATTATGTAAAAACAGGGGGAGTTGGGGTGTGTGTGTGTGGGGGGGGGGGATTGTATATACATCTTGTGAAGTGGGGTGGGGGGGAATTGTATATACATCTTGTGATGGGGCTAGCCTCTACTTTATATAAATTCAAACTGGATAAAATCCCTGAGATACTTCTTCAACTGAGTAAAGGCCTTGTAAAAGCTGCCACTTGCACATCACTTCAGGCCTGTTGAGTTGGAAATTATGGGTACCGCATTTACAATAAATATTGGGACATCTCAACTCCTTACCATACTTGTTCTAAAATTTGAACATGTACAATTTACTTCTCGATCTTGTGTCTAAGAATAGCAGGATGAGTGGCAAGCAGTGTAGACCCTGATGGGATGCCACATTCTGCCGCGTCTCATTTGTGCCTACACAATTTGCTCAGGTCTGTCTGTCCGAATACATATGGTAAATACGGTACATGTAGTTAATTCTACCTGTGTGAGAATATGTTAGCATTATTCCTATTTACAGACTTGTAGATGTCACAGTTACGAATTCTGTGATGTATTAATTGCTTCCAAAGGATAACCTGTCGATAGAATGTATTTTGATGTCCTTATCTTTAGGATAACATATCTGTGCGACATAGTGCATTCTTTCAGTGAATTTTCTGATGAAAATTTATAATATTTTTCTTACCTGTACTGAAAACAAAGGTTGTGTGCTCATTAGAACCACCTCAACGAGGTGGTGGTAACGAGTACCCACAAGCTGTGTTTTGGAGCAAAACAGGTTGTGTGTGCTTTCTTTCTTCATTTTCACCTTAACCCCCGGAGGGGACACAGACGCTTTATATACATACACTCCAGTTTTGCAGGATGAAGGCCTACACAGTATTCATGTAATTACGGTAGGGTTCTTTAACCTGCACAGGTGATTGCTCTCCATGCACAGTGGACCTCCAGTTAACGTCCCAATCTTAAGGACAGAGCACTTTATGACATTCATTCCTGCAAATGATGTCAATGGAGCATGTTTGGACACCGAAATTATCACTGCCGGGGAGTAAACTGGGGGCCTGTAGCATCAGAGGCAGGTGCACTAAACACTTAGCTATCAGGCTCTAAGTGCTCATTAGAACTGCAGCATTGAGGTTCTGGGAGCAGAAATAAGAAAAAACTAATGTATAGCACTGCAAACTCGTTTTCTCGGTATAAAATAGGGTATACAGAAATATTATACGTTACTTTAACAAGTCTGTGTAAACTCAGTTTTATCCAGAGAAAACTGAGGTTTACAGGGGTATACATTGTTATTCTAATTTATGAATTCTAATTTTTGCTCCAAGCTGCCTCAATGAGGTTGTTTTAACCAACACCAGCAACCTAGTTTTAGAGTATCAGTAAGAAAAAATATCACAAATTTTCATCAGAGCAATAAGCGTTTTTGGAAATATGAATGCATTATGTCTCGCATATCTGTTATCGTTATGACTTTGAATCATGATTTAATTATTAAGAGAATAAACTTATAAATAATAGTGCAAAGGGAAAGTGCTCTGTGCAACATGGCACACATCGGGAGTAAGCTCTTTTCTGTAAGAGTAGGAAGACAAAAATGTAGAGGTGAATTCTTTGGGTTCCCCCTCAAGTTTCAGAATATACCACAACCTCATTATAACATGATTCATTATAACATGGGTCTGCATATAACACGGTTTCAAGATGGATCCCCAAAAATGATAGATTATATAGAAAAATGACCATGAATGGTCATTTTTCTATATAATCTATACATTTTTGTTTGGGTTTAACACGGTTGTTTAACTAACACAGTTTCTGCTTGGGACCCCATTAATAGTGTTATAAAGAGATCGTGGTGTATCTCATTTGTTGTCTCTTTTATGTAATTTGTTTTGTAAATACATGTACAAACAATTGGGATAGTTCCATTTGCATATTTGTACAAAATTGAACATGATTTGAATCTTGTATATGAATATATAGACTGACTTACAACTTCCTTTTACCTGTTTGTGCTATGGACACACTATTTCACATAATTTTTAGACATATATATTATCTCCCTTGGAAGACAAGCGGTACAAAGGAGATTTTTCTTCACATCACGAAAACACGCCTATATAATTTTGACCCCCCGTAAACCCCATTTTTATCTAGTAAAACTGGGATTTACAAAGTATTTTTCTTATTTCTGTTCAGACACATAGATTGTGAGCAGAAATATGAAAAAGATACAAATTTTTTATCTGAAAATTTCATTTATGGTGGTAAAATTTTCGATATATTTGAATAGTTGTATTTTTGTAATGATCTTCATTATGAAAACGTGCCTATGCACAATACATAGTAAATTTTATCGCCAGAAAAAGGAAAATTTTAAGATGAAAAACTGTGATATTTTTCTTATCTCTGCTCAAAATATAGATTGTGGATACACATTAGAACCGCCTCATCGAGGCAGTTCTAACGAGTAGCCACAATCTATATTTTAGAGCAGAAATAAGAAAAATAAGTCTTACCCCTGTAAACCCCAGTTTTACTGTATAAAAGTGGGGTTCAAGGGGATCAAAATTATATAGGCATGTTTTTGTGATGTCTACACTCATTTACATGTAATCATGTACATTTCGGAATGTGATAATTTCTGTAGAAAACTATTTTATAGGCAATTTGACATTGTCCCCTTGAAGCTTAGCTTGTTTGATTTTTATAGGTGTAAACAAATCTGAGATTTTATTATTTTTTTGTTGCTAAGTGTGTGAAACAGGCTCCAGCTTATTGTTGTACCTATTTGTTAGAGTAGTTCTCTGATCAGCTGATAGATATACATGTAGGATTTGTTTTTACATGTACATGAATAATGAACATTTGGTATGTTAGATTTCTAGAAAGAAGAGAAAAATAACTACTTTGAACATATTAAATTCTCAGAACTCTCCATTGTTGTGTTTTCTAATGGTTTTCCGATTAATCCATTTACTCACTGATGTAATGAATAGATCAGGGGCCAGTTGTTCAAAACTAACTACGTCGTTTATTTAACATATCGTTAAAACTTTGATCATCAAACATGGCAAATATACTAAAATTTTTGCTGAAAAAATGTGAGCAGCTTTTGCGGATGCAACAGCTGCTCACATTTTTTCAGCAAAAAATACCAAAATTTTCGATATTGTACTGGCTAGAACAGTTAAAAATTTGACCGCTAGCGAGCTGGTTAAGTTAACGATGCTTTGAACAACTATTTGAGTAATAAAACACAGTTTGGAGGTCAGTTGTAAATAGATAAATCGCTCGTGCTACACACTCATGATTTGATCTACTTTACAAATGACCTCCAAACAACTCAATAATTCCCCGTTAGAGCTGATCTATTTCGTTGTAACACATTGAAAATTGACAATAATGTTGTTTCCTTTCTCCCAACCACCTGCCATTGTTAGAAGAAATCACGGCAAAATTATTGACTGTAACATATACATTATGTCCCTCTGTAATGTTTTAGGTGCAAGAAAATGACATTTCACCACAAACGAGGGATGTCATGAAATGGCAGTTTTGCAAGACACTCTTCTGCACTGTGATTTATCGCAGAGTAAATCACAACTGCTTCTTTCCATTGACTAAATAGGTGCTATTTGTTAGAATACTCATTCAAAGTAAATGAGTACATAAATTATTGTGGTTTTCCATGATAGATGAAATTTGTGACAGAGCCTTTTTTTGGTTGATTGTTTACCATTCTGCCCAAAGCTACCACTAAGGCTGGGGCAATTAATCGGATAATTGATTAATCGATCGATAAATTCCTCAAAAACGATTATCATTACTGATTTGCTTGTAATCGATTATTTGATATAAGTACTACCTAAAGTTGAGCCTAAAATAGCTGGATGATTGGCAAACAATGCAGACCAAGATGCGACGCTGTGCTCTGTGGTGTCTCAAATAGTGGAGACCCTGATGAGCGGCGTCACATCGGGGCCTACACTGCGTAGGCCTGTATGTTCAAATAAATACGTTAAAGCGTGCAGTGGTTATGCTACTCGCCTGATAAACCAGGGATTGCAGGATCGATCCCAGGCTTCTCCAGACTTTCGGATAAGTCTTTAAACCAAATTCCCATCTCCGTATGACTTTAGCTGTTCGTGGGACGTAAAACTGAAACATACTCATTCATATGTTAAAGCACAACATCTGGCAGAAGTCATGCTCAGACAGAACGGCGGACAGGTAAAATTATGACCAACTAATCGATTATTGGTCACAATGGCAGGACTGATAATCATTTATCTTTTCAGCTCCGATTGGTTAGCCTTTAGCTGAAGAGAGGGCTTTAGTTGATGACCACATTTGTCATTCAGCACGGCCCCCGCCCATAGGGGCTTGAAGAAATATATGGGCTGCATGTTGCTTCCACGCAGAGCTGAATCTTGCCCGCACACTAGTACTGGTAAACCGCTTAGAGGATCTAAGGCTGTCCAGGAACCGGGGTGCGAGGCGGACCGTCCATGCTAATAAACCCTATTGGTTTCATTGGGCGACAGGGCTTGAGATGTCATTAGCTCACCTGAGCACGAAGTGCTCATGGTGAGCTATTGTGATCGGTCAATGTCCGTCGTGTGTCGTGCGGCGTCAACAATTTGCTTTAAATGCTAACTCCTCCTAAACCCTTGAGCCAATTTCAATAAAACTTCATAGGAATATTGCTGAGGTGACCCTCTACAAAAATAGCTAAAATTGTTCCGCTCCTTTGAACAAGATGGCGGCCATAGCTAAAAATAGAAAAATCTTTAAATGACAACTTTTCCTGTACCTTAAGGCCAATTTCATTCAAACTTTATAGGCATGTTGCTTAGGTGACCCTCTATCAAAGTAGCTGAAATGTTTCTGCTCCGGTGAACTAAATGGCCGCCAGAGCTAGAAATAGAAAATTCTTTAAACAACAACTCCTCCTGTACCCTTTGGCCAAATTTATTCAAACTTCATAGGAATGTTGCTTAGGTGACCCTCTACTAAAATAGCTAAAACGGTATTGCTCTAATGAGCAAAATGGCCGCCATAGCTAAAAATAGAAAAACATCGTAAATTTGCTTCAAACACAAACTTCTCAACCCTAGGGCCAATTTTGATTCAAACTTCACAGGAATGTTGCCCAAATGACTCCCTACCAAAATAGCTAAAATCGTTGTGCTCTGACAAACAAGATGGCCACCAGAGCTAAAAATAGAAAAAAAAATCTTTAAACGACAATTCCTCCTGTACCCTTGGGCCAATCTTATTCAAACTTCATAGGAATGTTGCTTAGGTAACCATCTACAAAAATAGCTGAAAAGATTCTGCTTTGATGAGCAAAATGGCCGCAATAGCTAAAAATAGAAAAACATCGTAAATTTGCTTCAAACACGATCTCCTCCTTAACCCTTGGGCCAATTTGATTCAAACTTCACAGGAATGTTATGTAGGTGACTCCCAAAAGAAATAGCTAAAATCATTCCGCTCTGACTAACAAGATGGCCGCCAGAGGTAAAAATAGAAAAAATCTTCAAACGACTACTCCTTTAGCCTGGGGCCAATTTCATTCAAACTTCATAGGAATGTTGCTTAGATGACCCACTACCAAAATGGCTAAACGTTTTCGCTCTGATGAGCAAAATGGCCGCCATAGCTAAAAACAGAAAAACTTCGTAAATTTACATCAAAACGCGAACTCCTCCTCAACCCTTGGGCCAATTTGATTCAAACTTCACAGGAATGTTAGTTTGGTGACTTCCTACCAAACTAGCTAAAATCGTTCAATGCGGCGAACAAGATGACCGCCAGAGCTAAAAATAGAAAAAATCTTCAAACGACAACTCCTCCTTACCCCTTGGGTCAATATGATTCAAACTTCACAGGACTATTATGTGGTTGACTCCCTACCAAAATAGCTAAAATTGTTCTGCTCTGACTAACAAGATGGCCGCCAGAGCTAAAAATAGAAAAATTCTTCAAACGACAATTCCTCCTTACCCTGTGGGCCAATTTGATTCAAACTTCACGGGAATATTATGTCGTTGACCCTCTGCCATATTAGCTAAAATGATCCCGCTCCGATGAACAAAATGGCCACCAGAGCTAAAAATAGGAAAAACATTGTAAATTTGCTTAAAACTTCACAGGAATGTTGCCCAGGTGACTCCCTACCAAAATAGTTGAAATCATTCCACTCTGATAATGGCCACCAGGGCTAAAAATAGAAAAAATCTTCAAAAGACAACTCCTCCTGTATCCTTGGGCCAATTACATTCAAACTTCATAGGAATGTTGCTTAGATGACTCTCTACCAAAATAGCTAAAAAAGTCTCGCTCCGATGAACAATATGGCCACAAGAGCTAAAAATAGAATAACATTGTAGATTTGCTTCAAATGCGAACTCTTCCTAAACCCTTGGGTCAATTTGATTCAAACTTCAAAGGAATGTTGCCTAGGTGACACCCTACCAAAATAGCTATGATCGTTCCACTCTGATCAACAAGATGGCCACCAGAGCTAAAAATAGAATGTACTAGAGACAGTGACATTCAGGTGAGCGAATCAGGGCCCTCTGGGCCCTCTTGTTTCATCCCAATGTCGGGTAAAAGTCCCACAAAATTGGAAGCAACGTCTCCAAAATGACCTTCACAGTGTTGACGGGGACGTTAAACTTCAAATCAAACAAACATTTGTCATTCAGCCACCAAGTTTGCTGTCTGTGTTACAGAAGGCCAAGACAAGCTTCCTACGTTATATTGGTTGCCTAAACTTCATAAAAGACCATACAAAGCACGGTTTATTGCAAATTCAAGCTCTTGAATCACCACTGAACTCTCCAAATTATTAATTTCATGTTTTACTGCCATCAAAAAGTATGTGATAACATATTGTGACAAAGTCTTCGAAAGATCAGGTAGAAATCTGTTTTGGTCTATAAAAAATTCTAATGAAGTTGAAAATAAATTGAAATTCAGGCGTTTTGTGCTTCAAGTCTACTTATGGTTTTCCCACCCTTTACACTACACTTCCTCATAATCTTATAAAGAAAAAAAAATAATGATTTAATTGAATGGACATTTCATAGGGAAGACTCCCTCTATCTTGCATGTAATGTAAGAGATGCTTTTTTCACTTCTGAAGAGCATAAAAATTATACTTTATGGTCATGTCAGAAAGTGTGTGAAGCTCTCACCTTTCTACTTGACAATATTTACATAAGATTTGGTACTAAGTTATTTAGACAAGTTGTGGGTATTCCGATGGGTACTAATTGCGCACCACTTGTAGCGGATCTGGTTTTGTTTTGTTATGAGAGAGACTTCATGATGTCCCTTTCTGCTGAAAATCAGTCTGAAATCATTGAAGCTTTTAACTCCACTTCTAGATATTTGGATGATTTATTAAATATTGATGATACCTATTTCGATGGTTTGATCAGTCAGATTTACCCCACAGAACTTCAGCTAAACAAAGCAAATTCTTCTGATACCGAGGCCCCGTTTTTGGATTAACATCTGTGTATTGTAGATGGGTTTGTTTCTTGCAAAATTTATGATAAACGTGATGATTTTAATTTTGAGATTGTAAATTTTCCTTGTTTGGATGGTGATGTTCCTCGTGCGCCATTCTATGGCGTTTACATTTCGTAATTTATTCAATTTGCCAGAGTGTGTAGTCATGTAACTGACTTCAACACTCGTAATAAATTTTTAACGGCTAAACTTCTTAATCAGGGTTATAGGTACCATAAACTACGCAAAGCCTTTTCAAAATTTTTTAGACATCATTCTGATTTAATTTCAAAATTCAATATTGGACTTTAATCTCTTCTGCAACAAGGTCTATCGGAACATCAATTTTATGGTGACTTAGTATATAAATCCAGAAAAATATATAACCGCAATGACTTCAGCACCCAATTTCGTAAAATCATTCTTCGATTTAAAAAGATTGGGTACAACATAAATGTTATACGACAGACTGCATGCATGGTAGTTAACCCAATCACGGTTGACAACTTTGCTTCCCTCTTTAATTGCACGCCGGTGTGTCAGGCCTCAGATTCTATGACGGTTCCAGCGTAAAGGCTTACTGAGAATTAGAGCGATCTAATTCAAGGTAACGTCGGTTGTTGCCTGATACTCTGTCTCTGATTGGGCCCATCTGAGTCTAACTGTTGGTTTTCTTTCTCTGTAGTTGTATGATTTTTTTTTGTGTTCACGGAGATGTTGCACTGATGAGTTAGGAGGCCTTCATGCGGACTGAACAAATTGTCTAGATATGTAATTTGGTTTTAATTAAGTAAGCCAGCAGTTTAAGTGGAGAAGAAGATAAAAATACTAAAACTGTGTCATCCAAGATAGAGGTCAGTAATGACCTTGACCTTTGAAATTGATTAACTTGCATTCAGCTGAATGCAAATAATATTTCTGATGTGACTGTCTACCATGCAATCAATAATAAAATGTCTAAGTGACCAGATTTGACCCTGACGTAAAACAGTTTAAGGTCAACCAAAGGTCATAATTTTGAACCAGTTTGGTAGGGCCCGAGTCCCCGATGCTACATGCCAAATTTCAAGATCATCGGCCATTTGGTGCCTGAGAAGAAAATGTTTAAATGTTTTACCATATATGGGCATGGTGGCCATATTGGTCATATTACTCAGTCCTTTCGAACAAAATTTCATTCATCCTACCCATAGAGGCTCCAGTTGTAATTTAGTTTCAATCAACCAACTAGTGGAGAAGATGATAAAACTAAAAGAACTGAGCCATCCAAGACAATGGCCAGTAAATGACCTTGCCCTTGGGAATTGATAAACTTTAATTCAGCTGATTGCAAATATTATTCCTGATGCCACAGGCTACCATGCAATCCGAAATATCCACTGTTTTGCCTTTTTTACCATACAAAGGTCTAAGTGACCAAATTTGACCTTGACATAAAACATTTCAAGGTCAACCAAAGGTCATCATTTGAACATATTCAGTAGGGTCCGAGTCCCAGATGCTGCATACCAAACTCCAAGGTCATCGGCCGTTTGGTTCCTGAGAAGAAGATTTTTAAGTTTGTTTTGCCATATATGGGCATGGTGGCGATATTGGTCATGTGGCCCCGTCCACGTTAAGTTCCACCTTCCCTTAGAGGCTTCACATGTAATTTAGTTTCCATAAAGCCAGCAGTTTAAGAGGAGAAGAAGGTTAAAATACTGATTCTGAACCATCAAGGACAAAGGTGCGTAAATGATCTTTATCTTTGGAATTGCTAACTTCCATTCAGCTGATTGTTAGCTATAGGCTACCATGTAAGCAGAAAATCCACAATCCACGAATTTCCTTTTTTCCATACAAATGTCTAAGTTACCAAATTTGACCGTAAAACAGATCAAGGTCAACTAAAAGTCGTCATTTGAATAAACTTGGTAGAGCCCGAGTTCCCGATGCTGCATACCAAGTTTCAAGGTCATCGGCCATTTGATTTCTGAGAAGATTTTAAAGGTTTTTACCATATATTGGCACGGCGGCCATATTGGTCATGTAACCTAGTCCTTACGAACAAACTTTCGTTCCCCTTTCTCAAAGCGGCTCCACATGTAATTTGGTTTTAATTGGCCAAGTAGTTTCAGAGATGTCATTTGAAAATTTTGACGCAGACGACGGACCACTGCCAAAACTATAAGCTCCCCCGTGGTGTGCTAAAAAATTCCAAAACATTGTTAGCAAATCATGTCAAAATGCTAAACAAATCATGATTTATTGATTTATTGGAGTGATTTGATTGCAATTCATAAAGGAAACTGGAAGCAAATCGATTCTTATAAAATGTGTTATTGTTATTTGTTAGTGATTTGATTCAAGTAAACAACTTGAAAGTGACTCATTTAAAATTCAGTAGAATTTGAATATCATTTGTTTGAATTAGTACAGCAACTTCTATTATTTGTTTACAATTTGTAAATCTTCGTTTCAGTAAAACCTGAGTTATTATGATTTCTTGGAAATTTCCCATCATGGCCTATCGGAACCCGAATTCTATGGTGACTTAGTATATAAATTTAGAAAAAAACTTTACAGACTGGTTTGGGATGATGAGTAGATGAACTGATTAACTTTTGAAAAAAATCCGAATTTTTGTTTCTTGAGTTATTGCCCTTTGATTTTTTTTTCGTTTTAAGCTTGTAAGCAAGATAACTAAAAACTGTTTGAGCTATTGCCCTAAATCTTTACAGAATGGTTGGGGATGATGAGTAGATGGACTGATTAACTTTTGAAAAAAATCCGAATTTTGGTTTCTTGACTTATGGCCCTTTGAAATTTTTTGTGTTTTAAGCTTGTAAGCAAGATAACTAAAAACTGTTTGAGCTATTGTCCTAAAACTTTACAGAATGGTTGGGGATGATGAGAACATGAAGCGATTAACTTTTGACAAAAATCCATTTTTTTTCTTGAGTTATGCCCCTTTGACATTTTGCGCGTTTTAAGCTTGTAAGCAAGATATCTCAAAAACTGTTTGAGCTATTGCCCTGAAACTTTGCAGGCTGGTTCAGGATGATGAGTAGATGAATTGATTAACTTTTGAAAACAATTCGAAGGATTATGCCCCTGTCTTGAGTTACGCCCCTTTGCAAAATACTTTGAAATCTTGTAAGCAAGATATCTCAAAAACTGTTTGAGCTTTTGCCCTGAAACTTTACTGACTGGTTTGGGATGATGAGTAGATGAGCTGATTAACTTTTGAAAAAGTCCGAAATTTTTTCTTGTGTTATGGCCCTTTGATTTTTTTTCTGCGTTTTAAGCTTGTAAGCAAGATAACTAAAAAACCGTTTGAGCTATTGTCCTGAAACTTAATAGAATGGTTGGGGATGATGAGAAGATGAACTGATTAACGTTTGACAAAATTCCAGTTTTTTTCTTGAGTTATGCCCCTTTGAAATTTTGAAAAAAAAATCGATTTTTTTTCTTCAGTTATGGCCCTTCGAAATTTTTGTTTTAAGCTTGTAAGCACGATAACTCAAAAACTGTTCGAGCTATTGCCCTGAAACTTTTCAGAATGGTTGGGGATGATGAGACGATGAACTGATTAACTTTCGACAAAAATCCTTTTTTTTTCTTTGAAATTTTGCGCGTTTTAAGCTTGTAAGCAAGATATCTCAAAAAACTGTTTGAGCTATTGCCCTGAAACTTTACAGGCTGGTTCAGGATGATAAGTTGATGAACTGATTAGGTGAATTTTAATGCCTTTGCATTTTTGGGGAACTAAATGCATGCTTGCTTAAGACAGGTTGCTCGCTTAATATAGGTGGACACTAATACAGGTTTGACTGTATCTCTAAAACTGTATGAGATATTGTCCTGTAAATTAAAACACTGGTATGGGGTGATAAATTAATGACCTGATTAACTTCAGTTTTTCTTGTGTTATTTTCCTTCTAAAATTTCAGCATTGCAGCGAAATAAAAAAGATATCTCAATTACTGTTAGGGACAAGCAGTGTTAGGGTCAAGCAGTGTTAGGGGCAAGCAGTTGGGGGCATTGTATTTCATAAACACTGGCTCTAGTTCTCAGCTGTTTTTGATCTGATCTTTTTGATCTTTAAGTAAACAAGTATTGGACGTTATGGTCATGTCAGAAAGTGTGTAAAGCTCTCACCTTTCTACTTGACCATATTTGCTTAAGATTTGGTACTACGTTATTTAGACATAATGTGGGAATTGCGCATCCCTTGTGGCTTATCTGTTCTTGTTTTGTTATGAAAGAGACTTCATGATGCCCTTTCCGTTGAAAATCATTCTGAAATCATCGGAGACTATTTACCGCAACCTACACTGGCCAGAAGAATGGTCTCTAAAACTGAAAATGCCATTGAGCTATTTTTAGTAACCTGTGTTCTAGGGAGTTTGCTGTGGTTTTGGTATAAAGTATGAAGCCTTTAGCTCGACTTCTAGATATTTGGATGTTTTATTTAATATTGAAAACATCTATTTTGGTCGTTTGATCAGTCAAATTTACCCCCCCCCCCCAGAACCTCAGTCAAATAAAGTAAATTCTTGTGATTCTGATAACCCGTTTTTGGATTTACAGCTCTCTATTGTAGATGGGTATGTTCCCTGCAAGTTTTATGATAAACTCGTTGATTTTGATTTTGAGGTTGTAAATTTTCCTTTCTTAGATGGTGATGTTCCTCGTGTGGCATCCTATGGCGTTTATTTTTCGTATTTATCATTTTGCAAGCAACAAACCCGTCTACAATAGATAGGTGTAAATCCAAAACGGGGTCTCGGTATCAGAAGAATTTGTTTTATTTAACTGAAGTTCTGTCGGCGGGGGGTTCTTACTGATCAAACGATCGAAATAGGTAATGTCGGTATTTAATAAATCATCCAAATATCTAGAAGTCGAGCTAAAGGCTCCAAGGATTTCAGATTGGTTTTCAACGGAAGGAACATCATGAAGTCTTTTATATCATGTATCAGACTTCAGCACTCGTAATAAATTATTAACCGCTAAACTTCTTAATCAGGGGTATCGGTATCAAAAACTACGTAAAGCCTTTTCTAAGTTTTATAGACGTCATTCTGATTTGGTTTCAAAATTCAATGTTGAACTTAAACACTTTTGCAACATGGGCTATCGGAACCCGAACTCTATGGTGACTTAGTATATAAATTTAGAAAAATACATGCCTGTAATGACTTCAGTACCCAATTTCGTAAAATCGTTCGTCGATATATAAAGATTGGGTACAGCAGAAATGTTATCAAACAGACTGCATGCATGGTGGTTAACCCAATCACGGTTGGCAACTTTGCTTCCCTCTTTGATTGCACACCGGTGGGTCGGGCTTAAGATTATATGACGGTTCCAGCGTAAAAGCATAAATGAAATTTTATTTTATTTTAGTATTCTTTTATGTTGGTTGGCGCCTGATGCTCCGTCTTTGGTCGGGCCCCTCGGAGTCTAACTGTTGGTTTTCTTTTGCTTCAGCAATTCTGTTGTTGTATGCTGTCGAGTACCCAACCTTGTTTCTTCTCTGTAGTTTTTTGATTTGTATGTTCTCGGAGATGTTACACTGATGAGTTAGGAAGCCTTCATGCGGACTAAACAAAATTAGTGTATACCGCGACAGGGGTGAGGGCGAGGATTATGGCCATGTAAAATCGATTTAAGCCCCCCCCCCCCCCCCCCACCCCAGTGGAATTCTTTCCACTGACCGTTCCAAGGCGGTTCTTCTGTGGCGGTTTATTTATGTTGTTGTTTGTTACTTACTGGGTGTATCACTTGTGTCTTTTTATTTTGGATGACCATTTGGCCATTTTGTGGGAAAGTAACTGTCCTTATGGCCTTCCTTTGTTTAGGTTTCCATTATGGTCTGGTCGCTTCATGTTTGTGTTTCTTCTCCTTTGGTGTTTTTGATGGGTGGAGTAAGTTAATTGTATCGATTCCTGATCTTTGTTTTACTTCTACTTGGCACTTATCCAATAGCTCACTTCCAGTTTTTCAAAAACTGTAGGGCAGTTAGCGTCCGTGTAGAATCGATTTAAAAAATAGAAGTGACGGTAATGGTCAGGAACCGATACCATTAACGCACAGCTCCCACCAGTGACACCAAAAGGAAGACACACAAACATGAAATAACTAGACCCTAATGGAAACATCAATAGCGGAAAGCCAAAACGACCGTTATTTTCCCACAGAATAGTCAATTGACTATCCAAAACAAAAGGATATAAGCGATACACACACTCAAAGACAAACCATAACAAAAATAAACTGCGACAAAAGAACCGCCTTTGAACGGTCAGTGAAATGAATTTCATTGCGGGGCTTAAATCGACATTGCGCAACTGCAATCCTCGCCTTACTTCCGTCGCGATTTAGACAAATAATTTGTTCAGTCCACATGAAGGCCTCCTAACTCCTTAGCCCCCGCCCCCACCCCGTCCATACTTTAACCTGACCGTTCCAAGGCGGTTCTTTTGTCGCGGTTTATTTTTTTTTTTATAGTTCGTCTTTGAATGTGTGTATCGCTTATATCCTTTTGTTTTGGATAGCCAATTGGCCATTTTGGGGAAAAGTAACTGTCCTTTTGGCTTTCCGTTATTGGTGTTTCTATTGATAATAGGGTCTAGTTATTCCAAGTTTGTGTTTCTTTCACTTTGGTGTCTCTGATGGGTGATGTTGGTTAATTGTATCGATTCCTGATCATTGCCATCTCTTTTATTTTGAAAATGATTCGTTGATGATTTCTTCCCTTAAAAAAGGTGATTTGTTAAGCATTTGTTCCCAGTGATTTGCTTCCTAATTTGCATGTCAATTTGCGTCATTTTCAAATCACTTCCAAATTCTGCAATTTGTTAATGATTTGAAATCATTTACTGGGTGGCCAAGCGTCGGATCCAGTCCCTATTTTGTCTGGTGTCCCACAAGGTTCGGTACTTGGACCGGTCCTTTTCTTGATATTTATTAATGATCTTCCTGATAATATCAGGTCATCGGTTCGTTTGTTTGCTGGTGATTGTGTTGTGTAGAGGAATATATATACTTTTATTGACTGCCTTATCTTACAAGATGACCTGGATAGCCTAGCACGTTGGGAGGCCGACTGGCAAATGAAGTTCAATGTGACCAAATGTCATTCAACGAGGGTGTCACGGCACCTTCCAGACAAGCAGATTAAATTCGACTACTCACTACATCAGCATACACTGGAACATGTCCGATCTGCAAAATATCTTGGTATCACCATCACTGCATGATAACTTCGATTGGGGTCAACATATTTCTGAGATTACATCTAAGGCAACTAAGACATTAGGCTTTCTTAGACGCAATTTGGCTTTTGCTCCTAGGCAGACAATGTTGCATACAAAACCTTGGTTCGACCTCAACTCGAGTATGCATCACCTGTTTGGTATCCCCAAACAATAATTTCCAAGAAAATACAGAGTTGCATATCCTGTTTGCAAACTGGTTAACACTGAGATTTATAAACGTAGGGAAGAAGAAAAAAATCTAGAAAATACAAACAGTTGTATAACTTGTTTGAAAACGGGGATAAAAGTAGCGAAGAAGGAAAGAATTTCCCAGAAAATAAAAACAATTGCATACATGTTCTTTCTCAGGCTCAACAGGTTGAGAAGGTTCAGAGGACGGCTGCCCGATGGACCTGCAGGCGATGGCGGAGCAGAAGTAGTGTTGGTGAAATGCTCGATGAGCTGGAGCGGCCATCGTTGGAGGCCCGTCGTGAGCAGTCCTCTTTAACCTTCTTTTATAGGATACACTCTGACACAGTGTCTCTTAATAAAGATAAATACTTGACCCCTGTGACTACTTCAACTCAAGAAAGGGCATCAAAATTAAACAACAGCCAATATCGTAGGTACCAGGCCTATAGTGATGCCCAGAAGAGTTCTTTCTTCCCTAGAACTGTTCCTCAGTGGAATAGTCTTTCCTCCTCTGTGGTAAATGCCAAAACTGCAGAGGAGTTCAATGCCTGCATGGTATAAATTGGGACCCAGAGGTATGCGTTTTAGTACACCTCTGAAAGCAGATTGTAAATAGTTTTAAGAACTCATCCAGTGAGTTCTCTTTTTGTGCTAAATTTTAAATTTAGCGCACCATCCAACTGAGGTAATGGCCAAGTATGACCGACTCAGTATATGAAGATAGATAGAAATGATGATTCGTTGGACATTTTTTGACTTGGGTTGTTCACGCCTGAGGTGTCAAAATCTGGGACACCTTTGTATAGTGTTCACATGCTGTGGTTAAGATTTTCAAACTAGCATATCTCACCAATCGCAAGTCAGAAAGCATTCATATTTTCCTGGGAGGGTCTTCTGTGATTTCATAATTTAATTACCAACTCTTCGGTTCATTCTGAGGTGGCTAGGAGTCTAGGATACCTATCTTTTGTGTTTTTGTTATGCTGGAATACTTAATTACACAGTCATCAATCAAGCTAATGCCGAGGTACATTTCATGGTAGAGTGATTTTGTCTTATATCTGTCTTTTTGTTTCAGTTGGAAAAGTCTAGGTCAGACATACTGAATCCAGCAGCTACAGATGGATGGCTGCTAAATGCTTCAAATGAAGGACAATTAGCCAAGACCCCAAAGAAACATTCGGGTAGAGGAGACAATAAGCTTTTGGTGATATGAATGAAGTTGTGCAATTGTCTAGGAAAGAGACTTCAGGATCAGGATGTTGTAGATTCAGGTCTAGGTTTCCCAGGCAGACAGCAAAAAGATTTAGTGGAGTGAGATCAAGATCGCTATGCCAAATGACAAAACATTGAAGAATTAGATTTTGGGTCCTGTAGGTACAGGCATTAGTTCAAGTGACTTAGGACAGGAAAAGGAAGACTCAACGGTTAGTGACAAAATGTATTAGAAGGAAAGAAAATACCAGAAAACACAGATAGTTGGATAACATGTTTGGAAACTGGTGAAAACTGGAAGGATAGAAGGAAGGAATTTACCAAACAGTACATACAATTGCATTAGATGTTGTTTGCAAACTGCTGAAACCGGGATAAAAGAAGCCAAAAAAAAAAAAAAAAAAAAGGAAAAAAGGAAAGAATTTTCAAGAAAAATTCAAACAGCTTCATAACATCTTGTTTGCAAACTGGTGACAACTGGGACAAAAATGTAGGGAAGGAAATAATTTCCAAGAAAATACAGAGTTGCATAACCTGTTTGCAAACTGGTTAACACTGAGATTTATAAACGTAAAGAAGAAGAAAAAAATTCTAGAAAATACAAACAGTTGTATAACTTGTTTGAAAACGGGGATAAAAGTAGCGAAGAAGGAAAGAATTTCCCAGAAAATACAAACAATTGCATACATGTTCTATTCAAACTGATGGAAACTGGGAAAAAGGAAGGAAGAAAGAACTAATTTCCCAGAAAATACACAGTTGCATAACATTTTCTTTGCAAACTGGTGTACTGGGATAAAAGTAAGGTAGGAAAGAACTTCCATGAAAATACAATCATTTGCTTAACATGTTGTTTGCAAACTGTTGAAGACTGGAATAAAAAAGTAGGGAAGAAAATAATTTCACAGAAATACAGACAGTTGCATAACATGTTTGCAAACTGATAAAAACTGGGATAAAAGCAGGGAAGAAGAAAGAAATTCCCAGAAAATACAGACAGTTGCATAACTTGTTCTTTGCAAACTGGTGAAAACTGGCATAAATAAGGACAATACGAAAATGGTCTTGAAGACAACTGAAGACCCTTATGTTCAATAAGAGGACACTTCTTGAGTTTGTAGTTAAAGTACATTGTTCTTCCAGATGAAACCACTTGAACTTATAGTTCAAGGCCTGGATGACTCTATTATTCTTCAAGATGTATTACTTGAACTTGTAGTTGATTATTCCATGGTTCTTCATGAAAAAATGGACAATGCTATGGTTCATCAAGAAGATACCACACTGTAAAGGTCATTTTGGAGACGTTGCTTCCAATTTTGTGGGACTTTTACCCGACATTAAGATGAAATGACATCTCAAGCCCTGTCGCCCAATGAAACCAATAGGGTTTATAAGCATGGACGGTCCGACTCGTGCGGACCACTTTGTCTGGGAAGGCTTAGATCCTCTACGCGGTTTACCAGTACACGTATGCGGGTTGGATTTAGTTCTACGTGGAAGCATCATGCAGCCCATCTTTTTCTTCAAGCCCCGATGGGCGGGGGCGTAACGAGACCTCATGCAACATTGACATTTTTGATGAACTTGCCAATGGAGTAGGATGTGTTCTAAAAGCAACTGGGCATGTTGCACCAAAAAAAAAAATCTTTCATTTGTCTGGGTCCAATTTGAAGATGCACCTGTGGGTAAAAAGTGCCGCAAACAACAGAACTTTGGATACAATCATGGACAGACTTCTTTCAATGCCGCTGAGGTCATGTTCAGATAGTCAGTTTGCTTAATTACACCTTTATCTTAGTCTTTCCGAGCGATTTACTAGTACTGTGCATTAAAGCTTCGCGCACTTGCGGAAAGCTTACACTTGTAGGGCTAGGGGTATTTGTAAAAATAACAATAAATATTAGGCGAAATATTTATTCGGCTGTACATCGTAGTTTCCCTTCCTTATTCAGTGAAGTTTCAGGCTTTGTGAAGGGACTAGTTTTCACTACCAACGATTAGCTACAACTACGTAAAATAGAACCGTTTCTCAGAAAAGCTACAATCAAAGGGCACAGCCATCTGAATAGAAGTTGAGGGAACGATCAGGAATCTATGCAATTGACCCACAGTTCACATCAGAGACACCAAAAGGAAAGAAACACAAAAATGAAACAACAGTGAGTTTTAGTTTTACGTCCCACCAACAGCTAAGGTCATACGGAGACGGGACCTCGGTTTAAAGACTCATCCGAAAGTCTGGAGAAGCCCGGGATCGATCCTGCGATCCCTGGTTTACAAGGCGAGTAGCGTAACCACTGCACCACGGAGGCTTCTATGAAACATCAGACCCTAATGGAAACATCAATAGCGGAAAGCCAAAAGGACAGTTACTTTCCCACAAAATGGCCAATAGGCTATCCAAAATAAAATAATATAAGTGATATAAACACCCATATCAAAAATAAACCGCGACAGAAGAACCGCCTTGGAACGGTCAGCGGAAACAACAGTTTTGTAACGTGTGTCCGAACGAGCCAGTAAAATCTACTGAATAGCTACTAGGTTACCTAACCCAGATATATATAAGATTTTCCACATGGTCACCTAGCCAGTATTTAATAGCAATGTTACAAACATTAGAATGAAAGGTCCAGGAAGCGCTGCAATCATAAGATGCTACCTACTCTCGACACCAAGGGGAAGGGGAAACACACATGACAACAAGACATTAAGGAGTGTTTATGAAATGGAACAAACCAAACGGGGTGATCAGACCATTCGAAAACACTACATCACAATGCACATCAAATTCGTAAACATACAACAAAATTAACAACGAAAGAACAACACCATAACCACCGCCTTAGAACGGTCAGTAGCTATGCTACCGGGGGGGCTTAAAGATCTTTTACCGGCCGAATCTTCGCCCTAGGTTAAAGTGTAGTTCCAACAATAAGCATAAAACATTCACATAGTAACAACACTTGATTACCTTCAATGATTATTGATATGATTTCAATCAAACTAATCTCATAGGAATCACAACATACATAGAAATAGCCTCTGCTACCTCGACTAAACATCACTTAGAACTTCATCGATCTAAATGAAACTACAAGTTCAATACCACAGATTTGCTAATCTGATTCACTTCTGATACATCCTTTGCAAGTCACCTTCCTGATATATCCAGTAAGTCAAGCTAAACTAGGCCCGAGTCGCACGGTGCTTTCCGATCTCAAAAGAGCGTGGAAAATATACCTTTACCCGGGGTGGCTAGTTCTAACCAACTTACTTTTACTTCACCATAATCATATCAGGGCTCTTGCAGGCCATGTAGCAGTTATATCCAATAAGTCAAGTTGAACTAGGCCTGAGTAGCACGGTGTTTCCCGATCTCAACAGAGCGTGTTAATTTAACCTTTTACCCATGGTATTAATCCTAACTAACTTACTGATATTAATCCCGTCTCAGAGGTAAGCTACCTTCCGATCCCAACAGGGCATGGTACAGTAGCATTACCTTCCGAGTTGCTTATCCAATCTGCCAACTCTGCGCTATGCAGTGGCTTATATACTACTGGTGACGTAACACATCTGTCAGCCAATCAGATTTTGGGCTTAGCCCATTTATCACCGACGAGTCTATTTCTCTAACATTATGAACAATAACAGGTTGATCAAGTAGCCAGGGCATCAAATACGGATTGAAGTGTTACAAATCGAAAGAAATATGGATGTTTAGGTAAATAATCAGTAAATTAATGACATAAACCGCTTCGTCGACCTTTCTATGCCTAAATATGAATTGAAAAGCATTTATCTTTGAAAACAATAAAGCGAATATCGATAACTCTGATTAACAATCGGTTTCTATAGCTTCAACTGCAGAAAGTTATCTGCAATCGTAGGTAATCAGAATCTAGAAATATAATCGAGAATGGGACCAAAGATTTCAAATAACTGATTTTGTCACAGTTTGATGTACGACCTCAGTTTGATGTACGAGGCTACGAAAGGAACACGCACGCACGCACGCACGCACGCACACACACACACACACACACACACACACACACACACAGGTCAAAGGGACAGGAACGACCGCCTTTGGACGGTAAAGAATCCTGATACTTCAGTTCGGGATATCAACCCTCGAATTCAGTTCCTGTGCAGTTGCATATATGCAGCGAAACTTCAAAACTTCGAAAACGGATGAGTGTCAACCATTGCATATTCCAACTCGCCCTTGAGTCCCTTGAGAACTTTCGCCATCGCTCTTTGAAACAGTTTTTCCCCCGATTTTATCATGGAAAGGAATGTTGGTGGTATATTGTGTTTACTCATTATAATCTCCCCAATGAAGCTATTCTGATAAGTACACACACTATAAATCTATCCTACAGAAGATATGAAAAAGGTGTCCACATTATGCACCACCACCACCACCCCTCCCGACCTGGTGCCATGATTTACCCTCATTATCCCAAATATATTCGAGCTATTGAAAGTCCACTGTAATGACACTACGGTAATTATCCCACTGTTTAGACACATCCAAAGTCTACGTCACACAAGGTCAAAGGTCATTAGCCTCGTTTTATCTGGTTGGCAAAAAAACTTCCGGTTCCATACTCTACCGTTGATGTAGCACGAATTATTTTCTGTAATAACAATTGTTAAATCGCCTTTCTATCAAAACCATTTTTGACCTTAAACTGCTTCTTTTTCGTATAAAATTGGATTGAAAATATACATGCTTTAATCTTATTTCCACTCGTTAAATAAAGCGCATCGACTACGTTTTGGCATGATGGTGGGTAGTTTTATAACGCTTTTTAGGCAACAAAATGTGCGATAAAATGTCAGAAGAGACTGGTGCTATATCATTTATTACTTCAAAAACACAATTTGACAAGGATCAGTTAATTCGGTGGAGAAGAAACGATAAATATTCGAAATTCTCAATGACACTGTTCGACAACAGCCATGTTTTGCCAACCAGATAAAAGAATATCTCTACAGGGGAGGTAATTGGCGCATGCGCAGTGAAATGTAAGCAAGGTCACGTGTCAAAACATTGGATCCGACTATAATAGTGGACTCTTCCTTTGCTATATGTTGGACAAGTCCATTTGTTATATAAGGGGTGTCAGGCCGATTTTTACATTTTTATTCCATTTTTGATGGAAAATTCTGTTTGCAAATAGTGCAGGCTCTGATCAGACGCCGCGTTCTGCGGCATCTGATCTGGGCTTGCACTGTTTGCCAAGGTACCCCTTTAGGGGTTTTTCGCATACAATGGGTTATTGATCCGCATCTATGAACTCTAGCCCAACAGTGAATCATAACAACAGCATACACATAGAGGATCTTACATGAGTCTTCATGTATACTGAACCGAAAAAGAAACGCAACTCCAAATATAAATGCGAGTATTTGTAGAAATAAGCATGTTTGCCGAAAATCTATTTAATGACGCAATAATATAATCATTCCTGAATGTAACTACCATAGAGAGTTCAATTTCCAGTGAGAATGTTTGGAACACAAATCCGTTTTGTCATAGAGGTAGTCATTTCACAAGTTCAAAACATAAACAGTTAATAGCGAGTAGGTCCTCCGTTTGCATTCAGTCCTGCACGCACACGCCTGGTCATGGACAGGATTAAACGAGTAATCTCTGCCTGGGGAATAGCATTCCACTCCTGTATGAGCGCGAGACGCAAGACTTGACGCGTTGTTGGCGGCTGGGGCGGTTACGTACGCGCCTATCCAAGACGTCTCACAAATGTTCTATAGGAGAGAGATCTGGACTTTACGGAGGCCAGTGCATCACGTCAACGTTGTTGTGCTGAAGAAACGCCATGCTGAGCCTTGCTGCATGCGCCCGAGCGTTATCCTGTTGAAACGTAACGTTGTGCTGTCGTACATACGGAACAACTACCGGTCGTAAAACGACGCCAATGTAACGCTGAGCCATCAAAGATCCATCACGCCTATACACACGTTGACGGCCGCCAGCTCTGTACAACAACTTCATGGACTCGTCAGAAAACATTACGTTACGCCACCGACGAAGGGGAAATAGGTCCTGGTGTCACCTGAGACGTCTCGACGGCTGTACGGAACCGATTACGAAGGTGGGTTAGACGGATGTATCGGTCCTGTCGACGTGTCATGACGCGTGGACGTCCACTTCTGGGCCTGTCATTTGTCGTTCCCGTTTGACGTAGACGCTGGTACAAGCGAGTTATCGTCAATTTACTCACTTGGAAGTTCCTAGCGATGACAGCCCGAGACTTTCCACGTAGGAGCATTTGGACCGCTACGTTACGTTGATCTTGCATCAAACGTACCATAATCCGTAGAGAAATTTTACCGGACTTTTGAAACCTAAACTCAAGGTTACACAATATGCCAATATGATGAGGTTACTGTATATATATTAATGTACCGCACAGGGAAATGTTGAAAACAACGAATTGCCAAGTGGGGCATTAAACTGTACCGATATCGCCCAATTGTTTTCTGCATAAGAAAGTTTAAAAAGTATGAAAGTAAATCGCAAAATGATTTTTCAGTCAACCTGATGGTTGCATGAAAATCTTTTGGGTTAAAAAGTTGTGTTTCTTTTTCGGTTCAATATATTGATGAATTTACTAAACACGTCGATGAAAGGAATAAAATGCGAGGCTTCGCCGAGCATTTTATCACAATTCCTCAACGAGTTTGATAAATTTAATAATATATGGACATGAATGCAAGATTCTGTTTATCATATGACATTTAAAGCGTCACTTTATTCAGGATTTTTTTTTTTTTTTGGTTACAAAAATGTAAAATCTCCGCCATTAGTAAATGCGACTCCGTTATGGGCGTCGTACGTGTAACGTTACGGAGCGAGCGTATCTAGCTAATTTGCATATTTAATTCACTACTGGATTACAGAATTTAATACATGACGTTATTACATTCTCAGACGTGACGTCATATGATAAAATGAGATAACGATGAATGAATGAATTATTATTATTATTATTGTCATTATTATTAATGTTAATCAGAGGTTTCCTGCTTTTTCAACTGTAGTTATGCGCTATGTGCACCATTGAACTAAAATAGTTTATCAGTTTCCAGGGCTTTGTGAAAATATATATACACGTATGGACATGTGACCAGCACTTTCATTTATCAGCCGAAAACAATTTTTCAGATGCATCAAGGGATGTATCTAAAGAATGGCCAGGGTGACCCATCTTATGAAGTGCACAACCCTGAACTATAGTACATAAATATACAAGATTTGATTAAAAGAAGCAATTTTTCTGATTCATCAAGGGCGGACAACACAAGAGTCTTGAAGACCAGAATGGCCGTTTTAATTATATTGTATAAGATCACAAGGTTTGATTCAAATCTGTTTAATGAGCATAAATGCGTGACCCCATAATCAATTTCATTTGAATCAAGGGCAGCTTACCACAGAACCTGGATGATAGGAGTGGTCATACTTCCACTATGCACACCATACAGCTATAGTTTATAGGTATACAAGGTTCGATTGAATTATTTTAAAGAAGCATGAATATATGACCCGATACAATGTTTGATGCATCAAGGACGAATGACTCAAGAAGTACCCTAGGGTGGCGTATTTGGTCAAGAATTAGGTCGCACTGCCTTCAAAGTTTTACAACAAAGCTTTAGAAAGATCATTCTCACTAATCACAGGCCAGAGTCATTTCCTATGTGGAATATTATCACATTAGTTATCCCATATGTGTATTGCATTGTAACACCTTGAAATGATAAAGATATGCTGTCTCTGGACAAGTGAGCCTTATCACGTCAACGTGACATTTGCACTTTTATGAATGAAGCGGACTGCCGGAAAAAATGGCTAAAATGTTATTATTCTTGAAAAAAAAAAATAGATTAAAAATAGCAAAAGATTAAATAACGGTCAGCTAATAGGTAATATACTGATCGATTGTACTCCGCGCCGGAATGTTGGGACTCACTGAGGACAATATTTCGATAACTGTTCGTAAATTGCCACTAGTGGATAAACTGAAAAATAGAATACCAGATTCGGGTCTTTTGTTATCAAATTTTCCAATTTATCAGGCTCAGCTTCGAGAACGCGAAGCCTCTGCAAGCCTCGCGGTTCTACAAGCGTTCTCGAAGCCTGGCCTGATAAACTTGGCCTTCCTTTGTTAAGGTTTCCATTATGGTCTGGTCGCTTAATGTTTGTATTTCTTTCCCTTTGGTGTCTTTTATGGATGGAGTATGTTAATTGTATCAATTCCTGATCTTTGTTTTACTTCTACTTTGATGTCAAAAGACATGACCCGGCATTGTTTTTATATGTTCCTCTGTTCCATAACAACCTTCCCCCGGGTCAGGCTCTGTGCTGTGGTGGGTCTAAGTGATCAAGAATTAGGTCACATTCACTTTAAAATTGAAGTTTTTTTTGTAAAAGTCCATATCTCAACAACTACTTGCCATAGCCCTTTCCTATTGCCATAGCCCTTTCTCTTTTTTTAGAATATATTCATTTAAAAGCGAAAACTTCTATTCCGTAACAGCGATCACCAGGGTCAGGCCCAGTGAAGACTTAGAGGTAAAAATAGGATCACTAACACTTTAAAGTTTTACAACAAATTGTTATGTTCATATCTAAGCAACAACTGGCTAGAACCCTTTCATATTTGGAATTTAAAGATTTAAAAGCGTATAGTTATATTTCGTAACATCAATACCCAGTCAGGTCCAGGAATGGAACCGTAGGGTCAAAACTTAGGTCACCCTCACTGTAAAGAACCGTTTTAAAGTTAATATCTCAGTAACCACTGATCACAACAGTTACCTGTTTGGAATATGATCATAATACAGGGTAAACACCAGTCCCCAGGGTATAATTCTGCAGGGCCATACTCTGGGTAGTTAAGGAGCAGAAATGGTCTCATTCACATTAAGATATTGCAACAAAAGCCCTTTCAAAATAGAAGTGAAGGCAATTATCAGGAATCGATACAACTAGCCAACACCTCCCATCAGAGACACCAAAGGGAAAATAAAACAAGCATAATAGAAGTGAATGCAATGTTAAGGAATCGATACAATTAATCGACAGCTCCCATCAGAGACACCAGAGGAAAGGAACACAAACATGAAATAACTAGACCCTAACGGAAACATAAATAGCGAAAAGCCAAAAGGATAGTTACTTTCCCACAAAATGCCCAATTGGCTATCCAAATAAAAAAATGCGATACGCGCACTCAAAGACAACCCGTAACCAAAATAAACCGCGACAGAAGAACCGCCTCGGAACGATCAGTGGGGGAGTGGGGGGGGGGGGGGCGGGCTAAATCCTAATGACGGCA
This sequence comes from Lucinisca nassula, assembly GCA_963580285.1. Taxonomy (NCBI): domain Eukaryota; kingdom Metazoa; phylum Mollusca; class Bivalvia; order Lucinida; family Lucinidae; genus Lucinisca; species Lucinisca nassula. The sequence continues at coordinate 97,445,193 of OY757019.1, forward strand.
TCACAAACGGAAGGCCAAGAAGGACGACTACTGTCCTATAAATAGGCCAAACGGCTATCCAAATTAAAAAGACATAAGCAATACATGCAAACAACAATAAAACATAAGAGAAGAACCATCTTGGAACGGTTAGTAAAAAGTATTGCACAGGGGATGGGGGCTTATATCGTGGCCACAAAAAGTTCGATTCTCAGTACCCACTGGCCATAACCCTTTAGGCCCAAAAATCAGCCGTGTTTCCGCTAATTAATATGACGAAAACAATTTGGGTCGGTGGGTCGAAAAAAACAAACTTTTTATTCCTTTGTCAACAAAAATCTTGGAAAGGGCTAAATTCAAATCATATTACCAGAAAACATTCAAATAACGAGGTAATGAGGATCAAGAAGCAAGCAGAACAGGACTGTAAGTATTGGTTTTACTATTTTGACAGTTTTATGAATTTCCATCAATAGTACAAGAGAGTATTAAGGTCAGTAGGTAACAAAATCACGTTTTCTTTTTCTGGATGCCTATAAATAGAAGTGAAGTCAATGATCAGGAATCGATACAATCAACCCACAGCTCCCATCAGAGACACCAAAGGGAAAGAAACACAAACATGAAACAACAGACCCTAATGGAAACATCAATAGCGGAAATCCAAACTGCAGGGTGGGAACAAAAAATCAGGCTCTGTCGAGAAAGTGGAAATAGAGACCTCGCTGTTTGGAAAATAATCATATAATAGTATAAGCTTTTACCCCTAAGCACCATTCCGTTTGCACAGGTGTGCATCTGCTCTTTTCTGGCCAAAGGACCACCAGGTGGGAAGTGAATGCGTTTCTGTATTGCTTTCATGTGATGGGAAGATATGGATGACTCTACACTGAGATATGTCAACACTGTGGCCAAAAATTGTGTGTAGGGTGGAGTTATATTCACTAAAGTATATGTACCGCCTCGTGAACACTGTTGCGTTTGCACCTGACATTTCGTATAATGAAACCGATGTATTTATTTGAAAATGGCCAAACGGCTATCCAAATTAAAAAGACATAAGCAATACATGCAAACAACAATAAAACACGAGAGAAGAACCATCTTTGAACGGTTAGTAAAAAGTATTGCACAGGGGATGGGGGCATGACAGTTACTCTGTTGTGGTTTATTTTTGTTATGGTTTGTGTTTTGAGTGTTTGTATCGCTTATATTAGTTTGTTTTGGATAGCCAGTTGGCCATTTTGTGGGAAAGTAACTTCTTTTGGCATTACGCTATTGATGTTTCCATTAGGGTCTGTTGTTTCATGTTTGTGTTTCTTTCCCTTTGGTGTCTCTGATGGGAGCTGTGGGTTAATTGTATAAATTCCCGATCATTGCCTTCACTTCTATTATCCATAAGGTCCCTTTTGCCTGCTCAAGGAACATGAATATCAACCGAGGCTCAGCCGAGGTATATGAATACCAACCGATGCTGATATTCATATTCCGATGGTTGACATTTTTCACTTTCACTATCACCCTCTCAGGAATATAGTACTTATTTTATTATACCGAACAAAACTACCTATTTTAAACAATTAATAAGGTCTGTTATTACCCCAAATATATGTAGAAACACTAACTGCATATAGGTCTAGAAAAGAGTGGATACCAGGTAAATAATTTTCTCATTTCTTCAGAAACACATGCGGGTACTTATTAGACTCGCCTCTGCAAGGCGCTTCAAATAAGTACCCACAACATGTTTTCGTGGAGAAATATGAAAAAAATATCAACACTTTTGTATGGAAAATGCATCCAATCAAGAGCTTTGTTTATGGTAAGAAAATGCTGATGAAACCTATCTCACACATAGCCAACACCTATGAAATCATAATCCCTGTGTTTGCTCCATAGTGGCCAAATCGGCCACCACATGGACAGCCTCTACATGCGACTTTGACGTTTTGCATGACATTCCAAATTATTGGATAACGTCAGCTTTCTACATTAGCGACGTTTACAATGAAACAGCAATTCAGACGTTCAAACATGTGTAACTTCGTTATTTCTGAATAAAAACCTAAAGTGTGGATATGCGTTTTCTTAATTAAATCAAAAGAACCATTTCAATATACCAACGTTTCACTGAACTTTCTAAATTATTAACTTCCTGTCTTACTGCTATTAAAACGCATGTAATTAAATATTGTGATAAAGTCTTTGAAAGATCAGGAAGAAATCTGTTTTGGTCTATAAAAAAATCGAATGAGGTTTTAAATAAATTGAAATCCAGACATTTTCGTGCTTCAACGTAGAAGTAAAACAAAGATCAGGAATCGATACAATTAACTTACTCCACCCATCAAAGACACCAAAGGGAAAGAAACACAAACATTAAGCGACCAGACCATAATGGAAACCTAAACAAAGGAAGGTCTGTCTACTTACGATTTTTCCACTCTTCACACTACACTTCCTCATAATCTTATAAAAGAAAAGCTTAATGATTTAATTGAATGGGCTTTTCACAGAGAAGATTCTCTCTATCTTGCATGTAATGTCAGAAATGCATTTTTCACTTCTAAAGAGCATAAGAATTATACACTTTGGTCATGTCAGAAAGTGTGTGATGCCCTCAACTTTCTACTTGACAATATTTATATTAGAATCGGTACTAAGTTATTTAGACAAATTGTGGGTATTCCGATGGGTACGAATTGCGCACCTCTTGTGGCTGATCTGTTCTTGTATTGTTACTTCGTGTTGTCGCTTTCCATTGATAACCAATCTGAAATTATTGAAGCTTTTAGCTCCACTTCTAGATATTTAGATGATTTATTAAATATTGATAATACCTATTTCGATGGTTTGATCAGTCAGATTTACCCCCCAGAACTTCAGTTAAATAAAGCAATTCTTCTGATACCGAGGCCCCGTTTTTGGATTTACATCTATCTATTGTAGGTGGATTTGTTTCGTGCAAAATTTATGATAAACGCGATGACTTTGATTTTGAGATTGTAAATTTTCCTTTTTTGGATGGTGATGTTCCTCGTGCGCCATCCTATGGAGTTTATATTTCGCAATTAATTCGATTTGCTAGAGTGTGTAGTCATGCAACTGACTTCAACACTCGTAATAAGTTTTTAACGGCTAAAATCCTTAATCAGGGTTATCGGTACCATAAACTACGCAAAGCCTTTTCAAAATTTTATAGACGCCATTCTGATTTAATTTCAAAATTCAATATTGGACTTAAATCTCTTCTGCAACAAGGTCTATCGGAACCCGAATTTTATGGTGACTTAGTATATAAATTCAGAAAAATATATAACCGTAATGACTTCAGAACCCAATTTCGTAAAATCATTCTTCGATATAAAAAGATTGGGTACAACATGGATGTTTTACGACAGACTGCATGCATGGTAGTTAACCCAATCACGGTTGGCAACTTTGCTTCCCTCTTTAATTGCACGCCGGTGGGTCAGGCCTCAGATTCTATGACGGCTCCAACGTAAAGGCTTATTGAGAATTAGAGAGATCTAATTCAAGGTAATGTTGGTTGGTGCCTGATGCTCTGTCTCTGGTCGGGCCCATCGGAGTCTAACTGTTGGTTTTCTTTTGCTCCAGCATTTCAGTGGTTTCTTGCTGTCGAGTTCTCGCCGTTGTCTCACCTCTGTGGTTCTTTGATTTTTTTGTGTTCACGGAGATGTTGCACTGATGAGTTAGGAGGCCTTCATGCGGGCTGAACAAATTATTTGTCTAAATCGCGACGGAAGTAAGGGCGAGGATTGTGGCCACGTAAAATCGATTTAAGCCCCCAGTGGAAATCATTCCACTGACCATTCCAAGGCGGTTCTTCTGTGGCGGTTTATTTATGGTGTTGTTTGTTACTTTCTGTGTGTATCACTTGTGTCTTTTTATTTTGGATGGCCATATGGCCATTTTGTGGGAAAGTAACTGTCCTTATGGCCTTCCTTTGTTTAGGTTTCCATTACGGTCTGGTCGCTTAATGTTTGTTTCTTTCCCTTTGGTGTCTTTGATGGGTGGAGTAAGTTAATTGTATCGATTCCTGATCTTTGTTTTACTTCTACTTTGTTCCATTTTTGCTCCAAACCGAGAAACCGAAAAGAACCGAACCGTACACGCACCTAATTCCGCGAATGTGATCGTCAAATTTATCACAGGGTGATAGTAAAAATGTTAAACCGATGGTCAATGGACATTTTGCATGGGAAAGTCACGTAACGGGAGGTATAATAAAAGCAAAATAGGACCAACGAAATAAGCCTTTGGTACATCCGAAGAGGCCGGGACTTCATCTGAAAATTTACTATCATCTGTCGGATGATTCAAGCCATGATAGTTTTCTTTCTTTCCAAATATACTCCTACACCCTCTAGTATTCTGGGGCGTCCAACTGATATTGGCTTACAGCTGGGCAAGGCCTTCTGTCCTTGCAACAGGTAAGGATAGAGGTGGGGGTTTGTTCTGTTTCTACACTCCCATTCATTTTCCTCTTTCCCATGTCATCACTTTCATCTACGCCCCCGTCCATCGGAGCTTGAAGAAATAGATGGGCTGCATGATGCTTCCACGCAGAGCTGAAACCGATCGCACACTGCTTAGAGGATCTAAACCTGCCTATGCAAAGCGGTGTGCGTCGTACCGTCCATGCTTATAAACCCTTTTGGTTTCATTGGGTGACTATACAGTGTTGACGGGGACGTTAAACCTCAAATCAAACAAACAAAAATCATCTACTCCACTATATCATCTCTCTCTCTCTCTCTCTCTCTCTCTCTCTCTCTCTCTCTCTCTCTCTCTCTCTCGGCTTTCTCTATGAGACGACACAAATGATCCACAATGGGCCTCCGTGGCCTAGTGGATAAGAGTGCTGACTCTTAATCATTAGGTCTCTCACCGCTGTGGGTTCGAGCCTGGCTTGGGTCACATGTGAGACGCCAAGTTCTGCAACGGAAGGTCAGGTGGTTTTTCTCCGGGTACTTCGGTTTTCGCCCATCTCTGATTAACGATCGGCTCGATATATGTGAAATAATTTTGAAAGGGCCGTAAAACCAAAAAAATATCCACAAGGGTTGAAGTGTCGTTAAACACAAAAATCAATCAATCAATCAATCAACCAATCAGTCTTTCGAGTATTTTGTGGAGGTGCATGCGTGGGTGTAAAAAAAAAAGAGAAAAATATTTTAATGTTATTTTATTAAAAGGGCAATATATCTAAAATGGGTGATAATTCGGAAAAAAGGCATGAGGAATTCATATATGAAATTTCAAAACAGGTTTCATTGGGCGACAGGGTATGAGATGTCATTTCATCTGAATGTCGGGTTAAAGTCACACAAAATTGGGAGCAAAATTACATATATAGTGTTGACGGTGTGTGTGTGTGTGTGTGTGCGGGGGGGGGGGGGGGGGGGGGCGGTTAACCTTAAATCAAACAAACAAACAAACAATGCATAAGAAAGCCTCCTCAGTCCCAATAAGTAAACCAAATATCAAGGGTCTAGCTCAAATATCTTTTGAGATTTCTTGCACACAAGATTTTAATGTTATTTTATCTAAAGGGAAATAATTCTTAAATAGGAGATAATTAGGATAAAGGGGGAAGGGAGGAAATAAATAAATAAATAAATAAATAAATAAAAACATGCTACCTATTTTTTCGTGAGTGATGCATATATGAAATTTCAAAACACTAGCACACAGGGTTCTAAAGTTATGCTACGCACAAGTAAGCAACACGATTAAATGGCCAGAAATTGCAATGTTCATATGTCCTACAAACTTTCATTAAATTGGTTAAACTTTAATCAGGTGATCTCCTCCTCAGTCCCTATCAGTATACCAATTATTAATGCTCTAGTTAAAATACTTTCTGATGCATCTTGTGCACAAGATTTCAATGTTATTTTATTAAAGGGAAATAGCTCTAAACTTTGAGATAATTTAGATAAGAAATCAACACGAGTCACCTACCTTTTCATGAGGAATCCATATCTGAAATGTCAAAACACTAATATCCATGGTTCTTAAGTTATGCTATACAGAAGAAAGCAATACAATTTAATGGCCAGAAATTGCAAAGGGCCATAATCCATCAAATTAGTGGAATATAATCAGACAATCTCCTTCTCAGTCCTAGAGGTAATCATTATACCTACATGTATATAATATCAAGGATCTAGCTCGAATACGTTTTCAGTGTTTTGTTTTCATATTATTTAAAGGGAAATAACTCTGAAATTGGAGATAATTCGGATAAGAAAAAAACGGGTCACCTTTTATCATGAGAAATCTATGTATGAAATTTCAAAACACTATATAGCACAGATGTTTTTGAAGTTATGCTATGCATAAGGTAGCAACACAATTAAATGATCAGAAATTGCAAAGGGCCATAACTCCAACACAATATCACTAAATTGGTAGAAAATTTATTCAGGTGATCTCGTTCTTAGTTCCCTTCAGTATACCAAATATCCAGGCTCTAGCTTAAATACTATCAATGCTCTAGTTGAAATACTATCAATGATACGTTTTGAAGTATCTTATTCAAAAGATTTCAATGTTATTTTATCAAAAGGGAAACAACTCTAAAACGGGAGATAATTCAGATAAGAAAAAAATACGAGTTATCTATTTTTTCATGAAGACGCCATAAATAAAATTTTAAAACACATGGTTCTTAAGTTATGCTATGCACAAGAAAGCGTGACGAACGAACGAACAAACGGACGAGCCAGAAGCAATATACCCCAACTTTGGTGGTGGTGGTGGTGTGTGTATGGTGGGGGGGGGGGGGGGGTTGCAAAATGTGAAATAGGGGTGTTATAATAATAAGGTGGGATTTAAAACAGTAATTTATTCTGATAATGAACTGGATAGGTCTTTCTTTTTACTTTTACCCATTAATCACAGCTTGCTTATGTAATGTTAAATAAAGCCTTTTCATGTCTTTAGATTGTAGGTACCTCAGATGACACAGCTTCTCAACATTGACTCAACATTGAAACAACATATCACACGCGTTATTTAAACGTTGACTCAACGTCCGGGGCCTGCAGAGACGCCCTTCATTTGCCGATAACTCGATTTCGATCTGTCATGGATATATTGTTTTATGTTTTCACAACGATATTAGATATATGTTTTATAAGCCCTGGGGCTTTGCTTTCTCAGGTTTTGTCATGAAGACAAGTCAATTGATTCAAGTGTTCACTGTATCAGATCGTCGTATCCTGGGGCAGATTTGTGTATCCAAGATTTTACAACCGTGTCGCATTACAGTAAAGAGCTAGTAACGTGGCTGTTTAAGTTGTCTAAAGTCGCTGGTAACTTGGCTAGGGCTTAATAAAAAATAATAGTAGGATATATACATACAGAATGTTCGTTCAATAAATTTCATAAGAAGAGTTGCAGTTTCACATATAACCACATGTCCGCCGGAGCGGAAGTGAAGATTTGACATCTTTGTTTTTGAGGAGTTTTCATCAAACATCGTTTCAGAAGTGTTATAGTAATAATTAGACAACAATGGCATCTTGTTTAACTATTTTTGCATTGATCTGTGTTTTAATAACGACTGTAGCGACCATTGTTGCATTCGCTACTCCAAATTGGTTGGAATTTGAAAAAGAAGGCAACGGTGATAAATTGTGTCGATGCAATTCTTGCGATTGTGGATTATGGTTGTACTGTACTGGAGGAGTTAGTGGAAATTTTGATAATTGTGTATGGTTCCTCTCTAATGATTTTCTTGTGGAAAGGGGTTTACCAGGTAAACAAGATAATGTGCCATTCATTTCGATCCCCAACCTGTGATAACTGAGATAATGGCCAAGTATGACCGACTCAGTATATGAAGATAGATAGATAGTCCCATCACACTAGAAATAAAAATCACTACCTTAAGCAAGGCTTTGGCTCCCAAGACATCCCCCCCCTAGTTATTTCAGCCCCTAGTCGTCTGGCCCAACCCTAGTTTGTTTGTTTGATTTGCAGACATGTTAAGTCTCCCGAAAATCGCAGGAGACTCCCGAAAAAATAGCTATTCTCCCACCTCACGAAATTCAGGAAAAAACTCCCGGAAAAAAAAGAAAATTTTGTTTTTTTAAAAGCCACCCTTGTATTTTCGTGAAATCCAGCAGAAAATTCTGAATAATCTGTGAGTAAATAGGTAAACTGATAATAGTAAATGCACTCTCCCATATTATCGGGGATTAAAAGACAAATCATTCACGTATCACCACTGCACAAACTACAATTGAAATCCTGTTAAGTATTCCGATTAAAACATACCATCAAAATCCATCAATAATGGATCTGTTAATGGGCAATTTTAACAGGGACAGACACCAAAATGTTAAAAATCTGTTGAAATGGTTATCAAAATACCATTAAATAAACCCATGAAATATTAATGGTAATTATTTAAACATTAAAACTATTCCAAAATAAAACCAATGGTCCTATAGTATCGTTTGGAAAAAAATAATGCCCATTAAATCATCAATTCCAAAATTAGTTTTAATGCCCATTGATTTTTTTAAGTTTTTTTAATGACCATGAAAAACAGCCATTAATAGGACCATTATTAAAGGATTTTTATGGCCATTACTCCAGAAATTTAACAAAATATAATAACCATTAAAATGTGAAGTTAGTCATTAATTAATGGCCATTAAATAATGCATACATTATTTAATGTCCATAATCTCAATGGCCATTATTTAGATAAGAGAAAATTACTATTCATTAAAAATGAGGAGAGGATTAATGGACATTAAAAATGGTGAAAAATGTAAAACAGGCTACCCAAAAATGTTATATACATTATTTTAAATAATGGAAAATCAATCAAAAAAACCTAAGAAAACAGTCGTTACTTAGCAGGTTTGCAATCAAAAATGAAAGTAAATCATACTGGTAAATTTCCTTCTTTCTGTTATTAAGTTTCCTTTTTCTGTAAAAATGGAGGTTCCATGCTGATATAATCATGGGAATACGTTAGGGACAACTATTCTATTGCTTTCAGCTAGAAAGCAAATAAGTATTTACCAGCGAGTGAGCATTGTCATATGTTTTCGTGATCACACATCTCTCAAAGTAAGAAAGTAATTGTTATTGTTGAGTGCAAAAGTGTTCTAACACTTTGAATATCTATCTATCTATCTATCTATCTATCTATCTATCTATCTATCTATCTATCTATCTATCTATCTATCACTTGTATGACTTGGTGTCAGCTTGAAGGCATCTTCGTAAGGAGATGATTTTGAAAATCTTTATTAGCTATCCATGAACAGGAGTTAGTCTAAAGAATAAACAAAAAAGTGTTCAAAAAGCAATAAGAATGCACCATTTTCTAACCTTTCCTTAAAAAAATTTCGGGGGAGCATGCCCCCGGACCCCACCCCCTTGCAAGGCTTTGTGCTATCGCCGCTCGCAAATCCTCCTTGCACGCGCTGTCTCCCTCATTTTTATTTTCAAAACTTAACATGTCTGGATTTGAGATTAAACGTCCCCATCAACACTATAAAGGTCTTTTTGGAGATGTTGCTTCCAATTTTGTGGGACTTTTGTCCAACATTGTGATGGATTGACATCTCAAGCCCTGCCACCAAATGAAACCAATAGGGTTTTTAAGCATGGACGGTCCGACTCTGGCACTTCTTTGCCTGGCCAGGCTTAGATCCTCTAAGCGTTTTACCAGCACTCGTGTGCCGGTCAGTTTCAGCTCTGCGTGGAAGCATCATGCAGTCCATCTATTTCTTCAAGCCCCAATGGGCGGGGGTCGTCCCCAACCCTAGTCATTTTGCCCCCAAACCCTAGTTGTTTCCCCCCCCCCCCCCCCCAAACCATTGAATCCAAGTCATTTCATCCCCAAACCATTCCTTCCCTAGCCATTTCGCCCCACAAGATGTTTCCTCCCTTGTCGTTTTGCCCCGGCCCCTCACCCTGGTTGTTTTGTCCCCCCTAGGTGTTTCTCCCACTTTCCAAGGTAAAACTTATTTCCACTATAGAGCTTTTATTCATCTTTAACCCATTATAGAACCTTTATTCATCTTTAACAGGACAGAGATTAGAAGAGGCAAATATTTAAGTAGTATCATTGCCCTGTCTTATCCATAGCAGAGTTCCCACTCTCGCAAAATCTTACGTGAATCACACAAAGAAACTAAAAATCGCGCACAAATCTTTTCCGTCAGGCGAAACTGCACGCGTACGAAATTGACTTGGGCAATTCGGCCAATTTTTCCAGTCGGCCGAAATCGGCGCATCCTAAATTGGCTGGGATGAATCGGCCAATTCGCAGATTCGCTGAAATAGATTTGGGAAAACCCGCAGACTTGAATCCGGCATATGGCTTGAATAGCTAGTACAGCTTCACAACAATACACAGGAAACTTTTGCCGTCTGCATAAGGCATTGCCGCAAAATGTCGCAACCCAGGTTGGTGAAATTTGGATTTAAAACAGGGTCTACAAAAACCAATGATTGTCTTAGAAAGGCGGGAAAAAACACGTGCTAACTGTGTCAGGAAAGAACAGCCAAATCTTTCCAATCATTAATCTACCTTATTATCTTATATTTCGGACGGAAACCGTTTCCCGCGGATATATCACGCAATGCTACACACATGTATGTAGTTCATACTTATAGTTTTGGAGCCACGTGAAAATTGTCGAAAATCTTATGATAAGTATAGATAATTCTCGCAGCCAATGAAACCATTGTTTTACGATGGCGTCTGAACTGCCGTAAGTCGATTAAACGTGTGTTCAGTTTTTGTAAACAACTCTGCCATTTAGCGGAAAATCGGTGTTTTAAACCTCGAAGGAACAAAACGGATACAATCTCAATTTGTTATCATCAAAATCATTATAATAGAATACCCAAATGAATGTCAATTTGGAGCCGAAATTTACTTTAATTGTGCCAGTAACAGTGAAAACATTGACACATGCGTTGACGAACATTGCAATATTTTTCTTTAGTAAAGTTTCAGGTTTACATACGAGTCTGTTTTAAGCCAGTTTTACAGGAAGTTTGAGATTTTTTTCGGATTGTAGAGGGAAATAAGCAAAACAGGACACAAAGAAAAGGCTTTTGTACCAAGGTTGCGCGGCAAATTCCACCCCCGGTATTTACCAGTGGCATTTACCGGTATTTACCGGTCTGGAAAATACTCATCGAGTGGCAAATACTGGCAAATTGAATTTTTAGCTTTAAAATACTGCAGAAATATTTACAAATATGAATTAAAATAGTATAATGGAACTAAATGAGTAAAAGAATGTTAGAAGTTAATATCTATATAAGGCTACCAACCTACAGAATAAAATATTAATTACTCAATTTAAACATGCTGAACCAGCCAAAAAGTAAAACTAAGACTCAAATTTTGAAAATATTAAAAGTTAAAAACCCCAAAATATTTTACATGTATCTTTTTAAATCAACAATAGAAAAAAGTAGTTAAAAATCCCCTATGCACTAGGTTTAATATTGTCATTTGCAACAATTATTCTTAGTTTTTGTATTTGACTTATCTTATCAGATGAAGATCAGACTGAGCAAATCTGCATCTTTTAAACACACTTTTGTACAGAATAACCATGTTTTCAAATTTTGGGAAAGTTACAGCATTTTGCTATTGTCAAAAACTTTTGTTTCACAGTAAATAGTTGTGGAGCATATGGACTATATTACTAAAACAACATCTCTCAAGACTTGTTTATCCAAGAGAGCACAGGATAGCCAGGGGCAAGGATGGACTAAAGGATGTCATGTTTTATATGACTTTGTTTATACAATTAGTAAAGGTGAAAGTTAATGTGGCCACTGGCAGGTTCAAAATAGGCATTTTTTTCTTAAATAATTTTCTTTATATAATAAATTAGTAACAAATACCAGAGTTAAATTATTTTAATAAAATGCCACTGAAATTGCCAATATGCACCTGCTGAGTATATGGTTTTGTTTTAATTCCAGGGTGGAAAATTCCATTTTCCAGTATTTGCCGGTATTTACCGTAAATGCAACCGGCATGGAAAATACTCATACATGTATTTGCCGGCATTTTGCCAACCTTGTTTTGTCTTGGCACAAGCGAAGCACGACACGGTGCTTATTTTCGGCGAACCACGATTTATCGGTATGTCATTGCACCCCTACTAATGATCAAATTACCAATTCATTTATTTCAAAGTCACAAATATGAATAATGATTATTAGTCGGTGACACTGTAACAATCATAAATGTTTTTTTTTCACATGATCAATGGAGAAAGAATAAATAACAAAGCATTAACACAACATTTAATGTTTTTATTAAATTCGAAAGCATTATGGACAAGTAAACAGGTTTTCTCACACATTTCGTTTCGTTGTAAAATTTCAAACCCCCTAAATTTGATTCTTACCCCCAGTTTTTGTACCCAGGGGGTAAGTTTACCCCCATAACAAACATTGGTTGGAACACTGCCTTAGTTACCGGCAAGTGGTCAGTGGTTAGTGCACTTGCCTCTGACGCTAGAGGTCCCGGGTTCGAACCCCGGCAGCGGTGTGAAAAATTTCGGTGTCCGAACACGCTCCATTGGCATCATTTGCAGGGATGAATGTCATAAAGTGCACCGTCCTTCAGATCGGGACGTTAACTGGAGGCCCCCTGTGCAGGGAGAACCATCCCCTGTGCAGGTTAAAGAACCCTACCGTAATTACATGATTACTGTGTAGGCTTTCAGCCTGCAAAACTGGAGTGTATGTAATGTACACCGTCTGTGTCCCCTCCTGGGTTTAAGGCGAAACCGGAAGAAAGAAAGAAAGAAAGTGCCATGTCTTAAAAGTGGCCACTCTGGGAGTTGTGACTAGGACTTGTTACAGAATGTTGAGTTTTTTTCTTCAAACAGTTGTCATCATTGTGAGTTGTGACCAATCACAGTGTATTGCATAGACATGTAAACGTAAGGAAGTGTTTCAACAATAACATTCAAGTTCAATGAAAAATGGTCACTTTTATATCACCTTTTACTGGATTCGTTGTTTTAATCAATTTTGGGGTTTACGGAGGTGTTCATTATTATTTTCTTATTTCCATTCAATGACATAGGATGTGGATACTCGTTAGAACCGCCTCTATATGGCAGCTGTAATGAGCACCCACTACCTATGTTTGCACTAAATGCAACATGTACTTTTTCTGGTCTGAAAAAATTGTATTAACAAAAGCAGACTACAATTATCAAAACAAAACACACCAAAAAAAAAAAAACAGGAACGAAGGAAAACATGAATACATAGATAGATAAACACAAACGCGTCGGTTGACTGATATTTCATGTGGCCTTGAAAAGCACGTCTACAGCAAGACTGTAAAAGTCCCACAAAATTGGAAGCAACATCTCCAAAATGACCTTTACTGGGTTGACGGGGACGTTAAACCTCAAATCAAACAAACAAACAAACAGCAAGACTACTGCTATAGGCAGGGAATTCCAGTGTACAATAGTGCGGGAGAAATAAGAATATTTATAATAATCTGTAGCCTACAGGTTAGATGGTAGAGATCTGTCTGTTAGCCATTGGGTGTGAGGTTCTAGATTGTCTTTGCAGGGCTGTGAGGTACTGGTCTGGGAATAGCGATAAGGTCATATTTGATTTTGTACATAAGAGAAAGTCAATTATCTATGCAGCGTTGGTCAAGCCTTCTCCACTGGAGTGACTGCAGCATGGCAGTCACACGTGAGTTTCTGTTGAAGTCTCTTTTGACTCACCTTGCTATGCGGCGTTGAACTTTTTCGACTTGCTGAATGGCATTGTCTGTAAATGGATACCAGTCACTAGAGGCCAATTCTAGCTGTGGACGTACAAGTGTTGTATGCTGTTGCTGTCCTCATTGTGTATCTTAATATTTCGCTTAATATCCAATCCTTCTTTGAAGAAAATAACCTCAATAATAAATAAATTTGAGTTTAACAAGTCCTAGTCACAACTCTCCGAGGGGCCACTTATTAGGCCCCCTGCCAGCCGGTGTGACAGGGCGATGATGCTACTCAAATATTTGCCTCTTCTCACATCTGTCCTGTTCACTATAGTGGAAATTAGTTTTATCTTGGAAAGTGGGCGAAATGACTATGGGGACGAAACTATCAGGGGTGCGAAATGACTAAGGGGGAAACACCCAGGAAGGAAACGTCTTGGGGGCGAAACAACTAGGGGAGGAAATGGTTTGGGAGCGAAACGACTTGATTCAGCCTCCCTACTGTTGGCAGCATTAGGATAGGACATCTGTGCATCATAGTGCGGCATTCTTTTATGTCTCCAAAAGGGTAATACACTTAAAATTCCTATATTAAGACCACCTTTGGGACTGTTCAAAAGTGGTCTTAAAGACCACTTTTGAACAGTGCCAAAGGTTATCCTTGACCAGAGGACACTGTCGGCAGAAAACAAAAAGAAAGATTAAGTGCACCCTTCAAAATAAGCTATTTAAAGCAGAATTAGTCTTTTATTTTAGGTGGTCTTATTAATGGAATTTACTGTATTTCTTTTGAGTTTTCACAGGGTATTTCCTGGTGTATGAATGTCATTTGGTGTGTCACTAGTAGCGATTCAGATCCAGATAGTTATATAGCACACTTGTACTGCATTGCGTATAAAATTTTGAAAAGGCTTTGCATAGTTTATGATACCCATAACCCTAATTAAGAAGTTTAGCAGTTAACAATATTTATTATGAGTGTTGAAGTCAGTTACATGACTAGACGCTCAGGTAAATCAAATTAACTGCGAAATATAAATGCCATAGGATGCCGCAGAGGAACATCACCATATTTCAATCTCATAATCAGAATCATCGCGTTTATTATAGATTTTGCAGGGAAAAAAAAAACATTTACAATAGATAGATGTAAATCCAAAAACATGGTTTGGTATCAGAAGAATTTGCTTTATTTAACTTCAATTATTTTAACTCTTATCCTGCTGTCCACGACAACCACTATATTTGGAAACAGGTAGCTCCAGATCAGATGGCTTCTCTGCTCAGGATCTACACTGTTTGACATTCAGTTTATGAATTTGTTGGAATAAATTATATCAAGTAATCTGATTGGTTCAAAGCCTGAAATGGGTGTGGCTAAACTGAATATTCAGCAAGATAAGGGTTAAGGTAGCCACTAGGTGTGACTATATTATTGATACATGTAAAATAGAATAGGTATACCCGGTAATAGAAAAACAATATCTTCTATATAAACTAAATCTTATTACAATAAATTGTCACTGTAGTTTGTGAAGTTATTGCGGAGTTATGCAATTGTTTACAACAGTGTTGTCTGACTGTCAAACACACCACATAAAAAGGTCCAAGTGATGGACAGTCATCAGTCAGGTTGTACTATATGTAATTTTTGACAGAACTGACATACATGTAATATTTTACATGGTTATATCAAGTCAAAATGCGTCTTTGAGCATATGTTTATCTCAAAGACAATATGAACCCATGTCCAATCCATACCTTTGTAAACTGCAGATCCAGATCAGATGGCTTCTTCTGAAGTGATCTGATCTGACCTACACTGTTTATTATTCATATATGTGAATAAGAAAGAATACGTAATATGAAGCAATTTGACTGGCAGACAGGCAGAAATGGGTGTAATTCAATTAATTTATTCAGCGGGATAAGAGTTAAAGATAGGACCCCAAACAAATGTTCAGATTAATACTCTCACGGATTACTCTCCGGAACCACCCACCCGACTGCACAACATGACTCATAACCATGAGGGGAGATTATCTTGGTTGTTTCCCTTTAGCCTTCTTCACTGACTGAGCATTGAGAAAATGACAGTAGATGAAGTCTCTAATTAATATGTCTGAACCATGTGAGCAATTATTTGCTGCTATAATCGAGATATCAATGTGCATAATTGTTAAGCAAGTGCAACAGCATTCTCTGCGATATCACACCCTCACACTATTTTTAAATTGCAAAACACCAGCGATATTTACGAAAATTACCGAAAATTCAGCCCGATAATCTTCGTAATACAGTTGTTTTCCTCGAGCCCTGCTTATCCCTCTTGTCCCTCAATTCGCCCTGTCTGGGCCGGAGGGATAAGTCACTTCTCTGTACTTCCTGGGCCTAGGATGACCCCTGGGTCACCCGTATCAAGTAACAATTTGGAGTGTGATAAGAAACAAAGTTGATATGTAAAATGGTTCTCCATTAAATTGGCCATATAACCCATCATGTGAACAAGTCTGAAATGAACACCCCATAAACCCAAATTTATATAGAGAAAATTAGGGTTTACAGGGATATCCGGATATCCATTTTCTTTTTTATGCCCCCGCATCGGCATGATGCCGGGGGCATATAGTTTTTGGGTTTTCCGTACGTGCGTACATGTGTACGTCCTTCTGTGTGTGAGTACGTACGTACATGATCCTGTAACATCAGGTTAAAGTTTTTGTAACAGGTAGTGCCTGAACTTTTAAAACTCATATTTTCCTAACCATTTGATGGAACTGGTTCATCTTTGGTATGATGATAGATATAGGTCCAAAGTTTTAACTTTTATTAAGCAATACCCCCTCCCATGCCTGTGACCTCAAGGTCAAGGTCACAGACTTATAAATTTTCAATGTTAAAGACTCAGGTTAAGGTTTTTGTAACAGGTAGACTTGAACATTTTAGAACTTGTATTTCCCAAACCATTTGATGGAATTGGTTCATATTTGGTATGATTAAAGATATAGGTCCAAACTTTTATTCAGCAATACCCCCACCCATGCCCATGGCCTCAAGTTCAAGGTCATGGACTTAGAAATTTTCCATGTTAAAGACTCCCGTTAAGGTATTTGTACCTGGTAGAACCTGAACTTTTATGATGGCTTTGGTTCATATGATGATAGATAATGGTACAATGTTTTATTAAGCAATACCCCCACCCATGCCTATGACCTCAAGGTCAAGGTCACAGGCTTAGACAATTTTAATGTTTAAGATTTTAAAGAGCTCAAATTTTCCAAACCATATTATGGATTTGGCTTGTGTATGCTATGATGATAGATACAGGTCCAAATGTTTATTTGGCAATACCCCCACTCATGCCTATGGCTTCAAGGTCAAGGTCACAGACTTACAGGTGTGTAAAATTCCACTTGCCTGCTCGCATTTGCGAGTAAGTTTTAAGGCAGGGCGAGTAAGTTTTTCAAAACTGAATTTACTTTTACTTCATTTTTAGCACCTAAATGAAAAGTTTAGACGATAAGGGCGAGTCAGTTTGAGGGAAATTTTACACCTCTGACTAAGAAAATTTTAATTAGATATTTAAAGAGTTGATATTTTCCAAATTGTGCGATGGATTGAGTTGATATTTGGTATGATGTTAGATACCTGTCCATTTTATTCAGCGATACCCCCACCCATGCCCATGACTTCAAGGTCAAGGTCACAGACTTAAAATTTTTTAACTATCCCCTCACACAACATAGCTCTAGCGCCTATATTTCTTCACTGATTTCAATATAACTTCACACAAATGTTCCTTATGACAATATCTCGAGCGAGTTCGGCTTTCAAGGTAATGACCTCAAGGTCAAGGTCACTGTGGCTATTTTCAGAAAAACTTTGTCATCACATTAGCACCTACATTTCTTCACCAATTTCAATATAACTTCACACAAATGTTCCTTATAAAAATGGCTCGAGCGTATTCAACTTTCAAGGTCATGGCCTCAAGGTCGAGGTCACTGTGGCTATTTTTAGAAAAACTTTGTCATCGCTCTAGCGCTTACATTTCTTCACCGATTTCAATATAACTTCACACAAATGTTCCTTATGACAATATCTCTAGCGAGTTCCACTTTCAAGGTCAATGTCACTGTGGCTATTTTTCGAAAAACTTTGTCATCGCTCTAGTGCTTACATTTTTTCACCGATTTCAATATAACTGCACACAAATGTTCCTTATGACAATATCTCGAGCCATTTCGACTTTCAAGGTCAAGGTCACTATGGCTATTTTTAGAAGAACTTTGTCATTGCTCTAGCGCTTATATTTTTAACCAATTTCAATATTACTTCACACAAATGTTCCTTATGACAATATCTTTAGCGAGTTCCACTTTCAAGGTCTATCGCTCTAGCGCCTGCATTTATTCACTGATTTCAAAATAACTTCACACAAATGTTCCTTGTGACAATACCTGAAACAAGTTTGACTTTCAAGGTCAAGGTCACTGTGGCTATTTTTAGAAGAACTTTGTCATTGCTCTAGCGCTTATATTTTTAACCAATTTCAATATTACTTCACACAAATGTTCCTTATGACAATATCTTTAGCGAGTTCCACTTTCAAGGTCAAGGTCACTGGCTTTTTTAGAAAATCTTTGTCATGGCTCTAGCGACTACATTTCTTCACTGATTTCAGTATAACTTCACACAAATGTTCCTTATGACAATACCTCGAGCGAGTTCGACTTTCAATGTCAAGGTCACTGTGGCTATTTTTAGAAAAACTTTGTCATTGCTCTAGCGCTTACATTTTTTCACCAATTTCAATATAACTTCTCACAAATGTTCCTGATGACAATATCTCGAGCTATTTCGACTTTCAAGGTCAAGGTCAATGTGGCTATGTCGGGGTGAGGCGGGGCCCTTGGCGGGGGCATCTGTGTCGTTTAGACATATATCTAGTTTATTTCTGCTCCAATTTCCAAGACATAGGTCGTGGGTTCTCGACGAGGTGGTTCTAAGGAGCACCTTCAACCTATATTGCGGGCATAAATAATAGATCAAGAAAAATATGGACGCAAGGCACCACAAGTGTTCTTTATACAAAATACCGTATGACATTCTCCCCCTCCGCACTGAAATTTGTCCTTTAATTTCTGGGAATCTGAGCATCATAAGAAATGGTACTCAAGAAGTTCTAATGCACAAGTGGATTATTTACAGTGGGCACCAAATTTAACAGATGAAAAAATGCTAAACACCTTTAGCCTGGCTGGGGATCAAACCAGGGCCACCGGATAGCCCGGCAAACACTCTACCATACTGCAATAAAAGTCGGCTTGTACCGACGTCATTCCAATTAAATTTCAAAATTCAATCTTTGACTTAAATCTCTTCTGCAACAATGTCTATAGGAACCCAAATTTTATAGTGACTTAGTACATGTATAATAGTAATTCAGAAAAATATATACTTGCAATGACTTCAGCACCCAATTTCGTGAATAAAAAGATTGGGTACAACATAAATGTTATACGACAGACTGCATGCATTGTAGTTATCCCAATCACAGTTGACAACTTTGTTTCCCTCTTTAATTGCACGCCGGTGAGACAGGCCTCCAATTCTACGACGGTTCCAGCATGAAGGTTTACTGGGAATTAGAATTTAATAATACCCTCGGCATACGAAGTATGCTATGGGGGTATATGGTTTTCGTGCTTCCATCATATGTCCGTCAGTTAACATTTTGGTTTAAGTTTGGGTCAAGGTTTCTCACATTGGATCTTCTGAATCCTTTGATAGATTTAGCTGATACTTACACTGAAGTTACATACTGGTCTAAAGATTTCATTGATGCATGTCACAGACTTAGAAATTTTACATTTGGTTAAAGTTTTATGACAAAGTTTATAGATACTTGAATGTTCTAAACTCTAAGACAAATTCAGTTGATACTTGCATCAGTGTTGTATACCAGTCTAAAGATTTTGTGATGTATGTCCCTTCCCCCATCATTGTGACCTTGACCGCAAGGTCCCGGACTTAAAAATTTTACATTTGGTTAATGTTTTATGACCAAGTTTATAGATGCCTGTACAGTATGTTCTAAACTCTTAAGACGAATTCAATTGATACATGCATCAATGTTGCATACCAGTCCAAAGATTTCATTGATGCATACCCCACCCTGCTGCTCCAGTAACATTGATGCCCCCACCCCTTCAGTGACTTGATGGCCTCACTCCCTCGGTCCATTTAGAAATTTTATGTTTGGTTTAGCTTTTACAAGCACATTAAAATTTTATAAATTCTTAAAGCTTCTTGCCATCTTCATTCCTATTATTATTACATACAAGCTCGAAAGATATATCAGAGGGTGGCGCTGGCCGGGGGTATACGTGACCCACTGGTCGCTTGCTCGAGTTTTATGTAACGTTTGTTGGTGCCTGATGCTCTGTCTCAGGTCGTCCCATCAGAGTCTAACAGTTGGTTTTCTTTTGCTCCAGCATTTCAGTGTTTTTTTGCTATCGAGTCGTCACCGTTGTTTCATCTCTGTGTTTGTTTGATTTTTGTGTTCTCGTTGCACTGGTAAGTTAGGAGGCTTTGATGCGGACTGAACAATTAATTTGTCCAAATTACGACAGAAGTAAGGGCGAGGATTTGGGCCAAGAAAATCGATTCCCCCCACAGTGGAATTCGTTTCACTGACTGTTCCAAGGCGGTTCTTCTGTCGCAGTTTATTTTTGTTATGGTTTGTCTTTGTGTGTGACTGTGTGTGTGTATCACTTAAATTTTTATTGTTTTGGATAGCCATTTGGCCATTTTGTGGGAAAGTAACAGTCCTTTTGGCTTTCAGCTATTGATGTTTCCATTAAGGACTTGTTATTTCATGTATGTGTTATTTTTCCCTTGGTGTCTGATGGGAGCTATGGGTTAATTGTATCGATTCCTGATCATTGCCTTCACTTCTATTTTTAAACAAGTCCAGGGGTCTTCCTGATTGGTTATCTACCATCATGTCAGTTATGCTATTAGGTGAAATTTGGAAAAGTTTCTTTGCTTGAATTTGCCAAATAAAATTAGTTGTACAATCTACATGTATGGGAATCTTCCATCATGCCATCAGATGAAATTGGGGAAACTTTTTCTCTGCTTGAACTTTTCCTAAGAAAATTAGATCTATGGGCATTTTCCTCCATTGGGTGAAATTGAGAATAGTTTATCTGCTTGAAAATGCCAAAAGAAAGTAAATTTGATGGGAATTTTCCATTATGCCATGAGGTACATCACGAAATGTGCCTATATAACTTTGAGCCCCTTGAACCTCACTTTTATGTAGTGAAACTGGGGTTTACAGGGGTAAACCTTATTTTTCTTATTTCTGCTCTAAAATATACATGTAGATTGTGGGTACTCATTAGAACCACATAGATGAGGTTTTATTTGTTTGTTTGATTTGATGTTTAACCTCCCCATCAACACTATATAGGTCATTTTAGAGACGTTCCTTCCAATTTTGTGGGACTTTAACCCATTATTGAGATGAAATGACATCTCAAGCCCTGCTGCCCAATGAAACCATTAGGGTTTATAAGCATGGACGGTCCGACTCGCACCGCTTTGCCTGGGCAGGCTTAGATCCTCTAAGCGGTTTACCAATACTCTTGTGCGGGTCAGCTTCAGCTCTACATGGAAACATCATGCAGCCCATCTATTTCTTCAAGCCCCGATTGGTGGGGGCAGGCAGTTCTAATGAATACCCACAACATATGTTTTTATGGAGAAGGGACAAAAAATTTCCTTCAATTATCACAAACTACTTACCTTATAAATCTGTTGCTATGTTCATTTTCAGGGTGTCAGATAAAAGCACTTTCTCAGCAATAAATTTGGTAGACTGACCAGCTCGGCATGACTTTAATAGTGTTGACTGGGCTGTAAAACTCACCCCCTCTTGACACATGATGTTAACCCATACTAGTGGACTCTTCCATTGCTGTATGTTGGACAAATCCATTTGTCATATAAGAGGTGTCAGGCCCATTTTTGCGTGGGCCTATTAGGCCCACGCAGTAAGAATATGGACGAGATTGAAAATTGTCTATGGTAAAACATCAACGTTTGCGAGACGCTTCTCAGCCACGAAATCAAGCACGAAATCAAGCGTTTGCTTCACGTGGATCAATAGATTGGTTCCCTATTAGATTAGTTTCCCTTCGTTATTACCTCCACTAGATTGGTTCCCTTGTCGTAAATGTCTCCGCTAGGTGTCTACAACATAACGATTGGTAGCTAGCAGAAGCCATTACGCCTATTTATAGCATAAGCACTGACGCGGTATTGGAAATACCCGAGTTCAGCAAGGTTAACTGCTGAGTCAGTCATACCTGAAGAAACAAAAAGATCGATACTTAGTATTGGTTCCCTCGTCGTTATCTTAGACTGGGTCCCTCACCCTATAGCTCCGGCTTTCGCATCATATATTTTAATAGAACACAGGCATCCAGTTAAGTCGTTATCTCCGCTAAATGGCTACTGACCGCTACACAGACCATCTCATTAGTAGAGAATATGTTTATAAATAAAACGGGTTTCCCATTGAACTGTAAATAACCCATTAATGCCAAGCGCTTCACTGTCAGTCGGAAGAATCGTCGTCTGCTCGCCGCATGTATTTTGACAAAAGCAGCAAAACCCTGACCAGACTGTGCATATGCGCAGGCGGATTTCTGTCTCTACTTTTCGCAAAATTACTTCAATATTTCTTTGTGCCTTTTATGGAACGCTAGGCAAATGGGGGTAGTCAGTTCCAAACACGTTTTGGGGTTAATAACCTGAAAATATTAGATCAGTGCATACGTTGAATTTATTCATGGGGCTTTTCAAAAATGCAAGGTTTCGAAAGGGTGAATGCAACTTCCTTACTACTGCTATAGCATTGAGTAGATCGATATGTATTTGTTAAAATTGCCTCGTCGAGACGATTCTAACGAGTATCCATATTATCTAAATCTATGTTTGGTCTGAAAAGAAGGAATATTTTAGCAACAGTATTTTATGGCCCTGACTGGTTGATTGGATGATTGATTGATTTAAGGTTTAGCGTTCCGGTCAACACTATAAAGGTCATTTTGGAGACGTTGGGTCCGATTTGTGGAACTTTTACCTTCATCTCAATCCCTGCCGTCCAATGAAACCAATAGAGTTTATTAGCATGGATGGGGCGATGGGCCGACTCGCACCGCTTTGCCTGGGCAGGCTTACATTCTCTAAGCTGTTTACCAGTACTCGTGAGCGGGTCGGTTTCAGCTCTTTTATAGCCCTGACAAATCACATTAGTTTGCAAGACTTTCTAACGTAAGAACACACAGGGAAACTAATTAGGACTGAACTAACCTCTTATATCTAGCTAGGTACATTTCCATGTAGAGTTCTGTCTACAAAATTGTTTAAGATTTATTTGGTTGATTTGCAGGATCGTTTGGCACAGGGAGAAGACTAAACACTGCTGCCTGGGTTTTGTTCATAGCCAGCAATAGTCACGCGGACAAAAACAACCAAAAGAAACACTGCTTTATAACGTAGATTGTGGGTACTCGTTAAATTGCTTATTTATGAGAAAAGTATTCAGTGAAAAAAATGACGTTCTTGGTGTTGTACTGGAAGCATTTTCTTTCAAGATTTTCCAAATTATTAACTTGTCATTTGTTAATATGTTTATTTCCCTTCTGTGTACACTTGCATCCAATCATCTCAACAGAACAATCCGATAAAGAAACGAGTGCGAAGTACGAGTTTCTTTAACGGATTTTACACCCCCACCCCGATGTTTATTCATCCCACATTTCAAATAGGAGAAATGAATAATCTCTATATTACATGCACTTCCATAGACTTTAAGGACCGAATGGATCTTGAATTTTGGGTCTGAATTTCCGTTTAGTTGACTGTTTACAGCTCATGTTAACGGTTCAATCAGCGTAGTGTTACAGAAGCTGGGTATAAGAAAAACTTGTTGGCCGCCATTGTGAAAGCGCTTTCTACAGTTTTGAACATAAATAGAAGAAACAAAGTGTTTCAGTGATAAAACAAGTAAATGTGAGATTAAATGAAGCAAAACGTACAGCCTATTCAATGGTCATGTCCATGTTTTCCTTTGTTTAAGAGTTGCATCCGACTCAAACGTCACGCATTCTGAACGTCTGTTGATATCTTTCCAGACACAATGCAATGACGTCATGAATGACGTCGACGTGACTGAAACTTTCCCTCGTTTGAATATAACGGTTTCACTGCAAAAGCGATATCTTTGTATCTTGTACATAAAGTATTTCAAGCTAAAGAGATTTATTTCTCCGGCTAAGATGAAATACCTTCTCAGCAAAAAGAAAAATACCAAGATTATGTCCGGTAGAAATCATAGTATTTCTCTGCTGTGCATGTAATATAACATTTTATCCAACTTCTCCTTTGCAAACAGTGTAGATCCATCGAATGCTTCTGCTTATCAGGATCCACACTGCCATAGTTTCTCCTCTCTCGCTTTTCGAGCTCAGTCCCACCACTGCATCCCAGCTACTGAATAACAGTGATTTCAGTGCAATGTTTTTAAACAAAGTAATTTGTTCATTCTACCTGTTAATGCAGGCCCGTACGCAGGAGTGACAACCCCCACTGACCCCTCCTTATTTGGAAAATTTTCTCAAATTCACGCAGTATTTCACATTCTGCAAATTACCCGGAATTCGCACCCTCTCCACGTTTTATAGAGTCTGCGTACGGACCTGAATCATGTTTTAAAATGAAAATGTTGCTGTATGTATGGCAAACAATGCTGTCCTTGATCAGACGCGATGCGCGGTACTGTCAATCCGATCTGGGTCTATGCTGTATTTCTAATAACGATACCACCTTTAAGAGTTTTGCTCTAAAATATTCCTAGGTTCTAAGGTATGTTATACGCAGAAGTGCGAAAACTAATGTTATATTGTCTTTTTTTTGTCCGGCTTAGCATACATATGAACAAACGTCCATTTCTTTCTAACAGTTTTATTAATAGTATTTGTCCGAAAGACGTCGCGTGAGAGCGCGGGCTATATTATGATACTGTTTTTGTTTTCCTTTCATGACGTAGGCAGCCTGGCATTGGCCTGGCCTATTTCGTTTGACCTTTAGATGCCAGTATTTAAGCAAACAGTGTAGTCCTGAGCAGCCGGCTGAGCAGACGCCACATTCCGCGCCACATTCTTATCTGGGTATTCAGTGTTTGCGAAACCCAGCACACGATTCCTGACCAGACTCTATAGATAGCTCTGACTTACATGTTACATCGACAAAAATAGCGCGACGTTTTCTATTTATAATGATAATATTGGTTTCCCAAAATCAGTGATTGTGACGTGCGCAACAGCATTATTTTTTATTTGCCTTTAAGTAACTTTGGGTCGACCCAAAAACAGGTGTTGAATCTTTACATTTCTGATACAGGTTTAAAACTAATTTAAATTAACATACAAATGCGATAAAAAAAGTAAGAGTGGCATGATTTAGAATTAGTCTTCTTTTCCTTATTCTCGATCCTTGGAGGTTCGCCAGAACCGCCTCAGTGAAGCCATTCTAAACTTTCTTTTTAGCAGAGTTACAATACTAATCTTTATCTCTGCAATCCCCACTTTTTATTATATAAATCATTGCCTTCTCTTCTACTTAACAGCAGTGCTCACTGCTAGGGTGTTAGTGTAATGTACGCACTATAACAAAAATGAAAAGTCCGTGAAATGAACATTCCCTCAACCCCACTTTATATAGAGAAAACTGGGGGTATTTCTTCTCCAAGACATAGGTTGTGTAAGAATCGCCTAGCAAAGGTGGTCCTAAGGAGTGCCCACAACCTATGTTTGCAGTATAAATAAGAAAAAAAAAGAGATGTGAAAGAATGCACTGTGTCGCACGGGTGTATTTTCGTAATGTTTTGAGGAATAATACCCCTTGCACACTCCACATTTTCTCTCAATAAAGTAATGTTTGCAGGGGTGTATATTACTTTGACTTTGTAACGTGATGGGAATGTCAAGGAATAAACTTTTTGTTTTTAAGAAAAATGCAAGGTCTGCATAAAACCGATCAGAAAAAAACAGAATGCGGTAAAATTTCACGCCTTTATTATAAGCTGCATGTGTTACGATGATTCACATATTAGGTGAAAGTAGATTCATGTAGGTATTTGGATTCTTATCCCTGTCGTTGTTGCAGAGTAATTTTCAATAAATAAACGAAGAGAATCCATCAGACGGCTTTACAATTATGTGATGTATATTCATTTACCTACAGTACCGCTCGGACAAATCACGTGATCAACGTGATCAGCCATCCACAACAATCGTCCGTTTTTAAAATAGAAGTCTGTATAGCTCTCTACTTCTTTGGGTAAATAAAACATGTAACTGTGTGTTTGTTTTGTTTGATTTGAGGTTTAACGTCCCCATCAACACTGTAAAGGTCATTTTGGAGACGCTGTTTCCAATTTTGTGGGACTTTTACCCGACATTGAGATGAAATGATATTTCAAGCCCTGTCGCCCAATGAAACCAATAGGGTTTATAAGCATGGACGGTCCGACTCGCACCTCTTTGCCTGGGCAGGCTTAGATCCTCTAAGCTGTTTACCAGTACTCGTGTGCGGGTCGGTTTCAGCTCTGCGTGGAAGCATCATGCAGCCCATCTATTTCATCAAGCCCCGATGTACCTGGGTGTAAAAACTTTAGGTAAAACATGTAACTAAGACTCTGTTATACGCTTTTCGTAAAACATGAAACCAAATCTTCGGATTTGAGACGTCTGTATATATATATATATAATGTAATAGACAAATGGAGATTGAAGCTGGATACATTTGGTATTCATTCACCAATGGGCAGAAAACGTTTGGGAATTCGTGGGCACTAATACTACTAATACATTGAGACTATTCAACCGCATAGAAAAACTGACGTAAAAATAAACATTTACATTAGTTTAGCCTAAGTCAGACTTTGAAACAGCTCTCAAACGATGCACAAAATAAGTCACATAATGGACTGATCGGTACAGAGCAGTTAAGTTTAATTTGAAACACTTTCAAATACACGAAGGCTTAAACGATTGAAATGTTTTCATGAGACAAATTTTAGCATTTTATAATTTGAAGACATTCTTGTCATTTACTGTGTTTTTTTATAAATTACAGAAAAAATGGTGGCTATTTTTATATTAATCTTCGCGAGAATCCTATCCGCCATTATTATAACCAACCAAGTGAATCCTTTTTCGCGACAGATCTAGTATAAGAAAGTACTCATTACTTTAAATCTAACCAAATGACACTTTTGTGTTAAGACTAAATCTAGTCTATAACAATAAAATCCAATCAAAATACACTTTAGCATGTGATAAGTCATTCAGTTTAAAGATTCATCTAGATCACGAAAACACGCCTTTATAAGTTTGACCCCTTGAACCCCACTTTTATATTGTAAAACTGGGGTTTACAGGGGTAAATCTTAGTTTTCTTATTTCTGCTCTGAAATATAGATTGTGGGTATTCGTTAGAACCGCCTCGAGGGGGCGGTTTCTCACGACTAACAATCTATATTCTCAGCAGAAATAAAAAAAAATATCACATTTTTTCGGCAGTAAAGTTTACAATGCATTTGTATAGGCGTGTTTTCGTAATGAGAAGCAACTTCTAAAACATTTTAAATTGAATATGACAGCACATCTCTCAACGAATCATGCTTTAGTATTGATATTGTAACAATGTGATTATTATTGCTAAATAAGAGTACCAATAAGCTATTCTAAAAAGCTTTGCTTTTCTTTCAATTGCAGCCAATTAATAATAGTTTCAATATTTTTTGTATTTATTTATTTTTTCTACAAACAAACTGCTGGTGAATTGATTATCTTATGTGTTTTAAAAATAATCCAAAACCCAAAGTTTAGAAAAATTGCCAGCCCACGTATTGGATTCCTTTTTTGAAGGAAGCCAACTTGTTTCGTTTGAATTCTATTTTTGACGGAAAATTCTTTTAGCAAATAGTGCAGGCCCTGATTAGACGCCACTTTCTCCAGAGTCTGATCTGGGCCTGCAATGTTTGCCAAGATACCCCTTTAGGGGTTTCCCACATGCAATGGGTTAAGCAAACAATGAATACCCCCGCCCATAGGGGCTTGAAGAAATATATGGGCTGCATGATGCTTCCACGCAGAGCTGAATTCGGCCCGCACACTAGTACTGGTAAACCGCTTAGAGGATTTAAGCCTGTCCAGGAACCGCGGTGCGAGGCGGACCGTCCATGCTAATAAACCCTATTGGTTTCATTTGGCGACAGGGCTTGAGATGTCATTTCATCTCAATGTCGGGTAAAAGTCCCACAAAATTGGAAGCAACGTCTCCAAAATGACCTTTACAGTGTTGACGGGGACATTAAACCTCAAATCAAACAAATTAAGCAAACAATGCAATGTAATTAAGCAAACATTGCAATGCAATGACATTGCATCAACATCAATATGGTGTCACATTGCCTGTTCACATCAGCATTTAAACATGGCGTCACATTGCCTGTTTGTTGTAACTTGTAAAGTAATCTATCTGCTTGGCTGTATTGTTTGAAAAACATACTTTACAGCTTTTTTTATCCGCCAGAATTATTTGAAACTGCTCTTGTGATATATTTTTGATTGTACATTAATAGAATGCAGCAGTCTGTTCCAACATGTTTCCTGGCAACAATCACAACCTTGTCTCCTGCAGAGAAATACATGTAGAAAAAAAATCTGCTCCTGGAAAGCAGACATTTTGGAACATTTTGGAAAATTTAGGGAAACATTGGTAGAGATCTTGGGTTTACATTGTATACCCTGTGTATGACACCTAATAATAAAAATCTCCCCAGTCAGCCAAAATAGGACCAAGTTCTGACTTTTCTTACATACTAGATAAAGAAATCCTGGACTTGACCCTGGTATAGAAATTCTTATCCTACGCAGAGATAGGATAAAAATCGAGAATATTCATGTGTTTGATGTACACTAGTTGAATAGGAAGTCACATATGCCGTCGTTTATGCAGGTACAGTGATGTAAAAAATGTAGCAGCATCAAAATGCAGCGGCTGTTGACGATGAAAGTGACTGCATTTTTAAAAAAAAAAAAAAAGAATTAAAACACTCAGATTAAGGAAAAGTATGCTAGAAAAAGAATATTACATGGTTTTAGAGGGAGACAGACAGACACCCTCATGATGCCAAACAGTGTCCCGCGGAACTGAGTTTCCACTTGCCCCGCCCCCTGGGATTGGATCAAAATTCTGAAAGTACCATGCACTCCCCAGACCAAAGATCTATCAGTTCCCAAGGATTCAAGTTTCTATCTATCGGTCTAGGAGGAGTTAACCGGTAATCGTTATGGAGGGGTTATCAGGAGTTTTTTGACCTCTGGTGACATCCACCTTGACCAGAGCGGTCAAATTTTCATTGCAATATACAGGCCTCATATTTTTCAGGCATATGCAGGATTTCAGGCTTTTAGGGCTTGATTGTTATCCCCCGCCGAAGGCGGAGGGATATAGTTTTGGCGTTGTCCGTCCGTCCGTCCGTCTGTCCGTCCGTCCATCCGTCCTTCCGTCCGTCCGTCCGTCCGTCCGTCCGTCACACTTTTTTGTCTGGAACCGTTTCTCAGCAACTATTGCATGGAATTAAATGAAACTTGAAATAAATATGTATTATTATGCTGTGGTGATGCACGCACAATTTTTTTTCGGATTGACTTTTTACATCAAGAGTTATGGCCCCTTGAATGATTGAAATTCTGGATTTTTCGTCGTCTCACTTTGTCCGGAACCGTTTCTCAGCAACTATTGCATGGAATTAAATGAAACTTGAAATAAATATGTATTATTATGCTGCAGTGATGCACGCGCAATTTTTTTTCGGATTGACTTTTTACATCCAGAGTTATGGCCCCTTAAATGATTGAAATTCTGGATTTTTTCGTCATCTCACTTTGTCCGGAACTGTTTCTCAGCAATTATTGCATGGAATTTAATGAAACGTGAAATAAATATGTATTATTATGCTGCGGTGATGCACACGCAATTTTTTTCTGGATTGACTTTTTACATCCAGAGTTATGGCCCCTTAAATGATCGAAATTCTGGATTTTTCGTCGTCTCACTTTGTCCGGAACAGTTTCTCAGCAACTATTGCATGGAATTAAATGAAACGTGAAATAAATATTTATTATTATGCTGCGGTGATGCACGCGCAATTTTTTTCTGGATTGACTTTTTACATCCAGAGTTATGGCCCCTTAAATGATCGAAATTCTGGATTTTTCGTCGTCTCACTTTGTCCGGAACCGTTTCTCAGCAACTATTGTATGGAATTAAATGAAACGTGAAATAAATATGTATTAATCTGCTGCGGTGATGCACGCGCAATTTTTTTCTGGATTGACTTTTTACATCCAGAGTTATGGCCCCTTAAATGATCGAAATTCTGGATTTTTTCGTCGTCTCACTTTGTCCGGAACCGTTTCTCAGCAACTATTGCATGGAATTAAATGAAACTTGAAATAAATATGTATTATTATGCTGTGGTGATGCACACGCATTTTTTTTCCGGATTTACTTTTTACATCCAGAGTTATGGCCCCTTAAATGATTGTAATCCTGGATTTTTCGTCGTCTCACTTTTTTGTCGGGAACTGTTTCTCAGCAACTATTGCATGGAATTATATGAAACTTGAAATAAATATGTATTATTATGCTGTGGTGATGCACGCACAAATTTTTTTCGGATTGACTTTTTACACCCAGAGTTATGGCCCCTTAAATGATTAAAATTCTGGATTTTTCGTCGTCTCACTTTGTCTGGAACCGCTTCTCAGCAACTATTGCATGGAATAAAATGAAACTTGAAATAAATATGTATTATTATGCTGCCGTGATGCACGCGCAATTTTTTATCGGATTGACCTGGATTGACTTTTTTATCCAGAGTTATTTCCCCTTAAATGATTGAAATTGAGGAATTTTGTCTATTCGGTGATTATATCGGTTTTTTTTAATATTCGCGAATTTTATTTTGGTATCCTTGAAACCACATAACAGGTAAATAAACCTCAACTTTGACAGACAAGTTAATCTCTACTGATAATTAGGTCAGTAGGTCAGGGTACAGCCTCTCATCCAGGGAGTAAATGTTCAGCGGGGCCCTTCCTCATTGTCTCTAGTTTGCTTCTTAGAACCATCCTCAATTTTGGCCAGATATATTTTCTTGCCATTCTACACGAAAAACCCATTTGGCGGGGGATATCAATTCAAAGAATTTGCTTGTTTTTCTATTTTTTCTTGATTTCAGGCTTTTTAGATTTTGATTTTCCTCCTATATTCTGTTTAAACTGACTATTTAACACTTATCCTCTGAATAAAATTATTTTGCTACACCAATTTCTGCCTATTCACCAATCAAATTATTTGATATAATGTATTCAAGTCACACACTGCATTACAAACAGTGTAGATCCTGATCAGATGGCTTCTTCAGAAGCCATCTGATCTGGATCTACACTGTTTGCAAAGGTATTGGTTGTCATGTACAGTAGGATGAGGGTTAAGGCTGCAAAATCAGGTCTTTCAGGCTTTGAAAAGCTTGGTCAGTATGAGGGCTGAATACATGTATATTCAAATCATCTGGTAGTTCGATTTGATATGTTACACAACCATTTTCTGAAAACTTTAATTTTAACCTTGTTTAACCCGTTTCGTACCGGAAAACAGGTACCAGAGGCCGCAAAATGCGATGTCTGATCAGGGCCTACACTATTTGCAAAAAGTTCAGCTATTTTCTGAATAAATGTTAATCTGTCACCCCTAAATTTCGAATTGGACTCCTGTCATACATGTATATATATTTGGTACAAAAAGGGTTAACTATTGGACCCCAACTTACAATGTCATGGAAAAAAAACTTGGCGAACACCGTGTGCACACCTTTGAGGCTGATCTGAGTTTTTGTATGGTTCCAGACATGTTTGCTGGAATATTTATACCTACAAACAGCAGTTATGGCAGTCTTTTGGCAAAATCTTAGAGATTTATGTGTGATCCTGTCTTGAGCATCTGATTAGACTTTGCATGCAATTTTTTTTGCTTGATTTCCTGCCTATAGCTCTGAATAAAACTTCAGGTGTATCAGTAATATGGCTTCGTAACCTACTTCAGATGGGAAACCCCAAAAACTGGTATTCGGGCAAACTGTAGGCCCAGATCAGATGTCACAAAATGAGGCATCTGATCAGGACCTTCACTATTTACAGATTTCAAGCAATGTCTGGAAAAATTCCAATTAACCCTTTTTGTACCAAATGGAATCTTCTTCCTTATATATAGCAGGAGTCAATTTCAAAATTTAGGGGTGTCAGGTTGTTTTTTCTTCAAAATTAATTTGGAAAATGGCTGAACTTTTTGCAAACAGTGTAGGCCCTGATCTGGGCCTGCACTGTTTGCCAACTACCCGTTTTGTGGTTTCTGGTTCTAAATGGGTTAATAACTGTGTGACAGCCTAACACCAATGGATCATAATGTATTGATCCTATGTATTGGGACAGACATGCCTAAAGAAACAGTGCAGACCAGAAGGAAGGAACAGTCTGATCAGGGGCTGTACTGTTCATCATTCTGTCTGCAAGTTTTGGTCTATATGCCTGATTCTGAAACAAATTCATATTTTTTGAGAATTACTAAACAAGTCCTCAGTGTCCGAATTTTCAGGATTTTTATG
Organism: Lucinisca nassula; assembly: GCA_963580285.1. Classification (NCBI taxonomy): domain Eukaryota; kingdom Metazoa; phylum Mollusca; class Bivalvia; order Lucinida; family Lucinidae; genus Lucinisca; species Lucinisca nassula. Next base: position 97,477,760 of record OY757019.1, read on the forward strand.
GTACTAAGCACCAGAATCCCCAAAATGGGTAGTTGGCAACCAGTGCAGACCAAGATCAGACGCCGCATTCTGCGGCGTCATGCCGCCTTCTGCGGTGTCTGATCAGGGCCTACACTGTTTGCAAAGTGTTCAGCCAATTTCAAAGTAGTTTTTGAAGAAAACACAACCTGACACCCTATATTTTGAAATAGACTCGTGCTATATATAAGGAGGAACATTCGATTTGATACAAAAAGGTGTTAAAAGTATATATACCGTATATGTATGTGTCCAAATTGGAAGATGGAAAAGTCGACTTCAGTAACTTTGGGCTGAAAGGGTTAAAATCTACACATGACAGACAATCAGACAGTTTTAACCCTTTTTGTACCAAATGGAATCCTCCTTATTTAAAGCAGGAGTCCAATTCAAAATTTAGGGGTGTTAGGTTGTTTTTTCTTCAAAATCTGTTGGGAAAATGGGTGATCATTTTGCAAACAGTGCTGGCCCAGATCAGACGCCGCAGAATGCGATTCTGCGGCGTCTGATCTGGGCCTGCACTGTTTGCCAGGGTACCGTTTTGGGATTTCTGGTACAAAATAGGTTAGTGAAGACTGTTTGCTGTCCCCTTGATTGTCAGTTGCAGTGTATCCCAGTGGCACCAAAGACTATGGCATGGACTACAAATTGAGACACATTTTCTTGTGGCCTGGCCCATCTGTATATAAGCAAAGGCTGGAAAAGTCATCATAAACTCATGTTGATAGAAACTGTATGGTCTGCTAACTGTTTCTTAATTGGTTCTTGAGTCATGGACTATAAACAAAGGCAGACAAGCAACTAGCCAACATTGTGCATGGCTGAAACAATAGCGATAATACGGGGATTGAGAATCTGCTGTTCACAGTTTGGGCTGACCAATCAGAGCCATTGTGATCGATCATCGATTAGTATCTCTGAAGATTTAGTCGTAATTTTTCCTCTGAGCATGACTCTTAGTCTCTTGCCATATGTTATACATGTACATAACTGTATGTATTCAGACAGACAAGCCTAAGCAAACACTGAAGACCCTGATGAGATGATGCATTATGTGGGGTCTCATCTGGGTCTACACTGTTTACCACGCATACAGCTATTTAAGATGGGTAGTAAATTGTACTTGTCAAATAATCAGTTACAAGCAAATCAGCCAGGATTTGTTTGTTTGTTTGTTTGATTTGAGGTTTTAACGTCCCCGTCAACACTGTATAGGTCATTTTGGAGACGTTGCTTCCAATTTTGAGGGACTTTTACCCGACATTAAGATGAAATGGCATCTCAAGCCCTGTCGCCCAATGAAACCAGTAGGGTTTATAAGCATGGATGGTCAGACTGGTGCCGCTTTGCATGGGCAGGCTTTGATCCCCTATGCAGTTTGCCTTCACTTCTATTTTACCAGTACTCATGTGTGGTCAGATTCAGCTCTGCTTGGAAGCATCATGCAGCCCATCTATTTCTTCAAGCCCCTATGAGCGGGGGCTAAAATCAGCCAGGATAATCATTTTTGTGAAATTTATCGATCAATTGTTCAATTTAAATTTCCACTCCATCATGCCAGCCTTATTCATAGTGTTTTGTGGCACCATTAGGATAGTATGCATATCATTAATTTAGTTGAGAATGTACATATATGTTGTGGGCATTTGTTAGAATCACCTCGTTGAGGCGATTATAACAAGTACCCATAACATATGTTTCTAATAAGGAAAATTATCCCATATTAGCTTAATTATCCTCATGAATTTTACGACCTACAGTAAAACCTGTCTTTGTGGCCACCTCTATTAAGCAAGCAACCTGTCTTAAGCAAGCAGGTGTTTTGTTCCCGTAAAAGCCAAAAATATTGAATTTCACCTGTATTAAGCAAGCACCTGTCTTAAGCAAGCACATTTCTGTAATCCCTTAGATGCTTGCTTAATACAGGTTGGACTGTACTCTCTATCCCCAGCTTCACCTTTCTTGTATTTGTTAGTTTGTTTGATTCGAGGTTTAACATCCCCTTCAACACTATTTAGGTCATTTTGGAGAAGTTGCTTCAAATTTTTTGGGACTTTACCCGACATTGAGATGAAATGGCACCTCAAGCCCTGTCGCCCAATGAAAGCAATATTGTTTATAAGCATGGACGGTCTGACTCGCACCGCTTTGCCTGGGCAGGCTTTGATCATCTAAGCGGTTTACCAGTACTTGTGTGCGGTCGGTTTGCGTGGAAGCATCATGCAGCCCATCTATTTCTTCAAGCCCAAATGGGCGGGGGCCAACACCTATGTTGTAGGTCATAAGTGGTACTGAGAGAGTTTTTCTATAAGGCACACAGTACATGTATATCATGTTATGTAGTGTCAGTTGGACAAGCAAACCTCATGAATATGGTTTTGTACAAAATGCTTATCTCACTGAAAACATTCAAGCCCTGAAAATTGCATCACCCAGCTGCCCAGGATTTTTCATGCATATTGCTCAGGAAAATGTACATGCATAGAAAACATTGTAATATTTAACCCCTTTCAGACTGGAAACCCCAAGCAGGTACTGTGGCAAACAGTGCAGGCCTAGATCAGACGCCGCAGAACGCGGTGTCTGATCAGGGCCTCCACTGTTTGCAAAATGATCAACCACTTTCTGATTGAATTTCTGAAACTAGCCCAACCTGACACCCCTAAATTTCGAATTGGGACTCTTGCTTTACATTGTGAGGATGATTCCATTCGGTTTTAAATGGGTCAAATACGATATCAAGATGCTGTGCCAGGCAAGTCTTGGCTGTAACTTAAAAATATTCAGGCCCTGACCTTGATAATTTATGGCTTTAACCAGAATGGCCAGATTGGACATAGACATAATCATGCTGGTGGTGTATGTAGGTAAACCCTCAATTTGATATAATCAGGAAGATGATAGTATTGGATGATTTTTTTTATAAGTTTATAAATGCTATAGCGTTAAAATCTTTAAAGTTTAACACCTTGAGAACTCTAAAAAAAATCAACAAATTTGTTACACAATCTATCAAGGAGTCCAAAGGGCACAGACAGAATGGCAAACAGTGTTGACCATGATCATACTGCTCCTTCAGGAACAGTCTGACGTTGATCATATTGCTCCTTCAGTAACAGTCTGATCTGGTTCTGCACTGTTAGCTTTAAGGCCTATCTGTCCCAATACTTCGGATTGTTATGGTATACAGTGCAAAATTTGCAAGGACTCAAAACAGAAATAAAACCTACACATATGAATTATTTTCCTGGTTTGAGCTATTTAGAAATTCATGGTTTTTGTCAGAGAAAATATTCCTGTTTAACCCATAGCCTGCTGAATAAATTAAGCCACACCCATTGCTGCCTGTCAGCCAATCAAATTACTTGATATAATGGATTCATTCAATTCACAAACTACATGATAAACAGTGCAGATTCTGAACAGATGGCTTCTTAAGAAGTCATCACTGTTTGCAAAGGTAGGGGTTGTCCTGTTCAGCAGAATTAAGGTTAATAGTATCTCCCTTGGTATAATTTTATACACTGAAACTTCACTGGCATGGCTAACCTGTTCTTGTGTCCCCAGGGCTCCTGATAAAAATTACTTGTGCCCCTATTTTATTTTTCTCTAGGGGATTTTACCTTTAGATCCTGATAAAATGCCTTGTGTCTCTAGGGGATTTTACCCTTGTCTCCTGATGAGAAATAGGTAGGGATAATTTAGGAAGATATTTTGTTAATACCCTTTTGTACCAAATGGAATCTTCCTTCTTATATATAGCAGGAGTCCATTTCAAAATTTAGGGGTGTCAGTTTTGTGTTTTCTTAAAAATTTTATTCGGAAAATGGCTGAACTTTTTGCAAACAGAATAGACCCTGATCGGACATGTTAATTGTGTGTACTTTTGTGTTAGAAATTGCCTCAGAGATGTGACGCACGACATACCGAGCTCATTTTATAGAAGCATTATGTCTCCTGAAATGATTCTGTAAGTAATTGTTTGTTTGTTTGATTGATTTGAGGTTTAAAGTCCCCGTCAGTACTGTATAGTTCATTTTGGAGACATTGCTTACTATTTTATGGGACTTTTACCCGACATTGAGATGAAAGGACATCTTAAGCCCTGTCACTCAATGAAACCAATAGGGTTTATAAGCTTGGACGATCCGACTCGCACTGCTTTACCAGGGCAGGCTTAGATCCTCTAAGCAGTTTACCAGTACTCATGTGTGGTTGGTTTCAGCTCTGCGTGGAAGCAACATGCAGCCCATCTATTTCTTCAAGCCCTGGTGGGCGGGAGCCATCTGTAAGTAATACTCAGGGGTTCAAATTATCCGTCTCGGAACAAAATGTCATTGTCCCCAAAGCCGTTGAAGTTTGACTTAAAAAAAAAAGATGAACTATTCCATTATCAGTATTGCTTCTCTTGTACAAGCCCATTCCCATAAGTACTAAACCCTTGTCCTGCTGAATATTTAAATATGCCACACCCACTACTGATTATCAACCAATCAGATTACTTGATGCAGATTATTGCAAAAATTCATAAAGTGAATGACAAACAATGAAGATCCTGATCAGATGGCTTCTTCAGAAGTCGTCTGATCTGGATCTGCATTATTTGAAAGGCAAGACATATCTGGGCTCAGCAGGACAAGGGTTAATGAATCGGCTGTCCTTGGCTCTTCAGTTAGAAAAGACAAAACACACTAACACAAAAAAAGGAGAAAAACATATAACATATTGTGAACTATTGACAAAGATGTTCTATGTATGATTACAAGTTAACCCATTTAGTACCGGAGAAAGGGGTAATTGGCAAACAGTGCAGGCCCAGATCAGACGCGGCGTCTTATCAGGGCCAACACTGTTTGGAAAAAAAATTACCATTTTTCCAAATTAATTTTGAAAGAAACACAACCTGACACCGCTAAATTTTGAAATGGACTTCTGCTTTATATAAGGAGGAAGATTCCATTTGGTACAAAAAGGGTTAAGGCAGAGACATACATGTAGCATTTGTAATTTGCTTTCTTTTTCAGTCTGGTTCAAGGCTGTACAGGGGTTGATGTCAGTTGCCATAGCGAGTAGCATGTTGTCCCTTATTATTGGTTTATTCGCTCTCTGCTGTAGCTGCAAGGGATGTAACCCAAACCATGCTGTTGCTGCATTTATCAACCTTACATGTAAGTTCACTAATTAGTTTGTTTGTTTGATTTGCGGTTTAACGTCCCCGTCAACACTGTAAAGGTCATTTTGGAGACGTTGCTTCCGATTTTGTGGGACTTTTTACCCGATTTTGAGATGAAAAGACATCTCAAGCCCTGCCCCCCAATGAAACCAATAGGGTTTATAAGCACTGATTAGTACCATAGCTTCACATTAGCCTGTTGTATACTAGTGGACTCTTCCATTGCTATATGCTTGACAAGTCCATTAGTCATATAAGGGTTGGTAGGCTAGTTTTTCATTTGTATTCTACTTTTGACTGAAAATTGTGTTTGCAAATAGTGCAGGCCCTGATCAGATGACACATTCTGGGGCATCTGATCTGGGCCTGCACTGTTTGCCAAGGTACCCCTTTCAGGGGTTTCCTGCCTACATTGGGCTAAGATTCTCATCTCATGAACAAGGATTCGTGAGTTTGAATATGTGGTTCTTGACACTTTGGGCGAGTCTTTAAACTGATGTTCCCATCTCTGTACGACCTTCATGATTGTTGGTATGTTAATCGTGAACACTTGTACTCACAGACACACAGTTCATCAAAAAGTCTTCTCATTACAAACAAGGATGCATAAGCTGAATATTCTTGGTAAAAGAAGTTTTTGATCTCAACACCTGTGATACCTCCCTCAACTCCCTCATTTTGATGCTAATTTTTGCCCAATTTATGCTAAATTATATTAAAATTTTGGAGTCTCCCTCGACTCCCTTATTTTGATGCTAATTTTTGCCCAATTTATGCTAAATTATATTAATATTTTGGAGTCTCCCTCGACTCCCTTATTTTGATGCTAATTTTTGCCCAATTTATGCTAAATTATATTAATATTTTGGAGTCTCCCTCATTTGATCTGAGAATTTCCCTATATATTCTTTACATTTCCCTCATCACAATGGCAAATCTCCCTTATACAGTTAAAAAAAATGCAACAGGTATGTGATCTATGATTGAATTTATCTTAACCCTTCTCTTGCTAAATATTCAGTTTAGTCACACCCATTTCTGACTTTGAACCAATCAGATTACTTGATGTAATTTATTCCTCCAAATTAATAAATTGAATCAAACTATGTAGATCCTGATCAGAAGCCGTCTGATCTGGATCTACACTGTTTCCAAAGAAAAGGGTTGTCGTGAACAGCATGATTAGAGTTAAAAAAAAAAAATGAAATAAAAAAAAATATACTGATCCATCCTTTTCAGGATGGATCGGAGCACAGCAAACAAAGAATTTTATAAAGAATACTAAAGATGGTCTCCTACATAATCCAACTGAAAGATGGAGACTTGTTAACTTGATTGAAATCTGACCCTATTACTTATACATAGAGAGGATCTTAAGCTCGTGGTCATTTCATTTCAATATTTATGCGAGATTCATAAAATTTCATATGAAATGACAAGTGTAAAATTCTGGTTATCATATAATGGTTTTAAGCCTTATCCCGCTGCATAATTAAGTTAGCCACACCAATTTGTGGCTTTGAACCAATCAGATTTCTTGATGTAATTTATAGCTGAAAATTCACAAACTGAATGTCAAACAGTGTAGTTCCTAATCAGATGGCTTCTTCAGAAGCCATCTGATCTTGATCTACACTGTTTTCAAAGATTGGGGTTGTCATGAACAGCAGGATAAGGGTTGAACAAGATTTTATTGCCGAAGGAGTGCAAAAGAACTTCAGTAGAAAACTTAAGGTTGTCCTGGATGGTGTCATGACATTATATGCCAGTAACCATGACTGTTGTAATTAGGGCCCCACACTGAAAGTGTGGGTACCCTATAGTAATCACTCTGTCCGTCCGTCCGTCTGTCTGTCTGTCTGTCCGTCTGTCCGTCCACAAATTTTCCTACTCCTCTGATAGCGCTGCCGGGCCCCTAGTCAGTTTCACTGACAGCTCTAGTTATCACATTTGTGGTCATATCATTTTTATGGCATTATCCAGTAAATATCAGTGATTTTATAATACAGTGGAACTTCCCAAACTCTAACATGGATAGCTTGTTTACAGGTACCTTGGCTAATTTCGAACTTGTTCTGGAGTCCCCTGAGAATTCTGCCAATATCTACAGACAGCCATATAAATATTTGGATTTTTAGGGAGGTTTTCCTGATTTGCTCGGTAACGGGTATGTTGTAGGTACTCATTAGAATTGCCTCAATGAGTACACACAACATACCTTTATGTTATACAAGATTGTTAACCCTTATCTTGCTGTTCACGACAACCCCTATCTTTGCAAACAGTGTAGATCCAGATCAGATGGCTTATGAAGAAGCCATCTGATCAGGATCTACACTGTTTGCCATTCAGTTTATGAATTTGTAGGAATAAATTACATCAAGTAATCTGATTGGTTCAAAGTCAGAGATGGTTGTGGCTATAATGAATATTCAGCAAGAGAAGGGTTAAGTGATCCACATTAAGTTTCATGACCTGAAACTATGATAAAACCTCAGTAATTCAAACAAATCCTATTTCGAACAAATTTTCATGGTCCCAAAGGTATTAGAGTTATCGAAGTTTGTATGTATGTTCATGTGTGATAACCTTTGGTTTTCTGTTTCAGTTTTACTGCTGGCAGCATCAGTGTGTACATTTGGAGCAAAGGCCCACATGGAACGTGGAGCTATTGTATTAGCGAAGCAAGGTCGGCCAGACCTCCCGCTGTTTGGTTGGAGCTTTTGGGTGGCGGTTGGTGCTAGTGGGATGGCCTTAATCTCAGGCTGCTTATACTTCTGTGTTGGAAGGAAGGAGTCAAACTACTACGATTAATGTCAGGGAATTATAGTTTTATGTGCGGCAGATTGTGTCTACAGTTATAATGGTCTAATCTTAACTTCAGGGTAGAAGGGCTCGGAGTCCTTAAAATCTCTCATCATATATTGACAGCGGAACAGATCAAACAAAATTTCAATACTGAATACATCTATTTTGATATTTTTTCGTATAGATTTTCCATTAAAACATAAAAGAAGGTACTCTTTAGAATTGCCTCTGTGAGGCATTTCTGATGAGCACCTACATGTACCACTTACATTTGAACATTTTGTTGTAATATTTTCAACAGTCATTGGTGCTCTCCCTTCTAACTACACATTCAAGAAGTACAGTAACGCATGTTTGTTTTGTTTGTTTGTTTGATTTGATTTGAGGTTTGACGTCTCCGTCAACACTGAAAAGGTCATTTTGGAGATGTTGCTTCCAATTTTGTGTGACTTTTACCCGACATTGAGATGAAATGACATCTCAAGCCCTGCCGCCCAATGAAACCAAAAGGGTTTATAAGCATGGACAAGCCGACTCGCACTGATGAAAATTCATTTGAGACTGGTAGTTCGAGCCACGGGAGGTACTGTTAGTGCCATAAGGGGAGGCATAGTGGACTTAATTGTGCGATATCTTTTCTGTGTCCTATATTATAAATGTATGTTGTGTGTGCTCATTAGAATCACATCAAGGCTTTTCTAATGGGTACACATAGTAAGCATTTGCATTAGAATACCCTTGATGAGGCGGTTCTAATGAGTACACACAGTAAGCAATTGCAAGACCTCCCTACATTATCACTGTTGTATTTCGAGGAAGTCCCTGCAGACTCAAGAACGGGTTCGATCCACCGGGGTGTGAGCCATTGATGTTCTATTGTATTGATAAGATGACATATTTATAATACACGTACTTCATTTGTTTTACTGTAAAGACAGTATGATTTATTTCATCATAATTTAGCTATGTGAAAAACAAAAAATTGCATGCTCATAAACATGTGACATGCAGGTCCATCACTGCATATTTTGATTTGTTTGATTTGAGGTTTAACGTCCCTGTCAATATTGCATAAGTCATTTTGGAGAGGTTGCTTCCAATTTTGTGAGACTTTTACCGGACATTGAGATGAAATGACAGCTCAAGCCCTGTCGCCCAATACGGTTTATAAGCATGGACAGTCCGACTCGCACAGCTTTGCCTGGGCAGGCTTAGATCCACTAAGCTGTTTACCAGTACTCGTGTGCGGTCAGTATCTGCTCTGCATCATACAGCCCATCTATTTCTTCAAGCCCCAATGGGCGTCACTGCATATACATGTGCTAAGTGAAAACCTTAAACATGCAATTTTAAACACTCATCATGATAATATAGAAACAATAAAAAAAGTTAAGATTGTAAACACAGCTTTAACATGAGTTAGACAGCGAAACAAATTTACTACCCTCTGTAATGCCCTTAGAACTATTTACATATATTAGCAATGCAATGTCATTAAAATAATACCATAGTTACATTGAGAATTGGGACAGAAATGTCAGAGAGCATTTCTAACTCTTATCATGCTGTTCACGACAACCCCTATCTTTGGAAACAGTGTAGATCCAGATCAGATGGCTTCTGAAGAAGCCATCTGATCAGGATCTACACTGTTTGGCATTCAGTTTATGATTTTGTAGCAATAAATTGCATCAAGCAATTTGATTGGTTGATAGACAGAAATGGATGCAGCTTAAATGAATATGCAGCAAGAGAAGGGCTAATGAGGTCTTTCTGATCAAATACTAGATTTTATGTTAGCATATTTACTTTATGTTTTTGGACATACAGGTCTAGGCAGACAGTGCAGACTCCGATGAGACCCCGCAGAATGTGGCGTCTCATCAGGGTCTTCACTATTTGCCACTCATCTAGCTATTTTTAGACACAACATCGGGGAGAAAATTGTACATCACGAAAACATGCCTATATAATTTTGATCCCCTTGAACCCTAATGTTATATAGTAAAACTGGGGTTTGCAGGGCTGCTCTAAAATATAAATTGTGGGTACTTGTTAGAACCGCCTCGATGATAACGCGTACCAACAATCTATATTTTGAGCAGAAATAAGAAAAATATCACAATTTTTCATCCTGACATTTTCATTTTTTTCGGCGATAATGGTTGCAATGTATTTGTATATAGGAGTGTTTTCGTAATGCTTGTTCAAATTTTAGAGCATCCATGGAGAATAACAGAGATTCTGAGATTGATTCAAAAGCCCTATACTGCAGGGTAAAGCAGTTAGTAAAACTCCATCTCTTTATTCCAGCACTACACAGGACATTGTTGATTCTTGCTTGGTTGTCATGAAAACAAAATCCTGGAACTAAGCAGTAGGCATGGAGACAATTCTGAAGTCAGGTCCCCACACATTTCCCCTGCTTTTTCCCACCCCTTCTTTTTGCATGTGTTGGGGTATATGGATGGGGTGGACAATGATTTCAAATGATTGGTGCACTCACCCTTTTTGTCCCAAATGAAATCTTCCTCATGTATAGGAGTTCATTTCAAATTTTAGGGGTGACAGCTTGTTTTTTCATCAAAATGTATTTGGAAAATGGCTAAACTTTTAGCAAACAGTGGAGGCCCTGATATGGGCCTGTACTGTTTAACAGGGTACCCGCTTTGGGGTTTCTGGTACTAAATGGGTTAATGATCATAGATGTCCCAGACAGGTTAAGTGATGTGTATATCGTGGGTCAGTTTTAGGTTGTTTTTCTCAAACAAATCATATTGTCATGAATTTTATGTACCACGACATATGTCATTGTATATACTTAATTACAAGTGTCATAAAAATACTAGGCATATTTTCTGTTAGAATTTATTCTTCAGTAGTTATCTTGACTTGCTGAATAAATTAGTTTAGTTACACCCATTTCTGACTTTCAGCCAATCAGATTATTTGATGCATTTTATTCCTACAAAGTCACAAACTGAATGTCAAACAGTATAGAGCAGTCTGATCTGGGTCTGCATTGTTTGCTTAGGCCTGTCTGTACCAGTACTTAGAATCATTGTGGTATAATATTATTAATAGATTTAGGGGATAACTGTACTGAAAATTGTCATTTGGGGAGGTAAATCGGAGGTTTTACGGTCGGAAATTTCGTTTTACGGCGACGCGTAAGCGGAGCCGTAAAACGTAATTTGCGACCGTAAAACCGACGATTTACCTCCCCAAATGACAATTTTCAATACAGTTATCCCCATTCTAATGCACTTATTCGATTGTTAAGTTAAAAATTGTACTATTTTGCACAAGCCGGCAAGCGCGGTGAGCTGCGTAAAACCAAATGCCAGCCAATGAAAAGCGACGTTACGTGATGACGTCGGGTTTCCGACAGTATATCGCAGAATATACTGTCGCAAATTTTTGACGTTATCCAATCAGACGTCGCGTTACATACGCAAGTGCATTAGAATATCCTATATTACACAAGGTCAACCAATATTCAAAAATCATATAGCATGTTTTTAATTGCGTCAATTAATAAAATTGTCATTAATCAAGTAATTTCGTATTGGCCCAGTTACAGGTCCGAGGTCTGCTGTAGGCCTCATGCCAATACAGCAGACCTCGGACCTGTAACTGGGCCAATACGAAATTACTTGATTAATAACAATATATTATTAGTGAATTCTTTCACATCTCCAAAAGGGTCAGTTTCCTGTCAGATGAAAATTTGTGATATTATTTTTACTTATACCCAATTATAGGTAGAACTTCCTCATTGAGGCGGTTCTAGCAAGCTGCCTCATTGAGGTGGTTCCTACAAGTACTCACAACCCTTTGAGTATGTCTTTGAGCAGAAAAATAATGTATACCCCTGTTAACTCCTGTATTAAGTGGGGTTAACGGCGATGTTCATTTCACAGACTTATTAACATGATCTGTTTATAAAAAAAAAATAAAAAAAAAATGAAAATTTAAAGTTCCGAAAGATGTCTTCTTGTAAAAAAGGTTGAAATCATGTGTCCATTTTCCTTGATAAAAGGTTGTCTTCTAAAATCATTTCTTAAGCATAATAATTGTAAGACATAGTTATTTGATAAACAATCACATTTAACACTTCACACAAAGGCAATAAATTATGACAGTTAAGAAATGTACATACCGTATTCAACCTATTTACCGCACCGTGCGCTTAGTTTTTTCAAAATTGTATGAAAATATTGTGGTGAAAAATCTACCTAATAAGCGCACACTCAGTACAAAAAAAATAAGAAAAAAAGCTTCAGATATGATTATTTTATAGAGTTGAATTTCAGCACAGGGGGTTCACTACATATACATATGATTGTCCGGGTCAAAGATGCAGCAAAACTCAATATGAATTTGTTGGGAGGTTACTGTAAAGTGTGCGCTTGTGTATCATCATGATAACAAGTCCGTGAAACGAAGACCCCCCTAAACCCCACTTTATATAGAGAAATCTGGGGTTTAGAGGGGTAAACATTATTTTCCTTATTTCTGCTCCAACACATAGGTTGTGGGTACTCGTTAGAACCGCCTCAATGAGGCGGTTCTAACGAGCACCAACAACCTATGTTTTGAGCATTTATAAGAAAAATATCACGGATTTCCATCAGAAAAGTAGCCATTTTGGAGATGTAAAAAATGCACTATGTCGCACAGGTGAGTTATCCTAATGTTTTTCCAGAAAAAGCTTGGGTGTGCGCTTATAGGAGCATGTGCGGTAAATAGGTCGAATACGGTATGTAAAAATGAAACCTGATTGATGAAGTAGTTACCATAATGCCCCTTCATGCCTTGAATAATGGTGTTGATCTGGGGCCAGTTGTTCAAAACTAACGACGTCGTTAGTTAACGTATCGTTAAAACTTTGATCATTAAATATGGTAAATATGCTAATATTTTTGCTGAAAAAAATGTTAGCAGCTTTTGCAGATGCAAAAGCTGCTAACATTTTTTCAGCAAAAATACCAAAATTTTACATATTAAACTTGCTAGAAGAGTTAACAATATGACCGCTAACGAGCTCATTAAGCTAACAATGCTTTGAACAACTGGCCCCTGGTTTTAGCTGATCAATGTCTCATTAGCTTCACAAGCTTGTAAGTGATCAAAACATTTTTCTAGCAGGAGCATTGACACTTTTGCTGAAAAAAATGTAACACGCTTTTGCAAATAAAAAAAAATGTGAATTCATTTATGATCATTCCAACAACACACCTACAGTTTTAACACCGAAAAGAACGAAACTTTTAAGATGGAAAATTGTGATATTTTTCTTATTTCTGCTCAAAATAAAGATTGTGGGTACACGTTTGAACCACCTCATTGAAGAGCAGAAATAAGGTTTACCCCTGTAAACCCAAGTTTTACTATATAAAAGTGGGGTTCAAGGGGGTCAAAATTATGTAGGTGTGTTTTGGTGATGATGATGGCAGGTTTCTAGCAAAATAATTTCCTAGTCATAGTGCTTATATCTGTATATAATGTATGCTGCTGATTCCGGTTGGAATACACCCCAACCTCTTTATGGCACTGTTGTTGGGATACAAAGGCCACAAATAAGAGTGCTAACTTTTAATCATTAGGTCTCTCGCCGCTGCGGTATGAGCCTGGCTTGGGTCACATGCGAGACGCTAAGTTCTGCATGGAAGGTCAGGTGGTTTTTCTCTGGTAGTCTGGTTTTCGCCACCTCTGAATAAAAATCGGCTCGATATGAGTGAAATAATCTTGAAAGGGCCATAAAACCACAAAAAAAAAAAAAATATATATATATATATATATCTATATACAAAGCAGAAAACCATGTTCTTTGCTAAACTCATTTCTTTGGTAACGCAAAGAAATGATTAATTATTTATTAATTACTAACAAAAGTATTGACACTACAAAGATTTGTTTGTTTGTTTGTTTGATTTGAGGTTAAACGTCACCGTCAACACTGTAAAGATCATTTTGGAGACGTTGCTTCCAATTTTGTGGGACTTTTACCTGACATCGAGATGAAATGACATCTCAAACCCTGTCGTCCAATGAAACCAATAGGGTTTATAAGCATGGACTGACCGGCTCGCACCGCTTTGCCTGGGCAGGCTTAGATCCTCTAAGGGTTTACCAGTACTTGTGTTCTGGTCGGTTTCAGCTCTGCGTGGAAGCATCATGCAGCCCATCTATTTCTTCAAGCCCCGATGAGTGTGGGCCTGACATTACAAAGGTTTAATATTCATGTAGTTAGAAATGTGTGATAGCCAAACAAAAATGTATAGATTATATAGAAAAATGACCATTTATGGTCATTTTTCTATATAATCTATTCATTTTTGCACCCATCTTCAAACTGTATTAAACACTAAACAGTGTTATAATGAACAGTGTTATAAAGAGGTTGTGTTGTACTTTTTAAAATTGTTGTAAATTTGTAATATGAGTGAATTTTACAAAACTACATGCACAGAGTTAGGGAATGTTTTAGAATGTAAAACAGGTATTCAGTCCAGTTCAACCCTTATCCTGCTGATCAAGACCCCCGGCTAACTTTGCAAACGGTGTAGATCCACATCAAATGGCTTCTGAAGCAGCCATCTGATCAGGATCAACACTGTTTGACATACAGCCTGACATTACAAAGATTTAATATACATGTAGTTAGAAATGTGTGATAACCAAACAAAAATGTAAAGATTATATAGAAAAATGACCATTTATGGTCATTTTTCTATTTAATCTATTCATTTTTGGCACCCATCTTCAAACTGTATTAAACACCAAACAGTGTTATAATGAACAGTGTTATAAAGAGGTTGTGGTGTACTTTTTAAAATTGTTGTGAATTTATAATATGAGTGAATTTTACAAAACTAGATGTACATTGTTAGTGAATATTTTAGAATGTAAAACAGGCATTCATAGGTCCAATTCAACCCTTATCCTGCCGATCACGACCCTGGGCTAACTTGAAAACAGTGTAGATCCCCATCAAATGGCTTCTGAAGAAGCCATCTGATCAGGATCAACACTGTTTGACATGCAGTTTGAGAATTGAACATATATGTTGTAATATATATAATTAATGTAAAATCCCTATATTAAGACCTCCTTTGGGACTGATCAAAATGGTCTTAAGACCACTTTTGATAAGTCCCAATGGTGGTCTCTTATTAGGAGACACTGGTTCTATAAAAACACAAAGAAAGGATAACTGAAACCTTCTCAATAAGCTTTTAAGTGCAGATGTAGTCTTAATTTTAGGGTGGTCTTAATAGCAGAATTTTACTGTATTTGAATGGTGGATAGTCAGAAATGGGTGTGGCTAAATTAATTTATTCAGCAGGATAATGGTTTACTTCCTATTGATAGTTTTTTTTTCTACTCTCAAGCGCCACATGCTGTCTTCAGTGACTTTTGGACATGGGTATAAAACAGGTTCCATATTTTTTTTGCTCAATTCTTTATTGATCAACCCAAAATACAGCTATACTGCTGGGGCCAGTTGTTCAAAACTAACGACGTCGTTAGTTAACGTATCGTTAAAACTTTGATCATTAAATATGGCAAATATGCTGAAATTTTTGCTGAAAAAATGTGAGCAGCTTTTGCTGACGCAAAAGCTGCTCACATTTTTCCAGCAAAAATACCAAAATTTACGATATTGTACTTGCTAGAAGAGTTAACAATATGACCACTAACGAGCTCGTTAAGCTAACGATGCTTTGAACAACTGGCCCCAGATGTTCACATGACTACCACTGACTAATAAAGATAAGCCATGAGCAAATTAAAAATAAACAGATCACAATGAAAATAATGGTCCCGCATGTACCAGAATGTTTTTTTACTATTAAAATGAGTAACTCAATACATTTCTCGGCACATGCAGCAGAACTTGGCATCTGACCAGTGTTTACACTCTTTTTCTTATGTAAAGAAGTTTAACCCATTGCATGTGGGAAACCCCTAAATGGGTACCTTGGCAAACAGGGCAGGCCTAGATCAGACACTGCAAAATGTGGTGTCCGATCAGGGCCTGCACTATTGGCTAACAGAATTTTCCGTCAAAAATAGAATAAAAAAGGAAAAAATTGGCCTATCACCCCTTATACGATAAATGGACTTGTCCAACATATAGCAGTGGAAGAGTCCACTAGTATACAATGGGTTAAGGCTATAAGTCTGGATTCAGGCCCTTTTTTCAATCTACATGAGACAGATTACCCACCAATGCTATCAACATTTTGATTACTTTATCTGGTTAACCTGCATTGAATGTCATATATATTGAGCATGTCACCTTAGATAACCTCCTTTTGGCTAGTGATTAATAAAGGTGGGATTGGATCGTGAACTACTTCAGTGAAAGCTATTTATCATGAATAGGTATATAAATAAAATTGAATATCATAAACTTACCTGTGCAATTGACAGATTTATGAGATAATGAATCTTATTGACATCATTCATTAAATTTCCATAGCCGTTCTTAACCTTTTCACCCCCAAGTCTCTCAATTGGACTCTTCCAATTTAGAACTTGGGTAGGTCCATTATTGTGAATAGTTTTGTTTTTGTCCAAGTTGTTAATGGAATTACAAATAGTGTTGACCCAGATGAGATGGCTCTTAGAGCCATCTCATCTGGGTCAACACTGTTTGCATAGGTACAACTACATGTACTTGCACTGGTCTACAGGATTGAAAGGGTTAAATTGACACAGTTTCATTGTTAATATCATAAGGTTTGACTTGTTTGGATGATTGTCAGGCGGGTTTCTCTGGGTACTCCGGTATTCGTCCACCTCTGATTAACAATCAGCTCAATATGAGCGAAATAATCTTGAAAGGGCTGTAAAACCAAAACCGATAACTAAAAAACAACTACATGTACTTGCAACGGTCCACAGGATGGAAAAGGTTAAATTTACATAGTCTCAATGTTAATATTCTTAAGTTTGTGTTGCTGGGTCGATTGTCTTCAGCTTACTTCACTGATGAAGCCGGCCTCGGTAGCTCAATCGGATGCGCGTCTGACTAGTGATCAGGAGGACACGGGTTCGATACCTGCTGGGGTCAGCAACATTCTTTCGCGGAGATTGATAATGAAATCATTCGTTCCCTTCCGCTGATTCAAGAAGGGCAGTTGTCAGTTTCTTGCGAAAGAATGTGCACCGTACTGGTTAACCGCTTAGGTATAAGCCTACCCAGGAAAAGTGTGGATTGGTAAATGACCGGCTAAAATATGACCTAAAAGAGTGTTGACTGGGCCGTTAAACCCCAAAAGAAACAAACTTACTTCACTGCTGTTGTCCACATGATTCTCACTAAAGTGCATGCAGAGTTAACATTTTGTACACCATTTAAGTGGAATGGGAACTTTCAGGGGAGGCAACTCCTGCAAAAGTATTTTTGTCTCTTATGTCACTATGGGTCAACTCTTAAAGGAAAGAATTTGCTCCTGAGGAGCAAATTCTTTCCTTTAAGAGTAGACCTCTTTTTCAGTGGGACTGAGCCTATAGAAAAACTAACAGGAAGTCCCAAAAGTAGTCTCCCTTAGAAAACGGTCGGAAAATCTGCCAGGTGTTCCCAAGAGACTCAAACACTCCATCACTTACTCACACTCAGAATAGCAGACAATGCGAAACCCGACCGGCATGCCTCATTAGTAAATCTCATTCAACACTGATCAGACTGATTTTACTGAAAACTTGGTTTTGTATGATGCTGATGCCGATGTGGAATTGCATGTGCCATAACTTTAGCTCTAAGAGTGCCAAACAGAAATGGAGCATACAACATTCAAGTTTTTTCTTCAAAGTCACAGCATTGTAAAATAAAGGCTTTACATTTCATGTGAATCAGCAGATGATTCACATGAAATGCCAAGCCCATATTTGATTCACATGAATTGTCAAGCCCATATTTTCTTTGAAAAAAAATCTGAAAATATCATCTGCATCAGTTGCTCTTGGTGCTGTAAGGGTTATTATTGAAGAGACTTGTTATTTTACATCCATTAGCCATAATTGTCACTGTATCATGTGTTTGTGCAATTTAACCTTTTTAAATAATTTACAACTTATCAGTTCAGGTTTTAAAACAATATCACCAGCAGCTAGATTGCTTTTAAGATCGGTAGTAAAGATTTCAATGTATATATCAGTTCATTTGACTTTAGGCATAGGTGAAGTCATAGGCACACCCTAAACTGTAAAAGTCTGATCATTTTGGGGTTGAGGCTATTTAAAGATATTTTACCATTTTATCATGGATTAAGGGGGGATGGGTATACCTAGCATATTTTCTTTCATTTTGAGAAAAAGTGAAAAGTGGGGCTTTCAGTGGTACATAATAGATTATCTTTTGTGCTCAAATCATAGATTGGGGGTTCTCATTAGCACTATCTCTGTCTGGTGGTTCCAACAAGCACTTCAATCTATATTTTAGCATAGTTATGCTAATCGGCGTGTAAACCAGGGGTCGCAGGATAGAACCCAGGTTTCTCCAGACTTGGTGAGACGTAAAACTCAAACACTCACTCACTCTTTATTTTAGCAGAGATAAGACAAGTACATGTTATGAAAATCTCTAAAAAAAGCCCACTTTTAACTCTGGTCCTGCTGAATGAATTAATTTAGCCATGCCTATTGCCGACTTTTAAGCAGTAAGACTACTTTTTATACATGTAAGTAATTCCTACAAATTCACAAAATGAATGTCAAACAGTGTAGAAACTGATCAGATGGCTTCTTCGGAAGCCATCTGATCTGTATCTACAATACTGATCAGATGGCTTCTTCGGAAGCCATCTGATCTGTATCTACACTGTTTGGAAAAACAGCAGGACAAAGGTTAAGAGCTGTCAGTTTGTTCTCATATTCATGAAATGTTAGTTTCAGCTATAAATTCATGAGATGAAGCTGTGAGCGCAGAACAAACAGTAATTTATGCCTGCGCGCAAAGGTGATTTTGGTGCTTAATCCTTATCTTGCTGAATATTCATTTAAGCCACACCCATTTCTGTCTATCAACCAATTGAATTACTTGATGTAATTTATTGCTACAAATTCATAAACTGAATAGCAAACATTGTAGATCCTGATCAGATGGCTTCTTCAGAAGCCATCTGATCTGGGTCTACACTGTTTGCAAAGATAGGGGTTGTTGTGAACAGCAAGATAAGGGTTAATGTCAGAAAGTTTATGACTTCTTAGAAGTTAATCTACTAGGAACTGTCTGAAAAATGGCTAGGGGAGTGTTGTGAAATTCTAAGCAGAAAATAATAATTTGAGGCAGCATTTCTAACTCAGTAAGGGTTGTTACAAATTTACTAACTAGCTGGCTGGATCCAGATCTCTAAGACTAACAATGCTAACACTAGAACATACAGTCAGCCCTCTTTATACCGACATTCAATATAACCACAAAACTCGTTATAACGACAATTTCTGTTCAAAAAACTTTGCTCAAGCTTTAAGCCCTGGTTATGATCGATGGGCTTCCTTTCAGTTGGAAATGCATGTATCAAATTCATAGTCATGGAAGAATCTTCACGATATAAATGTTATAGATATTTGTTAGAATCGCCTCAATGAGGCGATTCTAACAATGTCTATAACATTGGTTTCATTTCTTGGAGTAAATAAAGGTGAGATGGCCCTTAATTTTCTGTTATACTCCTAACTGGGATTCTTTATAATGGCAAAATCCTTATAACGGCACCATATTGGGCAACAAATACTGTCGTTATAACGAGGGTCCTCTGTATTTATTAAGATCACATTGCATTATTTTTAAAAATTCTTTTCATATAAATGTTATTTAGTTTGAAAAGACAATATACATTATTTTTTTATATTTAAGACATTTATCTGGACTTTCTCTGTTCAAATTTTAATGGCCTAAGCATAGAAGAGTTTATATTTATTAACCTGTTTTAGGTTTACAGTCTTTAGTTTTCATATTACACAATAAACAGCATTTTAATGTATGTACATGTCATGTATTCCATAGAACGTGTTAGTAAATTTTGTTGCTTGTACTGATAAGCATTTATTGCGTTACCACAACCACCTAAAATAGTGGGAAATAAATGTCTGTGAACAGTGTAGACCCTGATCAGACTGCTTCAAAAGGAACAGTTCCAAAGGCGGTCTCTGACCAGACGGTACTGTGTGCTGAAAAGACAAAGAAAGAATAATTGAAACTTTCTAAATAAGCTTTTTAAAGCAGAAATAGTCTAGCAGAAATAGTCTCAATTTCTGGTGGTCTTAACCCTAATCTTGCTGTTCACAACAACCCCTATCTTTGCAAACAATGTAGATCCAGATCAGATGGCTACTGAAGAAGCCATCTGATCAGGATCTACACTGTTTGGCATTCAGTTGGTGAATTTGTAGCAATAAATTACATCAAGTAGTTTGATTGGTTGAGAGACAGAAATGGGTGTGGCTTAAATGAATATTCAGCAAGATAAGGGTTAATAGCAGAATTTTACTGTATCTAATACACCAGTATTTTTGCTGAAAAAAATGTGAGTTGTTTTTGCTACTCACATTTTTTCTTGCCAGAATAGATATATATTTTCCCTATGAAGATATCAAATTTTTAACGATATTTTTATTAACGGCATCATTAGTTTTGACACTAGTACCAGGTCTTCCTTCTGTTCTCAAACCCTTGATTTTCAAAAGATCGACCCCATTTCTTGATCTTCATATTCTCATATACATGTCTGATCTTCTTCTCATATACATGTCTGATCTTCCAAATCATAGCATGGTTGTTGATATGGATATGTTTGGTTGTAACTATGTATAAACTGTAATTATATATTTTAACTCCTTACGTATTGTGATTGTGCCATACCCACCGTGGAATGTCAGGTTTATTTGCCGTTAGTGAGATTTTATTGGGATTTAAGGTGTATTGACACATCTGAATGAATTTACAACCATTCTTCAAAGGGAGATAACTTCTATTTATAGAAAGGCAGTTTCTTATCCAGTATTTGAAGACTTCCAAAAATGGGGTTTCTCTTAAAGGAAAGAATTTGCTCCCAATTCTTTCCTTTTTGGGAGCAAATGCTTCCCTTTAACCCCTGTCCGGCTGAATATTTATATATGCCACACCCACTAGTAGGCACTACTGATTATCAGCCAGTTAGATTACTTGATGGAAATTATTGCAACAAGTTCATGAACTGAATAACAAACAATGAAGATCCGGATCAGATTCAGAAGCCATCTGATCTGGATCTTCATTGTTTGAAAGATAAGACATATCCAGGCTCAGCAGGACAAGGGTTAATAGTAGCCCTCCAAATGAGAAAGGGGACAAATATTTCCATACCAGAGTTACTCGGAACTCCCCTTTGTTGTGTCCATCACCTTAAATAGATCTTTTTTATGCTTTTGAAAAAAGACGATACTAGGCATTTCAACTTTTTAATAGAATTGAAATACCTTCTTTTATGTAAGTAAGCTCATGTTTTATTAAATCTTTGTTTGCTTCCTTAGATATATCTTTATAAGCCAGTCAGGTTGAAAGTTAATTTGTATAATGTATTCATACACCATTCTGGTTCATTTTTTCGTAATTTACATATATTAGTGTGCAACGAGATATGCTTCTTGCTTCGGAATATTAATTTCGGCAGCAGACTGAAAGTGGTGTCTAGTCATTTCAGTGCAGTCTGGTCCCACGGTTTCAAACTTTTTTTCAAGCTCAACTCAACTGACTATGAAATTTGCAGTGCTTATGAATTTTGGCATGCTACAACCTCTTTTAACACTATTGTGGGGGTTATAAGCAGAAAGGAGTTAACTCTTTTTGTACCAAATGGAATCTTCCTGCTTATATATAGCAGGAGTCCATTTCAAAATTTAGGGGTGACAGGTTGTGTTTTCATCAAAATATATTCGGAAAATGGCTGAACTTTTTGCAAACAGTGTATGCTTCTGATCTGGGTCTTGACTGTTTGCCAGGGTACTCGTTTAGGGGTTTCCAGTCCGAAATGGGTTAAACAAACCATGTTACATCAAAACAAAAATGTTTAGTAGATTATGTGGAAAAATGGTCATTTATGTGCGTGCTTTAAGCTTGGTTTGATATAGGACTCATTCATGGATCAAGGTACATGTATCAACATTTGTGACCACCCTAGCATTCACCCTAATGTTCAAGTCCATTTCTCAAGAACTATAAGATAACACTGATACTTGGTAAAAGCTTGCATCTAGAGATGGCAACTTTAAGAAGATCATATTTGACATTGACCTACATTTCATGGTTCACTGACTTTTCGAAAGATTGCATCAACCCTAGCATTCTTCTTTATGTTCCAGTCCATTTCTCAAGATCTATAAGAGCTCAATTTATGATACTTTGTACAAACTTGCATCTGAGGATGGCAACTTAATTGCAAGCATCCATACCTTGACCTACATTTCATTGTTCACCGACTTTACGAAATTTTACATCAACTGTAGCATTCTCCCTAATGTTCCAAGTCCCTTTCCCAGATGTAAGAGCCTAATTAATGATATCTTCTACAAACTTGCATCTAGGAATGGTAACTTTTATGCAAGCCTCCAATTTTGACATTGGCCTTCATTTCATGGTTCAGTGACTTTGCACCCCCACTGGCTTGACATAGCATTTGGTGGAATTATTCTTCTGTATTATCTTTACATTTTTGGGTTCCAACTTTTACTGCGTTATATCAAAAACCATGTTATAATGAGTAGACTTACAAAGAAGTTGTAGTGAACCACTTCACGCTCAGATCAAAAGCGAATCATATTTGTCATGCCTATGAATTTTAAAATGCCAATTATTGTTGGTATTGTTAAATTTATGAGCTGAACAAATTACACGCCAACTGAGTTGAGCCTGGAATAATGTTTCCTAATCCCAGGACCTTGTTTTAAGGATTATCTTTTAAGCTCATATTTGCGCAAAAACATGGATCTCTGGCATTGGAGCATTTAGAGTCAGCATCTATAGAATTTGCTAGTTTTGCTTTAAAGTTTTTGAGATCTCATATTTTGAAAGCCCTCAGGTGGATTTTGTTTAAACTTCTATAACCATTGTATGCGGGAAACTTCTAAAGGGGTACCTTGGCAAACAGTGTAGTCCCAGATCAGACGCCGCAAAACGCGGCGTCTGATCAGGGTCTGCACTATTTGCTAACAGAATTTTCCATCAAAAATGGAATAAAAACAAAAAGAAAAAATAGGCCTGACACCCCTTATATGACAAGTGGACTTGTCCAACATATAGCAGAGGAGGAGTCCACTAACATACAATGGGTTAACTCTTATCATGCTGTTCACGACAACCCCTATCTTTGGAAACAGTGTAGATCCAGATCAGATGGCTTCTGAAGAAGCCATCTGATCAGGATCTACACTGTTTGGCATTCTGTGTATGAATTTGTAGCAATAAATTACATCAAGTAATTTGATTGGTTGATAGACAGAAATGGGTGTGGCTTAAATGAATATTCAGCAAGAGAAGGGTTAAGATGATAGATACTGGCATAGCAACTAATAAGGTGGGTACTTGGTGATACTGAAGGATTTTTGTTCCTTATTTCTCAGGGTTTTTTATGGACAATTGACAAAAAATATCCATTAATTGTCACCAATACCCACCTTATCTGTTATTATGTAAATTGGTCAAAAGCATTGGTCAGCACTAACACCACCCTCAGTGGTGATGAATAAGTCAAGGTCACAAACTTAGAAATTTTGTTTGAAGACGAGGCTTTAGCAGATTAGCCACAATGTCCAGGTCTTGTTTCTTTCAATAATTACAATGCATGCGGTCAGCACATAGGGCAAAATGTGTATAATTTGTCTTGTTTTCAATACGCTAAGATCTCTGTATCAGGAACTTCCTATTAAACCCCACTTTATATGGAGAAAATTATAGTTTACAAAGGCAAACTTTATATTTCTTATTTCTGCCCAAAGACATAGGTTGTGGGTACATATTAGAACTGCCTCAATGAGGCAGTTCTAACGAACACCCACAACCTATGCTTGGCACATAAATAAGAAAAATATCATAATTTTTCATCAGAAAAATAACGGTTTTCATTACGCAAACACACCTGTACAAATACATTGCCACCTTTATCGCCGAAAAAATGAAAATTTTATTATGAAAAATTATTTTTTTCTTATTTCTGCTCAAAATATAGATTGTGGGCACTCGTTAGAACCGCTCAAAATATAGATTGTGGGCACTCGTTAGAACCGCCTCATAGAGGCGGTTCTTACGAGTACCCACAATCTATATTTCTGAGCAGAAATAAGAAAAATAAGGTATACCCCTGGAAACCCCAGTTTTACTATATAAAAGTGGGGTTCAAGGGAGTCAAAATTATATAGGCGTGTTTTCGTGATGTGGAGATCTGAAAGAACGCATTATATCACATGGATGTGTTATTGTAATGTCCATAAAAACAACTATTGTGGGTACTTGTTAGAATCCCCTCATTGAGGCAATTCTAACAAGTACCCACAATATTTGTTTCTGACATTAATAAGGAAAATTATCTCTTGATTAGGCTCTCTGAAACTATATCATCACGATAACACACCCGTGCAAATAAGTGCATTTTTGCACATCTCCAACATGCCCATTTTTCTTATGAAAATCTGTGATATTTTTCTTATAAATACTGCAAACATAGGTTGTGGGTGCTCTTTAGAACCGCCTCATTGAGGCGGTTCTAACGAGTACCCACAACCTATGTCTTGGAGCAAGAATAAGAAAAATAATGTTTACCCACGTAAACCCCAGTTTTCTCTATATAAAGTGGGGTATAGGGGGGTCTTCATTTCACGGACTTGCTCACGTGATGTGAATTCAGATCTCGACATCCAGTCTGATTCCTCTTCAGTCTGTCCAATAAAAAACTCTTTCTAACGAGCCTGCATGGCCTAATGGGTAAGAGCACTGACTCTTAATCATTACATCTGGCACCACTATGGTTCACGCCTCACTCGGGTCACGGAAGGGCAGGTGGTTTTTGTCTGAGTACTGCAGTTTTCGCCCACCGTCTGATTAATGATTGACTCAAAATAAGTAAAATAATCTTGAAAGGGCCGTAAAATCCAAAAAATAAAAACTCTTTATACAAGCTTGGAAATCTGCATTCAGATTGGGTCACAATATAAGCTGATTTGAGTCTTGTCATGAGAGTACACTAGGGCCCAGGGGCCAGTTGTTCAAAATTAATGGCGTCTGGTCATTAGTTAACATATTGTTAAACTTTTTATCATTGAATATGGCAAATATGCTAGTATTTTTGCTGAAAAAAATGTGAGCAGCTCTTGCAAATGCAAAAGCTGTTCACATTTTTTCAGCAAAAATACCAAAGTTTTCGACAATGTACTTGCTAGAACAGTTAACAATTTGATCACTAACAAGCCGGTTAAGCTAATGATGCTTTGAACAACTGGCCCCTGAACATTAAATGTTTTGGGAAGTACAACATTAAATACATTGGTATTTTTGCTGTCAAAATATGAGTAGCTTTTGCATTTGCAAAACCAACTCACATTTTTTCAGCAAAAATATTAGCATATTTATAATACTGAATGAATAAAAAGGTCTTAGCAGTATGATAACTAATGACGTTGTTTTGAACAACTGGGCATAGAACTCAAATGGCTGATTTCATTTTGATAACACTGGTGAGAAATAGTGTATTCTTTCTTATCTCAAAAACTGTTACTTTTCTGATGAAAATCTGTGACATGTTTTCTTATTTCTACTCCAAACATAGGTTGTGGGTACTCGTTAGAACCGCCTCAATGAGGCGGTTCTAACGAGTACCCACAACCTGTGTTTTGGAGAAAAAATAAGAAAAATAATGTATAGCCCCATAAACCCCAGTTTTCTCTATATAAAGTGGGGTTTAGGGGGGTGTTCTTTAATGGGACTTATTATCATGATGTTAATTTTATAACATTAAGTTTTATGGTAATTCAAGAACTGTACAATGTTTTTATAATCTTTTCTTTAGTATCAAAAATTGTTTCAATGCAACATTAGAAAATATGGCTTGTTTCATCAGTGCATTTTTGATGTCACATTATCATTTTTTTTTTTTCGGTATTTTTTAAATACTCAATCTGTTCGTTTACTTCATTTTTTTGGTCATAATTTATATTTTTGTACCAGTTCTGAATGTTTGTATGCATGAACCATAATTAATGCCATTTGTCTCTATTCTGGTAGACTTGTTCATACTGATATTTATAATAAAAAGGTTTTGGTAAACAAGATTGTTTTGATGATTTTATTTCTCCAGAATAACATTTCTCTTTGTTTCGGTTGATTGTATGTTAACTCTTATCTTGCTGTCCACGACATCCCCTATCTTTGGAAACTGTAGATCCAGATCAGATGGCTTCTGAAGAAGCCATCTGATCAGGATCTACACTGTTTGACATTCAGTTTATGAATTTGTAGGAATAAATTACATCAAGTAATTTGATTGGTTGATAGACAGAAATGGGTGTGGCTTAAATGAATATTCAGCAAGATAAGGGTTAACCCTTTTTATATGAGAAATCCCCAAATGGGGCCCATTATGATAACACACCTGTGCGACATAGTGCAGGTTTTTCACATCTCCAAAACGGCTACTTTTCTGACTGCAAATCGGGGATAATTTCACTATTTATACTGCAAACATAGGTTGTGCGTGGTTGTTAGAACCCCCTCATTGAGGCAGTTCTAACGAGTACCCACAACCTAATGTGTTGGAGCAGAAATAGAAAAATAATGTATACCCCTTAAACCAGAGTTTTCTCAATATAAAGTTGGGTTTTGAGGGTGTTCATTTCACGGACTTGTTCACATGTTGTGGTGAACAATGCTGCCCCAGATCAGATGCTTCAGAATGCGGCATATGATCAGGACCTTAAAGTTTAGCCATTTTAGTTAGGAGGCCTGTATGCGGACTGAACAAATTATTTGTCTAAATCGCGATGGAAGTAATGGAAGTAAGGGCAAGGATTGTGGCGGCGAGGATTGTCGCCACGTAAAATCTATTTTAGCCCCCCCCCCGGTGTCTGGTTGTGACAGGGAGCTAAATGCTCACTTTTATAGTGCTGCATCACTGAAGTATCATGTCCCAGACACATTACATGATACCACACCCAGTCACATTATCCTGACACTGGGTCGACCAGTCCTAGCTCTACCCCGTAAATCTAAGTGCCAAGCGAGGAGCAGCTAGTACCATTTTTAACGACTTTGGTATGTCGTGGCCCGGGATCGAACCCGTGACCTCCTGTTCCCCAGAGCGGACACTCCACCAACGGAGCTATCGGGGCCGGTAATATAACATGGGTTAATAAACATGAAGGATCCAAAGGTACTGGAAAGTGTTTCTTTAGTGTTTGATCAGAGTACCTTTGTCTGGGTCACAAAAATAGGACACGGGTAAACAGTGCAGGCACAGATCAGACACTTCTTAACATCGCAGATGTTTAGGATCTACACTGCTTAAAGCACAGGAATATTGTTTGAATTAAAGTCTAAGTCAAGGTTCAGATCCTTGTTTTTTTACGGCCAGTACCCAGGGACAAAGGAACCTCTGGTTCTTTCAGTGCTTTGATCTACTTTGGCGTGGTATAAACCCTTAGCTTGCTGTTCACAATAACTCCTACCTTTGCAATCCAGATCAGATGGCTTTTGAGTGGAGGGCTGTGGTCCAGTGGTAAAGCATCGGATTTGCGATAGAGAGGTAGCCGGTTGATCCTCGCAAGTGCCAAGTGTGTCTCCCCCCCCCCCCCCCGAAAAAATATTTTCGTGGAGACATATTGTTTTTCCCCCGGGCGTCTGTCACAAAATCGTGTCTGCTCTATAACTTGAAAACCGTTCAAGCTATCTTCACGAAACTTCATATAAATATTAATCAATATCAGACCGCATGCAGAGCACAAGAACTATAACTATCGCATTTATACTTTTTGAGTTATCTCCCTTGGAAGTGTATGGGCTAATAGTGTCCGGTAGATAACTTTCTTATTTTTAGATGGATTTTGAAATTACTTGACAGCAATATTAACCACCATGAGACGATGTGTGGCGTGCATGACGCAGGTCGGTACCTCAACGATCAAGGCCATACCTAGAGGTCAAAGGTAAAAAGGGGCCTTTTTTCGTGTTTGGTCAATAACTTTCTTATTTTTAGATGAATTTTGAAATGACTTGGCAGAAACATTAACCACCATGAGACGATGTGTGGCGCGCATGACGCAGGTCGGAACCTCAAAGATCAAGGTCATACTTATAGGTCAAAGGTCAAAAAGGCACCTTTTTTCGTGTTTTGTCAATAACCTTCTTATTATGTCTCCCCCGAATTTTTTTTTTTCGGAGAGACATTGTTTTTCCCCAGGCGTCTGTCTGTCTGTCCGTCTGTCACAAAATCGTGTACGCTCTATAACTTGAAAACCGTTTAAGCTGTCTTCACGAAACTTCATATAAATATTCATCAATATTAGACGATGTGCAGTGCGCAAGAACTATAACTCTCGCGTTTATACTTTTTGAGTTATTTCCCATGGAAGTTTGTCGGTATGTATGGGCAAATCGTGTCCGGTCAATAACTTTCTTATTTTCAGATGGATTTTAAAATTACTTGGCAGAAATATTAACCACCATGAGACGATGTGTGGCACACATTAGGCAGGTCGGTACCTCAAAGGTCAAGGTCATACTTAGAGGTCAAATGTCAAAAAGGGTTTTTTTTTCGTGTTTGATCAATAACTTTCTTATTTTTCGATTGATTTTGAAATTACATGGCAGAAATGTTAACCACCATGAGACGATGTGTTGCGTGCATGACCCAGGTTAGTACCTCAAATGTCAAGGTCATACTTAGAGGTCAAAGGTCAAAAAGGGGTCTTTTTTCGAGTTTGGTCAATAACTTTCTTATTTGTTGATGGATTTTGAAATTACTTGGCTGAAATGTTAATCACAATGCGACGATGTGTCTCTTGCATGACCCATGTTGGTGCCTCAAAGGTCTTGGTCATACTAAGAGGCCAAAGGTAAAAAGGGGCCTTTTTTAGTGTTCACTCAATAATTTTCTTATTCCTGGATAGATTGTGAAATTACTTGGCAGAAACGTTAACCATCATGAGACGATGTGTTGTACCTCCAAAGTCGGTACCTCCAAAGTCGGTACCTCCAAGGTCAAGGTCAAACTAAGAGGTCAAAGGTAAAAAAGGTCTTTTTTTGAGTCCAGTCAATAACTTTTTTTCTGGATGGACTTTTTAAAGTAACCGTGCAGAAATGTTCACCTTAATTAGATGATGTGCAAGACCAAGGTCCATACCTCCAATGTCAAGGTCATACCTAGAGGTCAAAGGTCAAAAAAGGCCTTTTAGTGTACAGTCAATAACTTTCTTATTCTTTGATGGATCATGAAATTACTTGGCAGAAATGTTAACCATCATGAGACGATGTGTTGTACCTCAAAGGTCAAGGCCATACTTAGAGGTCAAAGGTAAAAAAGGGCTTTTTTGTGTACGGTCAATAACTTTTTTTTCTGGATGGACTTTTTAAAGTAACCGTGCAGAAATGTTCACCTTAATTAGATGATGTGCAAGACCAAGGTCCATACCTCCAATGTCAAGGTCATACCTAGAGGTCAAAGGTCAAAAAAGGCCTTGTTGTGTACAGTCAATAACTTTGTTATTCTTTGATGGATTATGAAATTACTTGGCAGAAATGTTAACCATTATGAGACGATGTGTTGTACCTCAAAGGTCAAGGCCATTCTTAGAGGTCAAAGGTAAAAAAGGTTTTTTTTTGTGTACGGTCAATAACTTTCTTATTTCTCTATGAACTTTTTAAAGTTACTTTGCAGAAATGATAATCTTTTTTAGATGATGTGTTGCTCACAAGACCTAGGTCAATACTTCCAATGTCAAGGTCATACTTAGAGGTCAAAAATGGGGATCTACAGTTTGTTATGCAGTTTATGAATTGAACAAATAAATTAAATCAATTGATTTGATTGGTTTATAATTAGCGATGGTTGTGGCTAAATCTATTCAGTGCGACAAGGTTTAAACATACTATCAGGCAGTTTATACTATCACCCAGGCATCCTCTAGTTATCTTTTTGTATGTTTCATGTTTCTATCATCTGGAGTTCTTTCCTGGATTGTCTGTTTGGTTTATCCATTATAATATGCCTCTTTATATGCTCCTATGTTTGCCAAAAAATCACAATAAAATTCTTGTATCTTGTACAGTCCTCGGTAGCTCTTGTAGATGCTCGTCTGACTAGTGATAGGAGAAGGCAGGTATTTTACCTACTTCACCCGCACTAGACGAAAATACCTGCTCTAGACGGCAGCATGCTTTAGTTGAGATCGACCATGATACTTTTGCAATGGTCATTCTCTCCCTTCAGCTGATTCAAGAAGGACAGTTGTTGGTCTCTGGTGAAAAAATGCACTGCAGTTGTTAAGGGGAATGGGAACACCTTCAGGGGAGGCAACTCCTGCAAAAGTGTTTTTGTCTCCCATGGCAATAGGGGCCAACTCTTAAAGGTGCATTATTGAGCTATCGGTAAAAAATGCTTCCAAAAATAAAATACATATAGCCGGTATTTTTCTTTAAAACAATACAAATGAATGCATTTTATGCACAAATGCGAACAATTATGATGACAGGTAAACGAGTTTGAGAGGGATCCCCTAACTAGGTTTCGAACACTAGTTAGATCTATTTTTAGTTTCAGACAAAAATAGAATCCCCATATATGACGTTACGCGACGTTCATTTTTGGCCTTGTTTGCTTAGGCCATATCTGAATCGGAAAAAATAATTACACTGACTACCATGCCATAAGTAACGACACTCAGAGACAATACTGTTGCCATGTATGTGTAAAGTGACAGATTTATTTTTAGAACAGAAATTCCGAACACATGTTCAGAGCGAAGGGTAAACACGAATGAAAACGACCATTTTCACTCAGTTCTGAAGCTGTATTTGGCTCCAAAAGTGTACACATGACAAAGGAGTATGAATTGAAGATAAAAACCAGAAAAAAAATTGAGACCCGGTAGCTCAATATTGCACCTTTAAAGGAAAGAATTTGCTCCTGAGGAGCAAATTCTTTGCTTTAAGAATAGACCCCTTTTCAGTGGGACAGAGCTTATAGAAAAGCGAGCAGGAAGTTCCGGAAGTCATCTCCCTTTGAAAAATGGCAAAAAAAAATCTGCCAGGTGTCCCCATTCCCCTTAAACACTTATGTATAAGCAAGCCCATGAGTTGTGGGTGGGTAAACTGAGCTACTCTATTATATGACCTAGTGTTGACTGGGTCGTAGATTGCAAACAAATAAACCTACTGCCTTGGCCCTCACTATTCCCCTGTCCTGTAGGTGAACAAAAATCAAGGTTGACATGTCATTTAACCACAGAAAAATCAGTCAACCAACCTCAGGATGAACGTAATTATATAAACGTGCTGATTTCATTCCAACCCTGTATGTTACTGAACATACATAATTCTTTGCATGTTATTTAAAATGAGAATATAGGAGCCAGCCAATTAGAAAAAGCTTCTTGATGCATACCCAGCAAAGGTTCAAGCAAACCTGCACATACTTGAAGAGCAGCCTTGTATGAGCAGACAGTCAAGAAAACTTTAAGATAACTTTATGCTAGAAGTAATGTGTTCAGTACTACACAAAATAGAAGTGAATGCAATGATCAAGAATGGATACAATTAACCCACAGCTCCCATCAGAGACACCAAATGGAAAGAAACACAAACAACCGCTACCTTCTTGAAGAAGCCAGCTGATCAAATTCTCATTGCTTGTCATTCAGTTTGTAAACTGAACGAATAAATTACATCAAATATTTTGGTTTGTTGAGCAGGACAAGGATTAAACAAATCACAGGAATCCTGATTTGTACCTTAAAGTCTGCACTGATTTGCCACTGACATGGAAAACGTGTTTGTCCGTTACACAACCAAGTGCCCGATTTGTGCTCTTCCGCCATTGTTTTTGATAATCCATTGTTATCAACAGGGATTTTAGTCAAGCCCATAAACATGACAGCAAAGAAAGAAAGATACGTCAGTTCTTGTAGAAGGGAACTAAAACACCAATGGATGACACTTGGGACTATCTTCAACGACTAAACTAGGGGAATGTCATACGATCGAACGTTTGATACATCCATTTGAGCTTTGAACAATAGTATAACCGTTTGGGTGACGGAGACCCAGGATGTGTCCACTGTTTGCTTTGAGACTTTAATTCAGGATTAAAATTCTGAACCATATCTCTGGGTCTTAATTTTTTGAAAAATTGTCTAGGACAGCCTAAAAACGATCTAACCTGTTCTCTACATGTCCCGTGTTTCCAGTCTATGGTTTTGGCACATATCTTGAGGACAGTTTGCTCATGAGCACAATGTAAATCAAAGCAACAACTGATACCAATAATGCCTGTTGGACTGTCAAACACCTCTAACATTGATCATCATTCGGTGTATCGCCTCAGTCTGATGGTCCATTATGATAACACACCCGTGTGATATAGTACATCTCTTCCAAAATGGTTCCTTGCCTATGAAAAATTGTGATAGTTTTCCTATTTTTACTTCAAACATAGGTTGCGGGTGCTCGTTAGAACCGCCTCATTGAGTTTTAAGTTGAAATAAGCAAAATAGCGTATGTCCATGTAAACCCCCGTTTTCTCTATATAATATAAAGTGGGGTTTGGAGGGGTATTCATTTCATGGAATTGTTAACATGATGTGTGGTTGCAGAGTTTGGCGGACAGATGGTGCTCCCATTGATTCGATTGAAATCAATAACACACTTCTTTAAACTGGAGTAGGAAAGAAAATCCTCACAATGTTTTCACCATGTTATCATGTCTTTCTCTCTGTTCATTCCTTTGGAATGAATGCATTTGAGAACAGTTCTGATTTCTTTGTTGTACATTTTCCAGATTATCACCACCTCAAACGTATAAAAACATGCCATCTGTATATATAAATACAAATGATCATTCAGATATTGTGAATAACGCTACAAAATAGAAGTGAAGGCAATCAGGAATCGATACATTTAACCCACAGCTCCCACCAGAGACACCAAAGGGAAAGAAACGCAAACATGAAACAACTAGACAGTAATGGAAACATCAATAGCGGAAAGCCAAAAGGACAGTTACTTACCCACAAATTGCCAATTGGCTATCCAAAGCAAAATGATATAAGCGATACACACACTCAAAGACAAGCCATCACAAAAATAAACCACGACAGAAGAATCGCATTGGAATTTGTTTGTTTGTATTCGAGTTAACAGCCCAATCAACACTATTTAGGTCATTTTTGAGCCGGCCAGTTTACCTATCCACACTTTTCCTGGACAGGCTTATATGTAAGCAGTTAACCAGTACAGTGTACATTCTTTCGCCAGAAACTGACAACTGCCCTTCTAGAATCAGCGGGAGGGAGAGAATGACCGTGGAAAAGATTTCATGATCCCTCTCCACGAAAGACTGTTGCCGACCCCGGCAGGTATCGGACCCGCGTCCGCCTGAGCACCTGTCAGACGAACCGCCTTGGAACGGTCAGCGAAACGAAATCCACTGGGCGGGCTTAAATCGATGTTACGTAGCCACAATCCTCGCCCTTACTTGCGTCGTGATTTAGACAAATAATTTGTTCACTCCGCATAGGACTGTATTACAGTTTTAAGTCAAAACTATCACGAAAACACGCCTATATGATTTTGACCCCCTTGAAAAATAGAAGTGGAGGCAATGATCAGGAATCGATACAATTAATCCACAGCTCCTATCAGAGACATCGAAGGGAAAGAAACACAAACATTAAACAGCAGACCCCAATGGAAACATCAATAGCGGAAAGCCAAAAAGACGGTTACTTTCCCACAAAATGGCCAATTGGCTATCTAAAGCATAATAATACAAGCGATACACACACTCAAAGACAAGCCATAACAAAAATAAACCACGACCGAAGACAGCCTTGGAACTGTCAGTGAAACGAATTCCACTGGGACTTAAATCGATTTTACGTGCCCACAATCCTCGCCCTTACTTCCGTCGCGATATTACAGTTGTATACCAAAACAAATAAGCAATATAAAGTGTTCTTGCACACCAGACAAGGAAATCCGTGATTTTACCCTGGGATAGAAATTCATGTTCTGGACCTGGTGTTCCGACCCAAAATCGAATATAATCGCGTGATTGATAAATGCACTGGTTGATTACGACCTTGTATTAGCCGTCGTTAAGGTTGACGTCACAGCACGTTAAGTGACGTCACTAAACATTCCTGCATTGTCATCACAATATGGCGGACGTCGGTAACCGAAGTGACTGCAGCATTAAAAATCTGCGCTAAGAAATGGAGGATATGCAAGAAAAAGAATCCTATATGGGTGTGAGGGGTGGATTGAAAAATCCATCCTTCGGGATCACTGTCCAGCATCACTCGGCAAGCCTCGTGATGCCGGACAGTGTCCCTCGGGACGGATTTTTCCATCTACCTCTCACACCCATATAAGATTGTTATATCCTCTAGGTGAGACCGAGAAGATGCTGAAGTGCAATCGTAAGAATTGCAATTTCAGTTCTCACATTACATGACACGACCAGAACAATTGATAGAGCTGAAATTGTTTGAAGCGTGATTCGCATAATCACGAATGTTAGCGATGTACGCCATGCGATTATTGAAAGGATTTGTTTATAAGTTGCAGCTTCACTTGGCCAGTTGTCCTTCATCGATGTATGAAGCAAGTTGCTCTGAAAAGGTCCATCCAAGGAAAGACCGCGGCAAGTGTGGATATCAAGTCATGAATAGTAGTGGGTTGGTTAAACATTCATGATAGCCTATTCCATGCGTTTGTTATTTGCATGTTAAGTCTAAACACAATCCCCTATAAGCATTCACAAACAGAAAACCAAGCTCGAGTTGTAAAATATCTATTCACCATGTGTCTATGAAAATATTATGATTATTTATATCTAAAATGATCCATTTCCATGTGTCAGACTAATACATCACCATTTGCGTAGACTCCGTGGTGTAGTGATTATGCCACACACCTCATAAACCAGGGATGGTGGGTTCGATTTCCGGCTTCTCCAGACTTTCGAATAAGTCTTTAATAAACCGAGGTTCAGTCTCCGTATGACCTTAGCTGTTCGTTGGACGTAAAACTCAAACATACACATGTCACCGTTTGTTTTGGACATACTCGTACGAGAAGTGTTCAACTTATTTTGAAACAGAAATGAAGGACTGCTTAGATCTTCAATCTTATACTTCTTCGACGTATGCGATAATGATATTTTAATGTATTTCCACATATGATGGCTCTTTGTGATGAAAAAATCAAATTTTCAATTACTTAATGAAACTTTTACTTTTTATATGAAAAATAAGTGCAGACATTGGGTTGTCAATCTTTCATACTTAAAATACATTTTGAATTCTTTTGGAACCTTTACCTCGTGGCATATACGAGGACTGTTCAAATATGAATGCAACTATGCACATAAAAATGATTCCGTGATAGATTTTCGATGAAAAATTTATTTTGTCCCCTCAAAGTATTCCCCTTTAACAGATATACAAACTTTCAGTCTTCTGATCCAATCATTGAATGCATTTTGGTAGTCTTTTCGAGGTATACTATGAAGGCACTGGAATATTGCAGAACCAAGGTGTTTGCGCTGTACAAATTTTCGACCAGAAAGGTATTTTTTCAGCCGCGGGAACAAAAAAAGTCACACGGGGCAAGGTCAGGATAATACGGGGGGTGAGGGAGTTCAACAACCTTTTCCTGCTTCAGATAGTCTTGCACACTGGACTCCTTGTGCGATGTGGCATTGTCATGTAGCAATCTGACATTGGCCAAACCAGTTGCGGGTCTTCGTTCTTTGAAATATTTCTTCAATTTTCGAAGAACTTTATTCTTGTACGAAAACTTCGCATTTACAGATTTGCCTTTAGGCACAGCAACCTGAATAGCAGGGCCCTGATTTGAAAAGAATATGGCATACATTACCTTCTTGACGCTACTGGTCCGCTTTGCAATGCATGGTCTTTTGCAATACTTTGTTGCCCATATTTTGTTCTGAATTTTTCGTTTTGGCTCAAAAAGTGAACCCATGTCTCGGCACCTGTGACGACATTAGCGAAAGACCGTGCATT
The DNA here is from genome assembly GCA_963580285.1 of Lucinisca nassula. Classification (NCBI taxonomy): domain Eukaryota; kingdom Metazoa; phylum Mollusca; class Bivalvia; order Lucinida; family Lucinidae; genus Lucinisca; species Lucinisca nassula. The sequence continues at coordinate 97,514,037 of OY757019.1, forward strand.
GTAATTTGGAAACTTTCTAAGCAACTTCTTGGCGCATTGAACGCGTGTCTTTTTCTGCTCATCTGTCAACAGATGGGGAATCCATCTAGCACAGATCTTTGTCATTTTCAAATCCCGTTTCAGAATTGAATGAGCTGCTCCTAATGAGATGCCAACCATACTAGCTCTTTGCCTAGTGGTGTATCGTGCATCGGTAGCAACTATTTCTTTCACTCTAGCAACCATCTTGGCAGATGTTGCTCTTTTCGGCCGAGTATCATGTGGTGCATCTTCTGTTGAGCCTAGCCCACAGCTGAATTTCTTACACCAACGAAAAACTGTCGGAAAAGACATTTCATTATGCCCATAAACCGAACATATTTCATCAAAAATGTCTTTGCACCGTATACCAAGAATATAACGTATTCCAACGGCGTACTCTGACCTTCTTCCAACCATGTTTTGTATTAGTTTACAAGAGTAGACAGTCTTTATCGAACGATATACATGGCTAAAGTGGACGGATTTTAACAGGTTTGGTATCAATGTATAGGTAAAATGTTTTTCTACGCTGTGATATTTATTTCCATGTGATTTTCGCATTAGTGCTTGAGAAAACGTTCTACTTGCATTCATATTTGAACAGTCCTCGTATCACATTGGCATTTGGGTATTCTAGTTCACCATTTGTTTTGAATGGTTTTGAGTATCATAAAATCTATAAATTGCCGTTCAAATGCCTTAAACGTAATTTCATAGAATAATTGAAAACTTTTCTTTCTTATTACGGCCCCCGCCCATAGGGGCTAGAAGAAATATATGGGCTGCATGATGCTTCCACGCAGAGCTGAATCCGGCCCACACACTAGTACTGGTAAACAGCTTAGAGGATCTAAGCCTGTCCAGGAACCGCGGTGTGAGGTGGATCGTCCATGCTAATAAACCCTATTGGTTTAATTGGGCGACAGGGCTTGAGATGTCATTTCATCTCAATGTCGGGTAAAAGTCCCACAAAATTGGAAGCAACGTCTCCAAAATGACCTTTACAGTGTTGACGGGGACGTTAAACCTCAAATCAAACAAAACAAATTCTTTCTTATTAGTGACAAAACTTTTGAAGGACCCTCGTATAATACTCACAAAGCATTTCTTTATATCAATGCTTTATATAAGCCTTTGCCGCGAAAACGTATGATATTTCTACATGGTATTGAATACCATCTATTAGCATACAAATGCAAAATTTACTTTGGAGTTATATTTTATGTTATTTTCAGATTTTTATGTCTATCACCCAGGAAGAGACCACCACGTGTTGTTGAACTCTGACAAATCAAAAGCGGTAAGTTAGAATTAATTCTGAGAAAGAGAACATTTTCTGCATCTAAAACGCATGAAAAACAGTTGAAATAATCTTAAAGTTTTTTGTGTGTCCTTCCATATCTCTTTTAGATTTGCAACTATATCTCATTGTGTTTGTTCACAGATGTGTACAAAAATATATGGAAAGTATGCATTTGAATTACATAACAATATATAGGGCTAAAATTCTAAAACACGACCATATATATTTGTTCCAAGTGCCAGTAAATCATTTCTGCGAAATAATATGTCTCAAAATTCTTGTCGCTTGTGTTATTTTATTTTGGATAGGCCATTTTGTGGGAAAGTAACTGTCCTTTTGGCTTTCCGCTGTTGGTGTTTCCATTAGGTCTGCTGTTGCATGTTTGTGTTTCTTTCCCTTTGGTGTCTCTGATGGGAGCTATGGGTTGATTATATCGATTCCTGATCATTGCCTCTACTTCTATTTTGGAGCAATTCAACAAATCTTTGACATTTTGAAAACAAAAACAGGCAAATTCAAGTTAAAACTGCAGATGTTGAGTGTTTCCAAAAGTGTTTCATTTTAAGGTGAACACATTTCGTATATGAATTAACCCTTGTCCTGCTGAATATTTTAATATGTCACACCCACTACTGATCATCAGCCAATCAGATTACTTGATGCAAATTATTGCAACAAATTCATAAATTGGATGGCAAACAATGAAGATCCTTATCAGATGGCTTCTTCAGAAGCCATCTGATCTGGATCAACATTGTTTCAAAGATAAGGCATATCCGGGCTCAGCAGGACAATGGTTAATATAATGTAATGCCACCAAATGGACAAAGTAAACTGGAACAAAGAATATACGCCTTGAATAGCATAAAATAAGTACTATCTTCTACAAACAGGTGATTAATTCAACTTCATACCGGTGTTTCTGGTAACTCAGCTACTGCAGATGGTAAGTACAGTTTTCGTACCCAAATAGGAAAAGTTCTTACTATTCAACTGCTTTTGTCTCAAACTGTTGTTAACTCAGACTAACAAATTCGAAGCATTCGACTTTAATATAGTGAGGCACTGTACATTATACTTACTCGTTTTGAGACCATTTTTAGTTCCTTTTTTAGTATTTGAAATGTTTCATCTTTAAAGTGAGACGACGTTTGTAAACAGGCTTGCATTTCCATCGTTTAAGAGCATTAATTTTATAGAGTTTCGGATTAAATGCAATTGGTATAATGTTTGCACTTGGGAATACTGCTACCCTTTAATTCTAGAGAAAACAGGTTAATTTTACAATGAAACTTTAATTTCTTGCACACCAGACAAGGAAATCCGTGATTTTACCCTAGGATAGAAATTTATTTTCTGACCCTGGTGTTCCGACCCAAAATCGAATATAATCGCGTGTTTGATAAATGCACTGGTTGATTACGACCTCGTATGCGCCGTCGTTAAGGTTGACGTCACAGCAACGTCACTAAACATTCCTGCAGTGTCAACACAATATGGCGGACGTTGGTAACCGAAGTGACTGCAGCATTAAAAATCCGCTTTAAGAAATGGAATATATGCAAGAAAAAGTATCCAATATGGGTGTGAGGGGGCGGGGATAGAAAAATCCGTCCCTGGGAATCACTGTCCGGCATCACTCGGCAAGCCTCGTGATGCCAGGCAGTGTCCCTCGAGACGGATTTTTCCATCCACCCCTCACACCCATATAAGATTCTTATAACCTCAAACACCGATGGCTAGTTTACCTTGACTCAGTCAAACTCGTTCTCAAGTCCCTACGAAATTCGCAAAGTAGCTCCTGATAAGAAACAGGAGAAAGGAGAGCGACATTATAACAAAAACACGCGTATAAAATTCTTAGCCCGTCGAACCCTACTTTTGCATAGCAAAACTAGGGTTTATATGAGTAAATCTTATTTTTCGTATTTCTGCTCTAAAATAAAGATTGTGGGTACACATTAGGACCGCTTCGATGAGGCGGTTCTAACATATACCCACAATCTATATTTTGAGCAGAAATGAGAAAATACTATAATTTTGTCATTTTAAAATTTTCGATTTTTTTTTCGGGGGTAAAATTAACTATGTATTTGTATATGAGTGTTTTTAGTAAACAGAAGGGAGGGGAATGATATTTTACTATTTGAAAGGTATTTTGTGCGAACACACAATAGTCGCCTTGATGAGGCAGTTTTAATAGGGAGTTCACACGTCATACTGTCATACTGATAGGAGGCATTATGCTTCAGAATTATAACATAACGACGTGTGAAATCATTGAAACTGCATCATCTCTAGGCATAATGCTTCTGTATTATAACAGTATGACGTGTGGAGCATTTAAACTTCCTCCACAGGAGTCATGCTGCTCCTTTATTATAACAGTACGATGTATGAACTAATTGAAACTGCCTCCTCAGGAGGCATAATGCTTCTGTATTATAACAGCAGTACGTGTCAACTCAATGAAACTGCCTCCCCAGGAAGCATAATGCTCCTGTATCATAACAGTATGGCGTGTGGTTCTGTATTATAACAGTATGATGTGTGAACCCATTAAAACTTCCTCTTCAGGAAGTATGATAACAGTATGACATGTGAACTAATAAAAACTTCCTCGTCAGGAGGCATTATACTACTGTGTTATAACAGTATGACGTGTGAACTCATGAAAACAACTACCTCATTTGGAGGCATAATGCTTCTGCATTACAACAGTGCGGTGTGGGAACTCATTTAAACTCTGATGAGGCATATTACTTCTGTATTATTAAGTATGACGTGTGAACTCATAAAAAGCTACCTCCTCAATAGGCAAAAAGCTCCTTTTTTATAACAATATGACGTGTGAAATAATTTAAATAGAATTGAAGGGAATGATCTGCTCTGAGGAGGCATACTGTTTCTTTTATATAACAGTATGACGTGTGAACTCATCACAACTGCCTCATCGAGGCGTCTCTTATGTCCCTCAGTGGCTATCAGTGAATGGAACAACTGTATGGTTCTAAATATGTCATTGCACTTTCACTGTTTGTTCTTTGGGTCTATCCATCCTTGAAAAATAACTGCTCTCATCTTGCACCAGTTTCAAAACACAACATCGGATCTGAAATATAAAGTGCCCCAACATTCATAGGTGAAAAGATGAAAGACTGTATACACCATAGCTATATATACTACTCAAAGTTTGATAGGGATCACTTTTTTAATGCAAAATAATTTTTGGATGAATTAATCAGCTGAATCCAAATTTGATACATAATGATAGGAAACGTATCCGTCACAAAACCTAGTGTTTAATTTTGTCAACTGGAACTGCATTCAAGCGTGACAACAGCAACCGTCTTGGTACCCCCAAAATTTGCCGTAACACGAAGGGATTTGGACAACTGATTTTTCACAAATTTCCAAATTTGTTTAGACAAACGTGCCTAATATCGTATATGACATCCTGGGGCATCAATTACAGTACGACATCGCCTGCGCATGCTCGTAATCCGAGTCTGTATCCGGTTTGGGGGAATCGGCTTTCATTCAGCAACCAGTGCATCTTTGAGCTCCTGTAAAGTCCTCGGATGCACAGGTCGGGCAGAAACAGCACGCTGTAGCATATTCTGCGCATGCTCAATCGAATTAAAGTCCGGTGACCGAGCAGGCCAGTCCATACGAACGATTGTCTCACGTTCCAGATAGGAATCAGTCACGTTGGCACAGAATAAAGTCCGGGCCGAAAGAATCTGCATATGGTCTCACAAACTCATCAAGAATATCATTACAGTACCTCACTGCCATTAACGTTCCGTTTTCAACGACGTACAAGTCAGTTTTACCGTTCATGCTTATCCCAGCCCAAACCATGACTGACCCCTTTCCATAGCCATCATGCTCTGCAACATTCAAGTCATAGAATCGCTCTTTAGACATTCGCCACACTAATTGACGTTTATAAGTGAAGTCTAGACAGAATCTGGACTCCTCAGTAAACAGGACTGGCGTCAAGTCACGAACCGTCCACCTGACGTGAACTCTGGAAAAGTCCAACCGGTCTAGCACGTGCTGTCTCCTCAACGGAACACGTACAGTAGGCCTCATGGCATTAAGTCCGAACTCGTGGAGCCCGTTTCTGACAGTTTGTATAGAAATTCGTACTCCAGTTCCGTTCCTAAGCTCGTTATGCAAACGCGTAGCGTTCAGGAACCGTTGACGTCGAGACTGAATCAACAAGAAACGGCCCTGATGTTGAGTTGTAGCCCTTTCTCGACCCCGCGGTGTCTGAGTGAAGGATTTCCGTGGGTAAGATGCCGACTCCACATTCGGGAAACTACGCTTTGAGACACATTCAGAATCCCAGCAACACGACGTTGAGAGACGCCAGATTCCACCATTCCGACGCCACGATTCATTTCTTCGGGGCTCAAACAGTTTCTTAATTGTCCCCTAGGCATTATAGTGTTTCACAAATCAAATGAAGTTCTTTTTACGCTTGGTAAAGGAACACTGACAAGTTTGATTGGTCTGTTGGAAAGCAGTGCTACGCAAGATTTTGGGGGTGCATGCATTCATTTGCGAAGTGTGAGAAGTGTGCACTTTTATGAGTACTGAACTGCACATGAGTTTCTGCTTAAGATATTTATCAATATACCGAGTACAAATTCTGTCAAGAAATTTTAAATTTTCAGTGCAAAATTTGGTATATAAAAAGTGATCCCTATCAAACTTTGAGTAGTATATATCATAGTAGGTACACAACGTTGACTCGGCGTTGAAACAATGTTAAATGTTGTATCAACATTGAGTCAATGTTGTATGCCTGCAGGGTAAAAATTATTAAAAATTCTTTTATCATATGACCTCGCGTCTGATAATCTAAAAAGATATGTATTAAAATCGTTTATCGACTAGTGGATTAAATATGGCAATTAATTACTCTATTAACGCCATGTATTAAATTCGATTATCCACTTTTGACAAGATATGCAAATTAGTAAGATACGCCCCGTAAGGTTATACGTACGATGTCATTAGCCAATGATGGACTTTTGGCATTTTTTGGTATTTCATGAATAGAATACGTTTTAAATTAAGGCGTAACTATACGAAATTTAGTGACACAGAGGCCTTTCTGATATTTAATCTTCGTCAGTGTGTCTCAACCCCAAAGTTTTGAAACCGAAACGGATGATGGAGAAGACCCGGCAAACACAGCACATCCCAATCCGAGCACAAACCGATCGACGTAGCTCGTGAGACAGGTCACATGGAGGCATCAGGCAAGAGACGTCATAAATGTCATATGATAAATAGAGTTTTGCATTCGTACCGATGCATGTATAAAATTAATTAAACTCGTTGAGTAAAAAAGGATAAAATCCCCGCATTCTATCCTTTTTCCTCAACTCGTTTGATAAATTCAATAATTCGGGAACACTTATACGTATAAGCTCTTCTATTCAAACTACATGTATATGACAGCCTGTGAAATATTAGCATGGGCGGCAAGTAACAAACTATACACAGCACCAAAAGCTGATTCAGCAGGATGGCGAGTTCTTTCCAAGCAGTGCCGTTTTGCATGCACACGCCGAATGCAAGCGCGACAAGTAAAAATGAGTCTTGAAGCATGTGTCCCCAGTGAAGACTCAGATCACACTGCGCAATCAAAACAAATTTTCTTGCACACCAGACAAGAAAATCCGTGATTTTACCCTGGGATAGAAATTTACGGTCTGACCCTGGTGTTCCTACCCAAAATCGAATATAATCGCGTGTTTGATAAATGCACTGGTTGATTACGCCCTCGTATGCGCCGTCGTTAAGGTTGACGTCACCGCACGTTACGTGACGTCACTAAATATTCCCGCAGTGTCAACACAATATGGCGGACGTTGGAAACCGAAGCGACTGCAGCATTAAAAATCCGCGCTAAGAAGTGGAAGGTATGCAAGAAAACGAATCCTATATGGGTGTGAGGGGTGGATAGAAAAATCTGTCCCTGTGCCGGACAGTGACCCCTGGGACGGATTTTTCCACCCACCCCTCACACCCATATAAGATTCTTATATTCTTGCACACCAGATAAGGCAATCCTGGCCTTAATTCTTATCCTACCCAGATTGTCCTCCCGTGGGATTGAATAAAAATCGAGAATCGACACATGTCCGATATGCAATGGTTGACAAGGACATTGTAACGTAACCCCCCCCCCCCCCGCCATTCACAGGAATGAAAAGTATGCAAGAAAACAAATCATACATGTAGTAAAAAACAAGTTATCACTTTTAACAGTAGCCCCCGCCCATAGGGGCTTGAAGAAGTATATGGGCTGCATGATGCTTCCACGCAGAGCTGAATCCGGCCGCACACTAGTACTGGTAAACCGCTTAGAGGATCTAAGCCTGTCCAGGAACCGCGGTGCGAGGCGGACCGTCCATGCTAATAAACCCTATTGGTTTCATTGGGCGACAGTGCTTGAGATGTCATTTCATCTCGATGTCGGGTAAAAGTCCCACAAAATTGGAAGTAACGTCTCCAAAATGACCTTTACAGTGTTGACGGGGACGTTAAACCTCAAATCAAACAAACAAACAAAACAAAAATCACTTTTAACAGAGCAGGGAGATTAATTAAACATTGTGAGTTTTGCTTTGGCAATAGTCTATTGAAAAATTTTCAGGAATATAAATCCTTGGGTATTATATTTCTGTGTGTTGGTAGGGTTTAGAATATCGCATACCTTCAACATATACGTTACAACCTCTCATCCGGGTCTTCATAACTGTCCAGCCGTTTCTTTCGAGCATCCTGATTTGTAGGCTGTCTGTTCTTCACATCTGTGAGATAGCTTACTTTAGAATTGTCAAGACTATCTGGCGAGTTAAACACTGTGTTGTCATGCCTGTTTTGCATTACCGGATCACATCCGTCCCTAAAAATGATGTTTATGTTTTAATACAAGTCTAATATTAAGGGCTAAAACACCCTTGGACAATGAAAATGAAGGGTAGTTCGAGCCTCTGGCGGTTAGTAGGAACACCAGTCAGAATGATATAGAGGACATTTACTTTTTTTCCGCTGAAATATTGTTCATAGAGTGGGTTGTAAACATCAGTTTTCACGACTGCTAAACACGAGTGAAAATTTATCAGTTTCGATGGTAACTAATGACAATGAGCAATAGGCTAACAACCATGTGGCAGATGGAAGATTGCTTAGGGAACATTTCTATGAAAGTTTTGTCAAAATATCTGCAAAGGCTTTTTTCAATTTCCCCCATCATAGGTCTGTGGAAACTCAAAGTTGCCATAGCAACCAAACTAATAAGTCAGACAGATGACATTATATGTCAGGTGACATGCGACATACGATATATGACGACGATTGTCAAGTGCCTATCCTATAAGCTTCCCCAGAGCTGTCGGCTCTTGTGAGCTGAAATTCCACTCTTTTTGTCTTTTTGCCATACAAATGTCGAAATGACCATATTTGACCTTGATGAAAAAAAAAAACGTCAAGGTCAACTAACGCCATCATTTGAATGAACTTGGAAAGGCCAAAGTCCCTGATGCTGTAAACCAAGGTCACTGACAATTTGGTTCCAGAGTAGATTTTTAAGGTTTTAATCGCGACGGAAATAAGGGCGAGGATTGTGGCCAAGTAAAATCGATTAAGACCCAGTTAGAATTCGTTTCAATGACCGTTCCAACGCAGTTCGTGTGTCGCGGTTTGTTTCTGTAATGATTTTTCTTTGAGTGTGTGTATCGCTTATATTATTGTGTTTTGGATGGCCAATTGGCCATTTAGTGGGAAAGTGACTGCCCTTTTGGCTTTCCGCTATTTATGTTTCCATTAGGGTCTAGTTGTTTCATGTTTGTGCTTCTTTCCTTTGGTGTCTCTGATAGGAGCTTTGGGTTAATTGTATCGATTCCTGATCATTACAATCACTTCTATTTTTCAAACAATTATATTTGCATGGGAGCCATCTTGATCATGTGACTCCCATCCCATGCATAAAGTTTGGTTGTCTGATCCCATAGAGGCTCCATATGTATTTTTATTTCATTCAGCCCAGCAGTTTTAGAGGAGAAAATGATAAAACAAATTGAATCTGAGTCATCCAGAACAAAGGTCAGTAAATGACCATGACCTTTGGAATTTATGAACTCCCATTCAGCTGACTGCAAGACTGGAAATATAAATTCTTATACCATAGGCTACAACAGAATTAGAAGCACGGCGATATCTTTTTACCATACAAATGTCTAAGTTACCAAATTTGACCTTGGCGTTTGTTTGATTTGAGGTTTAGCGTCCCCGTCAACACTGTAAACATCATTTTGGAGACGTTGCTTCCAATTTTGTGGGACTTTTACCCGACATTGAGATGAAATGACATCTCAAGCCCTGTCGCCCAATGAAACCAATAGGGTTTATTAGCATGGACGGTCCGCCTTGCACCGCGGTTCCTGGACAGGCTTAGATCCTCTAAGCGGTTTACCAGTACTAGTGTGCGGGCCAGATTCAACTCTGTGTGGAAGCATCATGCAGCTCATATGTTTCTTTAAGCCCCTATATGGGCGGGGGCTTGCGTAAACAGGTCAGGGTCAAATAAAGGTAATCATTCAAACAAACCTGATAGGACCCACCTCCTTAATGTGAATGCCACATTAGGTTCCTGAGAAGAAGATATTAAAAGGTTTTTACCACATATGGGTATGGCGGCCATATTGGTCATCTGACTCCGATCCCACTAATAAAGTTTCATTGCCTCATCCCATAGAGGCGACGTTTCATTGCCTCATCCCATAGAGGCGACGTTTCATTGCCTCATCCCATAGAGGCGACGTTTCATTGCCTCATCCCATAGAGGCGACGTTTCATTGCCTCATCCCATAAAGGTGATGCATGTAATTTGGTTTCAATCAGCCCAGCAGTTTTAGTGGAGAAGAATATAAAAATACTGAATCTGAGAAACCCAAGACAAATGTCATTAAATAACCTTAGTAATTGATGAACCTAAATATCAATGCCACAGGCTACAATAGAATCAGATAAATCCATAGTATTGCCATTTTCCCATACAAATGTTTAAGTGACCGAATTTGACCTTGACATAAAATAGGTCAATGTCACCCAAAGATCATAATTTGAACAAACTTTGTGGGACCTGAGTCACTGATGCTGCCTCCAAAGTTTCAATGTCATTGGCCTTTAGGTTACTGAGGAGAAGATTTTTTTAAATTTTTAAGTTTTTTTTTCAAATATGGGCATGACGGCTTTCTTTCCCCCAATCCATGGAGGCTCCACATGTACTTTGGTTTCCATTGACTGAGGTGATGTCATTTGAAAATGGGGAGGTTAACGCCGACGCAGACGCCAACGACGGACCACTGTCTATACTATAAGCCACCCTGGGGCTTGGGGGATCCGTACTTAGATTGTGGCTCCTCATCAGAACCATCTTATTGAGGCGGTTCAAAGGGGTACCAAGAACCTGTTTTCAAGTAAAAGTATAGGCGATAATGTACAGTACAGTTCCGGATCAAACCTAGTTCCGGACCATCACGACTGTGATAGGTCGCCAAGACAATTTGAAATATGTCCTATAAAGGGTTATCCTTTGGAAGCAAGGAATGCATCACAGAAGTGAAAAATATGGAGTGTACATGTTTTCTGGGCCAGACTAGCTAGTTTCGGCCAATTATGCCTCATCAGTGACCCTCAGATATTTTCAAAATTCCACAATGGAATCAATGATCCCCAAGGACAAGAAAATATAATCTACACTATGATGTAGGGCAGGGAGACGTTTTACCGCCGCCACACATTCCCACACACCAGCTGTAGTGAAGTTAAATATGTCCTATAAAAGGGTTATCTTTTGGAAGCAAGGAATACATCACAGAAGTGAAAAATATGGAGTGTTCATGTTTTCTGGGCCAGACTAGCTAGTTTCGGCCAATTAGGCCTCATCAGTGACCCTCAGATATGTTCAAAATTCCACAATGGAATCAATGATCCCCAAGGACAAGAAAATATAATCTAAACTATGATGTAGGGCAGGGAGACGTTTTACCGCCGCCACACATTCCCACACACCAGCTGTAGTGAAGTTAAATATGTCCTATAAAAGGGTTATCCCTTTTTTATGCTGAAAGCCATTTAGCTTTTTTTTATGCTGAAAGCCATTTAGCATAAAAGGCCTCTTTTCTGTTCCGGGTAAGTCTTATGCCAAATGCAAACGCATGTGCTGACCGGTGCAAATCAGACAAAAGACGGCGTACAGCTCCCTTTATTACGAAAATACCTGTTGAAATATGTTGAAAATTTTACCACCAACATATTAAGGTTTTCAAAGAAAAGAATCTGATATTTTCCATATTTTGGCATAAACTGTAGATGGAACAGCCCTAGCAAGATGATTCTATCTAGTACCCACAATCGATTTTGAGCAGAAATAAGAAGCATAATGTAGTCCCCCTTTTTATATAAAAGTGGGGTTTAATGGGATCAAATTTGTATAGGCATGTTGTTTTTGGTGAGTCGCCGAGATTTCTATCATCCTTTGTAATTCGCGACCTCAATTCCCCATTAGCTAAATTGGGATAAATGTACATCCTAAGCATCCATTCTCTACGTAGGTAGGCAGAGGAATTTGATTTGGTGTTTCCTTTACCGCCCTTTCAAGATTGTTTCACATATCTGGCCGATCGTTAATTAGAGAAGGGCGAAAACCGGAGTACCCGGAAAAAATCGCCTGAACTTCAATTGTAGAACTTGGCGTCTCACATGTGACCCGAGCCATGCTCGAACCAAAGCGGTGAGAGACCTAATTATTATACTAGATTCAGTGCTCTTACTCACTTGCTCACAGAGTCTCCTTAATTAGGCAGAGGGACAAATTCACGATGTTAGTTTGAAGACAGAATGCCAGCCTTCTTACTGCAGTCGGTAGTGAGTCTTGTAGGTAGTCAAGGTAGTTTCTGTTGATTGCCGGTAGGATCGAGTGTTCGATCCCTGCACTGGCCCTCTTGCCCACTAGGCAACGGAGGCCAGTGCAAAAGTAAATTTGCAATGTTTCCTCTGCGCATCATCTGTTGATGGTTAACATGTTTGTAAAGTTGCATGAAAATATCCCACACAATTTTCAAGTGAGAGAGGGCGCGAGTAAATGACAAACTCGCTATTTTCAATGGTCAGAGGGCCATAACTCAAAATCAGTATAGCAAGAATTATGATTCTTGTCTTCTGCACGTCATCTCGTGGTGTTTCTTGTTTCTGTAATGAGACTATGTCAGATAGTTTCAAAGTTACGCAGCGGACATGGAAACGTGATGCACAGTCAGAAAGACGGGTCGACAGACCGGGGACAAAACAATGGTTTTCGACCCCCCTCGGGGTGGGGGAAGCGGTGTGTCTGCGTGGAGACATAATCACAAATTGATATTTTATGTTAACTGAATACTACTGAAAAGAAACTGGCATAATTTGATTATTTCCAAATTGCTTAACGCTATTCGATATCTCGTGATCCGCAACTGGGTACCATGATCCGCTGCTGGGATCTAACCGTGGTCTCATATTCTGCAATCCTGAAAGTCAGCCGAATAAGATTAGGAAAAATGATTATGCGCATTTTGTAAATGGATAATTTGTCTTGAAAATGGTACCAAACGTTCTGAGCAACAGGGAGCCGTATTGGTTACAACACTCAACGAAGAGTGACTGAACCGGAACTGGAAACTTGACTGTATACCCATATCAACCACATTTTTCTCTATATAAAGTGGATGTTACAGGTGTAAACAACTATGGATCAGACTATCATAGCTGAGACTCCAGCCTTGCATAAACTAAACAATATGAATCAAGTAGTGAGGTAAATAAATATTTCTTATCTGCATTGAATTGTTTGCGCGTCTAAGAGATCACAGACCAAAGATGCGATTGCCTCCATTACACATGGCGTGGTTTCTTTACTTAATGAAACACTTTTACTGCTGCTCTATGTCTGACAAATCTAGTGAATGAATTGAATGGTTAGATTTGTCAATTAGAGGAGTAGACATTTAGTACAAACATTTAAGAAAAATACTGCTGACAGGTATTTTTCTCCTGACTACAAAGTAGTATCAAGAAGGTGTTAATGAAACTTACTTTGGATTTTCTGAGCCTGAAAATATCGACAAAATCGACAAAATAGCTAAACAGACACAAAATTGATCATACTTGAACGATTCACTAAAACAATAAAATAGTTTAGCACATTTGTTATACAAAATAAAAGTTTATCCTTGCGTCTTTTTAAGCATAAATGGAAGAGCGAATAATTTGCTTGTTGTAACCGACAAAAAGGTGAATAGCTGATTAGAAATATAAAGTTTCGCAGGAAATGTCTGGAACAAAGTACTGTCATAGCGACCTCATGTGGCTGCCCTGTGTCTCAAACAAAGACAGTATGGGCGAGTTTGCTATTACCAGCTTTGTTTTGCGTATTCTGTGTGAGTATAAATTTTGTTACCCTCACATTTGGGTAAGTTGTGTGCTGGGAGCTTTCTACTGTACCGTGTCTTTTACATTCAGTTTCTTTGAAAGTCTCTAGATCTCCATGTATTCTTATTTTTTTACTGTTCGCTTTTTTGTCGTATATTATGTTTTCCGTTAGCGACATTTAGTTCGTGTATCATTATGTTAAAGCTTTATTGAAATTCTACTTCAGAACTGCTGACACGACCTTACTGGTCGAAACTCGGTAGTATAGCACAGAAAAATGCATGCTTTTATCTTTTCTTTGTTGTTGTTTTCATCCTATTCATATACGAACATGAAACAAATCATTAAACCTTACCGACTGGCTGCTCATATCCATCTGGAGGCATTCTTGTCTTGTTTGTTAGACTTTGTCCCTCAGCAGGTTGAACATAGTCATAGTGTGGCTTTCCATCCCTGGGGAAACAGAAAAGAAATCGACATGGTTACACATGGAATCCTACAAAATATAAAGTCATCATTAAATACTAAAAGAGTAAAAAAAAAACACGCACAAACTAAAAGGTGTACATTATTAGCATTTATTTCGAGTGGCATAGATTAATATAACTGCTAATTAACGTCACTTGAACTCAGCCAGTCTTTATCGATATAGAAATGGCACGTGCTTGTTGTGCGTATTGTCTTTCGATTGCTTATAAACATTCGGAGAATCAAACAACACTTGTGAGTTGATTGTCCCACAGTGTAGTTTGGAATAATGTTCAGGTTTTAGGCTTTCCTTTCGTTATAACCTTAAAATAAGTTACTTGAAGTAAATACTATTCTTTTATTCTGTATTTTTAGTTCCACCCACTGGGTTTCACAGGCGACAGTCACACGGTCACGAGTATTAACAGACAGACATTAATGTTAATATTGGATCGATTGAGAAACAATCGACCCAGACAGATATATATTATCTACAAAGCTTCAAGCCCCAGAAGTCTGATCAACTATTATTACTCCCACTGTGGACCAGATCTTTGTTTGTTTGTATTGGAGTTAAACGGTCCAGTCAGTACTATTTAGGTCATTTTTGAGCCAATCAGTTTACCTATCCACACTTCCTGGGCATACTTATACGTAAGCGGTTAACCAGTACACATTCTTTCGCCAGAAAATGGACCAGATCTATAGATGATTTTTTTTTCAAACAATAATGCCTTAATATGATAAAATTGAGCAGGAATGCTGCAAATAAAGAAATTTGCTATCCTATTGCAAAACTGTCAGAACTGTATGCGTTTACCTACTATTTTAATTCTGGCAATATTAGGTTGTTCCAGATTTAGAACATGTAGACCGAACTAAAACAAATACTGGTACGAATACTGGTCCTTTCAAAAAAATTATGAAGGCAAAGATCAGGAATCGATACATTTACCAGAGACACCAAAGGGCAAACACGAGCACGAAATAACCAAACCCTAATGAAAACGCCACAAGCGATAAGCCAAACGACAGTTACTTTCCCACCAAATGGCTTAACGGCCACCTAAAACTAGAACTGTCAGAGGATCTGACTATAGCCCCGCTATAGCCCTGTCAGAGGAGAAAGACTCATGAATTAAAGGTAAAGACTTGTGAGAGGGTTAAATACCTAACAAGGTGCCTACGGATTATAGACTTTTCGCGTTATTAGATCTGAAAAACAGTCTGTCTAAGTTAAAAAATAAGTTTTCGATAATAAAACAAGAGGCTCAATGAGCCTAAAGCGCTCACCTGAGGAACTTAAGTTTTAACAATTCACAGACTTGACTACTAAATCTGCTAATAGAATCCAGCCCATTGACCCTTACAGGATATAAGTCATCATTATTGCATTGCATTCCAAGTTTGAGACTTCTAGCTTCTATAGTTCCTGAGAAATCTTTGACGAAAATTTAACATTGGTCAAAATGGAGAGAAAGAAGAATGAAAGAACAGATGAACAAATAAGCTGAGAAAGCCCAATGTCTCTTACACAAAATAAGTCATCATTATTCTATTGAATACCTAATTTGAAGCTTCTAGCTTTTATAGTTCCTGAGAAATCTTTGATTAAAAATTTGACATTGGTCTATTATCTCTATATGGAGAGAAAGAAGAATGAAGGAACAAATGAACCAGACTAGCTCCAAAACCTAATGCAGCCTTTCCCCTTGCCCAATGGTGCTACACATAAAATTTAAACAAGATTGGTCGACTGCCTTCTGAGATATGCTTCATTGAAAGTGTGAACGACGGATGGACGGACGACAGACGACGGACTCCGGAGCCTTGGTATACTGGAGCCTTTGGCTCAGGTGAGCTAAAAATTCAAGTCGCTATTTCTGTCACAATATTTTCCCCACGTTAAGTCTATGGGCAAATTTTTTGTCTCTCAAGGTCACGTAACTCCGAGGTCAATATTCCGATTCGGCCCAAAATCGAACTTAACCGAGATTTTTTTCTGCCTGTCCTCGTTACCTGCAAGTTTGAAGCTGACATGAATAAAAATAAAGTCGCAACATTTTCCCTAATTAAGTCTATGGGCAATTTTTTTGTCGCTCAAGGTCACGTAACACCGAGGTCAGTATTCCGAATCGGCCCAAAATTGAACTTAACCGAGATTTTATGCCTGTCCTCGTTACCTGCAAGTTTGAAGCTGATATGAATAAAAATAAAGTTGCTATCGTGGTCACAACGTATTTTTTCATGCTCAAGGGCAGGTAACTCCAAGGCAAATAATCCGATTCGGCCCAAAATCGAACTTAACCGAGATTTTATGTCTGTCCTCGTTACCTGCAAGTTTGAAGCTGATCTGAAAAAAATTCAAGTCGCTATCGTAGTCACAACATTTTCCCTATGTAAAGTCTATGGGCAAATTTTTTGTCGCTCAAGGTCATGTAACTCCGAGG
Source organism: Lucinisca nassula (assembly GCA_963580285.1). NCBI lineage: Eukaryota > Metazoa > Mollusca > Bivalvia > Lucinida > Lucinidae > Lucinisca > Lucinisca nassula. Next base: position 97,530,774 of record OY757019.1, read on the forward strand.
TCAATATTCCGATTCGAACTTAACTGAGATTTTATGCCTGTCCACGTTACCTGCAAGTTTGAAGCTGATCTGAATAAAAATAAAGTTGCTATCGTGGTCACAACGTATTTTTTTATGCTCAAGGGCAGGTAACTCCAAGGCAAATAATCCGATTCGGCCCAAAATCTAACTTAACCGAGATTTTATGTCTGTCCTCGTTACCTGTAAGTTTGAAGCTGATCTGAAAAAAATTCAAGTCGCTATCGAAGTCACAACATTTTCCCTATGTTAAGTCTATGGGCAAATTTTTTGTCGCTCAAGGTCACGTAACTCCGAGGTCAATATTCCGATTCGGCCCAAAATCGAACTTAACCGGGATTTTATCCCTGTCCTCGTTACCTGCAAGTTTGAAGCTGATCTGAATAAAAATAAAGTTGCCATCGTGGTCACAACGTATTTTTTCATGCTTAAGGGCAGGTAACTCCAAGGCAAATAATCCGATTCGGCCCAAAATCGAACTTAACCGAGATTTTATGTCTGTCCTCGTTACCTGCAAGTTTGAAGCTGATCTGAAAAAAATTCAAGTCGCTATCGTAGTCACAACATTTTCCCTATGTAAAGTCTATGGGCAAATTTTTTGTCGCTCAAGGTCATGTAACTCCGAGGTCAATATTCCGATTCGAACTTAATTGAGATTTTATGCCTGTCCACGTTACCTGCAAGTTTGAAGCTGATCTAAATAAAAATAAAGTTGCTATCGTGGTCACAACGTATTTTTTTATGCTAAAGGGCAGGTAACTCCAAGGCAAATAATCCAATTCGGCCCAAAATCTAACTTAACCGAGATTTTATGTCTGTCCTCGTTACCTTCAAGTTTGAAGCTGATCTGAAAAAAATTCCAGTCGCTATCGTATTCACAACATTTTCCCTATGTTAAGTCTATGGGCAAATTTTTTGTCGCTGATGGTCACGTAACTCCGAGGTCAATATTCCGATTCGGCCCAAAATCGAACTTAACCGGGATTTTATACCTGTCCTCGTTACCTGCAAGTCTGAAGCTGATCTGAATAAAAATAAAGTTGCTATCGTGGTCACAACGTATTTTTTCATGCTCAAGGGCAGGTACTTCCAAGGCAAATAATCCGATTCGGCCCAAAATCGAACTTAACCGTGATTTTATGTCTGTCCTCGTTACCTGCAAGTTTGAAGCTGATCTGAAAAAAATTCAAGTCGCTATCGTAGTCACAACATTTTCCCTATGTTAAGTCTATTGGCAATTTTTTTGTCGCTCAAGGTCACGTAACTCCGAGGTCAATATTCCGATTCTGCCCAAAATCAAACTTATCCGAGATTTTATGCCTGTCCTTATTATCTGCAAGAATGAAGTCGATCAGAAAAAAAATGACGGAGTTAGAGTGATGACAAGCTTTTTCCTATGTTAAGTCTATGGGAGCTATATGTTGCCATGGTAACCAGAGTTCCACTCAGATCTGCATGAAAACCTTATGCAGTCTTTCCACTTGCCCAATAATGTTACACATGAAATTTGATCAGAGTAGGCCAAATAGTCTTCAAGATATACATTTTTGAAATTCACATTAACCCTTATGCAAAAATGCACAAGGGCAGGTAACTCCTAAGTGTATGATCCGATTCTGCCAATTATCGAACTTGACCGAGATTTCATGGCTGTGTTGGTTATCTGTAAGAATGAAGCCAATCCGAACAAAATTGAAGCAGCTACAGTGATGACAACATTTTCCCCCATGTTAAGTCGATAGGCAATTTTTCGGGCGCTCAAGGGGACGTAACTCTTGAGTGAATTATCTGATTCGGCCCAAAATCGAACTTGACCGAGATTTTATGCCTGTACTGGTTATCTGCAAGAATGAAGTCGATCAGAAAAAAATTGACGGAGCTAGAGTGATGACAAGCTTTTTCCTATGTGAAGTCTATGGGAGCTAGATGTTGCCATGGCAACCAGAGTTCCACTCAGATCTGCCTGAAAACCTAATGAAGCCTTTCCGCTTGCCCAATAATGCGACACATGAAAGTTGATCAAAGTTGGCCAAGTAGTCTTTAAGATATACATTTTTGAAATTCCCATTAACCCTAATGCAAAAACATACAAGGGCAGGTAACTCCTAAGTGAATGATCCGATTCTGCCAGTTATCGAACTTGACCGAGATTTCATGGCTGTGCTGGTTATCTGCAAGAATAAAGCCAATCTGAAAATTATTGAAGCAGCTACGGTGATGACAACATTCTCCCCATGTTAAGTCAATAGGCAATTTTTTCAACGCTCAAGGGCACGTAACTCCTGAGTGAATAATCCGATTCAGCCCAAAATCGAACTTGATCGAGATTTCATGCCTGTCCTCGTTATCTGCAAGAATGAAGTCGATCAGAAAAAAATTGACGGAGCTAGAGTGATGACAAGCTTTTTCCTATGTTAAGCCTATGGGAGCTCTTTGTTGCTGTGGCAACCAGAGTTCTCATCCGATCTGCACGAAAACCTAATACAGCCTTTCCCCCTACCTGATGATGGTTCATATGAAATTTGATCAAGGCCGGCCCCATGGTTCCAGAGATATACTTCGTTGAAAGTGTCGACGACGGACGACGGACGACGGACGCCGGCTCGTGGTATACTAATACCTCACATGAGCCTTCGGCTCAGGTGAGCTAAAAAACCACAAGCACATTTTAAGACCTCTTTGAAATTACCTGCAAAGTTTCAAAGGATCGGCCTACAACTGTAAGAGGAGTTGCGTTCACAAGGTAGCTACTCCCCATACATTTTAACATTAGAAGATCTCAAAAACTGTCTTAGTTAAAAAAGTGAAATAAGTGGAAAAAAATAATTTTAGGATAATGAAAAAAACACATGCACATCTTCAGACCTATATGAAAACACCTGTAAAGTTTCTAAAGGATAGACCTAGAACTGTAAGAGGAGCTGCGATCACAAGGTAGCTACTCCCTATACATTTTAACATTAGTAGATCTCAAAAAGTGTCTAAGTTAAAAAAGGTAAAATAAGTGAAAAAAATTATTTAAGGATAATGAAAAAAACACATGCACATCTTCAGACCCATATGAAAACAACTGTAAAGTTTCAGAAGGATTGACCTAGAACTGTAAGAGGAGTTGCGATCACAAGGTAGCCACTCCCCATACATTTTAACATTAGAAGATCTAAAACATTGTCTTAGTTAAAAAAAGTGAAATAACTGGAAAAAAATAGTTTTAGGATAATGAAAAAAAGCACATGCACATTTTCAGTCCTATATGAAAACACCTGTAAAGTTTCAAAAGGATTGACCTAGAACTGTAAGAGGAGTTGCGATCACAAGGTAGCTACTTCCTATACATTTTAACATTAGTAGATCTCAAAAATTGTCTATGTTAAAAAAGGTGAAATAAGTGAAAAGAATTATTTAAGGATAATGAAAAAAGCACATGCACATCTTCAGACCTATATGAAAACACCTGTAAAGTTTCAAAAGGATTGACCTAGAACTGTAAGAGATGTTGCGGTCACAAAGTAGCTACTCCCTATACATTTTAACATTAATAGATCTAAAAAATTGTCTAAGTTAAAAAAAGTGAAATAAGTGTAAAAAATAACTTTAGGATAATGAATAAAGCACTTGCACATCTTCAGACCCATATGAAAACACCTGTAAAGTTTCGAAAGGATTGCCCTAGAACTGTAAGAGTAGTTGCGATCACAAGGTAGCTACTCCCCATACATTTTAACATTAGTAGATCTCAAAAATTGACTAAGTTAAAAAAGGTAAAATAAGTTAAAAAAATTATTTAAGGATAATGAAAAAAGCACATGCACATCTTCAGTCCTATATGAAAACACCTGTAAAGTTTCAAAAGGATTGACCAAGAACTGTAAGAGGAGTTGCGATCACAAGATAGCTACTCCCTATACATTTTAACATTAGTAGATCTCAAAAATTGTCTAAGTTAAAAAAGGTGAAATAAGTGAAAAAAAATTATTTAAGGATAATGAAAAAAGCACATGCACATCGTCAGACCTATATGAAAACACCAGTAAAGTTTCAAAAGGATTGACCTAGAACTGTAAGAAGAGTTGTGGTCACAAAGTAGCTACTCCCTATACATTTTAACATTAATAGATCTAAAAAATTGTCTAAGTTAAAAAAAGAGAAATAAGTAAAAAAAATAATTTTAGGATAATGATTAAAGCACAGGCACATCTTCAGACCCATATGAAAACACCTGTAAAGTTTCAAAAGGATTGACCTAGAACTGTAAGAGATGTTGCGATCACAAGGTAGCTACTCCCTATACATTTTAACATTAGTAGATCTCAAAAATTGTCTAAGTTAAAAAAGGTGAAATAAGTGAAGAAAATTATTTAAGGATAATGAAAACCGCACATGCACATCTTCAGTCCTATATGAAAACACCTGTAAAGTTTCAAAAGGATTGACCTAGAACTGTAAGAGAAGTTGCGATCACAAGGTAGCTACTCCCTATACATTTTAACATTAGTAGATCTCAAAAATTGTCTAAGTTAAAAAAGGTGAAATAAGTGAAATAAATATTTAAGGATAATGAAAAAAAGAATAGCACATCTTTAGACCTATTTAAAAACACCTGTAAAATTTCAAAAGGATTGACCTAGAACTGTAAGAGATGTTGCTGTCACAAGGTAGCTACTCCCTATACAGTTTAACATTAGTAGATCTCAAAAATTGTCTAAGTTAAAAAAGGTGAAATAAGTGAAAAAAATTATTTAAGGATAATGAAAAAAGAATATGCACATCTTCAGACCTATATGAAAACACCTGTAAAGTTCCAAAAGGATTGACCTTAAACTGTAAGAGGAGTTGCGGTCACAAGGTAGCTACTTCCTATACATTTTAACATAAGTAGATCTCAAAAATTGTCTAAGTTAAAAAAGGTGAAAATAGTAAACAAAATTATTTAAGGATAATGAAAAAAGAATATGCACATCTTCTGACCTATATGAAAACATCTGTAAAGTTTCAAAAGGATTGACCTAGAACTGGAAGAGGAGTTGCGGTCACAAGGTATCTACTCCCTATACATTTTAACATTAGTCGATCTCAAAAATTGTCTAAGTTAAAAAAGGTGAAATAAGTTTAAAAAAAATATTTAAGGATAATGAAAAAAGAATATGCACATCTTCAGACCTATATAAAACACCTATAAAGTTTCAAAAGGATTGACCCAGAACTGTAAGAGGAGTTGCGGTCACACGGTAGCTACTCCCTATACATTTTAACATTAGTAGATCTCAAAAATTGTCTAAGTTAAAAAAGGTGAAATAAGTAAACACAAATATTAAAGGATAATGAAAATATAATATGCACATCTTCAGACCTATATGAAAACACCTGTAAGGTTTCAAAAGGATTGACCTAGAACTGTAAGAGGAGTTTCGGTCACAAGGTAGCTACTCCCTATATATTTTAACATTAGTAGATCTCAAAAATTGTCTAAGTTAAAAAGGTGAAATAAGTGCAAAAATATTATTTAAGGATAATGAAAAAAGAATATGCACATCTTAAGACCTATATGAAAACACCTGTAAAGTTTCAAAAGGATTGACCAGAACTGTTAGAGGAGTTGCGGTCACAAGGTAGCTACTCCCTATAAATTTTAACATTAGTAGATCTCAAAAATTGTCTAAGTTAAAAAAGGTGAAATAAGCGAAAAAAATCATTAAGGATAATGAAAAAAGAATATGCACATCTTCAGACCTATATAAAACACCTATAAAGTTTCAAAAGGATTGACCCAGAACTGTAAGAGGAGTTGCGGTCACAGGGTAGCTACTCCCTATACATTTTAACATTAGTAGATCTCAAAAATTGTCTAAGTTAAAAAAGGTGAAATAAGTAAAAAAAATATTAAAGGATAATGAAAAAAGAATATGCACATCTTCAGACCTATATGAAAACACCTGTAAGGTTTCAAAAGGATTGACCTAGAACTGTAAGAGGAGTTTCGGTCACAAGGTAGCTACTCCCTATATATTTTAACATTAGTAGATCTCAAAAATTGTCTAAGTTAAAAAGGTGAAATAAGTGCAAAAATATTATTTAAGGATAATGAAAAAAGAATATGCACATCTTCAGACCTATATGAAAACACCTGTAAAGTTTCAAAAGGATTGACCTAGAACTGTTAGAGGGGTTGCGGTCACAAGGTAGCTACTCCCTATAAATTTTAACATTAGTAGATCTCAAAAATTGTCTAAGTTAAAAAGGGTGAAATAAGTGAAAAAAATTATTTAAGGATAATGAAAAAAGAATATGCACATCTTCAGACCTATATAAAAACACCTGTAAAGTGTCAAAAGAATTGACCAAGAACTGTAAGAGGAGTTGCGGTCACAAGGTACCCACTATCAAATATTACAGACAGACAGACAGACAGACGGAATTCCGGACAAGCCAAATCCAATATAGCCCCCACTGTTTCAAAGAGGGGCTATAATGAAACTATAAAAGCATTACATACATGCAAAGTCGAACTATAACAACAATTCTAATGCGCATGCGTATTTAACGCGACGTCTGATTGGATATCGTCAAACATTTTACAGTACATTCTGCGATATACTGTCGGAAATCCGACGTCATCACGTAACGTCGCTTTTCATTGGCTGGCATTTGATTTTACGCAGCTCACCGCGCCTTCCACCTTATGCGAAACAGTTCAAGTTGTAGCTTAACAAACGAAAAATTGCATTAGAATGGGGGTAACTGTATTGAGAACGTAATTTCCGACCGTAAAACCTCCGATTTTCCTCTCCATAAGACAATTTTCAGTGCAGTTATCCCAGACATGACAGAAGAACCGCATTGGAACTTGTTATATCTGTGGTGTGCTTAAATCGATTTTACGTGGCCACAATCCTCGATCTTGGTTCTGTCGTGGTTAAGGCAAATAATTTGTTCAGTCCGCATGAAGGCTTTCCAGCGTAAAGGCCTTCATGCGGTCTGAACAAATTATTTGTCTAAATCGCGACGGAAGTAAGGGCGAGGATTGTGGCCAGGTAAAATCGATTTAAGCACCCCAGTGGAAATCTTCCACTGACCGTTCCAAGGCGGCTCTTCTGTGGCGATTTATTTATGTTGTTGTTTGTTACTTACTGTGTGTATCACTTTTGTCTTTTTATTTTGGATGGCCATATGGCCATTTTGTGGGAAAGTAACTGTCCTTACGGCCTTCCTTTGTTTAGGTTTCCATTATGGTCTTGTCGCTTAATGTTTGCATTTCTTTCCCTTTGGTGTCTTTTATGGGTGGAGTAAGTTAATTGTATCAATTCCTGATCTTTGTTTTACTTCTACTTTACTGTGAATTAGAGAGAATTTAGTTTTATGTAATGTTGGTTGAGGCTGATGCTCTGTCTCTGGTTGGGTTCATCGGAGTCTAACTGTTGGTTTTTCTTTTGCTTCAGCATTTCAGTGGTTTCTTGCTGTCGAGTCCACGCCGTTGTTTCATCTCTGTGTTCGTTTGATCTCTGTGTTCCTGGAGATGTTACACTGATGAGTTAGGAGGCCTTCTTGTGAACCGAACGGATTATTTGTCTAACTCGCGACGGAAGTAATGACGAAGATTGCGGCCGCGTAAAATCGATTTAAAGCCCCCCCCCCCCCTCCCACAGCGGAATTCGTTTCACTGACCGTTCCAAGGCGGTTCTTCTGTGTGTGTATCGCATATATTATTTGTTTGGATAGCCAATTGGCCATTTTGTGAGAAAGTAACTGTCCTTCTGGCTTTCCGCTATTGATGTTTCCATTAGGGTCTAATTTGTTTCATGTTTGTGTTTCGTTCCCTTTAGTGTCTCTGACGGGAGCTGTGGGTTAATTGTATCGATTCCTGATTATTGCATTCCCTTCTATTTTCTCACTCATCAGTGTCATATCTTTGAGAACATAAAATAAAACAACCTCAGAGATGAAATATCGATGTTGATTAGACAGCGTGAAATAAGTGAAAAGCTGGAGCAAAAGAAAACCAACAGTTAGATTCCGGCGGATCCGACCAGAGACAGACCATCAGATGCCAACTAAAATCACCTAAATATTTAAGTAAGCCTTTACGCTGGAGCCGTCACAAAATGACCTGCCGGCGTGCAATTAAAGTGGGAAGAAGTTATCAAGTGCAATAGGATAACTTCAATCAATGCAATCTGTCGTATATTATTTATGTTGTACCCAATCTTTTTATATCGAAGAATGATTATTCGAAATTGAGTTCTGAAATCCATGCCAAGCATATATCTTTCTGAATTTATATACTAAGTCACCATAAAAAATCGTCATGGAATCTGAGAAGAGCAGACAAAATGCATAAGGAATGCAACAATTGAACTTTAAACCAGCACAGCCTAACAACAATAAACATAATGGTATAAGGCATAGAGTCACATTTTTTGCTAGCTTGTCGTGGTAATGAAATTATTCAGTACCCAACAGTGTTATTTTTAAGATTCGCATTGGTCCATCTTCATTTGTGCAAACAAATACTTGTTGCATTGAAGAAATGAATGTAATGTTTAACGTTCTTTGATGTATCAATAACTTCGGGATTTATTACTATATTCGTGCCACAATAATATTCATACTTCAATGTACGTTAAACACGTTAACTAACTTCTATCTTATATTGCCATCACTTTCCATCCATTATCTTACAAACATTCTGGTCTGATAACGTAAACTAAAACAGAAAAACAATTGCGGGTTTTTGATTTTTATTTGCCTTCACTGCAGCTGGTGTTGTGCCGTGTGGCGGCCGTAAAACGTCTCCCCGTACATCAACCATAGTGCAGTTTATATTTTACTTTTAGTCCTTTGAGATCAGCGTGAATATTCTGAGAAATCGGAAATATATTATTGGTTTAGACACATATTCTAGACAGGTTTTTAATTATTTGGTCCCCATTTTGATTTATATCAGTCTTTGAATCGACTGCCTATTCGAAATTCGCAAAATTGCAGATGTTTCCTCTGGCTTTCTTTGCCGGATCATTACAGGGTCACTGATGAGGCTTTATTAGCTGAAACTACGTTTGTTTGTTTGATTTGAGGTTTAACGTACCCGTCAACACTGTAAAGGTCATTTTGGAGACGTTGCTTCCAATTTTGTGGGACTTTTACCCGACATCGAGATGAAATGACTTCTCAAGCCCTGTCGTCCAATGAAACCAATAGGGTTTATAAGCATGGACGGTCCGACACTCACACCACTTTGCTGGGCAGGCTTAGAGGTGCCCAAGCGGTTTACCAGTAAACGTGTGTGGGTCGGATTCAGCTCTGCGTGGAAGCATCGTGCAGCCCATATATTTCTTCAAGCCCCGATGGGCGGGGGCGGGCTGAAACTACGTAGTATGACCCATCTTCTTTCTTATGAATGTTTTCATTGCTCTTAAAGGAACTCATTTTTGATTTTTATTTAGTTTCCTGGTAACAGCGGAATAGCACCGTCGCCCTCGCCCAATCATATTGGAGAGAACCATGTTTTATTTTGACGTCACTCAGTAATCATGTGGCGTCGCATGAGTCAATGCATTGCGACCCAATAGTTAAATATAATGGTTTCTGTAAATGTACTGAGCTAATGAAAAAAAGAAAACTGTTGTTTGTAACGTTGCTTGTCCTCTTTGAGCCATTGATCAGTTGTGACATCTGGTCGTGTTTTTACTTTCATTATCTTCTTAACGTTCTGTCTTCACTTCTATTTGCTACAGTCAGAAAAGATGCAATTGGGCAGCACAATAGAAGTGAAGGCAATGGCCATGAATTTATATAACTACCCAACTCCTCCAATCAGACACACCAAAGGGAAAGAAAATCTTGGTGTATTCTTCATCCCACTTAAAGGTGACAATAAAATGTTTACCCGACATGGTCCGCTGAAAAGAAAAATCCAAATATGGATATTCACGAATTGAATACTTTATCAAGGCTTATCTGATATATGCACTATATTTGCAAAATGAAATGAATGTTTACTATTTGTAAAGGTTTTTGTGCAAAGTATTACTGTTATAAGTTCTTTACTTCGTTTTTGAATGAGAGACCGATGCAATGAGGTTTGTTATGTATCTCAGGTAGTCATATAGCATGTGCTACAAAATTATGCTGGAGAAAACACATGTGAGCCAGCGCACGACAAAACCTACAATAAGACCGGTGCGCCTATCGACGACTCAGATCAGCCTGCGCATCCATATAGTATAACCAGAGACTTCTCTTGCTGCATAAAGGAATATTGGGCCCTTAGCTATCCTTAGCGCGCACAACGAAGACTCTGACAAGACTAATCTGAGTCTTCGTTGGGTGCACATGTCTTATTGTAGGTTTTGTCATGCGCTGGCTCATTTTCAAATCACATGATTACCTCATATTTAAGTAATGTGGGATTTCCCCACATACGAAAGGGATCATATAACTCTTTAAGTGGAAAAATATGGAATTTGGGTTCGGTTTCTGAGTACAATGTTAAATTTACCCTTATCTACAAGATATCAATCGTTAATACAATAATAACTATGCTTTACTACATGTATATGAAGTAAGAAATATCAACTTTAAGGGATTGGGTACACATTCAGGGGCGGCAACTCCCTCAAAATTATTTTTGTCTCCTATGTCAATAGGGGTCAACTGGTAAAGGAAAGAATTTGCTCCTGTATACCCCTTTTTCAGTGAGAGAGGGCTCATAGAAAAGCGAACAGGAACTCCCGAAAGTTGTCTCCCTTGGATAAATGCCGAAAATCTGCCAGGTGTTCCCATTCCCCTTACATTGTTGGTATGGTATTCAGTATGTCAATACTGTTCAACACCTTAAAATGGAACACAATGTTATTAAATATATCTTTATTGTACCAGTAAAAAAAAGAAATGTTGCAGAGAGAGAGAGAGAGAGAGAGAGAGAGAGAGAGAGAGAGAGAGAGAGAGAGAGAGAGAGAGAGAGAGAGAGAGAGAGAGAGAGAGAGAGAGAATGGTCGTTTTTTACCGTGACGAAGGAAATTGAATAGAAGTGAAGGCAATGATCAGGAATCGATAAAGTCTGGCTGTTAACTACCTCTTTTGCTTTCATAATCTGGTGTTGTAGTATGCCCATAAGAGTTCTCTTCATCCCTGTTGGACCAAATAGAAAAAAGAAGAAAAAAAAAACCCATAAAAAATTCGTGGAAAAATTAAGTAAACTTTATAAAGATATGTACAGAATCAATAGGCTGAAGAAAATAGAATTTTTAGAAAAGAACAAAAACTCATTAACATTGGAAATTAGAAATGGAATGTAAGGTAAAATCCCAGAGGCGCATCAAATCAATGTACATGTACTAGGGTCTTCAGATATAAAGAAATCAGTTCCCTTCTTTTAAGGTACCGAGTAGTTAAAGCGTGACCTCGTGCCTTGGAGCAGTCAGCAGAAACGAATTCAACGGGGGTGGGGGGGGGGGGCTTAAATCGATTTTACGTGGCAACAATCCTCGCTCTAAAGTCCGTCGCGATTTAGACAAATAATTTGTGCAGTCAGCATGAAGGCCTCCTAATTCATCAGTAACACAAAAATCAAACTACCACAGAGATGAAACAACGGTGAGGACTCGACAGCAAGAAACCACTGAAATGCCGGAGCAAAAGAAAACCAAGAGTTAGACTCCGATGGGCCCGGCCAGAGACAGAGCATCAGGCACCAGCCAACATTACCTTGAATTAGATCTCTCTAATTCTCAATAAGCCTTTACGCTGGAACCGTCATAGAATCTGAAGCCTGACCCACCGGCGTGCAATTAAAGAGGGAAGCAAAGTTGTCAACCGTGATTGGGTTAACTACCATGCATGCAGTCTGTCGTATAACATTTATGTTGTACCCAATCTTTTTATATCGAAGAATGATTTTTCGAAATTGGGTGCTGAAGTCATTGCGATTATATATTTTTCTGAATTTATATACTAAGTCATCATAAAATTCGGGCTCCGATAGATCTTGTTGCAGAAGTGATTTAAGTCCAATATTGAATTTTGAAATTAAATCAGAATGACGTCTATAAAATTTTGAAAAGGCTTTGCGTAGTTTATGGTACCGATAACCCTGATTAAGGAGTTTAGCCGTTAACAATTTATTACAAGTGTTGAAGTCAGTTACATGACTACACACTCTGGTAAAACGAATTAATTGCGAAATATAAACGCCATAGGATGGCGCACGAGGAACATCACCATCCAAAAAAGGAAAATTTACAATCTCAAAATCAAAATCATCGCGTTTATCATACATTTTGCACGAAACAAACCCATCTACAATAGATAGCTGTAAATCCAAAAACGGAGCCTCGGTATCAGAAGAATTTGCTTTATTTAACTGAAGTTCTGGGGGGTAAATTTGACTGATCAAACCATTGAAATAGGTATTATCAATATTTAATAAATCATCCAAATATCTAGAAGTGGAGCTAAAAGCTTCAATGATTTCAGACTTGTTTTCAGCAGACAGGGACATCATGAAGTCTCTCTCATAACAAAACAAAAAATATCAGCCACAAGTGGTGCGCAATTAGTACCCATCGGAATACCCACAACTTGTTTAAATAACTTAGAACCAAATCTAATGTAAATATTGTCAAGTAGAAAGGTGAGAGCTTCACACACTTTCTGACATGACCATAAAGTATAATTTTTATGCTTTTCAGAAGTGAAAAAAGCATTTCTTACATTACACGCAAGACAAACCATAACAAAAATAAACCCCTTTTTATATAGGGGAATTGAGGCTAACAGAGGTTTTCATTAGTTTTTTCTTATTTCTAAAATTATCTCTTTTTGTCATCAGAAAAGTAGGCATTTTGGCAATAGGAAAGAGTGCACTATGCCAAATATCACATATCTTGAAGACAGGTTTTCTCCTGACGGGATTCTTATGATATATAAAGAGGATCTTACATGATTGTTCATGTATTATTGAATTTATTAAACTCGTTGAGGAAAGGGGATAAAAGGCGAGGCTTCACCGATTATTTCATCCATTTTCCACAACCAGTTTAATAGTACATGAGCAATATTCTATTTATCATATGACATTTAAAACGCATTTTATTCACGACTGTTTAACAAAATGTCAATATTCCGCAATTAGTAAACGCGACGTCGTTAATGACGTCGTACATGTATCTAACTACTATGAATATTTAATCCACTAGTGAATTATCGAATTTATTACATGACGTTATTACACTCTCAGACGTGACGTCATATGGTAAATTCTTTTTATTATACTTACGCTGGAGTTCGAGATAGACATGTTCTGATGTTTGTTTCGCAAGTGGACGCTTTGGTAAGGTAGGCTTTGAAACCATTGTAACAGCAGGCTGATTGGTCATCCCAGATAAACTGAAAGTATTGCACATACATAAGGTAGAGTCGGCAACATTATTTCGTGGATATTGATCATGAAATCTTTTCTAAGGCCATTTTCTTCCTTCTGTTGATTCAAGAAGGACAGTTGTCAGTTTCTGGCGAACGAATGTGCACTGTACTGGTTAACCGCGTATGTATAAGTCTGACCAGGAAAAGTGTGGATAGGTAATGTGACCGGCTCAGAAATGACAGGGCCGTTAACTCAAATACAAACGAACAAATAAGATAAGGTAGAACATAGCATACGAGAAGACATTTAAGGCCCATTTACCATTACTTAACATGATCGTACAAGTGCGTGTTATTGGAGAATGATTCATTACGCAAACACGCCTATACAAATACATTGCCACCTTTATCGCCGAAAAAAATGAAAATTTTATGTTGAAAAATTGTGATATTTTTCTTATTTCTGCTCAAAATATAGATTGTGGGCACTCGTGAGAACCGCCTCATCTAACGAGTACCCACAATCTATATATTAGAGCAGAAATAAGAAAAATAAGGCTTACCCCTGTAAACCCCAGTTTTACTATATAAAAGTGGGGTTCAAGGGGGTCAAAATTATATAGGCGTGTTTTGGTGATGAATTTTTGTTGCAGGAATGAGACACACTTTAGACCACAGTTATGTAATAATTTGTTCCAATATACATGTCACATTCTAGATGTTATAGCAAGGTTTTCCGGTTACAGTCAAATATAATGAAATTCGAAACAACACTGCTAAATGAGCCCCGCCAAGGGAATCTGTGTATTCGAGCATTCCGTCATGACAAATTTTAACTGCACATGCCCAGCCATTCAGACGGGCCAGGGATATGGGTTTCTGGCTGAAGGTTCCTCTTGATTCACTGCTTGTATGAGCGAGCAGCGAAGGTTCTGGCGAGACTGCGCGGCGGATGCGCAGGCTCGCCTGAACCTTCGATGCTCGCATAGGCGATAAGTTTCAAAGTAGTCGTAAACAAGAATTAGGCATTAGCTCTCGTAAACTAAAATGATTTTAAATTGATCTACTTCTCAGCACAAATTAAAATTCCAAATATCAAGTATCATCATAAACATTTTCAGAGATATGTTGTCAGAGAAATAATTGCAACACATGTACATTTGGGTAATAGAAAAATGGCTATACTCTTACGTACAATGACAGCTTAAAAAGGAAAATTATAAAAAATGTTTTGAGAAATAGATCAGCCCTATTTGTTGAGTAATAAATCGCAACATGGAAGTCAGTTGTTAACTAAATCGGATCAGCAGCACGTAGCTCAAGATTTTGTTTATTTTTCGATTTTCACACAGTAAAAATAAAAAGCTGTAAAGGTTGCCTTTGGAAACAAAGAACACATGAAAGAACGAAAACCAGAGACTCAATTTTATTGAGTCTCTTCATACACATCAGTATAAGTTGCAAGGCTGCATACGTCTCCTAGCACCGTCATAAGAGACATTTGATTTTCACAGTAACCAGAATGGGCTCAACGATCCCAAAGGAACAGAAAATATAACCTGTACAATGATGAACCACGGGTAGACTTTTTACGGCCGCCACACGGCACTTAACACCAGCTGTAGCGAGGTAAAATAAAAAGCTAAAAGGTTGCCTTTGGAAACAAAGAACACATAAAAGAACGAAAATCGGGTCGCCCATCCTTTCGTCATTTTTAGAAGAAATACCGCAAAAGACATTGACTGTATCACACATATCTATGTCCTTATGTTATATGTTTTGATGCCAGAAAATAACGATTCACCGTCTATAGTCAAAGGAACTATGGATGACAAAAACACGACGGCTTTTATGTCGTCTCTTGTCACGCTCTTCCGGACAGTGACTTGTTGCAGAATAAATCACAGTTCCTTTCCATTGCATGTCATCACGTGAACAAGTCCGCGAAATAAAGACCGGGGTTTACGGCGGTAGACATTATTTTCCTTATTTCTGCTCCAAGATATGGGTTGTGGGTACTCGTTAGAACCGCCTCAATGGGGCGGTTCTAACGAGTACCCAAAACTTTGTTTGGAGTATGAATAAGAAAAATATCACAAATTTTCATCAGAAAAATTGCCCTTTTAGAGGTTTGAAAAAATGTACTATATCATAAGGATGTGTTATCGTAATGTATAGGCGCTCTGTGTTACAATAAAGTTTCTGATCCACCTACTGCAACCTGCACCATTGAACGCCGAAAACACGAAAGTTTTAAGATGAAAATTGTGATATTTTTCTTATTTCTGCTCACAATAGAGGTTATTGGTACTCGTTAAAACCGCCTCATCGAGGCGGTTCTAACGAGTACCCATGTTTTATATTTTAGAGCAGAAATAAGAAAAGAAAGGTTTACCCCTGTAAACCTCAGTTTTACAATATGAAAGTTGGGTTCAAGGGGGTCAAAATTATAAACACGTGTTTTCGTGATGACGGTGTTGTTTTGCTGTTTCGTGTAAGTTAATTTGAATTATGCTTATTTTGCGCATGTTGTTTTGTTTTTGTTTCTCTGTATTCATATCAGTAACCAATTCAGAATAAAAATATTGTTACTCACGACAAGGTGAGTTAAGAACAAATTAGCGGTGACTTTTTCCTCGACTATGTGGTACACCTAATGGAACGAATTGCATATTTGAAAATCAATAGTAGAATACAATTTAAGGCAATGATCAAGAATCGATAAAATTACCTCATGCTTCCAATTAAACACCGACATAAACAACTTCACCAAAATGAAACTAGCCCACTAAATGGCCAAACGGCTATGCAGAATAAAAGTGATAACCACAACAGAAGCACCTCCTTGGAACGGCCAGTTAATTACCTTATTGGGGGCGTGGGGCAGGCAATCGATTTTATGTGGCCACAAACCTCGCCCCTGCTTCTGTGGTGGTTTAGATAAATCACATTACGCAAACACGCCTATACAAATACATTGCCACCTTTATCGCCGAAAAAATGAAGATTTTTATGATAAAAAATTGTTACATTTTTCTTATTTCTGCTCAAAAATATAGATTGTGGGCACTCGTTAGAACGAGTACCCACAATCTATATTTTAGAGCAGAAATAAGAAAAATAGGGTATACCCCCGGAAACCCCAGTTTTACTATATAAAAGTTGGGTTCAAGCGGGTCAAAATTACATAGGAATGTTTTCTTGATGATTTGCCTTTATGGCAAGAATATGTTCTGTTTTAGCCTACGTGCATACAAAGCGTCGGCGGGAGAACGGGCGGACAAAAGAAAAAAAAAACATTTCGGATTCCCCAATCCTTCTCATATGGTTGAACTAGCTTTATATCAGTGCTCCACTTCAAAGACTAATGCTTATTTCAAATGTATTTGATTTAACAACTTACGTGGGTGCAGTGGGCTGTTTAGTAGTTGGCTCTTCTTTATTGTAATCTGAAATGGTACATCAAACTCCAAAATATATCATTAACTATTTCGGCACATGCCACGTATTATCTCAAATGGTTCAAAAGTTATGATAAAGTAGGTCAAAATCACAGGTCAAACTTTTTGTATGGATGTGAAGCCATTGTCACAAGGAATATACATGACAAATACGAAGGATCTATCTCAAACGAATCCAAAGTTATGATTAAGTAGGTCACATATCAAGGTCACAGGTCAAATGTTTTTGCATGAGTGGGAAGACCTTGTCACAAGGAACATACATGCCAAATATGAAGGCGCTACCTTAAATGGTTCAAAAACGATCAAAGGTCAAGATCACAGGTAAAAAATTTTGCATGGTTGGTAAGCCTTTGTCATAAGGACCCTACATATCAAATATGAAGGCTCTATCATAAATGGTTCAAAAGTTATAAGAAAGAAGGTCAAGGTCACAGGTCAAAAGTTTTTTATGGGTGAAAATCATTGGAACAAGGGACATGCATGCCAAATATGAAGGTTCTACCTCAACTGGTTCAACATTTATGATAAAGTAGGTCACATGTCAAGGTCATAAGTCATTTTTATGAGACACAAGACAACTACATACCAAAATATGAAGGCTCTATCTCAAATGCTTCAAATATTATGACAAAGAAAGTCAATGGTCGAGGTCATAAGACACAATTTTTATATGGGTGGGAAGACCTTTTCACAGGGAACATACATGCCACATATGAAAGCATTTTCTCAAAGGGTTCGAAAGTTATGATAAAAAAAGTTAAAATGTCAAGATTAAGGTCACTGATCATTTTATGTATGAATAGGTAACCCTTGTCGCAAGGAACCTACATGCCAAATATGAAGGCTTTATCTCAAATGCTTAAAAAGTTATGATAAAGTAGGTCAAAGGTCAAGGTGATGGGTCAAATTTTTCAATGGTTTGGAAAACCTTGTCACAAGGAACATACATGCCAAATATGAAGGCTCTGTCTCATATTGTTCAAAAGTTATGATAAAGTAGATCACAGGTCAAGGTCATGGATCAATTTTTTTATATGAGTGGAAAGCCCTTGTAACAGGGAACCTACATGCCAAATAGGAAGGCTCTATCTCAAACGGTTCAAAAGTTTTGAAAATAGCCTACTGATCTACATTTTGATTTGACATGATCCATATTCGAACTTAACTGAGATATTGTCCAGATGATCATTCTGAGCAAGCTTTATGATGATTGGACTAACAATGTGGCCTCTTAGAGTGTTCACACCGTTTTTTTCTATGATTTGACCTGCTGATCTACTTTTTGACCCGACATGACCCTTATTCAAACTTGACCGAGATATTGTCAAGATGATTATACTGAGCAAGTTTGATGGTAATCGGACCAAACCTGGGGCCTCTTGTGTGTGTACAAGTATTTTCTATGATATGACCTACTGACCTACTTATTGACCAGACATGACCCATATTCGAAATTATCCAAGATATGTTTAAATGATCATTCTGAGCAAGTTTGATCACGATCGGACCAAAACTGTGGCCTCTAGACTGTTCATAAGGTTTTTCTATTTGACCTACTTTTGACCAAACATGATCAATATTCGAACTTGACAGAGATAATGTCAAGATTATCATTCTGGACAAGATTGATGATGATTGGACCAAAACGGTGGTCTCTAGTGTGTTCACAAAGTTTTTCTATGATTTGACCTACTGACCTACTTTTTGACCCGACATAACCCGTATTCAAACTTGACCGAGACTCGGTCAAGATGATCATTCTGGACAAGTTTGATGATGATCGGACCTAAACTGTGGCATCTTGTGTGTTCAGATGGTTTTTCTATGATTTGACCTACTGACCTACTTTTGCCCGACATGACCCATATTCGAAATTGACCGAGATATTTTCAAAACTATCATTCTGAGCAAGTTTGATAATTATCGGACCAAAACCGTGGCCTCTAGTGTGTTCACAAGGTTTTTCTCTGATTTGACCTACCGACCTACTTTATAACATGGCCCATATTCGAACCTGACTGAGAGATTTTCAAGATGATCATTCTGGTCAAGTTTGATGATGATTGAACCAAAACTGTAGCCTCTAGTGTGTTCACAAGGTTTTTCAATGATTTGACCTACTGACCTACTTTTGATCCGACATGACCAATATTCGAACCTGACCGAGATATTATCAAGATGATAATTCTGAGCAAGTTTGATGATTATCGGAACAAAATTGTGGCCTCCAGTGTATTCGCAAGGTTTTTGCTATGCATGACCTACTGACCTACTTTGTGTCTCGACATGACCCATATTCGACCTTGACCCATATATTGTCAAGATGATCATTCTGAGCAAGTTTAATGACGATCGGACCAAAACTGTGGCCTCTAGAGTGTTCACAAGGTTTTCCTTTCATTTGACCTACTGGCCTACTTTTTGACCTGCCATGACCCATATTCGAACTTGACCGAGATATTGTCATGATGATTACTGTGACCAAGGTTGATGATGATTGGCCAAAACTGTGACCTCTAGCGTGTTCACAAGAAAAGTTTACCCACGAACGGGCGCACGCACGCACGGACACACGACGGACGACTGAAAAAGTGATCCCAAAAGCTCACCTCTTCATAGACTAGCTACTAGTCGGATATCATATTTTAAAGTTAATAAGTAATATTCTTCTATATATTTTTACTTCTTTTTCCCTCTCTGATAGCAACTTGTTTTATTTTGGGAAGTTAATGTCTGAGACAAGATTAAAGATTTTTGATAAACACACCAGGAAGGTTGGTCATTGGTTAATATGACATTAAGCTCTAGGAGCTAGACTAACCTCGTCACTAAGTGACAGGTGAGCTTGAAACAAAAACACGACAGAAGAACCGCATTGGAACGTTCAGTGAAACGAATTCCACTGGGGACGCTTAAATCGATTCAATACGTGGCCACAATCCTCGCCCTTACTTCCGTCACGAATTAGACAAATAATTTGTTCAGTCCGCATGAAGGCCTCCTAACTCATCAGTGCAACATCTCCATGACCACAAAAAATCACACAACCACAGAGTTCAACAACGGTGAGGACTCGACAACAAGAAACAACAGAATGGCTGGAGCAAAAGTAAACCAACAGTTAGACTCTGATGGGCCCAACCAAAGACACGTTGCAATTATATATTTTTCTGAACTTATATACTAAGTCACCATAAAATTCGGGTTCCGATAGACCTTGTTGCAGAAGAGATTTAATTCCAACGTTGAATTTTGAAATGAAATCGGAATGACGTCAATCAAATTTTGAAAAAAAGGCTTTACCGATAACCCTGATTAAGCCTCATGACAGGCTTTAGCGAGGATGAGCCTTAAATAAATTTCGAACAAGATAGAAGTGAAGGCAATGATCAAGAATCGATATAATTAACTGACACCTCCCTTCAGAGACACAGAAAGGGAAAGAAACAAGAACATGGGATAACTATTCCCTTGGTTTATGTAGCTACCTTAACTCTAATCACCCCAATGCATTAAAATGCCCTATGAATGGTACAGATGCTTCCAAAGATCTTGCCCAACAGTACAATCACCAATTTGCAAAATGACCCCATAACACAAATGTAATACAGCAAAAACAAAAGTAGAGTCTTTATTATGCCTACCTTCTTAATAAAGGCGTTAGCTAATTAATCATTTAATAAATTGCTTTACATGTAGCGGTAAATATAAAATAAACGGGTTGTTAATTTCTGAAAACTACACTGTAAAGTTTACAAATTACGGCTAACTTGCATTGACACTTGGTAAAATTGGTGACACACAGAAAGTCCATACTATCAAAAGTCGATAAAGGACATGACATGGTTTCTTTTTAAATGGGTATCTTTTGATCTTTTTTTCTTATTTGATTTGAGGTTCAACGCCACCCCCTCCACCTCCTCCCCACTTCTTGAACAATATATAGGTCACTTGGGGGCGTTGCTTTCAATTTTGTAGGACTTTTATCCGACATTGAAATGTAATTACGAGGACTGTTCAAATATGAATGCAAGTAGAACGTTGTCTCATGCACTAATGCGAAAATCACCTGGAAATAAATATCATAGCGTAGAAAAACATTTTAGCTATACATTGATACCAAACCTGTTAAACTCCGTCCACTTTAGCCATGTATATCGTTCGATAAACACTGTCTACTCTTGTATACTAATACAAAACATGGTTGGAAGAAGGTCAGAGTACGCCGTTGAAATACGGTCCTATATTAAGAATCGTTGTTTTCTTGGAATACGGTGCAAAGACATTTTTGATGAAATATGTTCGGTTTATGGGCATAATGAAATGTCTTTTCCGATAGTTTTTCATTGGTGTAAGAAATTCAGCTGTGGGCTAGGCTCAATAGAAGATGCACCACATGATCGTCGGCCGAAAAGAGCAACATCTGCCAAGATGGTTGCTAGAGTGAAAGAAATAGTTGCTACCGATGCACGATACACCACTAGGCAAATAGCTAGTATGGTTGACATCTCATTAGGAGCAGCTCATACAATTCTGAAACGGGATTTGAAAATGAGAAAGATCTGTGTTAGATGGATACCCCATCTGTTGACAGATGAGCAGAAAAAGACATGTGTTCAGTGGGCCAAGAAGTTGCTTAAAAAGTTTCCAAATTACAATGCACGGTCTTTCGCTAATGTCGTCACAGGTGACGAGACATGGGTTCACTTTTGTGAGCCAAAACGAAAGATTCAGAACAAAATATGGGCAACTAAGTATGGCAAAAGACCATGCATTGCAAAGCAGACCATGAGCGTCAAGAAGGTAATGTAAGCCATATTCTTTTCAAATCAGGGCCCTGCTATTCAGGTTGCTGTGCCTAAAGGTAAATCTGTAAATGCGAAGTTTTACAAGAATAAAGTTCTTCGAAAATTGAAGAAATATTTCAAAGAAAGAAGACCCGCAACTGGTTAGGCCAATGTCAGATTGCTACATGACAATGCGTCATCGCACAAGGAGTTCATTGTGCAAGACTATCTGAAGCAGGAAAAGGTTGTTGAACTCCCTCCCCCTCCGTATTCCCCTGACCTTGCCCCGTGTGACTTTTTTTTGTTCCCGCGGCTGCATTGTTTTGTTCTCGCGGCTGAAAAATACCTTTCTGCTCGAAAATTTGTACAGCGCAAACACCTCGGTTCTGCAATATTCCAGTGCCTTCATAGTATACCTTGAAAAGACTACCAAAATGCATTCAATGATTGTATCAGAAGACTGAAAGTGATTATATCTGTTAAAGGGGAATACTTTGAGGGGACAAAATAATTTTTTCATCGAAATCTATCACGGAATCATTTTATGTGCTTAGTTGCATTCGTATTTGAACAGTCCTCGTATATCGCAAGAACTGCCAACCAATGAAACCAATAGGATTTATATGCATGGAAGGTCCTACTCGGTTTCAGTTCTGCGTGGAACATGCAGCCCAATCTGGAACGCCATGCAGCCCAATCAATTTCTGTAAGTCCCTGTTGGTGGAGGTGCGTACTTATTATGACCTAGTACTTCTTAATCTGAATTGGTTAATAACCAGCTGTTACATCTGGAATCTGGAGTCACAACATGTTACTGCGAAGACTGCAAAGCTGACTTGACTGGGATCGTAAGGCAGTTCATTGTTGTATCCTCTGCATTCCTTTCTGTTGCTGATTATAGAAAATTGGTAAATTCAAGCTCCTCGTGACTATGCCCAAAATGTGAGTTTTTTTTTTATTTTCTGACTCATACTTGATGAACATAAAGACCTGATAAGCGAAACAAACCCCGACCTACCTGAAGGGAAAGGGAGCTAAATCGTCATTTAGTGATAAGAAGTCCAATTTTGTTAGAGATAAAAGGTTTCGAATTCAGCAGGATAACCAGAAATGGTAATAGGACCAAAATACTAAAACTTATAGGTTTCCTTGATACTAACCCCAACATATTGTGGCTGTTCATGCAGCAAAGATTGGCAGAAAAGATAAAAAAAATCTTATGGTGGTGGATGAAGCTGCTTATTGGCAGGAACATCTTTCAAATGACAGTCATTTAACCGGAACACGACTCTGAATCGATCTCGGTTAAGGTATTTGCAAACAAAATTTCTCATTCCTGACGAGTCTGTATCGACCACCGTGCCTTTTGCACAGTCGAACACTTCAACACTCGTAATAAATTATTAACTGCTAAACTTCTTAATCCGCGTTATCGGTATCATAAACTACGCAAAGGCTAACTTTAATGTTATAGACGTCATTCCGATTTAATTTCAAAATCCATGTTCATTGTTGATCCAATTAAATACCCTGACGTCAAAATCAAACATGGCTTGAGATGGAACACGCATATCTGCAGCGTATGTTTTAAGGCAAATACATCGAACACTTAATTTCCCGAGGAGAAACCTTTATCAGTGTCATCAAAATGTAAAACTGTAGACCATCAGGAAGTGGTCCGTGGAGAAGATGTCGAAAAAGTTCAGAATAGACACTCATTCTCAAATGAATTGTGATAATGCAGTCGCCGTACATTTTCTGAAACCAAGCAGTCATTTTTAACCTATGCATACGTTTACATGACAGAGCAACAGGTCCCCAAGATATAATGATAAACCTCCTGTCGAAAAGTACCTTTTCAAAGAAAATGAGCCGCGGGAAAACCTGGTTTTGTAATGTTCGAGACTGTCGCTTTTCGAATTCTCTTTGTTTGCACACTTACAAATTGGCGATTTCACTAGAAAGGAAAGGGTTAGGTGGTTTCCATAAAATTTACATATTCTGGGTAGGGAAATAGCTACCTTCAGCACGACGACATGTGGTCGTACTAAGTATTTCTCCCAGATTATGGCTGTCGCAGAAATTTAATTAAGCATTGTAATGTACGAGACGACGTTTTTCTTCTTGATATTTCAAAACAACGTTGATGTTTTTATACACAGAAACGTGACCAAATTGAGATTTTATAATTTAATAAGGTCGATTGATGCTACCTGTACAATAGGAAATCAAAAATACATGTCATACAAAAAATTATTATACCTGGTTTATTACACATGTATCGACAAAAATGTAAGATTGAAAGAAATGTGGGACTTACAAAAAAAAAAAAAAAAAAAAAAAACTTACACAAACACATCATCGGGAACGAGCATAATATTTTGATGTTGGAATTCCTTCATTTCCAATGTTTTGTAATGTTCGAGACTGGTAATGCTCAATACCGAAAATTGTTAGTCTAACAGCTTGATCACATTGTTCGCACATGGCACAGTTTTCCATTACCAGATTACGTAGTAGAAAGTGTCTGCATATAATACGGTTGCCTTTTTCCGGTATTTGATTGGTGAGGGAGTCGGCACACAATGCCACAGTAAAGACAAATTATAAGTCATATTTTGTTTTTAAATATCTACATAGAAACGTTTTACCTTTTCCCAATATTATTTGACACAACTGATATTGTTTAATTAAGAATATGCCACCAAAAATCAATTTTAATGAACAACATTTGCATGCTTGCAAGTCCATTTTTCTATTGCAACAAGCAGTGGTTTTATGCGATGAAATGTCCGCTACGTTTGGTATCGAACATGACAGGTTTGGTATGTTGACTGTCCAGGGATAAATACTGCAAATAAATGAAATATTTTGAATTGTGCAACCTTAGTTGTGTAAGATGAACACGTTTAGTGATATACGCGTTTGCTACAATTCTACCAATAGCTGCAAACGGTTACAATGTCGATTTAATATTACTTATTTTCGAATTTGGATTTGAGTCCCATAGCTTATAATCTTTTTTGTTTTCAAATATTATTTGCCAGAGTGAATACTTTTCAATATAAAATGTGCCATGTTAAGAAGGCATTTCAACCCTCCAATTTGTATTTCCAAACGCATATTTTGAATGTTAGTAAAACATTGTATGTGCAGTTTATGCCACTAAAATTATGGTATCGAACATTACAAATTGTATCGAAGATCCCCACCTGAAATAGATATGTATATTTTATGGTATGCTTGTTTACTCTTGATTATGTAAACTAGATACAAAAGATATAATATCTGATTCATTTTCAATTTTACAGGTAGAAATGGTAAAGCGGCATATCAAGTCCCTTTACCGTGTATGGTAATTTTCGAGACCATCATAGCTGCCATTTACAGACGTGCATTTGGTTACATGTCTTAGAACTTATTTACAAACTTATCAAAACGTGTTGCTTTCTTCCAGCTGGTAGACAAAAATGATTACATTTTGCAGACTTATGTATGGAAGAGTTTTACTCTGAATGCAGTGTAATGTTCGATACTATATTCTCGCAGTTGCATCATTATTTTTAGATACTTGATTGCTGAGTACATACGAACATGCGGTCGTTGGGTGTTTATATGTGATAGATATGTATTTTAATGTTTCGCCTGCCTTAAGAAAGCAGTTTATCTGTCAGGAGAGCATTTTCATGCATAGACGTATATACCGAGGCTTGTTTACTTAATAGCAACACCCAGTTTTAAAAGCACATGACTGAACATGCACTGTTACATTAGTTAGATCCACAAAATGAAAGAAAATGATACTGTCAGTTATATTGTCAGGTAATCACGTTTAGTAAATTACTTGACTTATAGAAGCAAAATCACTGTAATGTCCACGACATTTTACATACAATGCAAATAAACGTATTGCTTATGTTGATCGTGTATCCAAAGTAATATTACTTATCAGAAATAAATTGTTGGTTTAGACTTATATTCTAGCCAGGTTTTTAATTATTTGGACCCCATTTTGATTTATATCAGTCTTTGAATCGACTGCCAATTCGAAATTCGCAAAATTGCAGTATGTTTCCTCTGGCTTTCTTTGCCGGATCATTACAGGGTCACTGATGAGGCTTTATTAGCCGAAACTACGTAGTATGACCCATCTTCTTTCTTATGAATGTTTCCATTGATCTTAAAGGAACTCAATTTTGATTTTTATTTGCCTTCACTGCAGCTGGTGTTGTGCCGTGTGGCGGCCGTAAAACGTCTCCCCGTACATCAACCATAGTGCAGTTTATATTTTACTTTTGGTCCTTTGAGATCAGCGTGAATATTCTGAGAAATCAGAAATAAATTGTTGGTTTAGACTTATATTCTAGCCAGGTTTTTAATTATTTGGACCCATTTTGATTTATATCAGTCTTTGAATCGACTGCCAATTCGAAATTCGCAAAATTGCAGTATGTTTCCTCTGGCTTTCTTTTCCGGATCATTACAGGGTCACTGATGAGGCTTTATTAGCCGAAACTACGTAGTATGACCCATCTTCTTTCTTATGAATGTTTCCATTGATCTTAAAGGAACTCAATTTTGATTTTTATTTGTGTTCCGTTTTAACCACACAATACCGGTTCAAATGCAATAGTCGTAAGTGATCTAGCTATTATGTGCTTATGTTTAAACAAATCGAAAATTTGCATATTTTCCGAAAATTATTTCTTTTTCTATCGTCTCTAACCAACCCTGAATTTTATTCAAAAGGGCCATTAATTTCTTTATAATATATATGACCATGACTCACTTATGTCCCTGCTTAATAACCCGTCGTTAGTTTCTGTCATTGTGAGCTGCGGTCTCTTGATTTTTGTGATGTTATGGAAGGGTATATCGAACAAGTAGATTGTAGCGTACATTTCTCAATATCAAAATTTATTAAAATACCGACATATTTCTAGCTGTTGCTGTGAAATTACTTCTCATTTCTTGATCAAGGATTTTTAACTTAGTATAGATACATATTGATACTTTATTGTAAACATATCGGTGGCTGATTCTAAGGACTTTTATAATTTGACTTTTTAAACGGCTAAACTCCCAATTCATTTGAGAATGAGTGAGAGCCGCTAGATTTGTAATTCTTGCACACCAGACAAAGAAATCCGTGATTTTACCCTGGGATAGAAATTTTTGTTCTGACCCTGGTGTTCCGACCCAAAATCGAATATAATCGCGTGTTTGGTAATGCACTGATTGATTACGACCTCGTATGCGCCATCGTTAAGGATGACCTCACCCTCCTGCAGTGTCATCACAATTTGGCGGACGTGGGTAACCGAAGGAACAGCAACATTGAAAATCCAAGCTAAAAATGGAAGGTATGCAAGAAAAAGAATCCAATATGGGTGTGAGGGCTGGAAAGAAAAGTCCGTCCCTCGGGATCACTGTCCGGCATCACTCGGCAAGCCTCGTGAAGCCGGACAGTGCCCCTCAGGACGGATTTTTTCATCC
This sequence comes from Lucinisca nassula, assembly GCA_963580285.1. Taxonomy (NCBI): domain Eukaryota; kingdom Metazoa; phylum Mollusca; class Bivalvia; order Lucinida; family Lucinidae; genus Lucinisca; species Lucinisca nassula. The sequence continues at coordinate 97,557,898 of OY757019.1, forward strand.
ACCACTCACACCCATATAAGATTCTTATAATATACTATTACCTTTCGGGTTTCTTCTGTTTCGCAGACACATAATTACCAGTGTAGCTGTTGCTATTGCAGCTATGATCCAACCAACTACTGCTGCTACAATGATTCCGGTTTGTCCACTGCAAGAGCTACCCGTCGCAGGACACGTACCTAGAGCCCGAAGAAATGGTGACACTCATATTGTTACGAGATACTGTAGCAGATAGAAAAAGCAAACGAGCTTTTAAGAAAAATTAACACTACTTAGTTACAAACTATTTCAACGTATTGTTATTTTGGACACCGAAGGGAAAGAAACACAGATATGAAATAACTAGACCCTAATGGAAACATCAATAGCGGAAAGCCAACAGAACAGTTACTTTCCCACAAAATGGCCAATTGGCTACCCAAAACAAAACGATATAAGCGATATACACATTCAAAGACGAATTATAACAAAACAAAACCGCGACAGAAGAACCGCCTTGGAACTGTCAGTGAAAAGTATTTCACCTGGGGGTTAATCGATTTCACGCGGCCGCAGCCATCGCCCTTACTTCCGTCGCGATTTTGACAAATAATTTGTAAGCACCATTTAATAAAGAGAAAATTGGCGTTTACCAAGATATATATTGTACGGAAGAGGGAAGAACGAAAAGTTCGTTTTTTTATTTATACTGTTGTTCTTTTGCGATTTATTTTTGTTATGGTTTTCTTTGAGTGTGTGTATCGCTTATAAATTTTGTTTTGGATAGCCAACTGTCCATTTTATGGGAAATAGAGTATCCTTTTGGCTTTCCGCTATTGATGATTTCATTAGGTTAATTGTACCGATTCCTGAACATTGCCTTCAATTCTAATTTTCGAAGTATCTTCTCTTGCAGCGAATACAGGTCTGCTGTCTGTCGGTCCTCATGCGCAACACATACCTAGCCGTCATGTGAAATCTCCTAGAGCGACTTCGTTATAGCTCCCAGTTCCTCGGAGTTGTTTAACTTACATTTCCTTCAATACCGGAAACACCCAGAGTTCAGAAATTGCCAGGTATGTGTTGTAAGGGGGTGAGTGAGGGTCTCGATAAGCAGAAGACGATGGCGTCCTGAACTTGACGGCTCAAATGCATTGTCTTGGTGTAAAATATAGCCTGACCGGTAGAGGACTAGGCGCTTTTCTGGTGATACCCGCTGAAATAATCGAAATAATAGTCACAACAGACTGCAAGTGTGCATGGTACTAGGGCGAACATCACAGTAAATGATGGCCATGACTCTGCCTGCTGACTTCGAAGGTCGGTCTTTAGCAGGCGAGGAAAAGTTGGTTGTTTGCATACGGAGCTTTGTTGTTTACATTTTGCCTCAAAAAAGTACATCCCTGTTTGTTCATGAATTATACTTCTCTGAGAAACTGATCAACTTTCGTCGAAAATCTTTGAAGTAGATCTTTGCAGGATCTTATCCTCACCCTCTTCTGTTCTGGCTGCAGAACATGTGGTTACCACCTAGCACTAACCCGTCGCATTCTTAAGTCCTGTGACAAAATTTCCTGAGTAAGTCAAAAACCCGATTTCGAACGATTCCCCCACGTCATGAACAGTAATTTGCTGTCTTCCAATTTAAAGCTTTCTATGTCAGCTATTGACTTATTGGTAACTACTATCACAGATCTTCCTTTTTGAGCGACATTTTCATCGGACCCTCATCCATCAGAGAATCGCATAAATCATTCCCTGCCACATGGATAAATTACACCACAATCTCAGTATACGGTTTCAAAATCATCGTTTGTTCCCTTCATGGAATTCTCTAATTTAACATATGATTTTATAACTGCCTGTTGCCAGCCTCGGTAGCTCACTCGGCTGCGAGCCTGACTGGTTATCAGGAGGACGCGGGTTCGATACCTGCCGGGTTCGGCAACATTTTTTTCATGTGAATTGATCATTGTATCCTTTCTACGGTCATAATCTCCCTTCCGCTGATTCAAGAAGGACAGTTGTCGGTTTCTGGCGAAAGAATGTGCACTGTACTGGTAAACAGATTGCGTATAAGCTCAGGAAAAGCATGGATACGTAAACTGACCGGCTCAAAAATGACATAAATGTTGACTGGGCCGTTTAACGCCAAGACAAACAAGCAAAAAAAAAAAAAAAAACAAACAAAAAAAAAAAAAAAAAAACAGCAACAAATAAGTGCCTCTTGCTCTTCAACAGTGACGCCAGCCATTATACAACAAATGGCCATTTACCTTGACGTCATTTGTTTACTCGACTTTATGATGAAAGCAGTTATTATTCAAAATTTCTGCCAATTTTCAGCGGCATGTGACACACTGTTAAAATGCAAGGAACTTTTCAATCACACCTCGTACGCGTAAAAGATTGTTTGTACATGTGCATACCGCCTCATTGAGGCATAAAAACAACAGAGACAATCATCTTAAAATCACGAAACATCTCAATGGCGCCATATCAATGATATCATCAAACAGTGATGTCGTTAGCACGTTGCCGTTAGAAACGCTAAATCAAACTCACTCTCTTCACTAGTGCGCGGGTTTTCTTTCTCTTGGTGCCATTAGAGGCTGTCATCTTTGATTGTGGCTTTTCCGGGGCATCTATGTCTCTTTATCATATGACGTCGCGTCTGAGAGTGTAATGACGCCATGTAATATTTTGATAATCCCTTAGTGGATTAAATATGCAAATTATCTAGATACGCCCCGTAACGTTACATGTACGACGTCATTAACGACGTCGCGTTTACTAACAGCGGAATATTGACATTTTTGTAAACAATCGTGAATAAAATGCGTTTAAATGTCATATGATAAATAGAATCTTGCATTCGTAATCATATATTATTGAATTTATTAAACTCGTTGAGGTCGTTGAGGAAAAGGGATCAAATGCTCGGCAAAGCCTAGCATTTGATCCCTTTTCCTCAACTCGTTTAATATATTCAATAATACATGAACACTCATGTAGGATCCTCTATATATATTGTCTTTTCTAATAATTTGGATCATTGAATCCACTGCGTAACCATGAAAAGCTGATGAATATGTTCTAGAAAGGGTTATCCTTCGGAAGCAAGGAATGTTGTAATGCATGACGCGAACAAGTTTTTATTTCTGGTCCAGACAATAAATATGTTCTATAAAAGTGTTATCCTTTGGGAGCAAGGAAAACACCACAGAACTGGAAAATATGGAGTGTACATCTTTTCTGGGCCAGACTAGCTAGTTTCGGCCAGTTAGGCCTCATCAGTGACCCTCAAATATTTTCAAAATTCAACAATGGAATCAATGATCCCGAAGGACAAGCCTGACTGACCGAAACAAGCTTAACCCTTTTTATAGAAAAAAAAATATCGTCACTTCAGCTGGTGTCTGGGAATAGGTGGCGGCCGTAATAAGTCTCCCTGCCCAACTCCATAGTGTAGTTTATATTTTCTTGTCATTTAAGATCATTGATTCAATTGTTGAATTTCGTAAATATTTGAGGGTCACTGATGAGGCCTAATTGGCCGAAACTAGCTAGCCTGGCCCAGAAACATGTACTCTTCATATTTTCCAGTTCTTTGGTGTATTCCTTGCCCCCAAAGGATAACGCTTTTATAGAACATATTTATTGTCTGGACCACAAATAAAAACTTGTTCGCGTCATGCATTACAATTACGCACCTATGCGACATGTTTTTTACATGTTTAACACGGCTCTGTTTCGTGATATATTTCTTATTTATACTGCAAACATAAGTTTAGGATGCTCACGACCTAAGTCTTGGGCCAGAAATAAGAAAAATGATGTGTACCCCTGTGAGCCCCAGTTTTCTCTATAGAAAGTAGATGTTTGGGGGATGCTCATTTCACGGACGTGTTTACGACCACATTTATAGAAGATTTACTCATGCGGTCTCGGTAAATCCGTCGCTAAGATAGTATATTTTCTAAGTTGGTTTAAAGAATATTTAATTCTTTTAAACAATAATTACAGAATGAAAATACTGTACATACAATATAATTCAGGATCTGATGGTAAGCTATTTTCTAAGTTGTAAACACCATCCCTAACGTGTATATAGCCTATCAATGCGTTTATCGTGCCTTGTTTGTTTGTTTACGATTTAACGTCCCCACCAACACTATTCAGGTCATTTTGGAGAAGTTACTTCCAATTTTGTAGGATTTTACCCGATATTCAGATGTTCTGACATCTCAAGCCCTGCCGCCCAACGAAACAAATAGTGTTTATATGCATGGACCGTCCGACTCGCACCACTTTGCCTAGACAGACTTAGACCCTCCAAGCGGTTTACTAGTACTCGCGTGGAAGCATCATGCAGCCCAATTTATATGATGACGTTGGAAATCCGACAGTATATTCAAAATATCCTGACACATTTTTTACGTTATCCAATCAAACGCCGCGTTTGATTCGCAAATGCGAGTAAATGAGTAATATTTGTTCTTACTTGGTAATGTAGTTGCTTCGTTGTGTAGACAAAGTAAATCCTGACAGACTTCCGGTATTTTCGGATCTGAAATGAAAAACAGAAGTGAAGGCAATGATCAGGAATCGATACAAATAACCCACAGCTCCCATCAGAGACACCAAAGGGGAAACACAAACATGAAACAACTAGGCACTAGTGGAAACATCAACAGCGGAAAGCCAAAAGGACAGTTGCTTTCCCACAAAATGGCCAATTGGCTATACAAAGCAAAATAATATAAGTGATATACACACTCAAAAACAAGACATAACAAAGATAACCCGCGACAGAAGAACCGCCTTGGAACGGTCAGTGAAACGAATTCCACTGGGGGGTGGGGGGGGGTAGCTTAACTCGATTTTTTTTATCAAAATTCCCACAGGGACTAAGGGCCATAACTCACAAAGTATTTTTCGGAAGTTACTCAAAAGTTAATCAAATCAGACCAGCACCACCCAATTGTTTACCAGGGGCAATTATTCATGATAAAGGGCATAATCCGGATTAGAATTTTTTTTCATGAAGAATTCATATATGAAATTTCAAAACCCTAGCATACACAGTTCTATATTTATGCTATGCATAACAAAGCGTACAATGCACAAATATCCGAAGTGACAAGGGCCCAAAACTCACGAATTATTTTTCGGAATTTAGACAAAAGTTAATCAGGACATCTACTCATCACTACCAATCCTTTCACCAACTATCAAGGCTTTATTTCGAATTGTTTTATTTCAGGTATTTTTTGACACGATTTTGTTATCAAACTTTTTAAAAAAGGACATTAACTCTTGAAAGGGTTATAATCCGGATGAGAAAAAGATACGCATCAGCTATTTTTTCATGAGAAATTCATTTGTGAAATTTCGGAGCCCTAACATACACAGTTCTAAAGTTATGCTATCACAAAGCATACAATGTATAAATACTCAAAGTGAAAAAAAGGGCCATAACTCATAAAGTATTTTTCGAAATTTTGTCAAAAGTTAAGGTATAAATGAATGTCAACCTGACACGTGAGCTAAAATGTACAGTTGTTCAGAATGTCGACAAGTTTCTCGAAAAGCAACCCATAATGTTCCAAATTATATGAATAAACATTACAAATGCTTCTTAAAAGTGTATCTGTGTTGTTGGAAGAAGAAAAAGTAAATTACTTTATTAGAAAATTGCCTTTCAAAATGGTCATTTTTGAACATCGGTTTCTCCATTTTCCTTCCTCAGAAACATTCAGCTTTTACATTAACCTAGAGTATATTCCGTGTCCTATCAACGACGAGAGGTAGTTTTTTTTTTCCAAAACCTGCCATAATACAATTACATCCATCCTTTTAAACATCCACCAAACGGCCATATTGACAGCCATTACTGTGTACATGATCGGTATATCCCCCAGGTAAATCAGAGGTATAAACATGCTAATCATGGGTAAAAATATCCTGCAAAACGGAATATTATTCTAAATGTTTTCATGCCCAGTTAATGATCTCCTTTATTCTTCAGTAAATTCGGTAAATATTGTTATGCATAGAATGGAAAAGTGTTGTTTTGCTCCCCCCCCCCCCCCCCAAAAAAAAAAAAAACAAAAAAAAAAAAAAACGTAACGATTTGACAGAATTTTAATTATCTCTACGCTTGTTTACCCCAGTGTTAAATTTAATAATCTATACTTAATACTGTGTACATGGATGACAATGTTAAGTGAACTCTAAATGTTGGTAGGGGTTCTATCAGCATGGATATGGTATAATGCCAGTTTTTGGAAAAATCACGTCTCGTCGTTGCTAGTACAAACATTAAGGTATATTGTGTTGTAAACATGGTGTGTTTCTACCGAAGGACAATTTAATGGACGTTTTCGAACAACAAGATTTTTTTCTTCCAACAACAAAAATACATTTTTAATATGCATGTTTTATATTTATTCATTTAATTTAGAACATTATGGGCTGTTTTTCTAGAAATATGTCAACATGCTAACACCCATACGTTTACCCTACGTGCCAGGAAGACATTTTCATAGTCCTCAATCGCCGCAGATCTATTCACCAGCTTTCAAGGCTCTAGCTCCAATTGTTTTTGAGATATTTTGCTGACAGAATTTGATCATTTTTTTCAAAGGGCATTAACTCTCTAAAGGGGCACAATCCGGATGAGAAAAAAATACGCGCCAGCTATTTTATAAACCCTGGCATAGGGTTCTTAAGTTATTCTATGCATCGAAAGCGCAACGGAAGGACAAACGGCCAAAAAGCCATATGAGGCATATAAAACACCCGTCAGCTATTTTGTCATGAATCCACATATAAAATTTCAAACTTAGGGGCCCTCAAAATATCTGAGGGTCACTGATGAGGCCTAATTGACCGAAACTAGCTAGTCTGGCCCAGAAAACATGTACACTCCATATTTTCCAGTTCTGTGGTGCACTCCTTGCTTCCAAAGGACAACCCTTTCTAGAACATATTTAGCATATCTGGTTCTAAAGATTTGCGATGCATCAAAAAGTGTAACGGGCGGACAAACGGACGCGGACGAACGCCCAAATAGCAATATGCCCTCCAACTTCTTCAAAGTTGGAGGCACTATAAACCATCCAAATATCTACAGATCGAGCTAAAAGCTTCAATGATTTAAGATTAGTTTTAAATGGAAAGGTACAGCATGAAGCCTCTTTCATTGCAGAAAGAAAGACTATGATGGTCCTTTATTGCTCACCTGAGCTAAGAGATTGACATATGTGTCCCGGGCCGTGGCAACTTTTGGCGCCAGTTTTATCTTGGTAGAGGTTCACTAAATGAAGTTTCATACAAATATCAACGGCCTGGGCTTCCGGGTTCAAACAAGACTATTTTAAAAGTTTTTTTCTTATATAAATCAATGTAAAACCAGTGGGTCCTGGGGCGGGTCTATTTTTGGTCCCTAGGCTCTAATTTCAATAATTTTGGTAGAGGTCCATTAGATGAAGCTACATTCCAAATATCAAAGACCTTGGCCTTCTGGTTTCAGACAAGATGATTTTAAAGGTTTTCCCTTATAAGTCTTTATCAAGCAGGTGGGCCACGGGACGGGGCCCTTTTTGGCCCGAGGGCTATAATTTGAACAATCTTGGTATAGGTCCACTAGATGAAGCTACATTCTAAACATCAAAGACATGGGCCTTCTGGTTTAAGACAAGAAGATGTTTAAAGGTGTTTTCTTATAGGTCTATGTAAAACAAGTGGGCCCAGGGGCGGGATCACTTTTGGCCCCAGGAGCTTCGGCTTTTATTTGAACAATCTTGGTAGAGGTCCATTAGATGAAGCTAAATACCAAACACATATCAAAGACATGGGCTTTCCTTTTAAGTGTATGTGAAACAAGTGGGCCCCGGGGATGGAACAGTTTGGGCTTGTTCCTTCTGGTTTCAGACAAGAAGATTTCAAGCAAGTTGGCTCCGGGACGGGGCAGTTTTTCGCCCCAGGGTTATAATTTGAACAATCTTGGTAGAGGTTCACTAGATGAAGCAACATACCAAATATCATAGACCTGGTGGGCCTACTGGTTTCAGACAAGACATTTTTAAAGGTTTTTCTAGTATAAGTCTTTGCAAAACAAGTAGGCCTCGGGGCAGGACCACTTTTGGCCCCAAGGCTTTACTTTGAACAATCTCGGTAGGGGTCCACTAAATGAAGCTTTATACCAAATATAAAAGGCCACGACCTTCTGGGAGGTCTATTAGATGAAGCTACATACCAAATATCAAAGACCTGGGCCTTCTGGTTTCAGACTAGAAGATTTCTAAAGGTTTTCCCTTCTTAGTCTATGTATAACAAGTGGGCCCCGGGGTGGGGCCATTTTAGCCCAAGGGCTATAATTTGAGCAATCTGGGTGTAGGTCCTCTAGATAAAACTTCATTCCAAATATCAAAGAAAAAAACAAAACAAAACAAAAAAAAAAAAAAAAAAAAAACAACAACAACAAAAAACAGAGCATTCTAGTTTCAGATGAGAAGTTTTTCCCTTATAAGTATACGTAAAATAAGTGGGTTCCGCAGCGGGGCCATTTTTGGCCCCAGTGTTATAACTCGAACAATCTTGGTATAGGTCCACAAGATGAAGCTACATACCAAATATCTAAGACCTGTACCATCAGGTTTCAGACAAGAAGATTTCGAAAGGTTTTACCCTTAATTGTCTGTGTAAATAAAGGTTTTTCTATTTTAGCTCTGGCGGCCATCTTGTCTATCTTAGCGGAACGGTTTGAGCAATTTTAGTAGAGGGTCACCCAAGAAACATTCCTTTTAAATTATTTCAAAATCCATCCACTTGTTAAGGAGGAGAAGTCGTTTAAAGGTATAGTTTTAGCTCTGTTGGCCATCTTGTTCATCCAAGCAGAAAGGTTTGAGCAATTTCGGTAGAGGTCACCGAAGAACATTCCTGTGAAATTATTTTAAAATCCATCTATAGATTAAGGAGGAGAAGTCGTTTAAATTTTTTTATAATTTTAGCTCTGGCGGCCAAGTTGTTCATCTGAGCAATTTTGTTAGATGTTCACCAAAGGAACATTCTTGTGAAATTATTTCAAAATCTATCTTGTGGTTTAGGAGGATAAGTTGCTTAAATATCATTTTATTTTTAGCTCTGGTGCCATCTTGTTCGGCCGAAGGGAACGGTTTGAACAATTTTGGAAGAAGGTCACCCAAGAACATTCCTGTGAAATTATTTCAAAACCCATCCAGTGGTTAAGGCGGAGAAGTCGTTTAAAGGTTTTTCTATTTTTAGCTCTGGTGGCCATCTTGTTCATCCAAACGGAACAGTTTGAGTAATTTTGGTAGAGGGTCACCCAAGATATATTCCTATGAAATTATTTTCGAAATTGGCTTAGTGGTTTAGGAGCAGATGTCATTTGAAGAAATTGTTGACGACACATGACACACGACGGACGCCAGACACCGGACACAGACCAATCACAATAGCTCACCTTGACCACCATGTGCTCAGGTGAGCTTAAAAAAGAACAAATTATCCACATGGAGTGCGCAATTCGAACACATCGGAATACCCACGCTTTTTCTAATAACTTGGTATAGATATTGTCAAGTAGGAAGTTAGAGCTTCATACACTTTGTGACAAGACCTTAGTGTGTAATTTTTATGCTCGTCAGAGGTGAAAAAAAACATTTCTTACATATTTACAATTTATTGGATATTTACAATGACACCCACATAAATATTCTGTGACAGGAGTAGGTTCAATGATTAACAAGAAAACAGTCTGAAAGAAAGCTATATCCCCCGCCACATTTTAATAAAAATCCTTCCAGGGGTAAAGGAGATATGTAGCCGACACTAGCATCAAAGTTCAAACTCGTTACCTTGAATTGTGAGTTTGACCTGGCATTGTTGACTTATGGGCTCTACGGTAACAGGACACTTCGGCCCCAAAATCACCTCGGCCCCTAGACACCTCGGCCCCAAAACCATCTCGGCCCCACATAAAATTGAAACCCTAGACGGGTCGGCCCCTGGACACCTCGGCCCCTAGACACCTCGGCCCCATATACCTAGACACTTCGGCCCCACTTTGCTTTTCACGGGGCTTCCACTTGGTTGGATGCCCGATGAGGTTTTGTTTTTGTTTTTATTTTGCTGATTTGATTATTTTGGTAGGGAGCCACGAATATTTGAACCTAAAGTATATATATTTAATATATATTATAACGTTACTAAATAGAAAATCTATATGTCCATTTAAGAAGAATGGAAGATTCATTTGAAATTCCCCTCTTTTATTTCAATGTATAATTAGGGCCCCGCATTGAAAGTGTGGGTGCCCTATAGTAATCACTCTGTCCGTCCGTCTGTCTGTCTGTCTGTCCTTCCGTCTGTCCGTTCACAAATTTTCAACATTTTCCTACTCCTCTGATAGCGCTGCTGGGGCCCTAGTCAGTTTCACTGACAGCTCTAGTTCTAATTACATTGCGGCATGCTTTAGAGCAGGCTCTTTCTTTTCTACCGTTCTGCTCTTTTGATCATCGATAGGCTTTTTTATTATCCGAAATAATTCCACACCTCTAAAATACTTTTTTTAAATTAATTTCAATAAGAACATGATACCTAATTATCCTTACCAATTGGATTGAAATCTGGATGGATCGGTGGATGGAGCCGTAAAACAAAAAAAAAAAAAAAAAAAAAAAAATCATTCCTCGATTTCGTCAATCATGGTGATGATGGGGGATAATCTTATATTGGTTAAAGGTGCATTATTGAGCTACCTGGCCTCATTTTTTTTTCTGGTTTTTATCTTCAATACATACTCCTTTGTCATATGTACACTTTTGGAGCCAAATACAGCTTCAGAACTTTGTGAAAATGGTCGGCTTCATTCGTGTTTACCCTTCGCTCTGAACATGTGTTCGGAATTTCTGTTCTAAAAATAAATCTGTCACTTTACACATACATGACGACAGTATCGTCTCTGAGTGTCAATACGTATGGCATGGTATTCAGCGTCATATTTTTTTTCCGATTCAGGCATGGCCTAAGCAAACAAGGCCAAAAATGAACGTCGCATAACGTCATATATGGGGATTCTATTTTTGTCACGAACTAAAAATAGATCTAACTAGTGTTCGAAACCTAGTTAGGGAATCCCTCTCAAATTCGTTTACCTGTCATCATAATTGTTCGCATTTTTGCATAAAATGCATTCATTTGTATTGTTTTAAAGAAAAATACCGGCTATATGTATTTTATTTTTGGAAGCATTCTTCCGGATAGCTCAATAATGCACCTATTTTATATGTTTATTTTTTTTTATTTTTTGGCCTCGGTAGTTAAGTCGAATGCGCGTCTGACAAGTGATCAGGAGGACGCGGGTTCGATACCTATCGGGGTCGGCAACTTTCTTTCGTGGAGATTGATTATGGAATCTTTTATACGGTCATTCTCTCCCTTCTGCTGATTCAAGAAGGGCAGTTGTCACTTTTCTGGCGAAAAACATGTGCACTGTATTGGTTAACCGCTTACGTATAAGCCTGCCCAGGATAAGTGTGGATAGGTAAACTGAACGGCTCGAAAATGAACTAAAATAGCGTTGACTGGGCCGTTAAACTCCAATACAAACAATTAATTTATGTATTTATTAATTTATTTATTACGTAATTATCAGTGTTCAGGTTCGCTGAAGTAGAACTATCCTCGTAAGTAAACCAATTAATATACTGTGAGGATGTGAGGATGCAATTAAAAAACTGCATGAAAAACGGTGCAGATCCGGTTCAGAGGGCAGAAGCAATATGATCAGGATCTACACTGTTTGCAAAGATAAGGATTATCGTATTCAGCGGGGATTAATGAATTTCAGGTTAGTACACTATTTAGCAAAAAGTTATACAAGAACAATTAATTTTTGACTTAAATTAGTAAAGTGTGAAGCTCAATAAACAACCAGGCGTTTATAATCCCTTTTCCCCCCAATAAAGAGATCCTTGATGATAAACAGATCATTGTTATCAGTTTTCACACATTTGATTGTCATTCTAGCTCATATTAAAGGCGGACAGTAACGAGTATATTGTATACTTTATTTATTTATTTATTACTCGCATTTCTGACTATCAGCCACTCAAATTACTTGATACATGTATATTATATGTACATATTAGTGGCAAACAGTGTAGATCTGGAAGTGCACTGTGTGCAAAATCTTCACTGCTCGTATTTTTGTAGGAATTGTTCAGTATGTTTCAATTGTTATCAATTTTCACACATTTAGAAATTCCTATTTGATTGTCATTTCAGCTCATATTTAAAAGTGCATTATTGAGCTACCGGGTCTCAATTTTTTTATGGTTTTTATCTTCAATTCATACTCCTTTGTCATGTATACACTTTTGGAGCCAAATACAACTTTAGAACTTTGTGAAAATGGTCGTTTTCATACGTGTTTACCCTTCGCTCTGAACATGTGTTCGGAATTTCTGTTCTAAAAATAAATCTGTGACTTTACACAAACATGGCGACAGTATCATCGCATGGTATTCAGCGTCATATTTTTTTTCCGATTCATGCATGTTCTAAGCAAACAAGCCAAAAATGAACGTCGCATAACGTCATTCTATTTTGTCACGAACTAAAAATAGATCTAACTAGTGTTCGAAACCTAGTTAGGGAATCCCTCTAAAAAAACAACCTGTCATCATAATTGTTCGCGTTTTTGCATAAAATGCATTCATTTGTATTGTTTCAAAGAAAAATACCGGATATATGTATTTTATTTTTGGAAGCATTTTTTATCGATAGCTCAATAATGCACCTTTAAAGACGGACAGTAACAAGTATACTGTATAATTTATTTATTAGTCACATTTCAGACCCTCAAATTACTTGATACATGTATATTGTATTCATTTAAAATTCGCAAACTGAATGACAGTATAGATCCAGATCAGATGGATCTGGATGTGCACTGAGTGCAGTCTTCATGGCCCTATATATTTTTGTAGAAAAGGCTCACTGACTATCAGTTTTGAATATTCACAATTAGAACAACCCGCTAAACCCCAGTTTTCGTAATGCTGACTCAAGGCCAACGACACGGTTGAAGGCGGCGGGGGATTAGCTGTCCTTAAGAGTGTAGTCCAAGTTAACCTGTCGTGTATGCGTTGTCATATTTATTATAAACGTCTCAGTGGTTATTTGTTATTTTTTATAGGAAATAAAAATAGCAATAAAATAATTTGATCTTATTTCCTACCAACTTAATAGAAGATTCCGTAAAGCCAAAATTATATAACGAAAAGTTGATAAAAATTATGTTTCTTACTTCTGCTCAAAAACATAGATCTTTGATACTGGTTCAATAATTCTAAAGGAGGTGGTTTATCGCACATACCTGTTTACTTATATGAAAGGGATCTAAGAAATGGCTAGTTTGCATAAACACATTAATATTAAACTAGTTGTGATTAAAGGTTGTCACAGACGCATTCTGATCAGTCCTGCACATTGAGACGGTTCTAACCAGTATATACAACCTGTATCTTGGAGCAGAAATAAGAATTACGAAAACACGCCTATACAAATGACTTGTAAACTTTACCGCCGAAGAAACGAACATTATAAGAGGAAAAATTGTGATATTTTTATAATTTCTGCTTAAATAAGAAAAATAAGGTTTGCCCCTGTAAACCCCAATTTTACTATATAAAAGTGGGGTTCAAGGGGGTCAAATTATTAAGGCGTGTCTTCGTGATGTAAATAATGTATGCCCCTATGAGCCCAGTTTTCCCCATATAAACTTGGGTTTAGCAGGGTCTTCATTACACGGGCTTTTTAACATGATGTTTTGTTTGCTGGATTTGACGTTTAACGACCCCAATCAACACTGTATCGGTCATTTTGGAAACGTTGCCTCCAATTTTATGGGAATTTTACCCGACATTGACATCTCAAGCCCTACAGCCCAATGAAACCAATAGGGTTTATAAGAATGAACGGTCCGACTCGCACCGCTTTTCCTGGCCAGGCTTGGAACCTCTAAGCGGTTTACCAGTACTCATGTCACAGGCTGTCGGTTTCTTGAAGTCCCGATGGGCGGGGCCGATTTTAACATGATATAAATGCCCATACCCTAACAGATATCAAAAGTGCGGCCGAGGTGTCTTTGGGGCCGAGATGTGTAGGGGCCGAGGTGACAGTGGGGCCGAGGTGTCTAGGGCCGAGGTGACTAGGGCCGAGGTGTCTAGGGCCGACTTGGTTTTGGGCCGACCTGTCTAGGGGCCGAGGTGGTAGTAGGCCGAAGTGTCTGGAAATCGGCTCTACTCATCATCTCACTTAGGCCAACATTCGACTAACATTTAATGAAAATCTTTCCAGGGGTAATAGAACGGGCCTCCGTGGCCTAGTGGATAAGAGCGCTGACTCTTAGTCACTAGGTCTCTCACCGCCGTAGGTTCGAGCCTCGCTCGGGCCACGTGTGAGACGCCAAGTTCTGCACCGGAAGGTCAGGTGGTTTTTCTCCGGGTACTCCGGTTTTCGCCCACCTCTGATTAACGATCGGCTCGATATGAGTGAAATAATCTTGAAAGGGCCGTAAAACTAAAAAAACCAAACCAAACCAGGGGTAATAGAGTCTTAAAGCGGACCCAAAATTCGAGGCTCAAACATGTGACCTTCATTTGTGATCTTCACCTTGAGTCGGCATGGTTGATTATAATTTCTGAACATCATCTCACTTTGGCCAACATTTGACCACAGCTTAATAACAAGAGGGCCAAGATGGCCCTGAATCGCTCACCTGATATCAAGTTGTCATATAGCTTCTGAAAGTCATGTGTGTGACAGCCATTTCATGAAGCATAACTTACTTTTACTTCTTTCTATTGTTAGCTTTGGAAGCCATTTTGATAATCTCAGCAGAACTGTTTTAGCTAATTGGGTAAAGGGTCAGCTAAGCAACATTCCTATGAAGTTTGAAGGAAAGTGGCCCAAAGGTTCAGGTACTTTGCCATCTGCGCAACACTCCTGTGAAGTTTGAATCAAACTGGCTTAAATGTTTAAGGAGGCGTTCGCGTTTGGATCAAATTTTCTTTTTTTACTTTTTTTAGGTCGCTGGCCATTTTGCTAATTTGAGCAGAACCAGTATAGCTTTTTTGGTAGAGGATCTCTGAAGCAATATTCCTATGAAGTTTGAATGAAGTTGAACCGAGAGTAGAGGAGGAATTTTCGTTTAAAGATTTTTTTCTATTTTTAGCTCTGACGGCGGTCTTGTTCATCAGAGCGGAATGATTTTAGCTTTTTTGGTAGGCAATGCTCTACGCAACATTCCTGTGAAGCTTGAATCAAATTAGCCCAAAGATTTAGGAGAAGTTAGCATTTGAAGCAAATATAGGATGTTTATCTATTTTTAGATGTGGTGGCCATTTTGTTCATCGGAGCTGAACCATTTTAACCATTTTGGTAGAGGGTCATCTAAGCAACATTCCTGTGAAGTATGAACAAACTTGGCCGAAGTATACAGGAGATGTCGTTTGATGATTTTTTCCATTTTTAACTCTGGTGGCCATCTTGTTCGACAGAGCAAAACTAGTTTAGCTATTTTGGCAGGGAGTCACCTAGGAAACAATTCTGTAAAATTTTAATCAAATTGGCCCAAGGCGTAAGGAGGAATTCACGTTTGAAGCAAATTTATGATGTTTTTCTATTTTTAGCTCTGGTCCCCATTTTGTTATTCGTAGCGGGATCGTTTGAGCTATTTTGGTAGAGGGTCGTCTAAGCAACATTCCTTTGCAGGTTGAATTAAATTTGCCAAAGTGTACAGGAGGGGTTGTCGTCAGAGCGGACTGATTTTAGCTATTTTGGAAGGGAGTCACCTAGCAAACATTCTTATGAAGTTTGCATCAAATTGGCCCAAGGGTTTAGGAGGAGTTCTGGTAGCCATTTTGTTCACCGGAGGTAACTGTTGTAGCTATTTTGGTAGAGGATCATCGGAGGTAGCTGTTGTAGCTATTTTGGTAGAGGATCATCTAAGCCACATGCCTATGAAGTTTGAATGAAATTAGCCAAAGGGTACAGGAGGAGTTGTCGTTTGAAGATTTGTTTTCTATTTTTAGCACTGGCGGCCATCTTTTTCAACAGAGCGGAACGATTTAGCTAATTTGGTAAGAAGTCACCTTGGCAACATTCATGTGAAGTTTGAATCAAATTGGCCCAAGGGTTTAGGAGAAATTCACGTTTGAAACAAATTTATGATGTTTTTTTTCTATTTAGCTGCGGCAGACATTTTGCTCATTGGAGCAGAACCATTTTAGCTGTTTTGGTAGAGAGTCACCTACGCAACATTCCTGTGAAGTTTGAATGAATTTTGCCTAAGGGTACAGGAGAAGTTGGCGTTTCAAGATGTGTTTCTAATTTAGTTCTGGTGGCGATCTTGTTCATGGAGCGGAATGATTTTTAGCTATTTTGGTAGGGTGCCACCCAGGCAACATTCCTGTGAAGTTTAATTTGCCAAAGGGTTTAGGAAGAATTCGCATTTAAATCAAATTTTTGACGACGCACGACGGACGACGGACGACGGACATCCACTGATCACAGTAGCTCACCATAAGACTTTTTGAAACTAAAAATCCTTCTTGGGGTAACAGAAATATGGAACGAATATGAACGGAGATGATATTCAAGGCCATCTCGTGACCATAATTTCTGACATTCACCTTAAGTCAGCATGGTTGAATTTGTAATCCTGCACGTCATCTCAGATAGGCCAACAGAAAAAAACATCCTCCCAGGGGTAAAGGAGATGCAGAACGGACACGAACTTCAAAGCTCAAACTCTTGACCTTCATTCATGACCTTCACATTCAGCCAGGCGTGATTGAATTATGAGTTATGCACATCAACTCACTGAGGCCAATATTGGACCAAAGTTTACTGAATATCTTCCAATGACAAAGGAGATACGGAACGGCCACGAATAAAAATCTTAAACTAGGTATTCAAGAATTTCATAGGAAGTTTGTTTTGGCTCCAGCCTGACTGATCTGTTCTTGTTTTGTTATGAAAGAGACTTCATGATGTCCCTTTCCGTTGAAAACCAATCTGAAATCACTGAAGCCTTTAGCTCGACTTCTTGATATTTGCATGCTTCATAAAATATTGGCATTACATATTTCGATGGTTTGATCAGTCAAATTTGCGCCCCAGAACTTCAGTTAAATAAAGCAAATTCTTCTGATACCGAGGCCCCGTTTTTGGATTTACATCTGCCTATTGTAGATGGGTTTGTTTCTTGCAAACTTTATGATAAACGCGATGATTTTGATTTTGAGATTATAAATTTTCCTTTTTTGGATGGTAATGTTCATCGTGCGCTATCATATGGCGTTTATATTTCGCAGTTGATTCGATTTGCCAGAGTGTGTAGTCATGTAACTGACTTCAACACTCGTAATACATTGCTAACGGCTAATCTTCTTAATCAGGGTTATCGGTACCATAAACTATAGACGTCATTCTGATTTAATTTCAAAATTCAAAATTGGACTTAAATCTCTTCTGCAACAAGGTCCATCGGAACCCGAATTTTATGATGCCCATCGGAGTCTTACTGTTGGTTTTCTTTGGCTCCAGAATTTTAGTGGTTTCTTGCTGTCGAGTCCTCACCGTTGTTTCATGTTTTTTTTTTATTTTTTGTGTTCACGGAGATGTTGCACTGATGAGTTAGGAGGCCTTCATGCGGACTGAACAAATTATTTGTCTGAATCGCGACGAAAATAACGGCGAGGATTGTGGCCACGTAAAATCGATTTAAGGCCCCCAGTGGAATACGTTTCCGCTGACGTTCTTCTGTCGCGGTTTATTTTTGTTATGGTTTGTCTTTGTGTGTTTGTGTCGCTTATATTATTTTATTTTGGATAGCCTATTAACCATTTTGTTGGAAAGTATCTGTCCTTTTGGCTGTCCGCTATTGATGTTTCCATTAGGCTCTGTTGTTTCATTTTTGTGGTGTCTCTGATGGGAGCTGTGGGTTAATTGTATCGATTCCTGATCATTGCCTCCACCTCTTTGTTACTCGTGACCTTCATTTATGACCTTCACCTTGAGCCGCTTAGTTGAATAATGGGTTCTGCACATCTTGCTTTGGCCAACATTTGACCAATGTTTGATGCTAATCGTTTCAGGGGCACAGGGGATATGGAACGGGCACAAAATTCAAGGCTCAACTTTATGACCTTATTACAATTACATCCATCCTTTTAAACACCCACCGAACGGCCATATTGACAGCCATTACTGTGTACATGGTCGGTAAATCCTCCAGGTAAATCAGGGGTATAAACATGCTAATCATGGGTAAAAATATCCTGCAAAACGGGATATTATTCTAAATGTTTTTATTCCCAGATAATGATCTCCTTATTCTTCAGTAAATTCGGTAAATATTGTTATGCATAGAATGGAAAAGTATTGTTTTGCACCCCCCTCCCCCCCGAAAAAAAACGTTACGATTTGACAGAATTTTAATTATCTCTAAGCTTTTTTACCCCAGTGTTAAATTTAATAATCTATACTTAATACTGTGTACATGGATGACAATGTAAAGTGAACTCTACATGTTGGTAGGGGTTCTATCAGCATGGATATGGTATAATGCCAGTTTTTGGAAAAATCACGTCTCGTCGTTGCTAGTACACATATTAGGGTATATTGTGTTGTAAACATGGTATGTTTCTACCGAAGGACAATTTAATGGACCATTTCGAACAACATGATTGTTTTTCTTCCAACAACAAAAATGCATATTTTTAATATGCATGTTTTATATTTATTCATTTAATTTAGAACATTATGGGCTGTTTTTCTGGCAATATGTCAACATGTTAACACCCATACGTTTACCCTACGTGCCAGGAAGCGTTTTTCATAGTCCTCAATCAGATCATCTACTCATCGCCGCCAATCTATTCACCAGCTTTCAAGGATCTAGCTCCAATTATTTTTGAGATTTTTTGCTGACAGAATTTTATCATTTTTTCAAAGGGCAATAACTTTATAAAGGGGCACAATCCGGATGAGAAAAAAATACGCGCCAGCTATTTTATAAACCCTGGCATATGGTTCTTAAGTTATTCTATGCACTAAAAGCGCAACGGAAGGACGAACGGCCAAAAAGCAATATGAGGCATATAAAACACCCGTCAGCTATTTTGTCATGAGGAATCCACATATAAAATTTCAAACTAAGGGGCCCTCAAAATATCTGAGGGTCACTGATGAGGCCTAATTGGCCGAAACTAGCTAGTCTGGCCCAGAAAACATGTGCACTCGATATTTTCCAGTTCTGTGGTGCATTCCTTGCTTCCAAAGGACAACCCTTTCTAGAACATATTTAGCATATCTGGTTCTAAAGATTTGCGATGCATCAAAAAGTGTAACGGGCGGACAAACGGACTCGGACTCACGCCCAAATAGCAATATGCCCTCCAACCTCTTCAAAGTTGGAGGCATTATAAACCATCCAAATATCTACAGATCGAGCTAAAAGCTTCAATGAATTAAGATTAGTTTTAAATGGAAAGTAATAGCATGAAGCCTCTTTCATTGAAGAAAGAAAGACTATGACGGTCCTATATTGCTCACCTGAGCTAAATGATTGACATGTGTGTCCCGGGCCATGGCAACTTTTGGCGCCAGTTTTATCTTGGTAGAGGTTCACTAAATGAAGCTTCATACCAAATATCAACGGCCTGGGCTTCCGGTTTCAAACAAGACTATTTTAAAAGTTTTTCTTATACAAGTCAATTAAAAACCAGTGGGTCCTGGGGCGGGTCTATTTTTGGCCCTAGGCTATAATTTCAATAATCTTGGTGGAGGTCCATTAGATGAAGCTACATACCAAATATCAAAGAACTTGGCCTTCTCGTTTCAGGCAAGATGATTTTAAAGGTTTTCCTAATAAGTCTTTTTCAAGCAGGTTGGCCACGGGACTGGGCCCTTTTTGGCCCGAGGGCTATAATTTGAACAATCTTGGTATAGGTCCACTAGATGAAGCTACATTCTAAATATCAAAGACATGGGCCTTCTGGTTTAAGACAAGAAGATGTTGAAAGGTGTTTTCTTATAAGTCTATGTAAAACAAGTGGACCCAGGGGCGGGATCACTTTTGGCCCCAGGAGCTTCGGCTTTAATTTGAACAATCTTGGTAGAGGTCCATTAGATGAAGCTAAATACCAAACACATATCAAAGACATGGGCTTTCCTTTTAAGTGTATGTGAAACAAGTGGGCCCCGGGGTGGGACCAGTTTGGGCTTGTTCCTTCTGGTTTCAGACAAGAAGATATCAAGCAAGTGGGCTCCGGGACGGCGCATTTTTTCGCCCCAGGGCTATAATTTGAACAATCTTGGTAGAGGTTCACTAGATGAAGCAACATACCAAATATCATAGACCTGGGGGGCCTACTGGTTTCAGACAAGACATTTTTAAAGTTTTTTTCTAGTATAAGTCTTTGTAAAACAAGTAGGCCTCGGGGCAGGACCACTTTTGGCCCAAGGCTTTACTTTGAACAATCTTGGTAGGGGTCCACTAAATGAAGCTTTATACCAAATATAAAATACCACGACCTTCTGGTTTCAGACAAGAAGATTTCGAAAGGTTTTTTCCCTTGTAAGTCCATGTAAACAAGTGGGCACAAGGTTATAATTTGAACAATCTTGGTATAGATCCACTAGATGAAGCTTCATACCAAATATCAAAGACCCAAGCCTTCTGGTTCCAGACAAGAAGTTTTTTCAAAGGTGTTTCCCTTATAAGTCTATGTAATGGGATCAGGGGCGGGCCTTTTTTGGCCCAAGGGCTATAATATGAACAAACTTGGTAGAGGTCTATTAGATGAAGCTACATACCAAATATCAAAGACCTGGGCCTTCTGGTTTCCGACAAGAAGATCTCTAAAGGTTTCCCCTTCTTAGTCTATGTATAACAAGTGGGCCCCCGAGGCGGGGCCATTTTAGCCCAAGGGCTATAATTTGAGCAATCTTGGTGTAGGTCCTCTAGATAAAACTTCATTCCAAATATCAAAGAAAAAACAACAACAACAACAAAAAACAGAGCATTCTAGTTTCAGATGAGAAGTTTTTCCCTTATAAGTATACGTAAAATAAGTGGGTCCCGCAGCGGGGCCATTTTTGGCCCCAGTGTTATAACTCGAACAATCTTGGTATAGGTCCACAAGACGAAGCTTCATACCAAATATCTAAGACCTGTACCATCAGGTTTCAGACAAGAAGATTTTGAAAAGTTTTACCCTTAATTGTCTGTGTAAATAAAGTTTGTTTTTTCTATTTTAGCTCTGGCGGCCATCTTGTCTATCTTAGCGGAACGGTTTGAGCAATTTTGGTAGAGGGTCACCCAAGAGACATTCCTGTTAAATTATTTCAAAATCCATCCACTTGTTAAGGAGGAGAAGTCGTTTAAAGGTATGGTTTTAGCTCTGGTGGCCATCTTGTTCATCCAAGCAGTAAGGTTTGAGCAATTTCGGTAGAGGACACCGAAGAACATTCCTGTGAAATTATTTTAAAATCCATCTAGTGATTAAGGAGGAGAAGTCGTTTAAAGTTTTTTTTTCTGATATTAGCTCTGGCGGCCATGTTGTTCATCTGAGCAATTTTGGTAGAGGTTCACCTAAGGAACATTCTTGTGAAATTATTTCAAAATCCATCTTGTGGTTTAGGAGGATAAGTTGCTTAAATATCATTTTGTTTTTAGCTCTGGTGTCATCTTGTTCGTCCGAAGGGAACGGTTTGAACAATTTTGGTTGAAGGTCACCCAAGAACATTCCTGTGAAATTATTTCAAAACCCATCCTGTGGTTAAGGCGGAGAAGTCGTTCAAAGGTTTTTCTTTTTTTAGCTCTGGTGGCCATCTTGTTCATCCAAACGGAATAGTTTGAGTAATTTTGGTAGAGGGTCACCCAAGATATATTCCTGTGAAATTATTTTCGAAATTGGCTCAGTGGTTTAGGAGCAGATGTCATTTGAAGAAATTGTTGACGACACATGACACACGACACACGACGGACGCCAGACAAATCAAAATAGCTCACCTTGACCACCATGTGCTCAGGTGAGCTTAAAAAAGAACAAATCATCCACATGGAGTGCGCAATTCGAACACATCGGAATACCCACGATTTGTCTAATAACTTTGTATAGATATTGTTAAGTAGGAAGTGAGAGCTTCATACACTTTGTGACATTTTTATTTATTAACAATTTTTGACAACATATATACATACATAGTACATACATATGCAATCAAGGAATTGGATGTAGGCTAGGCCTATACGTATCCTCTCCTTGATATCCGGTACATGCAATGAAAATACACATATATAAACATTCAATCACAATGCATTTAGACGAATATGAAATTATTAGAAAAAATGTTGCTTTGCTCACGTTGTCGTGACTCACATAATTAAACTACAGTGAATGAAAATAAGTAAGGTAGTGTATGTGAGAGAGAGAGAGAGAGAGAGAGAGAGAGAGAGAGAGAGAGAGAGAGAGAGAGAGAGAGAGAGAGAGAGAGAGAGAGAGAGAGAGAGAGATGGTGAGCATTTTCATTGAGTTAGAATTATATAATATATTTACTAGATCATTAATAAATAGTAATAAATGTAGTGTTCCGTGTATTAGATGTGATCAGGTTCGGCAAAAACAAGTTCGTTACGCTCGGTAAAGCATACCGGAAAAACCTCGTGGAAATTTTACAGGCAACGTGGTCAACGATCAAGCGAAAAATAACAGACACATTTTCAAAAAGGAACAGTTATCTACTATAAATAACGGTAAGTTGACACCGATACGGCTATATACAATAGTCATGCACCTGCCTATCATGTACCGTTCAAGCTTATGAAATTAGGCGTTTTATATCCAGGTATCCCACGATACCAAAGTATGATAGTTGCCTCAGGTCAGACTGACACTGATTAGTCACTGTATTATTATTATTATTATTTTCTTTCTTTGTTGTGTGTGATAAATTTCTGTATGGTTTATTCATACAACAAGGTAGGAGAAATGAACTACCTTGACAGAATTATTACTTTGTTATTGTACTATAATTTCCCATGGTATCAAGGCAATTCAAAGATGGTGAATGTCTCATAGTACCGAGGTAAATCATAAATTGTGACCTAGAAGTATATATTTAACATATTACTGTAATGAGTTATTTCCAGTGGGTAGAGGCATTTCATACAGTAGATGCTGGTACCATGGTACTTGGTTCAACCATCCTGCTGTAGCCAACAAGCTCTATCTTTGCAAACAGTGTAGGTCCAGATCAGATGGCTTCTGATCAGGATCTACACTGTTTTACATTCATTTTATGTATATGTAGAAATAAACTGCATCAAGCAACCCGACCAGCTCAAAGCCAGAAATGGGTGTGGCTTAACCAAATACTCAGCAGGTCGAAGGTTAAATTAGTTGAAGTACAGCAATTTATTGTATCATATAGATCTATACTACTCTCTATCCCTATACCAGATAAACAAACTGTACTCACGTTTATTTATTTATTTATTTATTTTTTTTTATTTTTTTTTTTGTCTAAAAAGAATTGTGCAGGTGGAAATTTGAGAAGTTTCTCGCATTCGCACACAAAACACAGATTGTGTGCACCCCTTAGAATGGCCTCAGTGAGGCCGTTCTATAGAGTACCAACAACCTATGCCCCTGCATAGAAATGTAAAATGAAGTGAGCCTCCAGTTTTACTATACAGTATACAAGGCAGGGTTTGAGCCATGAGGGGATTGAAATTAAGTCGGCACATATTAGTAATAATTGAAGGGTTTTTTTAAATTGAAATTAAGTAGATTCACCGATTAGCCAGCCCTAGTATCTAAGCATTAATGGGTTACTATGTTTAAATATAAGAGTTACTTTATATCTGAACAATCTAGTTATTCTTATGTAGCAATTGCATAAAGAGAACTGTAATTGGATAGTGCAACCTGGCCTTATTAAGCAAAGAAGGCCACTTGCAACACCAATCATTTAAGCTGTTGGACCTGCACACGATCCCGCGGCTCTGCCTTGTCGAAACGAAATACAAGGCAGAATACAAGGATGGTGTACAGGTATTAGATTTTCTCAAGGCGCTTAATATCTACCGATAATAATAACAATGATAGTGATGATAATAAAATAATAATAGTATTCGCCATGTTACAAAGACGGTTCATTTGCTAACGAATTTCTATGTAATATAATTTGCCAAATTTTTCAAATGTGTCATATTTTCATTGTTAAATAATTGAATCAATTTAACCCATATATGCCAAGCGGCCCTTTTTTGGGACATTTGCAAACAGAGTAGACCCAGATCAGACGCCGCAGATCGCAGCGTCCGATCTGAGTCTACACTGTTTGCTCAAAGAAAATACATTTTTGCGCAAGTCACATTACACAAAACAAACCTGACACCCCTATAAATGAAAATAGACCAATCCAAATATGGTAAAGTGGAAGATTCCATTGTCATATATGGGTTAAACATATTTGGACGAGTACGTCACCATCACCGCCACCATCATTATCATCATCATCATCATGTCGTCGTCGTCCGTCTTCGTCGTTTTATTTGGTTCTGAATATAATGTATTAGGAGTGTTTCATACTGTATTCTTAGAAATAAGTATGAATAAGCGTTACAAATGTTTCATGTACACTGCACCGTGTATGGTATAAAATGTGGGGAGTCCCATTCATACCTCTCGCGTCACATGCTCACTCGACCGAAATACAGTCAGGTGGACTCACGAAGAGCACGGGATTAATCCAATAATTTCACAAACCGTGTAGTGTTCATTTAAGAGGATTATGTTTTACATTAATGGAATTATTAAAATCATCTTCAGACTTATGGAAATGGATGCCTATACAGTATACAAAGGCAGGGTTTGAGCCATGAGAGGATCGAAATTAAGTCGGCACATATTAGTAATAATTGAAGAGTTTTTTAAATTGAAATTTTAAAAGTAGATTCACAATGTTTATATGGCTTTGTAAAATTTCTTTCAAAATTGATCTGATACCACGTACCTCAATGGACTAATCAAATCTTCCAGATTGTCGAATAAATTCTATGATTATTTCTGTAAGACTCTCATTATCGTCACATGATATGTCTGTCACACCACTTAGTAAGTTTTTAGCATCAATTTTTGGTAGTTTGCTATATATAGCAGGAAAGAGAGTGAGTGAATTAATCATTGTAATTCTCTCAAGTTGATAACCTGCACATTCAAAAAAATAGTGCTGCCTTGTTTCACAAAATCCAGAATTGCAATTTGTACAACAGGGGGATTCTGCAAGATGATCACAATACAAGTCATTATTAAGCTGGCTTTTAAAATTTCGTAATTGACACAGGATTATGTTATATTTTCTCGGTCCATATGAAAAATGTTTTGGTGCTTTAGGTATTGAATTATTAAGTACTCTTTTGAATGAGTAAAGTGAGGTAGCATTAGAAAGCTCAGGAGAGAGTTCATTCCAAAGATCAATAGCAGAAATAAAATAACTATCTTGGAAAGCTTTTGTTTTTGGTGTGGGATGTTTAAGTTTATTTGACCGCATATTATAAGCGGATTGATGCTGGTTGTAATTGACAAGTATTTCATCTATATATGATGGAACTTCATTATTTAAGATTTTGTAAAAGTATATAAGTTTATGATGTTTCCTTCTTTCAGATAGTGGACACAGGCCTAGTTCATTGTAGAGGATGTCATGTGAGGTGCCCTTACGAAGACCAGTGATTATTCGACAAGCGTCTAGCTGAATGCTTTCCAGGAGTTGACAGTTTTGTTGACTAATATTGTTCCAGATAATATCTCCATATTCTAAGGTTGGTCTTATGTAAGTGATATAGAATCTAAATAGAGACTTTCTGTCTAGATCATGTTTAAGCATTCTTAGCATATTTAGGCGTGAAGCTGCTTTTCCATATATTGTTCTCACATGTTCATCCCAAGAGGCATCAGAGGAAAAAGTGAGTCCTAAATGAGTGTGGTATTTTTCGTCTTTAAGGATTGTGTTATCCATTATTATGTTAGGGACATTTGTAACTCTTTTGCCGCGTGTGAAGGTCATAGTTGAGGTTTTTGTTGGATTTAAAATGATGCACCAATCCTGAGACCATTTTGCTATTTTGTATACATCGTCATTCAAAATTTTTATTGAGTTATTGTTCTCTATAACTGTAAAGAGAGATGTGTCATCCGCAAATAATCTTATGTTGCTATTAATATTATCAACAATGTCATTGATGTACAGCAGGAAAAGATATGGTCCTAATACAGAACCTTGTGGGACTCCAGCAGAAGTGTCCATCCATGTTGAGAAGAAACCTTCATTTGATACTCGTTGTTTTCTGTCAAATAGATAGCTAGAAAACCAGTCAAAAATTGTGTCACACAATCCATATTTTTTCAGTTTGAACAAAAGGCCTCTGTGCCAGACTTTATCAAAAGCTTTACTAACATCACAAAAAATAAATTTAAGTTCTTTCCCTTTGTCCATATTTTCTAAAATAATGTGGTAAATTTCTAGTAACTGGTTAACAGTAGAATCTTTTGGCTTAAAGCCAGATTGAAACTTACTTAAGATATTATTTTCTTGAAGGTAATTATATAGATATTTAAATATAATTTTTTCTAATATTTTTCCCAGGCAGCTAGTGATGGAGATGGGCCTGTAGTTGGATGGATCTTGGTCATTTCCTTTTCCTTTAAAAATTGCTGAGATGTTTGCCATTTTCCACTGGTTGGGAACCTGTCCAAGCTCAAGAGATCTGTTAAAAAGAGAGGTAAGAGGATCAAGGATATAGTTTGAAATGAGCTTTATAAATTTGGGCAATATGTTATCTGGACCAGCTGGTTTAGATGTATTTAATTTATGGAGTTGGTCTTTTACATCTTGTGATGTTACACGTATGGTACTCAGGTTGAAGTCAGGGGAAACTGGTTCATCAGGTAGAGGAGGTTCATCTTCAATCTTTGAAATATCTGCAAAGTGTTTGTTTAGAGTTTCTGCCTTGTCAAAGGGATGTAAGTTAATTATGTTGTCTTTGATCAGAGGAGGGGGTGGATTTTGTTTATTTTTTAACTTAGTAATATCATTTACTATACGATACCATGATTTCTGAGGCAGGTTGGGGTCAGAAAGAGAAGTTTGAAGTTTCTTTTTATAATCCTGCTTAGCTTGTCTAACTAAATTAACTATTTCATTCCTTTTATTTTTAAAATTTTGCCACTGAATTGGTGATTGAGATGACTTTGCCTTACGGTATAATCTATCTCTTTTTCTCATATGTTTTCTGATTGTTGATGTCATCCAAGGTTTGTCATTAGGGCGAACAGTAAAGGTTTTCTTTGGTATATTATTTTCAGCTGTTTTGTATAAGATTTCTTCAAATTGATCTGTTATTATATTGATGTTATTGTTATTTTTAATGAAAGACCAGTCAGTAGATTTCAGGTTTTGTTCGATAGAGCTGACATTGGCTTCTTCGAATCTCCAGACAGTTTTCTTGTAAGATTGGGCTTTATAAACTTTTGATGAAACTTCAGCTGTTACTGTACAGTGGTCACTTTGGAATGGAGTTAGAATTTCAGAGTTTATTATTGTTGATATATGATTGGTCATAATCAAATCAAGACATGTTTCTGTAGTTTCAGTTGTTCTTGTTGCATTCTGGATTATATGCTGGAGATTAAATTTCGGCATTATTCTACTCAGTTTTCCAGTACTACCATGGTTCAGGATGTCATGATTGAAATCTCCAAGAACCAGGAGATCAATATTTTGTTCAGATGCCTTTTCTAGGGTTTCTTCAAAATAGTCCCAAAATTCATTTGTACTATTTGGGGGTCTGTAAAACAGTCCTAATAAAAACTTGTTTTTAAGGGAGTGAACCTCTATCCATATATTTTCAATATCATCATTTTCTAAATCTAGCCGCCTAGAAAGAAAAATATTGTTTTTCGAATAAATTGCCAAGCCACCTCCATTATTTGTGACTCTGTCCTTACGTATTGGTTCCATGTAACCATCGATTAAGATTTTACTTGTTGGAACTGACTCGTTAAGTTTTGTTTCTGAAATGCAGACAATATCATAGTCAGAAAGTTCTGCGCTAATATGATCAATTTTGTTCCGTATACTGTTTATATTGGAGTGTGCAATTTTTATTGATGAGAGATTAGCATTTGTTCTAGAATTACTTTCAGTTTTGGGAGTTGTTGTTGTAGCTCTTGTCTTTCTTTTTAGGTGAACCTTGGTTCCATCAAAGTGTTGGAAACTAGTCATTGTTACCTATTAATTAGATGCTTTTGTAGCAACAGGACTGAGATATACATGTAGTATGTCATTTCCGATAATTCTAACTCAATGCTCATAGAGATAATGTAAGGAAAAGAGCAAAGAAGGAGTAAAGGACATGAAAGAAGGAAGTGTAAAAAAAATATAACAGGGATAATTGGCATGTTAGCCATAACTTCCAGTATTGAATGGCGCTATGTCATTTGCTATAACATTACTTACAGATATATATGTGTAAATGAAGATCAGCTTAATACTAGTAAAAGACAAAAAGAAAAAACGTACAAAACAAATAGAGTAAAGCAAAATGATTTTTCAAATTACTACAGTAATTAAATTGTTGGCTTGACTTGAGGTTTAATATCCCCATCAACACTGTAGGTCATTTTGGGGATGCTGCTTCCATTCTTGGTGAACCCTAACAGATCAATGAGATGTACTGACATCACAAGCTTTGCTGCCCAATGAACACAACAGGGTCTATATACATGGACGGACTAGCCCGCGCCACTTATCCTAGACACGTATAGAACCTTTAGGTAATTCATCAGTACTTATGAGCACTTGGCTTCAGTTCCATGCGGAAGCACCATGAATGAATTAGTTTTCAATTGAACAGTGAGATTAGACAGCCCAGTTAACACTATTTAGGTCAATATAGAGCTCTTCAGTTTTCCTATCACACAATTCATGGGCCGGCTAATATGTTACAGATTAACCAGTACAGTACACAGACTTTTGCCAGAAATTAACAAAATCCAACAAAATGTCCTATTTGATCAAAAGACGGGCATGTAAGCAAGTAATAAGTTTGTAACTTTAGTGATTTAGGCAAAAAATGGGTGAAATGAATCGAATACATCACAAATACAACTATAATGACACATCATTGAAATAAGGAGAAATCATGTCATAAAGGGAGTACGATATTCTTCTCATTTCTGCCCCAGGCTTAGGTTGTGGGTACTCGTTAATAATTACCTCGACGAGGCCATTAATAAAGAGCATCCAAAAACCCTTGTTCAGATTAGAAAACTGTTACAATTATTATTCAGGAAGTTTTCTAGATTTAAGCTTTGTCCTGTTGAATATTTAAATATGCCACTCCCACTACCAATCAACAACCAACCAGATTGCTCAACTTAAACATAAATTGAGGATACAATGCAGAAACCGATCAGATGGCCTCCTCAGAAGCAATCTGATCTTTATCTGCATTGTTTCAAAGATAAGGCATATCCCAGGTCAGCAGGACTAGGGTTTTAAGTAATAGGTCTATGAGACAAATATCCCTCTAAGTCCCAAATCAAACAAAAAAAAAAACAAAAAAAAAAAAATCTTGTTTGAGGGGGTATTCATTCCTTCTTCCCATTTCTCCCTAAAGACATGAAATCCGTGACAGCTCGCTGGAAAGGAAAGAGTTTGCTACATATGCATTTCAGGCATTTTGAGGCAATAAGTTAGAATTACCGTTGAGCTATACTTTACCAGCACAATGAAGAGTACATTGTTTATATACATTTTTCATTAACTGTCTTAATATATGTGTCACCTTTATTCAGCCCATTAAGTACCGGAGACGCCCAAATGGGTAGTTTGCAAACAGTGCAGG
This sequence comes from Lucinisca nassula, assembly GCA_963580285.1. Classification (NCBI taxonomy): domain Eukaryota; kingdom Metazoa; phylum Mollusca; class Bivalvia; order Lucinida; family Lucinidae; genus Lucinisca; species Lucinisca nassula. The sequence continues at coordinate 97,587,893 of OY757019.1, forward strand.
CTCAGATCAGATGCAAAAAAAAAAAAAAAAAAAAAAAAAAAAAACAAGGCGTCAGCTTAGGGCCTTAACTGTTTGCAACTAGCCCATCAAGATATAGCATCAAAATGATTCCCAAATAAAACTAAAGGGGGAAAAAGGGGAATTGTCATCCCCTAAAATTTGGAGTAGAATCCTACATATAAAGAAGATTCCATCCGGTACAAAATGAATTAATTAGTGACTAATGTATAACAGTCGTTATTTCATATTTCAGATTTCACAAGGGAAATGACATCGATGAACGACAGCTACTATCACATGTACAAACATCCTTTCTCCACAATTACAATCTCTGTGTCAACCCTTAAGACGCCGAGAAAAACATCATCTGAAAATGTCGTCTGTTTAATCTTTTTACGAACTCCGTATAAAAAAAAAAAAAAAAAAAAAGAAAAATAGCATAAAGGCAAAGAGAGTGGTCCCCGATCAGACTGCTCCCAAAGGGAGCAGCCGGATCTGGGTCCACACTGTTTGCAAGAATGACTTTCAAAGTAACTGGGAGAGGACAAATGTAGTGATTGGCATCCTATGGGTTAATAATGATTGATGATTCCTGGATCTCTACTTATTTAGTGCTAAGTTGAGGATAGTAAGAGATATACTTTATACACAGTGAAAGATATATACATTATTACCAACAACATGGATAGTTCAGTGAGGATTTTTTCTAAGTTACAGTGATGTACGTTACTTGTAAAGTTAAGAGTTACCATGTATGAAGAGAGTATACATGATATATTTCTTATTAATTTAACATATATACATTATCAACATCAAGTGGAGAACTCATGGATACAACTTTAAGGATGCCAGATTTAGACGGACAGTAGAAGAGATACTTATTCAAAGACTCAATTCATATCTTTTTCATAGAGCAGAACAAACAGGCACCCAGTGAGTGGCAGTGACTTTAGAAAAGTGGGTCCCACCTTTTCTCGGATATCTCAACATGGTCTTGTTTTGGGTATTCATTAGAGCCACCACATTGAGGCGGTCCCAATGAACACCCACAATACAGATCCATCCAAAAGAGTTTCTCAATCATCACTGGGTATCTGCTCCATCTGTTTCTATGCAGTGTTATTGTTTAACATGGGGGTAGTGTTTCGATTAAAGGATTCTCCAATGTGAATATAAAATCTTGGTGATTTTAACCCACGGGTGTGAGGGACTCAGATATAGGAGACACAGCGGCCTCAGGTTTGGACAGAACAACCCCATACCGCAGATCATACCGACACCTTTGCAAACAGAGTAGATCCCCATCAGTCAGCATCAAAGAATCAGTCTGATGGGGATCCGCACTTGTTGCAACCAGCGCGCAGATATAGAGTGCTCCTTGTAAAGTAATCACATTTGCCTATTCTCAGCAATGGACATACCAAAACCAGTTCATTCAGCAGTACAAGAGTTAAGAACCCTCAAATGCAGTCTGCTAATAGGTCTCATATCCCAAACCCAGGGCAAGCTAGTGGCTCAAATTCAGAGTTGATTGTATTGCGTTAATACCTAGCTTGTTAATAGTTGTACATTAACATTGAAAGAAAAAGATTAAAAGTATGGTAGTTATGGACATTTTTGTTTCGGAATGAGTCATTCAGCTTTAGTGTTCCCGATTTGGACTCCTTTAATTGGAGGTAGACTAGGATGTATAGATTACACAGAAGATGACAATTTAATGCCATGTTTCTGCGCAAAGTATACACCATGTCTACAAGCTATAGGTTCCGTTAATCTTGAAGCAGAGTAACTGGAATAATTATTTCAAATCTTACATCTATTTTTATAACCATTTCAAGATTATTTCACTTGTTGAGAGATCTGTAGTGATTATATTTCTACAGCACCATAGAATCAATCCTATTCATGTACATTGCCAGAATGTAAACTTTTTCACACCCCAACCCCTCTATAACACTATTGTTGGGGTCCAAAACAGAAACCGCGTTAGTTAAACAACCATGTTAATGATGTTATAACCAACCAAAAATGTATAGATTATATAGAAAAATGACCATTCATGGTTATTCTTCTATATAATCAATACACTCAAAAGTAACTTTTGGGATCCATCTTGAAACCGCGCTATATCCAGAACCGCATTATAACGAACTGTGTTATAATGAGGTTGTGGTGTAATAATGATGTACCATGGGTGAACCTCTAGAACCGAGTCTATGAGGCAGTTCCAATGAGCACTATGCTACCATATTGGGATAGTGGAGTCCACATTTTTATAGGCGCGTTTTCGTGATGAAACCTGTACATCTATCACACGACGTCGCTGGTATGCAGTGAATAATGCCATGTAATAAGTATCACATGACCACATGTGTATTAGCACCCAGGCGGAATAAAGCAACGCCACGTCGACTTCTCTGCCAGCTATGATTTTTCTGTTGAATAGTTGTCATTTTTAAAGCTAAATATAAGAAACATTCAAAAGAGGTCACATGATAAACAGATTGCCACACCGGTGGCCATTGAATATGAAATCTATGAAATTCGCCAAGGCCCGTTTCACAAATTTCATATGAAACGACCACCGGTGTAAGATCCTCTTTCTTCGAAGATGTCACAGAAACCAAAGCATTCTGGCTCAAATACTCACATACTATATTAAGTATTCGTTTATACAGGCATGCGCATACAACATGCCTATGCAAAACATAATACTGTAAGTTCAGCCATAGAACTACCGAATACATGTACATACTTATACATATATAATATTATAATAGTTCAGACTGTTGTTTACATGTGAAAAGGCCTGATAAGCATTGATCACTGTTTCAAAACGAGAATCATTCCGCCTAGGATATGACACATGCCCTCATATGCAGGAATCTTATGAACCTCACACATTAAAGGTGGGTGCACTACTGCCTGTACCTAATGAAATTGTCTGTATACACATGTAGACGTTCTCACAAAAGCTCTGAAGTCTTGTATTTACAAAAGCTTAAACAAGTATGTCTTACTTCTTAATTTTGTGTTTAGCAATTGGTTGAAAGGCAGAGAGTGTGAGCCCAGATGAGATGCCAAGTTCTATAGGGTCTCATCCAGGACCGCGCTATTTGCTCCAGCCTTTCTGTCCGAAGACCTATGTCAATATAGTACATTATATTGGTATGATAAGTTGATAACAGAGGAAATTAAGTGTAAATCTTTACAATACACTTTATCGCAAATCAAAACAGATCAGGCATTATAGAAACGAGTTCCTTTTTTTCCCCCCTCTTTCTTCAATATACTGAGAGGAAGAGAGAGGGGAAAAAAAACAACAAACAAACAGAAAAAAAAAAATATAATATGCTTATATCAGAAAGTATAAGACTAAGCATTAAGGTTTTGGAACAGAGACTGAGAAGGGGAGCCCTGTGTATAGTGTAGTTGAGACATGGGCCCCATTCCTTCTGGATGCTGAGACAACTGGGTTGGAATGAACGTTGTAGCCTCAGGGTCAAGGGTTGTAACATCAGGAATCTCAGCTGATTTGCTTGCAGTCCCTGTGGGCCCAACAGTTTCTGTGTCCATTGCAGATTCTTTTTCGGGTTTTTTACCACCTTCTGATTGAATTCTAGCTTGTGACTTTGATTTTGGATCAGCAAAAATTATGTCATGCTTATTACAGAAGTTTATGAAGTCATCCTCACTAGAAAGGTATACAAGTCTATCCGAGAAAAGCTTGATCACTATACGTCCATCTCTGGAGAAAGTATCTTTAATTTTCCTCTCCCTTTTCAGAACCCTTGTTTTGTACATAAGGGAGTTTCTGCTTCTGGTGAGATCTTCCCGGACATATACTCTTTCTTGATCCAGTTTTACTGCATTATCTGCTCTGAGCTTTTTCATCGGGTCCCTAGAAAGAACAGCTGCTTTAGACTTATAGCTACAGAATTTCACTATGATGTCTCTAGGCCTTTGTCTATCTCTGACAGAAGGACGAGTTATTCTGTGTGCTCTTTCTATGTCTCTCGGTTCAATAGGAGTAGCTGTGTATTTATTCACCAAATTGCATGCCAGAGTTTCACTGTCGACTGTATTGTTTTCTGGAATACCAGAAATGATGATATTGTTGCGTCTTGAATATTGCTCTAATTCGTCACATTGACTTTTTGAGTGTTTCAGCTCTTCTGTAAGGGTCTTTACATTTGAACTTAACTCCTTAATAGTGTCATTTAGATCACTTGTGACAGACTTTACTGACTGGTTAACAACGTTCTCTGTTGGGGTTGCCTTGAGAAGCCTCAGAACATGGTTGACTATCTTATCCTGTATACTTGGGATTTGGAACAAATCCTGGATAAACCCCTCTAAGAGGCCCTCACTCTTTATTAAGCAAGCAAGTAGCGAGTCTACTAGTACCGTTGGATCTACCTCTGTAACAGATTCGTGCTCATCATCATCATCACTTTCAGGCCTATGTCTCTTTGGGGTCGGGGCATCACGACGACTGCGTCGGATAGCCACTGCAGAAGAAACGCCAGAAGCTGTGCCAGATGTCGCGCCTGATGTCGCACCGGAGCCAAGGGCGGCCTTTGCTTTCCCTTTGTTCTTTTTAGTCATTTTCTTTTAGGATGAATGACTGTTTTTATAACAGTTTTTAGCAAACTGAGGTAGTAGTAGGTAGCAGATGTAGTAATGTATATGGTAGCACAAGGTAAGTACACTTTAGAGAAAGACGTGGTACTGAAAGTCAACAAATTGAAAATTGTATATTTGTCTACCCACGGAAACTCATTGCATACTCCGTCATCGAATCCTATTATAACACAACAGTTTCTACTTTCAAATCTGCATCGCCAAGAAAGATTATAGAGAGATCATCTCTCCAACATAGAGAATGTTCACTCAGATCTTCATCTAAATTAGATTTTTATGGATTTTTTTGACAGCGCCGAAAAACACTAAACCACCATTGTTAGACCGGAAGTTGTGACATGACCTTAGTGTGTAATTTTTATGCTCGTCAGAGGTGAAAAAAACAACAAACAAAACATTTCTTACATATTTACAATTTATTGGATATTTACAATGACACTCACATAAAGATTCTGTGACAGGAGTAGGTTCAATGATTAACAAGAAAACAGTCTGAAAGAAAGCTATATCCCCCGCCACATTTTAATAAAAATCCTTCCAGGTGTAAAGGAGATATGTAGCCGACACTAGCATCAAAGTTCAAACTCGTTACCTTGAATTGTGAGTTTGACCTGGCATTGTTGACTTATGGGCTCTACTCATCATCTCACTTAGGCCAACATTTGACTAACATTTAATGAAAATCTTTCCAGGGGTATTAGAGTCTTAAAGCGGACACAAAATTCGAGGTTCAAACCTGTGATCTTCATTTGTGATCTTCACCTTGAGTCGGCATGGTTGATTATAATTTCTAAACATCAACTCACTTTGGCCAACATTTGACCACAGCTTAATAACAAGAGGGCCAAGATGGCCTTGAATCGCTCACCTGATATCAAATTGTCATATAGCTTCTGAAGGTCATGTGTGTGACAGCCATTTCATGAAGCATAACTTACTTTTACGTTTTTCTGTTGTTAGCTTTGGAAGTCATTTTGATAATCTCAGCAGAACTGTTTTCGCTTATTGGGTATAGGGTCAGCTAAGCAACATTCCTATGAAGTTTGAAGGAAACTGGCCCAATAGTTCAGGTACTTTGCCATCTGCGCAACACTCCTGTGAAGTTTGAATCAAAATGGCTCAAATGTTTAAGGAGGCGTTCGCATTTGGATCAAATTTTCTTTTTTTACTTTTTTTTAGGTCGCTGGCCATTTTGTTAATTTGAGCAGAACCAGTATAGCTTTTTTGGTAGAGGATCTCTGAAGCAACATTCCTATGAAGTTTGAATGAAGTTGAACCGAGAGTAGAGGAGGAATTTTCGTTTAAAGATTTTTTTTTCTATTTTTAGTTCTGACGGCGGTCTTGTTCATCAGAGCGGAATGATTTTAGCTTTTTTGGTAGGCAACGATCTAGGCAACATTCCTGTGAAGCTTGAATCAAATTAGCCCAAGGATTTAGGAGAAGTTAGCATTTGAAGCAAATTTAGGATGTTTATTTATTTTTAGATGTGGTGGCCATTTTGTTCATCTGAGCTGAACCATTTTAACCATTTTGGTAGAGGGTCATCTAAGCAACAATCTTATGAAGTATGAACAAACTTGGCAGAAGTATACAGGAGATGTCGTTTGAAGATTTTTTTTCCATTTTTAACTCTGGTGGCCATCTTGTTCGACAGAGCAAATCTAGTTTAGCTATTTTGGCAGGGGGTCACCTAGGAAACAATTCTGTAAAATTTTAATCAAATTGGCCCAAGGCGTAAGGAGGAATTCACGTTTGAAGCAAATTTACGATGTTTTTCTATTTTTAGCTCTGGTCCCCATTTTGTTATTCGTAGCGGGATTGTTTGAGCTATTTTGGTAGAGGGTCGTCTAAGCAACATTCCTTTGCAGGTTGAATTAAATTTGCCAAAGTGTACAGGAGGGGTTGTCGTCAGAGCGGACTGATTTTAGCTATTTTGGAAGGGAGTCACCTAGCAAACATTCTTATGAAGTTTGCATCAAATTGGCCCAAGGGTTTAGGAGGAGTTCTGGTAGCCATTTTGTTCACCGGAGGTAACTGTTGTAGCTATTTTGGTAGAGGATCATCGGAGGTAGCTGCTGTAGCTATTTTGGTAGAGGATCATCTAAGCCACATGCCTATGAAGTTTGAATGAAATTAGCCAAAGGGTACAGGAGGAGTTGTCGTTTGAAGATTTGTTTTCTATTTTTAGCACTGGCGGCCATCTTTTTCAACAGAGCGGAACGATTTAGCTAATTTGGTAAGAAGTCACCTTGGCAACATTCATGTGAAGTTTGAATCAAATTGGCCCAAGGAGAAATTCACGTTTGAAACAAATTTATGATGTTTTTTTCTATTTAGCTGCGGCAGACATTTTGCTCATTGGAGCAGAACCATTTTAGCTGTTTTGGTAGAGAGTCACCTACGCAACATTCCTGTGAAGTTTGAATGAATATTGCCTAAGGGTACAGGAGAAGTTGGCGTTTAAAGATGTGTTTCTAATTTAGTTCTGGTGGCGATCTTGTTCATGGAGCGGAATGTTTTTTAGCTATTTTGGTAGGGAGCCACCCAGGCAACATTCCTGTGAAGTTTAATTTGCCAAAGGGCTTAGGAGCAATTCGCATTTAAATCAAATTTTTGACGACGCACGACGGACGACGGACGACGGACATTTACTGATCACAGTAGCTCACCATGAGCACTTTTTGAAACTAAAAATCCTTCTTGGGGTAACAGAAATATGGAACGAATATGAACGGATATGATATTCAAGGCCATCTCGTGACCATCATTTTTGACATTCACCTTAAGTCAGCATGGTTGAATGTTTAATCCTGCACTTCATCTTAGATAGGCCAACAGAAAAAAAACATCCTCCCAGGGGTAAAGGAGATGCAGAACGGACACGAACTTCAAAGCTCAAATTCTTGACCTTCATTCATGAGATATCGACAGTTGACTGAAATTGTTAAAAAGTGAATGTTTTGATTGTTCCACTACCACTAAAACATCAATGAGTAATACATGGTGTCCAAGAGCACATATACAGTGGAACTCCAATGGCTCGAACACGAATATCTGTTTACCACGGATAATCCGAATTCGCTCTGCTGCAATGCCTAAATAATTTTTCGAACAGCTGCCAATGTCCATATATTTCAGGACCCTGTTGACCTTTTTCTGCTTTTATCTCGTAAAGGTATGCAGAGTGCAGTCATTAGAATCGCCTCAGTGAGGCGATTGTAGGGAGTGCACAAAACACCCGTTAATTCTGGAGAGCGAAAGGTATACTAATTATGTACGCTTAATGGTTTGGCACTGTGGTCTACACTTCGAGGCTCGGGCTACTTCTGTCTCGGAAAAACATAAGGCTTCAAAAGTATTCGAGTTATTGAGGTTCGCTGTGTGTATTTTCTTACATCAGAACACATCCGTATCAATTAAGATAAAATAATTTAATACTATATAACGTTGTAATCTGCTCCCCTGGTACTCAGGGATCGTTCAAATCTGCGTACCAGTCAAGCTAATTCAATACATGTTCATCTGCTTTCTCTGTCTCTCTCTCTCTCTTTCCTCTATGCCGAGTAAATACAGTGTTACGTAATCTTTGTTACTTGTAGCATCTTAGTTGCCGTCTGTTTTTGTTATAAAATGCATGTATACCTCATATATCATGTACAATGATCTGAGAGAATAAAGTATATGTTCTGTTCTGTTCATGACCTTCACCTTCAGCCAGGCGTGGTTGAATTATGAGTTATGCACATCAACTCCCTGAGGCCAATATTGGACCAAAGTTTACTGAATATCTTCCAGTGATAAAGGAGATACGGAACGGCCACGAATAAAAATCTTAAACTAGGTATTCAAGAATTTCATAGGAAGTTTGTTTTGGCTCCAGCCTGACTGATCTGTTCTTGTTTTGTTATGAAAGAGACTTCATGATGTCCCTTTCCGTTGAAGCCTTTAGCTCGACTTCTAGATATTTGCATGCTTCATTAAATATTGGCATTACATATTTCGATGGTTTGATCAGTCAAATTTGCCACCAGAACTTCAGTTAAATAAAGCAAATTCTTCTGATACCGAGGCCCGGTTTTTGGATTTACATCTGCCTATTGTAGATGGATTTGTTTCTTGCAAACTTTATGATAAACGCGATGATTTGATTTTGAGATTGTAAATTTTCCTTTTTTGAATGGTAATGTTCCTCTAGCGCTATCATATGGCGTTTATATTTCGCAATTGATTCGATTTGCCAGAGTGTGTAGTCATGTAACTGACTTCAACACTCGTAATACATTGCTAACGGCTAATCTTCTTAATCAGGGTTATCGGTACCATAAACTTTCGACGTCATTCTGATTTAATTTCAAAATTCAATATTGGGCTTCAATCTCTTCTGCAACAAGGTCCATCGGGACCCGAAATTTATGATGCCCATCGGAGTCTTACTGTTGGTTTTCTTTGGCTCCAGCATTTTAGTGGTTTCTTGCTGTCGAGTCCTCACCGTTGTTTCATCTCTGTTTTTTTATATTTTTTGTGTTCACAGAAATGTTGCAATGATGAGTTAGGAGGCCTTTATGAGGACTGAACAAATTATTTGTCTGAATTGCGACGGAAGTAAGGGCGAGGATTGTGGCCACGTAAAATCGATTTAAGACCCCCAGTGGAATTCGTTTCCGCTGACGTTCTTCTGTCGCGGTTTATTTTTGTTATGGTCTGTCTTCTTGTGTTTGTGCCGCTTATATTATTTTATTTTGGATAGCCTATTGACCATTTTGTGGGAAAATAACTGTCCTTTTGGCTGTCCGCTATTGATGTTTCCATTAGGCTCTGTTGTTTCATGTTTGTGGTGTCTCTGATGGGAGCTGTGGATTAATTGTATCTATTCCTGATCATTGCCTCCACCTCTTTTTACTCGTGACCTTAATTTATGTCCTTCACCTGGAGTCGCTTGGTTGAATTATGGGTTCTGCACAGCTTTTGACCACATTTGCCAACATTTGACCAATGTTTGATGCTAATCGTTTCAGAGGCACAGGAGACATGGAACGGGCACAAAATTCAAGACTCAAATTTATGACCTTGAATTGTGTTTTCGACCTTAAGTCGGCATGGCTTAGTTATACATTCTGCACATCAGTTCACCAAAGTGAAACCTTTGCCAAAGTTTGATGTAATTCTCTCGAACGGTTGAGGAGTTACGAAGCGAACAAAAAGTGTTACGGAAAGACAGACAGGCGGGCAGACAGACGAAGGGCATTCCCATAATCCCCACTCCGCTTCGCGATGGAGGATTTAAAATGATGTAAAAGACCTATGGTGCTCAGCTGAAATTGCGATGTTTTCTTGAGGATGATTGACCGTCTGTATGATAGCGTAGGACATACCGACAATCTGTATCAGGGTTCTTTGTGATTTAGTTACCATTTCTTCTGGTCCATCGGTAGGTTGAAGAGTATTCTCCACGTAACAAATATATGTACCGGTAAAGTTCGCCTGTAAAATAAAAGATAATACTTTAATAAACCAAACTTTTTATTCCCGATATTCGGCGGGAAGAATGCATCTCCAAATTATGCCAGCTCTTGTTAGACCAAATGCAATTGGTGTTAAATTTTCAGAATATATCCTGTCGCGGAGGAGAAGGCGTAATTTTCGCCGCTAATATAAACTGCTGTACAGTGAAGCATGCTTACTTTTATTGCTGTTAACAACATGTAAAATAAATTAAATTAAACTTGGACTGGTAGAACGCTGTCTGTTAAGATACTATGATGACTAGAAGCCAGTCCTGAAACTTACAACCCCCTTCATCGATGGCTAGCGATAGAAAATGCCTTCTGGCAATGGCAGTCGTCCTAAAAGCACCTCCTGCTCTAAAATTTATTAAACTATACTTATCTTTTGCGAAAACAAATCCCTTCTTACCGGACGTACATGTACATCTTGTTTACAGCATAATTAAGAAATAGATCAGCTCTAACTGTGATTTGTTGAGTAATAAATCACAGTTTGGAGGTCAGTTGTAAAGTAGACAAATCACGAGCGCGTAGCGCGCGTGATTTGTCTACTTACAACTGACCGAGGTATACAGTTTGGAGGTCAGTTGTAAAGTAGACAAATCACGAGCGCGTAGCGCGCGTGATTTGTCTACTTACAACTGACCGACAAACTGTGATTTATTACTCAACAAATCACAGTTAGAGCTGATCTATTTCGATTCTAACACGCTGAAAATCGGCAATAATGTTGTTGTTTCCTTCAAAATCTCACAACTTTTCGCCATTGTTAAAAGAAATCCCGCTAAAATTATCGACTGAAACACATGCATTTTTATCTTTTCTAACGTTTTCGATGCGAGAAAATGACGTTACACCGTCCAACGTCAAGGAAATCGACTAGTGACGTCATAAATTTGCAGTTTTTAATGACGTCACTCGTCACGCTCTTACTTGTCGTAATTTGTTGTAGAATAAAACACAGTTATTTTGCATTGCCTATATAGGCGCGCTGTGTTAGAATTGTTAACAAGGTCAAATTCAATCTTTTTTCCTCTCCTACTATTAGATCATTTCTATTTTAGAGATATCAACCGAAAGCCACATTCTGATTTATGCCAATGCTTACCTTGATGATTTTAATATGTCCAGCATTGGACCTAGTTTATCCTGTCGTGAAAGTCCAATCTTAGAAATGAATGAAATATCTGCAAGGACCATGGAGAAAATGCTGACACAGTATGTAAATGTCAAACACTCAAAATAAACCAAAGCATGAGAGATATTACGCCCAGAATTTAATGTTGTTTAATGTTTTTTTTATAGATTCGCTGCTGTGTCAACGTTGCAAATGAGTTCGAGGTCACATTAACACTCATGTAAGATCCTTTTGAAAATCGACGGACAAAACGCAAACAACCCATTCAAGAGATAATGTACAGCCACACAAAACCAACCAATTCAAAAATGATGAAAATAATAATAATAATAATTATAATAATAATAACAAGAGGACCATGATGGTCCTGTATCGCTCACCTGAGTCTATTCATCACCTTGTTTTTGATCCCACATGACCCATATTCAAACATATTCAAGATTTTATAAAGGCAAACATTCTTGGCAAGTTTCATGAAGCGTGAACCAAAAATGCAATCTCAAGTATGATTTGACCAATTTGTTTGTTTGATTTTTAGGTCATTTTGGAGACGTTGCTTCCAATTTTGTGGGACTTTTACCCGACATTGAGATGAAAGGTCCGCCCCTTCATGTCTGACAGCATTTATATTTCTGCAGCCTGAATGTTGATTTCAATCATTTCTAATCTGTAGCATGCTTATGGTTGGGAAATTATGAAATAAAAGTAGGTCGATTGATGACAATGTTTTTTCTAAAAATAGCCAAAAGAACTTTGACCATGATCCAAACACCCTGAAAGTCTGAATTGCTTGAGATACTGTATTATTATACAGAATATTAGTTTAAAGTTATAATAACCCCTAAAAGGCGGGAAAACCCTGAAGGGGTAGTCTGGTAAACAGCATAGGCCCAGATCAGACGTCGCAGAACGTGGCATCTGATCAGGGTCTGCACTATTTGTTAGCAGCATTTTCTGTCAAATAAAATACCCCTCCTGACCAATGTATTACAACAAGAGGACAATTCTGAGCATGTGTTATGATGATTGGACTAAAACTGTGGCCTGTAGAGTGTTAACAAGGTTTTTCTATGATTTAACCTACTGACCTACTTTTTGACCCCACATGACCCATATTCGAATTTGACCTAGATATTGTCAAGATGATTATTCTGAGCAAGTTTGGTGATAATAAGACTAAAATTGCAGTCTCTAGAGTGTGAACAAGGTTTTTCTATGATTTGACCTACTTTTGACCCCACATGACCCATACTCGAATTTGACCTAGATACTGTAGAGATGATCATTCTGAGCAAGTTTGATGATGACTGGACCAAAACTGTGGCCTCCAGAGTGTTGAAAAAGTTTTTCTATGATTTGACCTACTGACCTACTTTTTGACCCGACATGACACATATTCGAACTTGACCGAGATATTGTCAGGATGATCATTTTAAGCCAGTTTGAGATGATTGGACAAAAACTGTGGTCTCTAGAGTGTTAACAAGGTTTTTCTATGATTTGACCTACTGACCTATTTTTTGGCCGATATGACCCATAATAGAACTTGACCGAGATATTGTCAGGATGATCATTCTGAGCAAGTTTGAGGATGATTGGACCAAAACTGTGGCCTCTAGAGGGCTAATAAGGTTTTTCTGTGGTTTGACCTACTGACCTACTTTTTGACCCGAAATGACCCATATTCAAACTTGACCGAGATATTGTCAGGATGATCATTCTGAGCAAGTTTGAGGATGACTGGACCGAAACTGTGGCCTCCAGAGTGTTAGCAAGGTTTTTTTATTATCTGACCTACTGACCTATTTTTTGACCTGAAATGACCCTTATTCAAACTTAACCGAGATATTGTCAGGATGAACATTCTGACCAAGTTTGAGGATGATTGGATCAAAACTATGGCCTCTAGAGTGTTAACAAGGTTTTTCTATGATTTGACCTACTGACCTACTTTTTGACCCGACATGACCCATATTCAAAATTGACCGAGATATTGTCAGGATGATCATTCTGAGCAAGTTTTAGATGATTGGACCAAAACTGTGGCCTCTAGATTGCTAACAAGGGTTTTCTGTGGTTTGACCTTCTGAACTACTTTTTGACCCGACATAACCCATATTCAAACTTGACCAAGGTATTATTAAGATGATCATCCTGAGCAAGTTTGAGGATGATTGGACCAAAATTGTGGCCTCTAGAGTGTTAACAAGGCTTTCCTTTGATTTGACCTTGTGACCTACTTTTTGACCTGACATGACCCATATTCGAACATGACCGACATATTGTCATGCTGATCAATCTGACCAAGTTTGATGATGATTGGATCAAAACTGTGGCCTCTAGAGTGTTAACAAGAAAAGTTTACGCACGCACGACGCACGACGTACGACTAACGACGCACGACGAAAGACGACGCCGGACATCTCACAGTCACAAAAGCTCACCATGACTTTCGGTCAGGTGAGTTAAAAATAATGATAATAATAATTCTAGTTAGAGTTCTAATATGTTTACAATGTTTGACTATCCAACTGAATTGATCTCATCATACTTTATCTGTCTTTATCATATGACGTCGCGTCTGAGAGTGTAATAACGCCATGTAATATTTTCGATAATCCACTAGTGGTTTAAATATGCAAGTTAGCTAGATACGTCCTGTATCGTTACAAGTACGACATCCTTAACGACGTTGCGTTTACTAATGGCGGAATATTGATATTTTTTGTTAAACAATCGTGAACAAAATACGTCTTAAACGTCATATGATAAATAGAATCTTGCATTCGTGCTCACGTATTATTGAATTTATTAAAACTCGTTGAGGAAAAGGGATAAAATGCGAGGCTTTGCCAATCATTTTATCCCTTTTCTTCAACTCATTTAATAAATTCAATAATACACGAACACTCATGTAAAATCCTCTTTATCTATCGTCACGTACTGAGTCGGTTCAATCTGGCCATTACCCCTGTTTGGTCGGTGGTAAAATAGAGTTTAGATTTAAAAATACAAAGTATAAAACAAACGTAATCCCCTTATTTACTTGAACGTCTTTTTCTATTAGTCGTGCGCCACTTCTCTCGAAATCTTCATCCCCTTCTTTTGTCCACCAGTATATCGGAGGGGGAATGCCCTCGGCCTTACACGTCACATCCAAAATAGAGCCTATGTCAAATGTGTACGCGTCCTCTAGATGCCAAATAGATGGACCTTCTGAAATGTATTAAAATCAATTTTTGCTAAGGTGCACGACCAGAACAAATGCCCATTTCATCCACAAAATCTAACCATTGGTGATAGGTCTTGTCAAAATATGTTCTATATAGAGGATCTTACATGAGTGTTCATGTATTATTGAATTTATTAAACGAGTTGAGGAAAAGGGATAAAATGCGAGGCTTTGCCGAGCATTTTATCCCTTTTCCTCAACGAGTTTAATAAATTCAATAATACATGAACACGAATACAAGATTCTATTTATCATATGACATTTACGACGTATTTTATTCACGATTGTTTAACAAAAATATCAATATTCCGCCATTAGTAAACACGACGTCGTTAAGGACGTCGTACATGTAATGTTACGGGACGTATCTAGCTAATTTGCATATTTAATACACTAGTCGATTATCGAAAATATTACATGGTGTTACTACACTCTCAAACACTACGCCATACTATAAAAAAGGGTTATCCCTGGGAAGCAAGGAATTATCTGTACATAACGGTAAAATTCTTATCCGTAACGGTATGTGCACACACGGTTATTGTATGAATAGTTAAGGGATTAAAGAAAACGTCATCGGCGGGCCTGTTTATAAAGAAATCTGGCAATAAACAATACCATTAAGGCGTTTTCTTTGCCATGTCAGGGGTGGAGGCAGAGAATAATGGAAGCCAGAACTAATAATGTATGTTAGCTTTTTTCCTCGGCCAGACATTCGAAAACAGGGCTGTGCTCTGACACATTCGGCAGTCGAAATTGGCAACACGTCATCACATACTAGAGCCCGTCTTTGGTCTGATTCCTGCACTCAAAATTCTAAAATCGCTATAGAACTGTGTTTCTTAGGACAAACGCTGTACCTTGGGTGCGATTTGTGCCTTCCTCCGATTAAGAGTTCAGTATATTCCCATTGGTCAGCTGACACCTGTCGAATTGACAAGTGCCAGCACATTGAAGGCCCTGGGAAGAGCAGTTCATAAACTAATCCCATTTAGCGAGATGGGGGTAGCCCCTATGTGCTTTTAGCGCCCGGTTACCTTACAAAATCTATCAAGTCTAGGCAACAATACCATTGATTAGTTATTGTCGATATACATCTGCACCTCTTGTACCTACTATCTCTTCTATCGCTTTTCTTTTTTTTTCTGTAGGAGACGACACAAAATGACTCACAAGGGTTGGCGTGTCGTTAAACCCAAAACAATAAAAATATTTGTGGTTTAGAAATCAGCCTCAGTGAGGCCATTCATAAAGAAATCTGGCAATGGACAATCTAATTGATTAGATCTTGGCAATATCTATATGCATGCCAAAAATCAACAAATTATTCATGAAGATTTAAATTTTACCGCGTTACTGATACATTTGCCTCTTTGAGTCTGTTTATGTAGAAATCTGGCCTTGGAGAGATTCATAGGAACGGTTGTATCAATATACATCTGCACGCGAAAAAAAAAAAAAAAAAAAAAAAATATCAAAATATTCCTTGCAGTTTTAAATTTATATGTCCTGAATCAGTTCATGAAAATTTGCCTTGGCGAGGCTATCAACATGTATAATGAAAAAAAAAAAGCATTATAAAATACCAACTATTAGGTCATGTAACTATACGTCTTCAAGCCAAAAAATTATCTAAATATTCTTAGCGGTTCAAAAATGATGATTATATAAATATTTGAGCCATGGCAAGCAAAAAGTTGTCTTCGGTCGCATGTACTTAGCAATCAACCTGCACACCAGCTTAGTAAGAACAGAGAGGCTTGAAAAATGTATACCGTAAAATCCTAAAAATTGGGACACCTTGAGTACTTGCTGTAATTCTCTTAAAATGTTAACAAATTTGTTTCTTGATCCAGCAAGGAGTCGAGAAAGTGCTCACGGAATGGCAAACAGTGCACACCCTGACCATAACCTCAAAGTAATATAAACATAACTCTAACATGGAAATAGTATGCGCTGCTCCACAACATAGTTTAACTAAACGTAACGTTTCAGCTTCATCAGATGTAAAATGTGGGAGGCACCATCCGGGAACAAAATATGTTTAGAAAACAATGTGAAAAGGAAATAACTCTGGTAATATTTGGCGGACTGTAACCTCAAAATAATATGTACTGTTCCACATCATGGTCTTACTATATGTAAAGTTTCAGCTTCATCAGGCGTAAAATGTAAGAGGAGTTATCCAGAAACGGAATGTTTGGAAAAAATATGTGAAAGGGATATAACTCTGGTGATATTTGGCAGGCCGTAACCTCAAAATTATATGCACTGTTCCATATCACGGTCTTACAAAATGTAACGTTTCAGTACCATCGGATCTAGAATGTAGAAGGAGATATCCGGAAACAAAATGTTTACAGAATTCTTCAAAGGGGCATAACTTTATTATTATTTGGTGGACCATAACCTCGAAACAATATGCGCTGTCTAACATCATGATCTAAACATATATGAAGTTTCAGCTAAATCGGAGGTAAAATCTAAGAGGAGTCATCCGGACACGAAAAGTTTACAAAAAAATTTCAAAGGGGCATAACACTATTGTTATTTGATGGACCATACCCTCGAAAAATACGCGCTGCCTCATATCATAAAATTTCATAATTTTTTTTTTCAGAAAATAAAGGGCCGTAACTCCTTTGCAGATGATAGGATCACGTGAAATTGTGTTAGGCTCCCCTTTACCTCACAAGGAATGCATGTGCTAAGTTTCAGACCAATCGGTGAAGAAATGTGGAAGTGGTTCGCGTCACAAGGTTTTCGAATGCGTTTTTTTTTTCCAGAAAATCAAGGGCCGTAACTTCGTCACAGGTGATAGGGTCATTTTGAAAATTGTGTTAGGCACCATTTCACCCCACAAGGAGTGTGTGCCAAGTTTCATCTCAATCCGTGAAGAAATGTTGAGGTAGGTTGCGTCACAAGATTTTTAACGCATTTTTGAGAAAATCAAGGGCCATAACGCAAAAACGCTTCATCCGAGCAGAATGAATTTTGTGTTAGGCACATCTACATATCATTGCAAAATGCATATGCGCAAGGTTAAAGAATGCGTTTTTAGAAAGTAAAGGGCCGTAACTACTTCGCAGATGATAGGACCAACGTGAAAATTGTGTTAGGCTCCCTTTACCTCACAAGGACTGCATGTGCAAAGTTTCTGCTCAAATAGTGAAGAAATGTGGGAGTCGTTCGCGTCACAAGGTTTTCAGAAAATCAAGGGTCGTAACTCCACCACAGATGATAGGATCAACGCGAAAATTGTGTTAGGCACCCCTTCAACTCACAAGGAATGCATTTGCAAAGTTTCAGCTGAATCAGTCAAGAAATATTGAAGTAGTTCGCATCACAAGGTTTTTAGCACTTTTTTTTTTTAGAAAATAAAGGGCCGTAACGCCTTCGAAAACGATAGAACCAACGTGAAAATTGTGTTAGGCACCCCTTCACCTCACAAGGAATGCATGTGCAAAGTTTCAGCTCAATCGTTGGAGAAATGTGGAAGCAGTTCGCATCACAAAAAAAATGCGGACTAAAAACAAACCCACAAATGGGCAGTGCCAAAATTATATGCCCTCCTACGGGGGCATAAAAATCAAAGGGGCATAACACTATTGTTATTTGATGGACCATACCCTCGAAACAATATGAGATGCCTCATATCATAGTCTTACTATGGATGAAGTTTCAGCTTGGTCGGATGTAAACTGTAGGAGGAGTTATCTGGAAACGAAAAGTTTACAAAACAAAATTCAATGGAGCATAACTCTATTATTATTTGGTGGTCATACCATCGAATCAATATGCGCTGCCCCACATCATGGTCTTACAATGGATGAAGTTTCAGCTCAGTCGATCGGATGTAAACTGATGGAGAGTTAGCCGGAAACGAAAAGTTTACAAAAAAAATCAAAGGGGCATAACTTTATTATTATTTGGTGGACCGTAACCTCTTCTTATACTGAGTCGGTCATATTTGGCCATTACCTGTAGAAGGAGTTATCCGGAAACGAAAAGTTTATAAAAAATTCAAAGGCGTATAACTCTATTAATATTTGGTAACCGTAACCTTGAAACAATATGCGCTGCCCCACATCATGGTCTATGTATGAAGTTCCAGCTTGATCGGATGTAAACTGTAGGATGAGTTATCCGGAAACGAAACGTGTACAGACGGACGGATGTGTTTACGAGAGGACATTTGTATGGTACCTCAATGTTAATTTTCCCATCCAAAGTATCCAACAATCGCCAAAATACCCAAACAGGCTATTGGCTTCTTTAAGTTCGTTAACAACGGAATAAACGGCAAGTACCCAAGATAGGTCTACCCAACTAGTGTCCTCTGGTTTGCTTGGACAGATGGACGGTCGGTCGGACGCCGGCGGCATAACATAATACGACCGTTTTTCAAACTGGCGTATAAAAATGCTACGTTACTTGCTCACTTTGTGCGAACACCTGTCTGTACGAAGTGGTGGTAACTGTCTTGGAGTTTTCCCCAGTGGGAACCATAGTGTTCTGAGCATGGCAATACAGCCAAACATCGTTGGTGTTTAGGTTTTCAACTGTCACTATTGAACCTGCAAATAAAGTGACATTTAAATGACTCGAACAACTACCTTTCATTCCCCTCATCCCGCTGAATAATTAAATTAGACACACCCATTTCTGACTTTTAACCAATCAGATTACATGATACAATTTATTTCTACAAATGCTTAAACTGACTGGCAAACAGTGTAGATTAGATGGCCATCTGATCTGTAGCAACACTATTTGCAAAGGTAGGGGCTGTCGTGAACAGCAGAATAAGGGCCAACCATCGCTGATTCGAATTTATACCTTGCTGCGCCCCATGACGATACACACCGGTGCGATACAGTGCATTTTTTTCACATCATCAAAATGGCAAATTTTCTGATGAACATCCGTTATATTTTTCCTCTTCAAACTACGAACGAATGTTATTGGTGCTTGTTAGATAAGCGGTTCTAACGAGTACCCACAACCCGTGCTTTGGAGCTCTAAAATAAGAAAAATAATTTTTACCTCTATAAACACCAGTTTTCTCTATATAAAATGGGGTTTAGGGGGTGTTCATTTCACGGACTTGTTCACGTGATAGATTCCATACGGAGATCTTCCCATACCTCTAGATAAAATATATAATTTCGTGGTAATATGACATTGAGTGAGTGAATGAGTGTTTGAGTTTTACGTCCCACCAACAGCTAAGGTCATACGGAGACAGGACCTCGGTTTAAAGACTCATCCGAAAGTCTGGAGAAGCCCGGGATCCTGCGACCCCTGGTTTACAAGGCGAGTAGCGTAGCCACTGCACCACTGAGGCTTCTATAATATTACCTTGAGCATGTATGCTGTGAGTATACTTTAGATTCGCACCGTCGATTTGTTTTGTTGGTTTGATTTGAGGTTTAACGTACCCGTCAACAATGTATAGGTCATTTTGGAGAGACTGCTTCCAATTTTGTGGGACTTAACCCGACATTGAGATGAAATGACATTTCAAGCCCTGTCGCCCAATGAAACCAATAGGGTTTATAAGCATGGGCGGTCCGACTCGCACCGCTTTACCTGGACAGGCGTAGGGCCTCTGAGCTGTTTACCAGTACTCGTGTGCGGTCGGATTTCAGCTCTGAGTGGAAGCATCATGCAGCCTATTTCTTCAAGCCCCGATGGGCGGGGGTCGTAGCCCCGTCGAAATATTTCTTATGTGTGTGTGTGTGTGTGTGTGCGTGCGTGCTTGCGTGTGTGTGTGTTTCAGTATTACGTCCCACCAACAGCTAAGGTCACACGGAGACGGAACCTCGGTTGAAGGCCTTATGGGTCAATTAATGAAGCCACTCCATCAATGGGAGTTTCTAAACATTTCTAATGATTACCCCAAAAGTTACTGAGCGCAACGGCTTGACATTGTTGATTTCCTCAAGACCGCAGCTTTCAACTTCTCACTTTGGACGAGGGAACGCCCATAATCTTCCGGCCTCGGTGGCTCAGTCGGAAGTTCGTTTTACTGCTGATCACGAAGTCGCGAGTTCGATACCCACCGGATCGGTAATGAAATTCGTCATGAAATATTTTCTGCACCCCCGCCTTCTTGCTGATTCGAGAAGGACAGTTGCCATTTTCTGATGCAAAACATGTACGCTATAATGATTGACTCTGATGCATTAGCTTGTCCAGTAAAAGTTTGGTTAGTCAAATAGGCCGGCTTAGTGACCGCCCAGCAGGCACACGTCGCTAGGGCAACGTCAAATCAACGTCGGTGCAACGTCACGACGTTGCACCGACGTTGATGTGACGTTGCTTAATCGTCATGACGTTGAACCGACGTCGATGTGACGTCACAAATACGTCATGTGCCTGCTGGGCGATATAGTGTTAAATACGTCGTTAAGCTAGAAACAAAACCAAACTAAACCTAACCAAACCAAACCATAATTTGTAACGCTACAGCCGTCACATTCTGTAAGCTCATATCCCGTTGAAAATGACGAACGCAACCCTTGCAAACAATGCAGATCCAGATTAGGTGGATTCTGATGAATCCGTCTGATCAGGATCTACAACATTTGTCATGCAGTTTGTGAACTAAAATAATAGATTATGTCTTGTATTTTGATTGGTAGACAGTCAGAAATGGCTATGCCTAAATTAATTTATTCAACAGGATAAGGATTAGACATGCGCAACCCACGAACAGAACAGCTTAAACACCGAAACGTGTTTTATTAATCATAAAATGTAAAGCTAAGATATCAGAGAGGAAAGTTTCGCATTTAAGGGTGGGCCTTTCCAAAAGGACTTTAGTACATGTATTTGGTCAGTTGATGACATGGTTGCTTAGAGAAACTTGGAAAATTATGCAGATGCTCTTGCCAATGTGATCTTGGTTTGTGAGTATAAGTGAATATGAACGTCGGGATGGTGTGAAATTTAGAAATATATTTTGGACATTATTTTGTTTGTTTGATTTGAGGTTTAACGTCCCCATCAACACTGTAAATGTCATTTTGGAGACGTTGCTTCCAATTTTGTGGGACTTTTACCCGACATTGAGATGAAATGACATCCCAAGCCCTGTCGCCCAATGAAACCAATAGGGTTTATTTGCATGGACGGTCCGCCTCGCACCGCGGTTCCTGGACAGGCTTAGATCCTCTAAGCAGTTTACCAGTACTAGTGTGCGGGCTGGATTCAGCTCTGCGTGGAAGCATCATACAGCCCATATAGTTCTTCAAGCCCCATTTTGGACATTAAAACGTGGCTATTTCCTGAAAAAGATTTCGACAATGTCAGTGCTTTAACAATTCTTAAAATATCTTCTTGTGTGATTGGAGAATTAATACAATTGGTTCGACCTCGTCCATTTTCATTTGCACGTCGTCATCATTTTCCATTCCTCTGTACAGTCGAACTTCAATGGTTCGAACACCTTTGGGACCTCGAAAATCTGTTCGAGACTGGGGTAGTTCGAGCCACTGAGGTTACTGTCAGGAGGTATAACGAGATACTTTTAGACATCTTTTCGGCGTTCTGTAATGAAAACGTATGCTGTGTGTACTCATTAGAATCGCCTCATCGAGGCGATTCTAATGAGTACACACAGCATACATTTGCAGGATAAAAGACTAAAATATCCTTAATTATCCCCCACTATTTCTTATGTAGAGAATTTTGCTAGGGGCTCAAGAATGGGTTCGACGCATCCATGGTAAACGAGCCATCGGTGTTCGAGCCATCGAAGTTCTACTGTATTTATATTATTACCGTGCGTATGTTTTGATTTTGTTTGTCCTTTTTCAACGCCCCGCCAATAGGGGCTTGAAGAAATATATGGGCTGCACGATGCTTCCACACACAGCTGAATCCGGCCCTCACACTAGTACTGGTAAACCGCTTAGAGGATCTAAGCCTGTCCAGGAACCGCGGTGCGAGGCGGACCGTCCATGCTAATAAACCCTATTGGTTTCATTGGGCGACAGGGCTTGGGATGTCATTTCATCTCCATGTCGGGTAAAAGTCCCACAAAATTGGAAGCAACGTCTCCAAAATGACCTTTACAGTGTTGACGGGGACGTTAAACCTCAAATCAAACAAAATTGTCCTTTTTCACCCTTCCATAGTGATTTTTGATCGTCTATTGATTCGACAAGGGTATCCAACTGCTTTCTCTTGAAACGAATTTTCTTATTTGTACAAGAGCTCTAAAACATTTGCCTTGCGTATAAATGCAGTTCAAGATCTGCTTGTTGACTGCGCCTTAACCCTTAACCCTTGTCCTGCTGAGCCCGGATATGCCTTACCTTTCAAACAATGTAGATCCAGATCAGATGGCTTCTGAAGAAGCCATCTGATCAGGATCTACATTGTTTGCCATTCAGATTGTGAATTTGTTGCAATCATTTGCATCAAGTAATCTGATTGGTTGATAATCAGCAGTGGGCGTAGCATATTTGAATATTCAGCAGGACAAGGGTTAAGATACCGAGAAAAACTGCATCTGAAAATGTTGTCTGCTTATGTCGTCTGCCGAATCTTCATGCATCCTTTTTAAAAATAGTTTGTATACAGGCAAACAGTGTGGACCCAGATCAGACTGCTCCAGGAGCAGTCTGATCTGGGTCAACACTCTTTGCAAAAATGACTTTTCAAGTAACCGACAGACAAAAAAACAGACGACAATGGTCGTGATTGGCATTTTATGAGCTAAACGTTTGTTTATTTGGTTTGCATTTCAACTATTTGATTACACTTTGAAAACTGAATTTGTTGTAGACAGCCGTTTGAACTCGTCCTAAGGATACCTTGAAAGTCCTTTAATATATTATTTATATTTATGTCCTATTATTCATATTTTGAACCTTTGAGTCAGTCAATACGGACAATAGTGAGTTTCTAAACTCCCAAACTTTTCTGTTCTGTTTTTTTTTTTTTTTTTTTTTTTTGTTCATGTATTGTTTTTCACGAGTGAGGGTAAAATCACTGATTTCAGTAGGGTTTGCGAGTCATCACGTTCGTAAAAGCGCCTATATAATTTTTACCCCCGTGAACCCCACTTTTATATAGTAAAACTGGGGTTTACAGGGATAAACCTTATTTTTCTTATTACTGCTCAAAAGTATAGATTGTTGGTACTCGTTAGAACCGCGTCATCTTAAAATTTTCATTGTTTTCGGAGGTGAAGTTTACAATGTATTGGTATAGGGGTGTTTTCGTAAGGACTTTTAAATGTTGTGTCAAAGTGACGTGGGGTCATGGTTTTTGAATATGTATAAGCGGAATGAGGTTGATGTCAGCCTATGCCAATAAGACAGATATTTCAATGATATTCTGTTGTGGGGTTCACCAGAAATGGAATGTTTTGTTTGTTTGATTTGAGGTTTTACGTCCACGTCAACACTGTAAAGGTAATTTTGGAGAGTTTGCTTCCAATTTTGTGGGTCTTTTACCAGACATTGAGATGAAATGACATCTCAAGCCCTGTCGCCCAATGAAACCAATACGGTTTATTAGCATGGACGGTCCACCTCGCACCGCGGTTCCTGAACAGGCTTATAATGATAATAATGATAAAAAGAAAACAAACAGAAAAAAACTTAGTGTGACGCGGACAAAAAGTGTATCAGCTGATGCTTTCATAACGAAAACACGCATATACAAACCCATTGTAAATGTTACCGAAAAAAAAAACACAACAATTCTTTAGATGAAAAATTGTGAAATTTTTCTTAATTCTGCTCAGAATATAGGTTGAGGGTACTCGTTAGAACCGCCACAGAGAGGCGGTTCTAACGAGTACCCACACTCTATATTTTGGAGCAGAAAAAAGAAAATTAATGTTTACCCCTGTAAAATAGAAGTGGAAGCAATGATCAGGAATCGATACAATCAACCCATAGTTCCAATCAGAGACACCAAAGGGAAAGAAACACAAACATGCAACAACAGACCTAATGGAAACACTAACAGCGGAAAACCAAAAGGACAGTTACTTTCCCACAAAATGGCCAATAGGCTATACAAAATAAAATAACACAAGCGGCACAAACATTCAAAGACAAACCATAGCACAAATAAATCGCGACAGAAGAACCGCCTTGGAACTGTCCGCGGAAATCGTTTTACGTGGCCACAATCCTCGCCCCCATTTCCGTCGCGATTTAGACAAATAATTTGTTCAGTCCGCATGAAGGCCTCCCAACTTATCAGAGCAACATCTCTGTAAACACAAATAATCAAACAACCACAGAGATAAAACAACGGTGAGGACTCGACAGCAAGAAACCACTGAAATGCTGGAGCAAAAGAAAACCAACAGTTGAACTCCGATGGGCCCGACTAGAGATAGAGCATCAGGCACCAGCCAACATTACCTTGATTTAGATCTCTCTACTTCTCAATAAGCCTTTACACAGAAACCGCCAGTAAACCCCAGTTCTTCTATATAAAAGTGTGGTTCGATGGGGGTCAGAATTATATAGGTGTGTTATCGTGATGGTCAAACTATACCTACCGATCTGAACTGCTGCACTGTTTGGGTCCTCATAATACGTCCACTTGTAGGTCGCAGCAGGGTTTGCGTCGGCATGACACGTCAATTCAAATGATGAATGCATCAAAACTTTATAAGGCCCTTTGATAGTCGGATATGTCGGAGGATCTGTAAACAAATTCACATTCAAAGCACTTACAGTGTACATATGTTCGCTGAAAACATGGTCATGTCCTGTAATTCCTGTACTGTCGACAAATGGTGTCGACCCTTATAAGACACCGCGTTCTGCTGCACTGCTTGCCAATGCCCCATTTCGGGACCCTAGATATACCTGGGCTAACCCATTCAAAACTGACTTAAAGCAATGAGAATACTGGCGAGTCGGTTGTCTTTGAGTGCATGCTAAGAAAAGGGACTTAATCTGTTTCGTTTAACCCTTACATTCTTGTACTGTAAACAAATAGTGTAGTCCCTGGTTAGTCGCCGCGTTCTGTGGCGTCTGATCAGTCCTAACTCAACCCATGATTCCAGCCCAGATTTTATAGATAACCCTATTACGCAACTCGCTGACCTTAACACTTAATTCTTTTCTCTTTATAAGGTACCTGGGTTTCCTACAAACCAGTGATTGTCACGTGGACTTTAGCACTGAAGAATTTCTATGCTTTCATAACTTTGGGTGGATTGATAAACAATCGATCCAAAACTTCTGTCCGATACTTGCGGGGCACAGTTCAAGTTTATGACTGAACAAAGAAACAAACTGGTTTGAAACGACACTGAGATTTGAATGCGGCAATTTTTTTTTCGAGATAGAGAATTTCGGGCCAACGTCGGGCCGATAGCGATCCACCCGACGATGTCATTTTGGAGACGTTGCTTCCACATTTGTGGAACTTTTACTCGACATTGAGATGAAATGATTTCTCAAGCCACGTCGCCAAATGAAACCAATAGGGTTTATATGCATGGACGGTCCGACTCGCACTACTTTTCCTGGGCAGACTTGGAACCTCTAAGCGGTTTACCGGTATCATGTGCGTTCCGTTTCAGCTCTGCGTGGATGCATCATGGAGCCCAATCTATTTCTTCAAGCTCCATTGGTTGGGGGCCAACACATGAAATTGAATTTGCAACACAGTACAATCGCGGATTTACCACACCCCTCCCACCCCCAATTGACAATTTTCAATATAGTTATCCCTATTCTAATGCCTTTATTCATCCATTTTGCTGAAGAAACCAGTGCTTCAGCTGAAGTGCACGACCCGCCGGATGCTTTTAGCTTTATGAGTGTTACCATATATGGGTACGGCGGCCATTTTGGTCATGTGACCTGGACCTAAAACGGTTCCCCCAATAAATGCGCCTTATCGTAAGGAGCAAAAATATATCTTATACTTTAGTACTGTATTCTGAATCGTTTGCAGGATAAAATGCATTCTCACTTTTCCAATACAAAAGCATATGTATCAAAGTTTGACCTAGGCACAAAGAATGTCAAGGTCAACCCAGGGTCACCATTTTAGCACTTTATGATGGGCCTACGTCCCAGATGCTGTTTATCAACTTTCAAGGAAATCTGCCCAGTGGTTCTGGAGAAGACTATTTTTGAAGGGTTTTTACCATATATGGCTTGGCGGCCATTCTGGTCATGTGACCTGGACCCCATGAGCAAATTTTGGTTTCCCCCATCCCATAGAGGCTCCATATGAAATTTGACTTCAATCGGCCCAACGGTTTCCGAGGAGAAGCAGTTCGAAAATTGTCACATTTTTCGCCTCGGCGAGGCTATACTAAATGGAATGAAATATTTCGCAAGTTCGTTGGTTAGATCTGATTGATATATATCAGTATGCCAAAAATTGTTTAAATATTCCAACAAAAGCATATGTGTCAAAGTTTGACCTAGGCACAAAGAAGGTCAAGGTCAACCCAGGGTCACCTTTTTAGCAATTTATGATGGGCCTACGTCCCAAATGCTATTTATCAACTTTCGTGGAAATCTGCCCAGTGGTTCTGGAGAAGACTATTTTTGAAGGGTTTTTACCAAGTTCATTGGTTAGATCTCATTGATATCTATCAGTATGCCAAAAATTGTTTAAATATTCCAAGCGATTAAGTCACT
This sequence comes from Lucinisca nassula, assembly GCA_963580285.1. NCBI lineage: Eukaryota > Metazoa > Mollusca > Bivalvia > Lucinida > Lucinidae > Lucinisca > Lucinisca nassula. The sequence continues at coordinate 97,615,055 of OY757019.1, forward strand.
ATCACCAATTTTCACAAACGGGTTACGGACGGACAGACAGACAGACCATATAAGGCTTGGCGGCCATTTTGGTCATGTGACCTGGACCCCATGAGCAAAGTTTGGTTTCCCCCATCCCATAGAGGCTCCATATGAAATTTGACTTCAATCGGCCCAACGGTTTCCGAGGAGAAGCAGTTCGAAAATTTTCACATTTTTCGCCTCGGCGAGGCTATACTAAATGGAATGTAATATTTCGCAAGTTCATTGGTTAGATCTCATTGATATCTATCAGTGTGCCAAAAATTGTTTAAATATTCCAAGCGGTTAAGTCACTATCACCAATTTTCACAAACGGGTTACGGACGGACAGACAGACTGACAGACTGACAGAATGACCGATTGACCGAATGACAGAATGACACGGTGATTTTAGGGCACTCTTAGAAATCAACCGACTTCAGTAGGTCGCTTTTTCTGCGGGTCGTGCAATGTAACGGCAAACGCGGCCCGCTATATGCAAGCCAGTTATTACCTACGTTACATGATACGTCGGCGCAGAATAATACTGTTGCAAGTTTTAGACATTATCCAATCAGACGCCACGTTACATTCGTAAGTGCACCCGAATAGTCTTTAACCCTTATCCCGCTGCATAAATTAATAATTAAGTCACTCCCATTGCTGATTATCAACCAATTAAATTACTTGATACAATATTTTTGTTCAATTCACAAATAGCATGACAAACAGTGCAGATCCTGATCCGTTTCTATAGAAGCCTTCTGATCTTAACCTACACTGTTTGACCGGCCCCGATAGCTCAGTTGGTAGAGTGTCCGCTCCGGGGAACGGGAGGTCTCGGGTTCGATCCCGGGCCGCGACATACCAAAGTCGTTAAAAATGGTACTAGCTGCTCCCCGCTTGGCACTCAGATTTACGGGGTAGAGCTAGGACTGGTCGATCCAGTGTCAGGATAATGTGACTGGGTGTGGTATCATGTAATGTGTCTGGGACATGATACTTCAGTGAGGCAGCACTATAAACGTGAGCATTGAGCTCCCTGTCGCAACCAGACACCGTCGTGATATGACTGAAAAATTGTTGAAAGCGACGTTAAACCCGAATTCACACACACATACACTGTTTGAATGATCTGCATCTACACTGTTTGCAAAGGTAGGGGTTCTTGTGAATAGCAGTATAAGGGTTGAACAAATTGACACCTGTAAAACGAACATAAATTATAAGCCCAAACTGCATGGCAAACAGTGTAGATCCTGATCAGATCGCTTCTTCAGAAGTCATCTGATCTGGAACTACACTATTTGCAAAGGTAGGGATTTTCGTAAGGTTGAACAAACTGGCATCTGTAAAACGAACATGAGTGAGTGACTGAGTGTTTAGGCTTTACGTCTCACCAACAGCTAAGGTCATACGGAGACGGGACCTCGGTTTAAAGACTCATCCGGAAGCCCGGGATATGTAAAACGAACATAAATTACATACACAGAACATTGACGTTCACTGTTTGGCTAGCTTCCTTTCCTGTTGACAGAACTACTGTACACGTGTAGTCGCCAGCATGCGATCTCTGTACGTTGTTTACCACAAGCTTCTCATCTTTGATGACAAAATTAGGGTCGCCCACTTTGCGCCACGTTATCACTGCCGCACTGTCGGAAGAGAGACACTTCAGTTCCGCAGATGTTCCCTCCTTTAGGTTTACATCATTACCGGTCACTGGGGAGTGGTTCAAATGTATCTCAATGGCTGTAAATGAAAAAAAAAAAGAGTTGATTTGATTTTGTTTGTTTGAATTGAGGTTATACGTCCCCGTCAACACTATTAAGGCCACTTTGGAGATGTTTTTAATTTTGTGGATTTTTACCCGATCTTGAGATAAAATGTCATCTCAAGCAATGCCGCACAAACAAACAAACAAGAGGCCCATGGGCCACAATGCTCACCAGAGCTCAGGGGGCCACTGCCCACTGGCAGCAATGTATTTTAATTAACCATGGAAGCCCTGTGCCCAAGGATGCTACAGATAAAATTTGGACCCAATCAGCCTAATGGCTTCAGGTTCTGATGTCACTTGAATGTGTTGTTGCCTGAAAACAGATGACAATTGACAATTTCCATCTGTGGCAACAAATAGGCCAAAAGGAACATTATTAAAGGAACATTTCTATGAAAGTGTGGCAAAATATCTTGAAAGACATTAATGTCATTTTTCAATTTTCCCCATTATAAATCACTGGAAACTCTTAACTTGGCATAGCAAACAAACCAAAGAGCTAAATTTCATAAACTAGAGCTCAGGTGGACACTGCCCAATAGCAGACATGTATGATGACATGATATGATTTTAATATACCAATTATAAAGTCTCCCAAACAAACCCCATACCCAAATGAGCACCCATGTGGACTGTATCTGAAATATTAGGTGTTTTATAAAGTAAAGAGGGTGGGGAATTGACCCAATGGAGCCCTGGTTGTTGTCAATAAATGCATCTTATCAAAAGAAACAGAGACATATATGGTTTAGCAGTGGGGATATGTATGGTTCCTGATATGCAAGGCCTTTTAAGCAATGGAGGCATTCTGGCATGGCAGATCTCAGAAAAGCCCAAGATTGTTGTCACTGAATATATCTTATCATAAGGACCAAGGGTATATATGGTTAAACGGTGGGGATCTGAATGGTTTTTGAGATATGAGGCCCTTTTATGAGTGGCAGGATGAGAAATGGCCCCTGTGGACCCCCCCCCCCCCCCCCCCCCCCCACAAGACGGGGATGGCTGAATGTGTCTATTAACAATGAACAAGAATATATGTGATTATAGGATGGGGAATTGAATAGTTTCTGAGATATATGGCCTATTATGAAGTGGAGTCTTATTATAAGGAACAAGAATATATATGGTTAAGGGGTGGGGATCTGAACAGTTTCTGAGATATATGGATTTTAATGAAGTAAAGGGGTGGGGCATGGCCCGTGGCATCCCGGGGGGGGACCCCCATGCTGGTGTCACTGATTGCGTCTTATCACAAGGAACAAGAATATATATGGTTTAGGGTTGGGGCTCTGAACAGTTTCTCAGATATATGGTCTTTTGTGAAGTCAAGGGGTGGAGGATGGGCCGGGTGTGCCCTGGGTGACCCCTAGGTTGGTGTCACTGAATCAGTCTTCACATAAGGAACAAGAATATATATGGTTTAGGGGTGGGGATCTGTAAGGTTTATGGAATATTTGGCCTTTTATAAAGTGGAGGGGGTTGGGCATGGTCCCGGCACATCCCGGGGGACCCCCAAGTTGGTGTCACTGAATGCGACTTATCATAAGGAATGATAATATATATGGTTTATGGGTGGGGATCTCAATGGTTTCTGAGATAAATGGCATTTAATGAAGTGGAGAGGGTGGAGCATGGGAACAAGACAATTCATCGACAAGACAATTCATCGACACGGTTTTTGGAGACAATTCATCGACACAAATGAAGACAATTCATCGACACGTTTTGAAGACACATTATTATGTTGAAATTATACACAAGTTGATAAAATGAAGACACTGTTTTGAAAAATAAAATGATCTTTTATCACGTTTATGATCAAAATAACGAATTTAGAAACATTTAATTCAATATTTTGGCCTATTGACCCTTTTAACCGCATAAAAGAAAATGTATACGGAACTTGGTCAAATATTATTCAAAACTTTCATAATCAAAATAAAAAAGATAGAAAGTGAAGCTGGATTGTGAGTTACATGTATGTTTGCAGTTTTCCCCTAAATTTTCAGCATTAAATAAGACTCTGCTCAAATCAAAACGATTCTAACGATAACGCCTAACGTTTATAGGCAGAAATATGAAACGTAAACATAATCCCATTTAACCCATTTAGTACCATATACCCCAAAACGGGTACCCTGGCAAACAATGTAGGCTCAGCTCAGACGCCGCAGAACGCGGCGTATGATCGTTCTGCGGCGTCTGATCAGGGCCTACACTGTTTGCAAAAAGTTCAGCTATTTTCCAAAACAAATTTAGTTGAAAACACAACCTGACAACCCTACATTTTTAAATGGACTCATGCTATATATAAGGAGGAGGATTCCATTTGGTACAAAAAGGGTTAAACTGAACTTTTACCCCTAAAGTGGGATTAATCAAGGTCCACCGCATGGGCTTTTTATCTAGATGATAATTCACCGACACGATTTATATCTCATGATCAGAATTAGGTATCTAAATGCGAATTGTACAAATCTCGAGGCTAAATTATCCTCCAAATCCAGTGGTCCTACTATCAATACTGCCACTACATAGCAATCAGCATCCTAAAAGCTACATGCTATCCTCAATTACTTTGAGACAGCTCCCCGACAGTCACTTTTTGCGACATCAAATCAGACGAGGAAACTATTGCGGTTAAAATGGTCAATAAGCCAAAATATTGAATTATTTTTTTCTAAATTCGTAATTTTGATCATAAACGAGATAATAGATAATTTTATTTTCAAAACATTGTCTTCATTTTATCAGCTTGTGTATAATTTCATCATAATAATGTGTCGATGAATTGTCTTCAAAAAGTGTCGATGAATTGTCTTCAATTGTGTCGATGAATTGTCTCCAAAAACCGTGTCGATGAATTGTCCTGTCGATGAATTGTCACGATTCCGTGGGGCATGTCCCCGGCACATCCCGGGGGAACCACAGGTTTGTGTCACTTAATGTGTCTTATCATAAGGAACAAGAATATATATGGTTTAGGGGTGGGGCTCTGAATGGTTTCTGAGATAAATGGCCTTTTATGAAGTGGAGGGGTCGGGGCATGTCCCCGGCATATCCCGGGGGACCTCCAGGTTGGTGTCACTTAATGCATCTTATCATAAGGAACAAGAATATAATATATTATATGGTTTAGGGGTGGGGATCTGTAAGTTTTCTGAGATATAAGGCATTTTATGAAGTGGAGGGGGCGGGGCATGGCCCCGGCAAAACATAGGGGACCCCCAGGTTGGCAAAAAAGCATTGGGCTAAGAGAAGTTTACTCAAGGAACATTTCTATGTAAGTTTTGTCAAAATATCTACAAGGACTTGGCAGTAAATGCCATTTTTCAGTTTTCCCCATTATAAGTCAATGGAAACTCTAAGTTGCCATAGCAACAAAACTAAAAGGCCAAATTTCATAAAGAAACACAAAACCTGTAAAGGCAAATATGGTGATAATTTCATAAAGTCTATGCCTCCTAGAGCATATGGTTTCTGAGGAGATGATTTTTAAGTATTTTTTTTTCTATATTTTTTTTTCATTTTGGTTTCCATGGCAACCAATGAAAATTAGCAGTAGACCTAAAATCATATGGCAGATAGTAGATTGCCTAAGGAACATTTCTATGAAAGGTTTGTCAAAATATCTGCAGAGGCTTGGCAGTAAATGCCATTTTTCAATTTTCCCCATTATAAGTCTATGGAAACTCTAAGTTGCCATAGCAACCAATCTAATGAGCCGATTTTCATAAAAAAACACAAATTTTCAATCCTCCAGCCCAAGAATGCTACAGATAAAATTTGGGCCCAATCGGCCCAGTTGCTTCAGAGGAGATGTCGTTTGAAGGTGTTGACGCAGACGCAGACGACGCAGACACAGGCGCGGACGCCGCAGACGACGACGGATAACTGCCTATCCTATAAGCTCCCCCGGAGCCTTCGGCTCTGGTGAGCTAAAAGTGTTTGTGTGTGGCGATGGTCCGGCTCGCAGCGCTTTGACTGGGTAGGCTTACACCCTGTAAGCGGTTTACCATTACGCATGTGTAGTCCTGCAGAATTCAGGGATATTTTAGATGAATCTGAGTTTGGACTGCATACAAAATGTTTTGACATATTTCGGAAGCTGGGGCCTTCTACTTTTAGGATCTGGTTGAGATGACACCTTGTCAATCTTTGACATTTCGAGAAATCTAAGATGACGACCAAGGGCTGCCAAATTAGCAACAAAAACAACAACAACAACAACAACAACTAAAAACAAAAGCTGAAAAATTCTATATAAAACAACCGTTTTGACCTTCATTGAAAGCTGATACCTTTTTTGTTGAAAATATTATTATATCGGCATTTTAATCTAATAAAATTAGCAGCAATAACAATAACGATGATGATAAAAATAATAGTTACAATAATACAAAAGATAATAATGTTTCCATAATTATAAGGCTACGAAACACCAACGCCACCCCACAAAAGAGGAGATTATTCTACACTTTGATTTTCTGAAAGATCATGATGAAAGTTATAATTTATGATTTTCTGACATCTGAACACCGCATTACGAAAACACACCTATACATTTACCGCCGAAAAAAACACTAAAACTTTTAGATGAAAAAAATGTGATATTTTTCTTATTTTTGCTCAAATATATATTGAGGGTTCTCGTTAGAATCGCCTCATTGAGGCGGTTCTAGCGAGTACCCACAATCTATAGTTTGGAGCAGAAATAAGAAAAGTAAGGTATGCCCCTGTAAACCCGAGTTTTACTATATAAAAGTGGGGTTCAAGGGGATAAAAAGTATATAGGCGTGTTTTCGTGATGGGGGCATAAGGCAGGTATCGCCTTTTTACTTACGTTAACACGTAATTGGAATCAATACGAATAGGTTCACCTACTGAAAATGTCCACATAGATATCTGTTTTAACTCTTCCTACATTCATATAATACATTCATATAATAACATTGGCATTGTCCTGAACTCCTTACGTATACTTTTTTTTGACAGGTTTTCGTCATGCGCCGGCTCATAAATAAATGAAAAATGTTGGATTCTACTTCTACTTCTGTTTGTGTGTGTGTTATAAAAAGAGAATAAAATGAAATGCTAAGCAACACATTGTTGCATATTTTCTTACTTTCTATGTAATCTACGATAGCTACGGAAGCGCAAACGTCTCATTAGATCACAACATATATGTCATCATCCCAGGAAATTGCACGACCCGCAGAAAAAGCGACCGACTGAAGTCGGCTGATTTTCTAAGAGTGCCCTAAAATCACCGTGTCATTCTGTCAGTCTGTCTGTCCGTCCGTAACCCGTTTGTGAAAATTGGTGATAGTGACTTAACCGATTGGAATATTTAAATAATTTTTGGCATACTGATAGATATCAATGAGATCTAACCAATGAACTTGCCAAAAATTACATTCCATTTAGTATAGCCTCGCCGAGGCGAACAATGTGAAAATTTTCGAACTGCTTCTCCTCGGAAACCGTTGGGCCGATTGAAGTCAAGTTTCATATGGAGCCTCTATGGGATAGGTAAAACCAAAATTTGCTAATGGGGTCCAGGTCACTTGACCAAAATGGCTGCCAAGCCATATATGGTAAAAACCCTTCAAAAATAGTCTTCTCCAGAACCAATGGGCAGATTTTCACGAAACTTGATAAATAGCATCTGAGACGTAGGCCCATCATAAAGTGCTAAAATGGTGACCCTGGGTTGACCTTGACATTCTTTGTGCCTAGGTCAAACTTTGTCACATATGCTTTTGTATTGGAAAAGTAAGAATGCATTTTATTCTGCAAACGATTCAGAATACAGTACTAAAGTATAAGGTATATTTTTGCTCCTTACGATAAGGCGCATTTATTTGGGGAACTTTTTTTAAGTCCAGGTCACATGACCAAAATGGCGCCATACCCGTATATGGTAACACTCATAAAGCTAAAAGCATCCGGCGGGTCGTGCACTTCAGCTGAAGCACTGGTTATATATTGAGATAACGATTTATTTGTCAGAAGTGAAGATCAAATATCTTCATTTATTAACTTGTTTCTGTATATTTGTTGTTAGATGATCTCGAGATGTTTTTGGTTTGGGTTTTACGGCCCTTTCAAGATTATTTCACTCATATCGAGCCGATCGTTAATCAGAGGTGGGCGAAAACCGGAGAACCCGGAGAAAAACCACCTGACCTTCCGTTGCAGAACTTGGCGTCTCACACGTGGCCCGAGCGAGGCTCGAACCTACGGCGGTGAGAGACCTAATGACTAAGAGTCAGCGCGATCTCGAGATGTATAATTATTATAAGTATGTATAGACACGATAATTTAACATAGAATTTATTGCAATTCGAATTAAGAAAAACATTTTATAGCTAAATAAAAAATGCTGAGGTACACTTATTTGTCATCTTCTTTCAAAAATATATTTTGACATGGCATTATATTTCTCAAGATCTTTTGGAATTTATCTTATGTATCTATATATAAGTGGGTCATTTTAAAATAAAATACCCATTATCCTGAAAAATTTCAAATGAATTTCGAGTGTCATTGGGCGATGTGCAAGAGACAAGAACCATAACTGTGGCTTCACTTCTTTCTGATTTATGGCCTTTTGAACAATGAAAACGATGGCTTTAAGTTATTCCGTTATGTTTCAGTTATCTTAATTTTTTGCAGAAATGCTAAGCTTAATTAATAAATTTGAAGAAGACAAGGACCATAACTCTGGCTTAACTTCTTTGGCGTACGGCCCTTTGGGACAATGAAAACAGTGGTTTCCGTTATTCCCTGTGACTGTTATGCAACTTTAAAATTGTTTGAAATATTTTCATCAAACTTTACAGAATTGAAGGTCATCATAGGATGAAGTAGGTGTGCAAAAAACAAGAACACCCTGACTTCACTACTTTTTGAAATTATGGCCCAATTTAAGATCAAATGCAGTGGTTTTGTTTAATACTTACGGCTCATTTTAAAGTTACAGGGCGTATGCGAGTACGTAAATGAAACAAAAACGAAACAAAACAAACAAACAAACAAAACAACAACAACAAAAAAAAAAAAAACAAAAATAAAAAAAACAAAAAAAAAACAACAACTCTGTATTCAATATTCGGAAGGACATGATCACAAAACCAAGCAACCAATACATGTATTATGGTTCTTGTTTTCCACATGAAATCATATAGTGTTTTTTTTCAGTCCTGTACAGTTTCTTGAAAATGGTAATAAAGTAACACAAGGAATAACTAAAACTCCTGTTTTTGTTTTCCAAAGGGTCATATTTTCTAAAGAAGTTATGAGCCAGAGTTATAGCCCTTGTTTTCTGCACATCGTTTTGCATTTCTGTTAAAATAACTGTTCTCATTTTGCAAAGGGCCATTATTCCGAAAGTACAAAAGTAAGAGTTATGATTTTTTTTTTCTGCATGTCGCTTTGCATTTCTGTTAAAACCACTGTTTTCATTGTACCAAGAGCCATAATTCAGAAAACTGTCTAGTCAGAGTTATGGTTCTTGCATTCAGCACATTGCCTAATTGCGCTTTCTTTTAATTTAAGTTCAAGGATAATAATTCATTTTTTTTTCTAAAATGAGCACATATAAATAGGAAACATAAGATAAATTTTCAAAAGATCTTGAGAAACATAATGTCATGTCAAAATACATATTTGGAAAAAGATGACATATAAGTATATCTTAACATCTTTTATTTAGCTATAAAATGTCTTTCTTAACTCGAAATGCAATAAATGCCATGTACAATTATAGTTTTCATACATACATGCAATAAATATATATCTCAAGATCATCTAATAGCAAATATGCAGAAACAAGTTAATAAGTGAAGATATTTCTCTTCACTTCTGACAAATAAATCTTTATCTCAATATAAAATTTTCTGGGATGATGACATATATGTCGTGATCTAATGAGACGTTTGCGCTTCCGTAGATAGCAATAGGCGAACATGTCTCTGACTATTGTTTTCAGTTTTAAGCGATATTAATGCACAAAAGACAACGTATCAATCCATTGGACTGAGGGGTAAAATACACAAGCTTTTGATCATAACACATCCAAGAAAAAAGATTAGACTATCTAGGAGTATAATTATTTAAAAAAACATAGATTTGTTTGTTTTTTTTTTTTGTTTGTTTGATTTTAGGTTTAACGTCCCCGTCAACACTGTAAAGGTCATTTTGGAGACGTTGCTTCCAATTTTGTGCCCTGTCGTCCAATGAAACCAATAGGGTTTATTAGTATGGACGGTCCGCCTCGCACCGCGATTCCTGGACAAGCTTAGATCCTCTAAGCGGTTTACCAGTCAAAACAAAGTTTTTGTGCTACAAGGATACAAGAAAAAGCTATATCACTGATGGGATTTGGTGGTTTTACCACAAATACATTTTAAAATACTTCACTGCTATGCATCCCTGTTTTCCATTTGTTTTCTGCTTATGGCTTTTCAAATAACTATTATACTTAAATTTGAATTCTAACACAGCGAGCCTATATAGGCAATGGAAAATAACTGTGTTTTATTCTACAACAAATCACGACAAGGAAGAGCGTGACGAGTGCCGTCATTAAAAACTGCCAATTTATGACGTCACTAGTCGATTTCCTTGCTGTTAGACGGTGTAACGTAATTTTCTCCAATCGAAAACGTTAGAAAAGGATATAAATGCATGTGTTTCAGTCGATTATTTTAGCGGGATTTCTTTTAACAACGGCGAAAAGTTCTGAGATTTTGAAGGAAACACCAGCATTATTGCCTATTTTCAGCCTGTTAGAATCGATATAGATCAGCTCTAGATTGTGATTTGTTGAGTACTAAATCACAGTTTGTCGGTCAGTTGTGAGTAGGCAAATCACGCGCGCTACGCGCTCGTGATTTGTCTACTTTACAACTGACCTCCAAACTGTGATTTATTACTCAACAAATCACAGTTAGAGCTGATCTATTTCTTAAATAATTGTATGTAGTAACAATTTTAAAAGTAGAAGTAAAACAAAGATCAGGAATTGATACAATTAACTTACTCCATCCATAAAAGACACCAAAGGGAAAGAAATACAAACATTAAGCGACCAGACCATAATGGAAACCTAAACAAAGGAAGGCCATATGGACAGTTACTTTCCCACAAAATGGCCATATGGCCATCCAAAATTAAAAGACACAAGTGATACACACAGTAAGTAACAAACAACAACATAAATAAATCGCCACAGAAGAGCCGCCTTGGAACGGTCAGTGGAAGATTTCCACTGGGGGGCTTAAATCGATTTTACGTGGCCACAATCCTCGCCCTTACTTCCGTCGCGATTTAGACAAATAATTTGTTCAGTCCGCATGAAGGCCTCCTAACTCATCAGTGCAACATCTCCGTGAACACAGAAATCAAAGAACCACAGAGGTGAGACAACGGTGAGGACTCGACAGCAAGAAACCACTGAAATGCTTGAGCAAAAGAAAACCAACAGTTAGACTCCGATGAGCCCGACCAGAGACAGAGCATCAGGTTAAAAGTCTCTTTATAACATGGAGGGCATGTTTGATTTTCATGACTTTATAAATTGCCACAGAAATTAAGCAGGCATTTGATGAACTGGTGTGATATAATATGGGCAAGCGGTGGGGGGAAAATGTGGATATCAGTCAATTTCATAACTACACAAATTGGGTGAATCAACAGTTTAAGAAGGTGGGAAAGGTTTGGTAAGCAAGCATTAGAAGACATAACTTACAAATAACAAGGCAAACATCGCTAGTGTAATGGTAACACCATATACAAAAAGTGTTCAGCAACTACTGAAAGCTACACAGTCTGTCACTGTGAGTTTTTGTTTTATTGATAACAGATGAAATATACGGAAGCGCAAACGTCTCATTAGATTATGACATATATATCATCATCCCCGGAAATTATATATTGAGATGAAGATTTATTTGTCAGCAGTGAAGAGAAATATCTTCACTTATTAGCTTGTTTCTGCATATTAGTTGTTAGATGATCCCGAGATGTATATTTATAACAAGTAAGTATGAAAACGACAATTTAACATAGTATTTATTGCATTTCGAATTAAGAAAATCATTTTATAGGTAAATAAAAGATGTTGAGATATACTTATATGTCATCTTTTTCCAAATATGTATTTTGACATGACATTATTTTTCTGAAGATCTTTTGAAAATTTATCTCATGTTTTCTATTTATATGTGGTCTTTTTAGAAAGAATAAATTATTATCCTGGTCCTTGAGTTAAAAGCAAAGCACAATCAGACAATGTCCTGAAGACAAGAACCATAACTCTGACTTTACTATTTTCGGAATTATGGCTCTTGGTACAATGAAAACAGTGGTTTTAACAAATGCAAAGCGACGTGCAGAAGAAAAGAACCATAACTCTTACTTTTCTACTTTCGGAATAATGGCCCTTTGAACAATGAGAAGGGTGGTTTTAACAGAAATGCAAAACGATGTGTAGAAAGCAAGGAAAATAACTCTGGCTCATAACTTTTTTTGAAAACATGACCCTTTGAAAAACAAAAACGGTAGTTATTCCTTGGGTTACTTTATAACCGTCTCGTGCATTTTCATGACAATATACAGGACTGAAAAAAAAAAACACGATATGATTACATGTGGAAGACAAGAACAATAATACATGTACTTTGTTGCTCGATTTTGTGTTCATGGCCTTCTGAATATATTTTTTTTTGTTTTTGTTCCATGTACTCGTATTCGACCTGTTCTGTTTGTTTGAATTGAGGTTTAACGTACCCGTCAACCCTGTATAATAGGTCATTTTGGAGATGTTGCTTCCAATTTCGTGGACTTTACCCGACATTGAGATGAAATGACATCTCAAGCCCTGTCGCCCAATGAAACCAGTAGGGTTTACAACTATGGACAGGGCGACTCGCACCGCTTTGCCTGGACAGGCTTAGATCCTTTAAGCGGTTAACCAGTACTCGTGTGCGGGTCGGTATCAGCTCTGCGTGGAATTATTATGCAGCCTATCTATTTCTTCAAGCCCTGATGGGCATTGGGAACAGCATTGGGAAATGAAAACGTTACCATTTAAATGTGCTCAAAGGACCATGACTTACGAAATGAGGAAATATTAATTATGGTTCCTGAATTCCTGAATTCTGCATCTCGTCTTAAGGTGCTTTGACTTCTGTAAATGGTCATAAAATATCCCAAAATACTTTCAATATACATATGAGGCATTAGTATTAAACAAAACCACTACTTTCGATGTTAAATGGGCCATAATTCCCGAAAGTAGTGAAGTCTGAGTGTTCTTGTCTTTTCCACATCTACTTCGTCCAATGATGACCTTCAGTTCTGTAAAGTTTGATGAAAATATATTAAACAATTTTAAAGTTACATGACAGTCACGTGGAATAACGGAAACCACTGGTTCATTGTCCAAAGGGCCACAAGCCAAAAGAAGTTAAGCCAGAGTTATGGCACTTGTCATCTTCAAATTGCTTAATTTTGCTTAGCATTTCTGCAAGAAATAATAAGATAACTAAAACACAACGAAATAAGTTAAAACCATCGTTTTCATTGTTCAAAGGGCCAGAATTCAGAAAGTAGTAAAGCCACAGTTATGGTTCTTGTCTCTTGCACATCGCTTAATGACGCTTGAAGATCATTTGAAATTTTTAAGGACAATAGATATTTTATTTTGAAATGACCGCCTATAAATAGATAACATAAGATAAAATCCAAAAGATCTTGAGAAATATAATACTAAGTCAAAATATATTTTTGGAAGAAGAAATTAAATAAGTGTATCTCAACATTTTTTATTTAGCTATAAAATGTTTTTCTTAATTCGAAATGCAATAAATACTATGTCAAATTGTCGTTTCCATACATACTTGAAATAAATATACAGCTAGAGATCATCTAACACCAAATATGCAGAAACAAGTTAATAAGTGAAGATATTTCTCTTCACTTCTGACAAATAAATATTTATCTCAATTTATAATTTCCGGGGATGATGACATATATGTCGTGATCTAATGAGACGTTTGCGCTTCAGGAGAAATACTTGGTTAACATATTTGAGTTACTTGAAAAACATTTTACCGTCATTTAGAACGAAACATAAACAAATAAATAAATAAATAAATAAATAAATAAAGACAAATGTATCTATTGATATGATAACATTTATTGCAGATTGAATATCGCGTATACTTTTTAACAATAAAGTGTTTTAATGTAACATAGAATGAAATACTTAAGCATTCTGTGGTACTTTGTTTTTTAATGGAGATAACAGAACTTTACAGTCTACCTGAAGTACTGATATTGTTATGTATTATACGTTATAGACATTCACTGATTCGTTTGAGGTTTCTGAACTATGTGCTGACGATAGTTAAACAGTTTCAGAATTATAAAATTAATATCACAGCAGAGGCTGGTCTGGGGCTCACCTAATCTATGAAATTACCCTCAATACCAGGAATTATCGTATTACAGGAACTGTCACTCAGGTTATCGATATTTCGTTTTTGATAGGCTTCGATTAATTCCCCTTTGACCGGTCGTCTTATCTGTGTAAGCTGGCATGTAATTAAACAGAGTGTGACACATCTGTCTGTTGTATTTTGTCAAATATAGCTAAATTCTGCAACCCGTGGACCATTTCTAATAAAATATTTTTTCCACTATTTTACTACAAAACTGTAGATATTAAATAGATCTACTCGAAAGAGACGTTATATTTGTTTTTTTTGTTTGTTTGATTAAAGCTTTAACGTCCCCGTCAACACTGTAAATGGCATTTTGGAGACGTGGCTTCCAATTTTGTGGGACTTTCACTCGCCGTTGAGATGAAACGACATCTCAAACCCTGCCACCCAATGAAACCAATAGGGTTTATATGCATGGACGGTCGAACTCGCACTGCTATGCCTGGGCAGGCTTAGATCCTCAAAGCGGTTTACCAGTACTCATGTGCAGGTCGGTTTCAGCTCTGCGTGGAAGCATCATGCAGCCAATCTATTTCTTCAAGCCCCGATGGGCGGGGGCCGGAAAGAGAGGTTATAACGAGCGGAGATTTTTTTATTGGGCGTTTGAATTAAGGCTATTGTTCAGTTGTTTTGTAAAATGCAAAGACTAAATAAGGAAAAACCCTAGATCTGGAACATTTTTCAATATATCTTATTTTATCAAATTTGGTTTCAAGCTGAAGCAGATACATGCAGGCTGTGACGTCACAGAAGTTACAGGTTGGTGCGGATTAGTACCTGTAGTACGAGAATTCCTGCATAATTATGCTCTCACATTTGTGCGGATATCAAGGTTTCCATAACATGCATCGAACATACCACACCCAAGTCCTCATTTTTATTTTTAAGGCTTACAAAAAGCTCTTTCGGGAAGAAACATTTGTATAAAGTCATTTTGACATTATTATACACCAGAATCATCAGGCACTAAAAGAGGACTACAAACTGCGTTGATAATCTCATAGTACATTTTTTTCGCATCTGCGAAATGGCTAATTTTATGATGAAAATCCGTGATATATTTCTTATCAAGGCATTTCTAAAGAGTACCCACAATATATGTTTTGAACAAAATTAAGGAAAAATAATGTACATCCTTGAAAATTTAAATTTTCTCTTTCTTAAGGGGATGGATACACATTCAGGGGAGACAACTCCTGCAAAAGTATTTTTGTCTACCATGTCAATAGGGGTCAACTCTTAAAGGAAAGAATTTGCTCCTGAGGACAAAATTCTTTCTTTTAAGAATAGACCCCTTTTTTCAATGGGACAGGGCTTATAGAAAAGCGAATAGGAAGTTCCGAAAGTTGTCTGCCTTTGAAAAATGGCGGAAATATCTGCTAGGTGTTCCCATTCCCCTGAAGTGGGAGTGGTGGTGGTGGTGGTGGGGGGGGGGGGGGGGGGGGTTAAGGGTTTTTATTACACATTTACGTTACAAACACTTTGAGGAATTAAAATTGTTGCTTTTAAACTTCGATTTGTTGAAAGTAGAGGACGTTGGTTAATTCAGACCTTTGTTTGAATAGAGGTTTAACGCCCCCACCAATACTGTTGAGGTCATTGTGGAGACGGTGCTTGCTATTTGGTGGGACTTGTACCCGGCATTAAGATGAAGAGATATGTCAAGTCCTGTCGGCCAATGAAACCAAGAGGGTTTTATCTCCATCACTTTGCCTGGGCATGCTTAGCGATGTGCGGTTGCATCATGTGAACAAGTCCGTGAAATAAAGACCACCCTAAACCCCACTTTATATGGAGGAAACTGGGGTTTACGGGGGTAAACATTATTTGTCTTATTTCTGGTCCAAGACACAGGTTGTGGGTACTCGTTAGAACCGCCTTAATGAGGCGGTTCTAACGAGCACCCACAACCTATGTTTAGAGCACTTATAAGAAAAGTTTTACGGATTTTTATCAGAAAAGTAGCCATTTTGGATATGTGAAAAATGCACTATATCGCACGGGTTTCTTATAGTAAATGATTTCAGCTTTGCGGGGGCCTAGATCATATTTTCAAACTTACATCAGACTGTACTTTAACACTTATGTCAGTATTAAGTCCTTTATCTGTCGCACATGAAGCATGATTTTATTTATGAATTCGTGACTATTTTTCTTAAATAAACTTTATATTCGTCTACAGAGAGACAAATTATTACGTGTCCATTACGAAAACACGCCTATACAAATCCATTGTATACTTTACCGCCGATAAAACGACAATTTTAAGATGAAAAATTGTGATTTTTTTCTTATTTCTGCTCAAAATATAGATTGTGGGTACTCGTTAGAACCGCCTCATCGAGGCGGTTCTAATGAGTACCCACAATCTATATTTTGGAACGGAAATGAGAAAAATTAATTTAGCCCTATAAACCCTAGTTTTACTATATAAAAGCGGAGTTCAAGGGGGTCAAAATTATATAGGAGTGTTTCCGTGATGCTGACTTGTGATAAGGAGATGTCGTCTTTTCTATGTTTTTTGTTGCTGTTTGTTTTCTTTTCTAGCGATCTATTAGAAAAGTTCAAAAGTTCTCTGCCTTGTAAATAAGTGACCAAGTGTTTGTTGTTAGTTTGGCTGAATTCGGGTTTTAAGTCCCCATCAACTCTATTTAGGCCATTTTGTAGACGCTGCTTTCAATTTTGCCCGATATTGTGATAAAATGGCATCTAAAGCCCTGTCGCCAAAACAAACCAAAGCTACATAAGCGTTGAAAAGTCATAATAAATGATAGCTAAAAGCTTATTTGGTTATTTTCCTGTAACATGTAACCGTATTGTTGAATGAGAGAAACCGTCGAAATAAGCAAACCTGTCTACTCAATTAAATGTAGGGACGGTCAAACTTGCACCTCTTTTCCCGGACAGGTTCATAATCTCTTGACTGTTAACCAGTACTTATGTGCGGTTTGTTTCAGCTCCGATGGGCGAGTGCCCAAGCGGTCAAGTGTATCTATAACCCTAACACACAAAACGATGTCCGAACATGTTTTGATCAAAGAAAATGTGTTCGTAACAGTGGTGGTTTGAGCCACTGAGGGCTACTAGCGCCAGGCCAGGAGACATAATGGCAGATAATTTTAGCCCTTTTGTACCAAATGGAGTCTTCCTCCTTATATATAGTAGGGGTCGATTTCAAAATTTAGGGGTGTCAAGTTGTGTTTTCTTCAAAATTTATTTGGAAAAAAGCTGAACCTATTGCAAAAAGTGTAGGCCCTGATCAGACGCCGGGTCTGATCTGGGTCTGCACTGTTTGCAAGGATATCCGTTTTGAGGTGTCCGGTACAAAATTGATTAGAGCTTCTGTCCGGTGTTTTGTAACATATGTAAGATGTGAGCACTCTTTAGAATCGCCTCATCGAGGCGATTCTAACGAATACACACAAATTACGTTTGCAAGATAAACGAAAAAACTCCTGCTAATGTTTTGTTTGTTTGTAATTTTCAGATCTGCATGGAAGCACCATGTAGCCCAATCTGTTTCTCCAAGCCCCGATGGGCTGGGGCAGCCCCCTAAGTTATCACTCACTATTTCATATCTGTAGAATTCCACCAGGAATTCAAGGATGTGTTTGACTCAGCCATGGTAAATGAGTCTTTGGCATTCGAGCCATCGAAGTTGGGCCTTATTTTATTTCCCCTTTCACACAGAAACCTGTATTCGTTCCATTTACGGAAAGGAACTGTGATAACAACCAATATCTTGGAATAATAAAAACGCCACTTACTCTGTTCTACGCAAATACAAAGTTTGATATTTATGAGTAAGTTAATTAATATCCAGTGACGGAATTGTAAAGCAGCCATCTTTGTCGAATAAATATAATAAATTATATGTTATGATTTCAGTTTTGTATGGTGTATGATAGAAGTGTATAGTATATATGAACATTTCAGGTCACTGAATTCATGACAGTCAGTAAATTACTCTGATCAGGCAGGCATATCGGATGATAGTAATTTTGTTTATAATAGGAAATCCGCATTCTTTACAATAGTCAATGCAGTGTGGTTAAGTATGAAGCTGACCGCTGGATGCTCTTCTTAAATATCCGCGCAAGCGATGGAGAGGACCATTTGTTGAACGACCTAGTCAAAACCATGATTGATATGTCGAGCCGTTCAGTTTACCTAGCCACTCTTTCTCTGCATCAGCGCCGTGCGCAGTGTAGTGGAAGTCGGTACTACACCACTAGTGGAAACGGCGGAGCCGGGTACCAGTGCGCCGAGCAGGGGAAGGTCGTGGAGAAGACGCGCTCTCGCGTGGAAAGGCGACTTGTAGGCCTTTCGTCCTTACATCGATTCTGAAACTAATCACACACATTATTACATCAACATATCATTCATTAATAGAGTATGGATTTTATAGATTTGCCTAGTATCTTGCGGGACAATTCGGTGATCTTATTTTCGAAATACTGAAAACACCCACAACTTGCTGTAAATTACAACAGACCTGTTAGATCTATCATTTTAAATCTCAATAAACTTGTTTCAGATCTTGATAGTGATACATTGTATTAACATTCCTGATACCCGATATTGCTTAGAGTCAGTGAATTGCTATCCTACGGAAGCACTCCGTAATTACTGGCAATTTAAAAATTATTCCTGATTCCAGGATCCGAATTATATTTTCTATAAGACTTAATTGTTTATGAAGAAACTCAGTAAAACCGAGTTTCCGGTTTTCATTCTAATATGTATTCTTTGCTTCCAAAGTTAACCTTTTTCATTTATTTTACGACACTGCAGCTGCTGTTTAGTGCTGTGTGGCGGCCGTAAAACGTCTTTCCGTACTTCA
The DNA here is from genome assembly GCA_963580285.1 of Lucinisca nassula. Lineage (NCBI taxonomy): Eukaryota > Metazoa > Mollusca > Bivalvia > Lucinida > Lucinidae > Lucinisca > Lucinisca nassula. The sequence continues at coordinate 97,634,193 of OY757019.1, forward strand.
TCATAGTGCAGATTATATTTTTATTTTCTTTGGACGCATCGAGTCCATTGCTTGTAATTTGAAAATCGAGTACCGCTGAAATCGATGCTAGGGGGCGCATTCAGCCTTGCAGACAACAGTGCTGTTTATGAAGAAACTCAATAAAACCGAGTTTCCGGATTTCATTCTAAGTATTCTTTGCTTCCAAAGTTTACCTTTTTCTTTTATTAAATACCGATTTCCTTCTAATATTGATTTTAACCATTTTTGTAACAAATGGAATCTTCCACCTTATATATAGTAGGAGTCTATTTGGAAATTTGCTAACAATTTTACAAACAGTGCAGGCCCTGATCAGACGCCGTGTTCTGCGGCGTCTGATCAGGGCCTGCACTGTTTACAAACTACCCGTTTTGGAGTTTCCGGTACAAAATGGGTTAATAAATGTGGGGAAGAAATTCCTGTTGCCTTGAATGCATTCGGTAATCGATGGTGTAGGCGAGTGCATGTTGAGCATAAAGCTCTTAAGGAATGGAAACTATGCATTTTGGAACTAGTAAACAAACGCATTTCTTTCTATTCTCAAAACATTAACGTACTACCTCCTGACACCTAAGACGTCTTTACATCGCCCCCTGCCCATCGGGGCTTGGAGAAATAGATGGGCTGCATGGTGCTTCCACGCAGAGCTGACACTGACCACACATGAGTACTGGCAAACTAGTGTGAGTCAGACCGTCAAATGCATATAAGCCTTTTGGTTTCATTGGGCGATAGGGCTTGAGATGTCATTTCATCTCAATGTCGGGTAAATGCCCCACATAATTGGAAGCAACGTCTCCAAAATGACATAAAACGTGTTGACGGGGACGTTAAATCTCAATTCAAACAAATAAACAAGACGTCTTTACATCACCTTAAACTAGGTATTCAAGAATTTCATAGAAAGTATGGTTTTGCTCCAGCAGTCAAGGCCACTAGCAATGTCGTCGTTGTTTGACGGTTCTACTATCTTAAAGACTTTATCGTACAAAGGCCAATCAACTACAACCTTTGGCTGAAGAGAGGTCTGTAGTTAATGATCATATCTGTCATTCGGCCACCAAGCTTGCTATATGTATTACAGAAGGCCAAGACAAACTTCCTACGCTATATTGGTTACCTAAACTTCATATTTAGAAAGATGCAGTTATTTTGTCTTTGTGTTTGCTGGCCACAGTGTCCTCTGGTCAGGGACCACTTTTGGAACTGTTCAAAAGTGGTCTTAAAGACCACTTTTGAACAGTCCCAAAGGTGGTCTTAATATAGGAATTTTACTGTATATATGTCTTTGTTACTCTCGAGGTCCTATTCTTTGTTCGCCTGGTAAAGTGTCTTTGAGGCCATGGGCATAGGTGGGGGTTTCGCCTTATAACGGATTGGACCTTTATTTATCATCATACTAAACACGAACCAAATCCATCGCATAGTTCGGAAATATGAGCTCTAAAATCTTTATCATAGAATGACCTTGATGTCATGGGCGCGGAATTTCTGTATGAAATGAAACTTTGCACCTATATCTTATCATTTTACAAAATATGAACCAAATCCGTCATTGGTTAGGGTATTGCTGAATAAAAGTTTGGACGTAAATCTACCATCAATCCAAATATGAGGGGCTGGTCGGGTGAGGCAAAGGTGACGTGCATGTTGCGCCACTGGGGCGTCAAGCTGTCATCTTTGCAGCAGGTAGGGGTTATTACTTTTTCTGTCTCTACACTCCCATTCATTTCCCCCTTTTTCCCCCCTGTCCCCCACTTCCATCTCCGCTACTATCTCTGCTATCTCTCTTCGTCCCTTCTCTGGGAGATCACTAGGGCTGACATGTGGTTAAAGCCAAAACAATCATTCCAAATATGAACCAAATCCATCATATGATCTAGACAATATGACCTGTTAAAAAACTCTAACATACAAATTTAAGTCCATGACCTTGACCTTGAGGACATAGGTATGGGTGGGGGACCTTGACCTTTAGGACATGGGTATGGGTAGGGGATAGCTGATTAAAATTTTGGACGTGTATCTATCATCATATTAAATATAAACAAACCTATCATATGATTTGGAAGAAAAGAAAATATGAGTTGTTTAAAAACATTATTATTGGAAGTCTGTGACCTTGACCGTGACTTCATGGGAAGTTGTATTGCAGAATGGAACCTTGGATTTATATCTATCATCATACCAAATATGAACTTAATTCGTTACATGTTTAGGACAAAATGATTATTTTAAAAGCTTTAACATGAAAATTTTGAAGAAAAAAACAACAACAACAACAAACAAAAAACAACAACAACAACAACAAACAAACAAACACACGTACAAATTTAAAGCATAAATGCTAAGTTCATTGCCTTGACTTTTAAGCCATGGGTATGGGCGGGGGTATTGCTGAATAAAGCTTTCGACCTATATCTATCATCACGCCAAACGTGAACCAAATCCATCAAATGATTGGAAAAATATGAGCTATAACGAAAATGCAGACGCCGACTCCAACGCCAACGCCAACGCCAACGCCGGGGGTAGTGCAATAAAGTTTCTAATCACAGGCCATTCACCTTCAAACTATCAGCATTTTCTTATTCCAGTCCAGGTCATTCGCTGAAAAATTAATATATGCTATAGATTTACGTATTATCAACAGGCACTAAGTTTGTAAAACTTTTTCCGCACTCAACTCACCTAAATATGAAATTTGTTATCTTCAGAAATTTCAAAATACAAATAAATACGGCAATTTTCCTATTCAGTTAATTAGAAACTCTAATGTTCTTTCCTGCTCATAAATCAAACAATAGTTCGCATTTAAAATTTATAAGCTGGACAAATCTCGTGCTTAAGTGCGTTAAACATAACCTGAGCCTGGTCATACATTTTTATAAATAGAATATCTGGATTTGAGCCACGTTACGGGAAAACCTTTTGTACAATTTGTGAACAGCAAAGATGGAATTCAGCCTGCGCAGCCGCACAGTCTGATCAGCATCTAAGTGTTCGCTGCTTGGATGGTACAATACCGCCATTTAAGGGCAATGGATACACCTGTCAGATTTATTTCCGCCATTTTTAAAGGGAGACAACTTTCGGGACTTCCTGTTCGATTTTCTATTCACTCTTCCCACAGAAAAAGAGGTCACTCTTAAAGGAAAGAATTTGCTCCTTAGGAGCAAATTCTTTCCTTTAAGAGTAGACCCGTATTGGCATGGGAGACAAACATACCTTTGCAGGATTTGTCTCCCCTGAATGTTTATCCATTCCCCTTAATATAGCTAATTTTTCAACATTTTATATTGTCCGTGTATGTGAGCTGCACGCTTTACGCAAAAACGTAACGGCGTAAGCATAGTAAAAGAAGAAGAAGAAGAAGAAGAAGAAGAAGAAGACCGTGAAAAGCAGGAAAAAAGGAGAAGTCTTAAAATACGTGTATGTCTACATACAGTATACGCAACTCTCTTGACTCAAAGTACGCATGGATGGCATGTCGTTTATCATATTTTTCACATTTATCACAGGTCCCAATTTCATAAGCGATACTGTAGAGTCATGGGAGCATGTTTTCCTCATCACGGAAACACGCCTTTATTATTTTGATGCTTTAGTTTTCTAATTGCTGCTCAGTAATACACAGATTGTGGGTACTTGCTGGAACCGCCTCGCCAGGGCAATTCAAAGAGTTCCCACAATCTCAGTATTGAACAGAAATGTGCAAAAGTATCAGATTTTTTTCAGGACTTTTTCATTTTTGGTGGAAAAACTTTCAATTTATTTGCATTGGCGTGTTTTCGTAATGTAAATATTTCTTCTTATGCCATTGGCCCGTTTGGGTCTTATCTGGTCGCGAATTCCAAAGACAATTTTTTCTCCTGTCTGGCTCACTGAAAGTCCCATCCAAAAGACTAGAGAACAAAACTTGTCCACGTAACATACCGTGTCAATTCGATAACACACCCGTGCGACATAGTGCATTTTTTCACATCCCCAAGTGGCTACCTTTCTGATGAAAATCCGTGATATTTTTCCTATTATTACTACAAACGTAGGTTGTTGGTGCTCGTTAGAACCGCCTCATTGAGGCGGTTCTAACGAGTACCCACAACCTATGTCTTGGAGCAAAAATAATAAAAAAAAAAAACAAATGTATACCCGCCGTATACCCCAGCTTTCTCTATATAAAGTGGGGGTTTAAAGGTGTTTTCATTTCACGGACATGTTCACGTGATGTGGCTGATTGAAAGACTAGAGGAATCATAATGCCCATAAATATCTATCATAACCTACCATGTGGCCTGGTTAATGACATTTTGAAACTTGCAACATACGTATTTCTTATTTCTGCTTCAAACATACGATTGGATTGTTAATGATCGTTGCGGTGGTTCCAACGAGTACTTGTGGTATCCAGATATTTTTGAACGAAGATTGGGAAAATAATGAAAACTCTTGTAAACCCCAAGTTTCTATCTAAACAGTGGGGGTTTAGAAGGATGGCCATTGCACAGACTTGTTCATATGATAGGAAAACAAGAAACTTTACATGTTCATATATGACTCTGATATGACAACTTTTCGAATTTATAATATCTTATTTATGCCAGTGATGCGTTTTTGAGTTTCCCGTTTTATCACGAAAACATGCCTGTATAATTTTGCGCCCCCGCCCTGAAACCCCCCTTTTATACAGAAAAACTGGGTTTACAGGGGAATACAATAGTTTTCTTATTTCTGCTCTAAATATAGATTGTGGGTACTTGTTAGAACCGCCTCGATGAGGCTGTTCTAACGTGTACCCACAGTCTATATTTTGAACAGAAATAAGAAAAAAATATCAGCATTTATTATCTGAAAATTTTCATATTTGATGGTAAAATTTTCAATGTATTTAAATAGGGATGTTTTCGTAATGAACATACGTCTACCCTTGTTCTGCTGGACCACGATAGCCCTGAAACTTACCAATAAGATCCATACTATTTTTCATTGAATACATTATGTCAATTAATCTGATTGATTGAAAGTCAGGACTGGGTGCGACAAAATTAATTTATTCAACCGGATTAATCCTGCAAACGTAAAACGGATGATACAACTCTTCAAATGACAATTTGAAATGCAATTACATGTAGAGCAGCATAAACCAAATATCAGTAAATGAAAAGCGGCGTTACGATCTGACGTCGACCCGTTTCCGATTTCCAGCATTATGAAGCAGATCAGCTTGTCGCAACTTCGTGAGGTTATCCTTCCAGTCAGGCCTCACCGAATTAGAACTTATACATGCGTTTTCTAACGTATAACGATACAAGTGCCCATCTATTTGCATTGGAAAACGTCGTCTTATGGCATGTAACAAATACAGCCTTTGGTGTAAAATGGGTTGTATATCCCTGCTTTAGCTCCCAAGTCAACTTGGATTTTAAGCTGTAAATCCACAAACCACGAAAACATATTACATATAACAAATGAGCGACTGAAAAAATGTTAAAAGTTCATTCTTGACTCTGTCATAAATGTAGTCGTCTTTTTAATCAACACGTTTTACATTGTAACGGAACTTGGTATGTCCCACGGCTCCTCGGATCGTGCATCTGAAAACACAAAACAAAACAAAAAACAACAAAAAAAAAAAAAAAAAAAACAACAAAAAAACATGAATACAGCATAAGAGATACAAACATTTTCAGGGGAAGCAAAACTTTCCAAAATATTTTTCTCTTACGTTAACCCATAAAATGGCAATCACGACAATTGTCGTCTGCTTTGCCGTCTGCAGGTTACCTTAAAAGTAATCTTTTTTTTTGCAAACAGAGTGAACCGAGATCAGACTGCTCTTGTAGGACAGTCTTATCTGGGTTCACATACGGGCCTCCGTGGCCTAGTGGTTAAGAGCGTTGACCCTTAATCATTAGGTCTCTCACCGCTGTAGGTTCGAGCCCCGCTCGGGTCACATGTAAGACGTCAAGTTCTGCAACGGAAGGGCAGGTGGTTTTTTTCTCCGGGTACTCCGGTTTTCGCCCACCTCTGATTAACGATCGGCTCGATATGAGTGAAATAATCTTGAAAGGGCCGTCAAACCAAAACAAAAAACATCTGGGCTCACATTGTTTACCTGTATGCAAAATATTTTTAAAAAGTTTGCAAAAAAAAAAAAAAAAAAATCAGCAGATGACATAAGTAAATGCTTTCTTCAGATGTAGTTTTTCTCGGCGTCTTAAGGGTTAATAGTTTGGAGCAAATTCAATCCTTTAACGTAGATCCAGAGAAAGCAAATACAATAGAATCCTGCTATTAAGACCCCTAAAATCAAGACTAATTATGCATTTAAAAGCATAATTAGAAGGCTTCAGGTATATTTTCTCTATGCTTACTATATCCAGTGCGCTCTAGTGGGAGACCACCTTCGAGACTGTTCAAAAGTGGTCCTACAGACCACATTTGAACAGTCCCAAAGGTGATGTTAATATAGGAATTTTACTGTAACCCTTTCCCTACTGAACATTCTATAACGCTTCACCCATTTATGCCATCTGCAAATCAGATCACATGACATAATGTTTTCGTTCAAATTCAGAAACTGAATGACAAACGATGTAGCTGATCTGACTCTACACTATTTGCATAGATAGGGGAGGCCATGAACAGCAGAGCAAGGGTTAAAAGTAAATCCCTGTTTAAGAGGGGCTGAGTTTATAGGATGGCAAACCGGAAGTTCCATATGTGGTATCCCTCTTAATGGCGGAAACTGTGTCAAGTGAAACCGTTTTTCCCAACAGTTTCATGCCTGGTTTACTGAAGGGGAGTCCTTAATCCACAGAATGATAAACAGTCTTGATTCTTGAGAGTGATTATAAGGAGCATCCTTATCTTTATCCGCGCTGTTTGCAGGTCTACATATACTCGGTCAAAAAGTTCCTATACATAACATTGCTGCTGTTACCATAGTTACTACACATGAAAACTACACAGTGATTTTCTGTTTGTTTTTGTTTCTGGCTAGAGGACCCATTTTGCTATACTAAATCCATAATCGTTTTTGTTTTTTTTGTTAACTTCAGCACCCAATTTCGTAAAATCTTTCTTCGATATAAAAAGATTGGGTACAGTATAAATGTTACACGACAGACTGCATGCATGGTAGTTAACCCAATCACGGTTGACAACTTTGCTTCCCTCTTTAATTGCACGCCGGTGGGTCAGGCCTCAGAATCTATGACGGTTCCAACGTAAAGGCTTATGTTGGTTGGTACCTGATGCTCTGTCTCTGGTCGGGCCCATTGGAGTTTAACTGTTGGTTTTCTTTTTTCTCCAGCATTTCTGTTATTTCTTGCTGTCGAGTCCTCACCGTTGTTTCCTCTCTGTGGTTGTTTGTTTTTTTGTTTTCACGGAGATGTTGCACTGATGAGTTAGGAGGCCTTCATACGGACTGAACAAATCATTTGTCTTAATCGCGACGGAAGTAAGGGCGAGGATTGTTGCCACGTAAAATCGATTTAAGCCCCCCCCCCCCCCCCCAGTGGAATTCGTTTCTGCTGACCGTTCCAAGGCGGTTCTTCTGGCGCGGTTTATTTTTGTGATGGTTTGTCTTTTGGTGTTTGTGTCGCTTATATTATTTTATTTTGGATAGCCTTTTGGCCATTTTGTGGGAAAGTAACAGTCCTTTTGGCTTTCGCTGTTGGTGTTTCCGTTGGGGTTTGTTGCTTCATGTTTGTGTTTCTTTCCCTTTGGTGTCTCTGATAGGAGCTGTGGGTTAATTGCATAGATTCCTGAACATTTCCTCTACTTCTATTTTTTAAACCAATCTTCATATGCTATTGCTTTAAACTTCTCATTTTTGCAGATAAAATCATTAAAAAGATTATATTTAACATCATACAATTACTCTGTATCCCCAAGATTCCTTAAATCTGAACCATGTTTCATTTCGCAACATATTCTGTGTGCAGTCACAAAAAAGTTAGGAACATACTAGAAACGGTCCTCTGGTTCTTAGAAGTTGCGTGCAAATGCTTCTTCGATTTGAAACTCCATAGGAAGTTGTAATCGGCTGACGAAAGAATGTGCACTGTACTGGTTAACCGCTTACGTATAAGCCTGGCCAGGAAAAGTGTGGATAGATAAACTGACCGGCTCAAAAATGACCTAAAATAGTGTTGTCTGGGCCGTCAAACTCCAATACAAGCAAACAAACATGCTTCATGAATTGTCTGCATTTTTATCACCATGGTTAACAGCAATGTTGTAACAAAAAGTGTCTCAAAGAATATGCAAAAATTGATTGACAGTTTAGAAAAAAACAACACTTCAAAAATTTCTCCAGATAAAGTGGGGTTCATAAACAAGGAGTGATCATTATACGGATTTGTTCACGTGATGTACAGACTACGGGCTCTCCAAAGAGCTCTAAACGAAAGTAGATGTGCTGATTGAAATGAGGCTTTGGTGGTCACATTATTTTAGGTTTTATCGTGCATTGGCTTTAATAGAATTAACCAGAGAATCCTTAATGTGATAGGGGGGTGAGACCTTTTGTTGTAGATGTATTAATGTTGAAGAATTATGATTGTGAAACACAACTAAGTAACTTACGACGCCAATGCTGCCCGAGCATCAGTGCCTGGGCTTTTGAGTTTTAGATACAACATTGATCTATTACAGCTAAGTCGCTTACACTTATTTTTACCCTAATCTGCCCAAACATGTTACATTGTAGATGGTGATCGTCTCTTGCAGGTCTGCACATGCTCCCCAGAGCCTACACAGGCTCGCCAGAGTCTTTTGTTGCTCTCAGATATAAAGTAGAGAAGCGCAAGCGGATAATTGTTTTAGCTGGTTGTGCTTTTGACAAACGTAAATTTGCGTCAGGCCTTAATCACCACTGACTCATTTGACCTTTTTTCATTGTACATGTTCATGTATAATAATAATAATAATAATAATAATAATAACAATAAAACAATTAAAATTCAGCATCTATTAATGGTGTTTTTTTAACTTTAAAACTGGGCAAGCCTTCCTTTAAAAAGGAATCTTTATATCATTTAAGATTGAAATATTTGACCTGCGTTGTCACTCATTTCAATATCCTGAACAATACAGTATCGTCATTTATAGCACGGTCACATGTATTTTTTCAATAATCTGCTTCTCAAACAGTTTTATTCTTCCCTATATGTGAACACTTAGCCAACGGATAAACCCTTTGTGTACCAAATGGAATCTTCCTCTTTATATATAGCAGGAGTCCATTTCAAAATTTAGGGGTGACAGGTTGTGTTTTCTTCAAAATCTATTTGGAAAATGGCTGAACATTTTGCACACAGTGTAGGCTCGGATCAGACGCCGCGTTTTGCGGCGTCTGATCCGGGCCTGCACTGTTTGCCAAGTACCCGTTTAGGGGTTTCCGGAACAAAAAGGGTTAATGGAACAATCGTCATATTTATTCGTGTAATCATGTACCTTTTGCTTGTTTTATATATGGGCTGATCCAAGTATGAGTTTTCTCTGACTGGGAACCGTATATCCCTCCATTGATGATGTTTCATCCAGGCAAGCCGCTGGTAGGTTAGCGTACGCCACGTCTTTCTCGCTACTAGACCCAGCGCAGTCGTATTTGTTTGAGGGAGTGCTTAAACATGTTTCAGCTGTCGTTCCAGTACTTGAACTGCCGCTTGTCCTGGTGATATATACAAGTATTCAATTCATCAGAGTAAGGGGTTTTGGCAACACTTTTGACTTGACCCAGGTGACTGTTGGCGACCTAATGTACTCCCAGGGAGGCACTATTTGCCCAAAGGCCCCCGCCCATCGGGGCTTGAAGAAATAGATGGTCTGCATGATGCTTCCACGCATAGCTGAACCGACCGCCCGCAAGTACTGGTAAACCGCTTAGAGGACCTAAGCCTGGCCAGGCAAAGCGGTGCGAGTCGGACCGTCCGTGCTTATGAACCCTATTGGTTTCATTGGGCGACAGGCTTGAGCAGTCATTTCATCTCAGTGTCGGGTAAAAGTCCCACAAAATTGGAAGCAACGTCTACAAAATGACCTATACAGTGTTGACGGGGACGTTAAACCTCAAATCAAACAAACAAACAATCAAACTATTTGCCCAAGGTCGCAAGCCAGGACACACCAGGCTATCGATAGCTCCAAACGGCGTAACGTTAGCCAAAACGGTTATTCAACTATTCGTTACAATTAACAAACTACTTAGCTCTTAGCTTTTAGCAATGATTGACAGATACGCGATGTTGACATATTTTTGATGGTCAATGTCCTTTTTTTTACTTTTTGGCCAACCATAGAAAGTATTTATTTACGGTGTTGATGTCCGTTCGGCTATCGTGATTTTTTGTTTCGGGCCATATTTTACGACAGTATTTCAGCGACGCGGGTAGAGTGGTTGGCTTTTTCACGAGTTAAGCAATGGGTAACGTCCAAGTTCCTTGACCTCGTGGACGCGGCGGCTAATGTTACATTTGGTTGCAGCGATGGGATAGAAACAGACCCACTGATCTGTTCCAGAGACTCCGCTTTCGGGTCGAAGCGTAGAGGTGAAGGGGAGAAATGTAAAGTTTATTGACAAAACCCCACTTCTACTGCCATGCTGGGGGAGCCGGCTTATTTAGCGGCGCGGGTAGATTGGACGGCTTTTTCACGAAACGTTTACTTTTACCATACTCTAGGCTAATATTACAGACGACAAATTGTTGTTATTTTTCTTTTATTAATTGATTATCCTATATTACACAAGGTCAACCAATATTTAAAAATCAAAAATCATGCTTTTAATTGCGTCAATTAATAAAATTGTTATTAATCAAGTAATTTCGTATTGGCCCAGCTACAGGTCCGAGGTCTGCTGTATTGGCCTCGGCCTTCGGCCTCGTGCCAATACAGCAGACCTCGGACCTGTACCTGGGCCAATACGAAATTACTTGATTAATAACATTGTAATATTTCCCAGGAAATAGGAGTTGCCATCTCATGCAAACTGTCTCCAGGAGTTGACATCTCATGCAAACTGTCTCCATAGGAGACAGTTTGCACGAGACGTCAAATCCTGTTTTCTGGGAAAAGCACAACAAAACTTTCAAACTTTCGTCTGCACCGAAAAAATACCTAGCATGCAGAGCATCATGGTTGGTACCAGAATGGGTGATCGAGTTACTTGACTTCTTGTTCGAAATGTTATTGGCTCGAAAACGGATACGCTTTATTAAAATCTATATTCGTGACTTATAAGTTGGCTGATTCGAATCCTACAAGACAGAAGGTGTAAAAAATGAAGTTTTGAATCAGTCTGTGATTACGAACAGTCTAACAAGAGTATTCAATCGCCTTCAATTGTCTCTGTACCTTCCATATGATGGTCAATATACACGTTCGATAAAAGCACCTGTCATTAACTCATTCAGTGTTCTGGTTATGTGCTCAGTTCTAGCAGAGCCCGCCTATACAGGCAATCGAAAGAAGAAACAGTGATTTATTTTGCAATGAATCACTTGGAAGAAAAGCGTGCCCCCGTATCATGACATCACTCGAAGATTCTTTGACGATAGACGGTGTCACATCATTTCGTCGCATCAAATACGTTACAAAGGGACTTAAGTGGGAAACAACCGATTAAAAGCCACGTTGAACAAGCAGTGGTTACGCTACTCGCCTTGTAAACCAGGGGTCGCAGGATCGATCCCGGGCTTCGCCAGACTTTCGGATGAGTCTTTAAACCGAGGTCCCATCTCCGTATGACCTTAGATGTTGGTGGGACGTAAAACTCAAATACTCACTCACTCGCCACGGTAAATAATAAATGAAATTGCTGACTATCAAATATAGAAGTTTATTCGATGGAAATTTGAAATATAAATTGGGGGTCACCGACGTAACTTCCGAGATATATGTCCGTGAAATGAACACCCCCTTAAACCCCACTTTATATGGAGAAAACTGGGGTGTACGGGGGTATACATTATTTTTCTCATTTCTGCTCCAAGACATAGGTTGTGGGTACTCGTTAGAACCGCCTCGATGAGGCGGTTCTAACGAGCACCCACAACATATGTTCGCAGTATAAATAAGAAAAATATCACGGATTTTCATCAGAAATTAGCCATTTTGGAGATATGATCAAATGCACGGGTGTGTTATCCTAATTCGCAGCGCCATCTTTATGCCTATTCTACACTTTCACATATTCTGTAAATCCCTCTGCTCAACCCAGAGTTTCAGCAATACTTTCAATAAATAACTGGCGATGTCGTGTAACAACTGTCTTCATCACGTGAACAAGTCCGTGAAATAAACACCCCTTACATCCCACTTTGTATAGAGAAAACTGGGGTTTACGGGGGGAAAACTTTTTTTTCTCATTTTAACTCCAAGACATAGGTTGTGGGTACTCGTTAGAACCGCCTCAATGAGGCGGTTCTAAAGAGTACCCATAACCTATGTTTTCAGTATAAATACGATATCATGGATTTTCGTCCGAAAAGTAGCCATTTTGGAGATGTGAAAAATGCACTATGTCTTACAAGTGTATTATCGGAATGTTGATTGATTATGTAAATCAATTTGTTTCAGTTTCAGTTTATTTAAATGTAAAATTAATTTTCCGCCATTTTTAAAAATGGGAGAAAAAGGTTTTTTGTGTGTGTGGAATAAAACGAAAGACCTGTCGGTAAATAGTAATATTTTGACAGCAGCAAGGTCATAAGAATCTTGATGACTGAAACCCTAGTAAAATATAGGGTCGCCGTCTTTGTTAGTTAAAACTAATTTACTTTAGTTCGACTCCGAATGACGCTTCAAGCTTATTTGAATCGCCCTCGAACATTCATTCCGGATGTTATCACGTGCGAGAGAGAGGCAGTGACTTTTGTCTTGTATTGTGAAGTTTTAGCATTTTACGTCCCCTAGGGTCAGGCGCATTAGCATTAGCCCACAACGACAGTGACTTTTACACCACTGCTGGGAGGAGTGTGTCAATGGCATTACCTGTCTTGCCCGAGTACACACCCAGCCTCCGGTGAGGAGATTCTAACCACAACCTCTCGATCATAAGTCGAACGCGCTAACCACTGAGCTATTGAGGCTGCCACCGTCTTTGTTATCCCTTGTCCTGCTGAACCCGGATATGTCTTATCTTTCAAACAATGCAGCTCCAGATCAGATGGCTTCTGAGAAGCCATCTGATCAGGATCTTCATTGTTTGTCATTAAGTTTATGAATTTATCGCAATGATTTGCATCGAGTAATCTGATTGGTTGATAATCGGTAGTGGGTGTGGCATATTTAAATATTCAGCAGATCAAGGGTTAAGGAGCTACACAAAGAAAACGACGTATCACTCAAGCCATTTTCCGCTCATTGCGACCATTTAAGAAATGAAATTTATTTTTCTGCAGTTCATGGAAGTATGAACGCAGAGGGTCGCGTGCAAAGTAAATGAACCCCGAAGGGGTTCATGTAAACTTTGCTAGCGACCCACTGTCGTTCATACTTTCATGAAAAGCAGAAAAATTAAGTTTATTTTTTATATTTTCATTATTTGCCCCTCATTAGTAGGCGAAAAAATGCTTGTAGGGCCAACTTTTAAAGCTGAAAAACATTTACACGCTGTTTTTTCTATAAAGAGCGGAGCAGCGTTGACGTCATCAAGGCCTGTAGAGAACAATGGTTTTGAATGACGTCACTTAACGTCACTGAAAATCATGTAATTCGATGCGTTCATGGAAGTATTAACGCAATTGTTTTCTATAGGTTTACATTAGACTTTACACTGGAAATGTAAATATATCGCGATATTGTTTGCGTCACATTGTTGCAGCGCCATCTACAACATACCAGCAAAAACCATCATTATCTGTCTTGATTGATGGAAGTCCATACAAGAAGAAAACAAATAAGCGAATAGAGATTCAGACATTCAAAGAAAATAGAAGTTCTGGCAAGTATCTATCGTTAAGATGATGAAGAAGGGCAACGGCAAACAACGTCATAGTATTTCGCCATTATTTGAACGTTGAATGACAACAATCAGGTTGCAGGAAAGAAAGGCGCACGATTGTTACGTTGAGTCAAACAATGTGCGCACATACATTCGGTTGTTTCGCCCTTTAATGCATGTGATACAGTCCGTTCTTTGTGTGGGGTTTCTGCTTCTAGGTTCAAAGGCTTGTAAATTTATAGGAAACTACATACATACTTTTTGTCTGTGTTTAGCGAGTTAGAATGGAAGTAGATCAGCCAGCTCCTGTGTTCGCTTTGTGACACTTTGTCGGCTAGTTGTTAATAGACAAATCAGCGCCCGTGATTTGATCTACTCCATCATGTTAACACGCTTGTGGAATGGACACCCCTCTCAACCCCACTTTATGTCGAGAAAACTCAGGTTTACAGGGGTATACAATATTTTTCTTATTTCTGTTCCAAGATTTAGTTTGTGGGTACTCGTTAGAACCGGAGGCTCTAACGAGCACACAGAACCTATGGGTACTCGTTAGAACCGCCTCAATGAGACGGTTCTAACGAGCACACATAACCTATGTTTGCAGTACAAGTAAGAAAAATAGAACGTATTTTCATCTGATCTGAAAAGTAGCCATTTTGGAGATGTGAAAAATGTACTATGTCGCATGGGTATGTTAAAGTAATGTCTACAACTAACCTCCTGACTGTGATTTATCGCCGAACAAATCACTGCTAGAGCTGATCGTTTTCTTAAACATACAATAGAAATTTAATTTCTAGAACACCATTGATACAATTACCATGCCTTTGTCATTACGATAACACACCCGTGCGACATAGTGACATCTCCAAAATGGCTACTTTTCTGATGAAAATCCGTGACCTTTGTCTTATTCATACTGCTGACATAGGCTGGGGGTGCTCGTTAGAACCGCCTCCTTGAGGCGGTTCTTACGGGTACCCACAACCTATGTCTTGGAGCAGAAATAAGGAAAATAAAGATTACCCCCGTAAACCCCAGTTTTCTCTATATACAGTGGTGTTTAGGGGATGTTCATTTAACGGACTTGTTCACCTGATGGTAGAAACTGTTGTTGAATCTCTATGGAGAATAAAGTTATGTTGTGTTACACACCAGAAGCGTCTCTCATTGAGGCGATTCTAATAAGCAAGCACGTTTCCATTTTTGCCCATCTTACCTGTCGTTATTAAGCCGTTTAGCCCTGTGGCTGGAACTTCCCCTGACAAGGATGAATTCCCGCAGTCCAAAGGTATTCTAGATTGTGTTTGTTTGTTTGTTTATTTATTTGAGGTTTAACGTCCCCGTCAACACTGTATAGGTCATTTTGGAGACGTTGCTTCCAATTTTGTGGGACTTTTACCCAACATTGAGATGAATTCTAACACAGCGCGCCTATATAGGCAATGGAAAATAACTGTGTTTTATTCTGCAACAAATCACAGCTCGGAAGAGCGTGACGACTGACGTCATTAAAACTGCAAATTTATGACGTCACTAGTCGATTTCCTTGACGTTAGACGGTGTAACGTCATTTTCTCGCATCGAAAACGTTAGAAAAGGATATTAATGCATACGTTTCAGTCGATAATTCTAGCGGGATTTCTTCTAGCAATGGCGAAAAGTTGTGAAAATTTGAAGGAAACAACAGCATTATTGCCGAGTTTCAGCGTGTTAGAATCGAAATAGATCAGCTCTAGCCAGTGATTTGTTAGGTAATAAATCACAGTTTGTCGGTCAGTTGTAAGTAGACAAATCACACGCGCTACGCGCTCGTGATTTGTCTACTTTACAAATGACCTCCAAACTGTGATTTATTACTCAACAAATCACAGTTAGAGCTGATCTGTTTCTTAAATGACATCTCAAGACCTGTCGCCCATATGTTTGCATTTAGCCGAAAAGGTTGATGTAAAGTATCCTTGTTTCGGCTTAGTTTGGTTTGGTGTTTAAGGGGAATAGATATATCTTCAGGGGAGACAACTGCAAAATTATTTTTGTCTCCTATGTCAATAGGTGTCAACTCTTAAAGGAAAGAATTTGCTCCTAAGGAGCAAATTCTTTCCGTTTAGAGTAGACCCATTTTTCAATGGGACAGGGCTTATAGAAAAGCGAACAAGAAGTCACGAAAGTTATCTCCCTTTGAAAAATGGCGGAAAAATGTTTCGGGTGTTCCCATTCCCCTTAAAGGCCCAGTCAACACTATTAAGGTCGTATTAAGCCGGTCAGTTTACCTAATTACATTTTTCCTGTGAATCTTCTTACATAAGTGGTTAATAAGTACAGCGCCAATGGTTTTGCCTGAAACTGATGACTGCCTCTCTGGGATCAGCAGAAGGGAGAGAATGACCGCAGGAGGCCATCGCCCATCGGGGCGTGAAGAAATAAATGGGCTGCATGATGCTTCCACGCAGAGCTGAAACCGTCCCGCATACGAGTAAACCGCTTAGAGGATCTAAGCCTGTCCAGGCAAAGCGGTGCGAGTCGGACCGTCCATGCTTATAGACCCTATTGGTTTCATTAGGCGGCAGGACTTGAGATGTCATTTCATCTCAATGTCGGATAAAAGTCCCACAAAATTGGAAGCGACGTCTCCAAAATGACCTTTAAAGTGTTGACGGGGATATTAAACCTCAAATCAAACAAACAAACAAATAAACAAGACTGACCGCAGGAAATTTTTTATGATCAATCTCAACGGAAGGATCCGCAGCTTTCTGGTCACCAGTCAAAAAGTCGTTGTACTACATAGCTGCCAAGAGACCATTTGAATCTCAACTGGTGTGAGGGGTGAATAGAAAAGCTGTCCAATAAGCCCGTATGTTGCTGACCGGCATTACGAAGGAACAGCCCATTTAAGGGGAATGGGAACACCTGGCAGATTCAAGATTTTCCGCCATTTTTCCAAGGGAGACAACTTTCGGGACTTCCTGTTCACTTTTCAATAAGCATTCTCTCACTGAAAAAGGGATCTACTCTTCTTTAAGAGAAGATCCCTATTGACATGGGAGACAGAAATACTTTTGAAGGAGTTGCCTCCCCTGAAGGTGTACCCAATTCCCCTTTCATGTGTTTATCTGCGACATTTGAGCACGTTTTTGAATAATATATTTCTAAAACGGGGGTGATTTTGATTTGCATGTAGTAGATTCTCATTCTCAAACAGAGTTTCAAACTACTACAGGTACATTGTAGTTAAGACTAACTATTTTTTTGGCAATGCTGGTTAAGTTATTCCTCAGATTTTAACTCATTTAATTTCAACTACTGTTATTTCAAACAAAAACCCTTAGTTCTCTGAATTCGTTCATATTACCGAAAACATATGTCCTTACCATGTTTCTCCATCAGTTGAGAGCCCTGAAAAACAAACAAGAAAATAAAGGTTTAAATTGAATTTAATTCTATTCTGAATTCACCGAAAACTCACGCGAACTTATATAAGCGTCGTCAAAGGCCCGGTTGCTGGCGCAACGTGGTATAACATGTACGCGGTGAAAAACCGAATCACCTGCAAAAAAAAAAAAAAAAAAAAAAATAATAATAATAATAATAATAACACAGACTTTGTATCACTAGGTGACAAGCAAAGGGTATAACCTTGCGCTATCCAGGCCCCCAGGAGAAGTTGGTGAGAAATAAATAAGCGAGCTAAAATGTGAGCTATAAATAAGTACAGCTAAAACTTCAAAAAGGAACGCCCTGAATGTTTCGCATTGCCAGGGCACTTACAAAAAGTTATTTAGTTTTAACTCAGTTAAAAGCAAAACAATAAGTCGCATTTCAATGGCGTGAACAACTTTAGGACCTACAAAAAGTTATTTAGTTTTAACTCAGTTAAAAGCAAAACAATAAGTCGCATTTCAATGGCGTGAACAACTTTCGGACCTCGAAAATTTGTTCAGGAGGCATAACGAGACACTTTTGTACATCTTTTCGGCGTTCGAAAATGCAAATGTATGCTGTATGTACTCATTAGAATCGTTTCGATGATGTTATAGTATGCAGTACCCACGGTTTCCTACGTCTTTTAAAATATGTTTTACTACGTTTCATTCTACGTTTTATTACGTTTCAGTAGGTTTTAGCAGGTACTGCTTGGTATCGCTTCCCTACAAAAGTGAAATTGTGATTGGGCCTAAGGTCAGGCTTTTTACGAGTATTCAAACCAAAGGAGCTGTCTCAGTGCTTCAGGTTTTCTCTTGGTATTCACTTTTTACCCATCCACTAAAATAAACCCAATGATATCTGGTGGACTCTCTCGTTAGAAGTTGTCACTTTAGTGGTTGTTTCTTTTTTTTATCCTATAACTGACAGTAAATCATTTTAGCAAACAGTGTAGACCCACGCCGCGTCATTCCCTGATCAGATGCTGCATGATGCGGCGTCTAATCCTCGTCTACACTGTTTGCCTAATGTGCTCTTTACGGGTTTCCAGGAGACAATAGGGTAAATAGGAACATTGGTTTACTTGGATATTTTACGTCCGCATCAACACTATTAGGTAATTCTGGAGACATTGCTTCCGATTTGGTGGGTATTTTACCCGACATTGAGATAAAATGACATTCGAAGCCCTACCGCCTAACGAAACCAGGGGTTAAGGGAGGGTCCGAGTCGCAACATTTGTCCTGGGCAGGCTTAGTCTTTCTAAGCAGTTTAGCAGTATTCAAACATTCGGTCGGTTTCAGCTCTACACGGGAGCACCATACAGCCCATTCTATTCCTCCAAGCCCCGATGGATGGGCGAAACGAGCACGTTCATGAAAAGGGGCCTTAATCAGTACAGTATTTGGGATGTCAGCAATTATAATTATAAATGAAAGCTATGCAAAGAAAAAGATCCGTTATGTGTTTGATGGGTAGATATAGAAAAATTCGTCACTTTGGATCCTAGTCCGGCCGACGTCAGGCAAGCCCCGTGAGACAGACAGTGACTCCCGGGACGGAATTGTTCTATCCATTCATCACACCTATGTAAGATTATTTTATCATATACCCATAAAATGTCCAATTTACATTGTACAAACGTTACCCGGTCAATATTCTTCCACGGTGTTCGTAGTCAAGTGCATATTGCCCTCGGTCACAATATAGTGGAGCGTGATAGCTCAGTGGTTAGTGCACTTGCCTCTGATGCTAGAGGTCCCGGGTTCGATCCCCGGCAGCAGCGATAAAATTTCGGTGTCCGAACACGCTCCATTAGCATCATTTGCAGGGATGAATGTCATAAAGTGCACTGTCCTTCGGATCGGGACGTTAACTGGAGGCCCCCTGTGCAGGGAGAACCATCCCCTGTGCAGGTTAAAGATCCCTATCGTAATTACATGATTACTGTGTTGGCTTTCATCCTGCAAAACCTGGAGTGTATGTAATAAACACCTGCGGTATTGGTCAAATGTGACCGACGCAGTATCAGAAGATAGATAGAGAGATAGAAAAGTACTTCAAATTTGTTCATTTCGAGACTAAAAATCGGCAGTCATCTCGTCGTGCATATCGACACAAAACGAATAGAGAATATAGGTGTTGACAAAGTGCATAAAGCGCATTTTATGCTGTCAAATATGACCTTCCTCCAATCTGTTTAGATGTTGAATTAATACTTTTGGGAAATTATGAGTATTTTGAAAGAAATATAATGGACACATCGGAAAAAATTGCGGCCTGCGTTGGAACACGTCAGTGTTGTTAATGACGTCACATCCACCAACATTAACGATATCCGCTATCTCTGGCCCAAATGGCACATGCCTTTTTAGATGTAACACAGATCGAGTGTACTTCATGTCCTCATTTGAACCTTTACTCAAATGTACTTGGCAATGGTGGTGAGAGTAGCGGATCGCAGATTCGAGGGAGCGGTGGTAGAAGGCTTGAAACGTCCCGTGGCCTCAATGTAGGCAGGCATCTCTCTTCTGATGGCGGTTGTGAAGTTTTCCTTGTCGCCTTATGTGTTATTTTCTTAAAGTTGCTGCACGTCTAGGTGGTACAGGCCTATATCTCACCACAGGTTCTTGGCCATGATTGTCATAGGCTGCTCTTGGAGAGGACACTTTAGTAGGAAGTGTTTTGTTAATTCGACCTGTCCACATTCACAAAGGTTGGTTGTTATCTGTCCTAGCTTTTGTTTATAGCAGTTCTGTCCGTAGGATCTGGCTATAGGCTCTTCTGGAGGGAATACAATATACTCGTTTGAAATCAACGTGCGGGAAGTAGCTGAAGAATGTTCTTCCCGTATCAAATTCTCCCATCTCCTCTGCCATAGCGTCGTGAAATATTCCCGTGATACTTGTTTGACATCAGCGGTCGACAGTGACTTTCTTTTATCTGAAGTGGTTGAGGCTTCTTGTGCCGCTTTTTTGCCAGGCAACCGACGTGGTCATCGCCAGCAACGGTGCTGTGTCCTGGTGTTCAGTCGATCTGTACAGGGACATATTTCTTGCTGAGAACAGTCATGCCTTTCTTGATGTCACCGACAACGTCTCGGTAGCTGGTATTCTTACATCCGAGGTTGATTACCCTTACCGCTGACAGGATTCAGCATACTGCAAGAAATTCTGGCAAGATATTGTATGATCTCTACTCCACTACTAGAAGTATAGCCACAAGTTCTCCCAAATAATATTGAGGCTCTCTTGTAGACTGTCCTTTTCAGTCGAACTGGGTCATAGCTGGCCGTGAAGACAACTGCCCCTGTCCCACATGGGCCTTGATTGGTGAGGCGTCATCTTCAATTTGGCGCCACTGGGCTCGGGTTTTCAACGTGAAGGAAGACAACGACCTGCATTATGTTCCATTTCAAATCACTCAAAGATATATAATCTGATTTTACGTTAAGATTTCTATGCCCGGCAATTCTGAATTTTAGTAGACAGTTCAAGGTTTAGGCATATGATAAAATGGTTATTGACTTTATATTGTGGAATATTCGGCAGTCGTTCATATGATTATTATTAGTTTATTTTGATAAAAATTACATACAACATAAAGCAAACATAAAATGCACTATGAGAACATGTACATGAAATGAAAGCAAAATGTCATGTAATCAGTACCAGGGATTACACAAAAAGTAAATGAAAAACTTTCAACTTATTTCCATTGTGGTCCCTTTTGATCGCATGACATCCAGCAGAATGACATTAAAATTTTACATGTTGACTAGATAAGAATTAAGCAAGATCCACAAATAAAATCAAAGCACATAATCACAGCAAGTCATATCGAGGAAAAGCACAGCTAGTATGTTTATCACAGTTAACGCTTAAATACTGTAGATTCATACATGCCAATTAAAATTTTATCTTTAAAATGACACCAAATCAGACATAGCACTCGGTTTCATTTTATCAAACAACTAATTCCTGACAGCGGCCTTAAACTTATGTTCCTTGGTCACAACTTTAATATCCATAGGTAGCTCATTCCAAAGCTTAATTGCTGTGTAAGTGAAAGTAGTTTTACCTGCTATTTTGACAGACGGAATGTAAAGTGACGAAGCACTGTGGCGTGCTGAGTACCTATGTACTTGACTAACATGATTAAAATCTTTCTGCAAATAATCTGGAGCTGAGCCATTTAGAATCCTATATACTTAATTGAGTTTAATTTGAGCAACCGTGTTCTCAACAGGTAACCAGTTGATTTCTTTATATTCTGAAGTTCCCTCATGTGCACGATTGTGTTTACCCATCACAAAACGGATAAATTTGTTCTGAGTGGTTTGCAATTTGGATTTCAGTTAACATGATAAGGATGAATACCAGAATGTACAGCTATAATCCAAATGGCACTGAATTAAAGATGATGCTAACAGTTTCTTTACATAACAATTAAGAAATTTTGCATTTCTGTGCAGTTTGCTTTCTGTATAATACTTAAAGCCATCAAATCCCCACTTAGACAATTTTCAATTGAGGCGCCAAGATATGGTGGAGACGCACTCGAAAAATCGTGTGTCCTTCGCTACATGAATTCGTGCCGAATATTTCACAATACATGTATATAGACACTATAATTGGGCCCCGCCAAGCGATTTTGGTACTTATCGCCTATGCGAGCAGCGAAGGTTCAGGCGAGCCTGCGCATCCGCGCAGTCTCGCCAGAACCTTCGCTGTTCGCTCATACAAGCAGTGAATCAAGAGGAACCTTCAGACAGAAAGCCATATCCCTGGTCCCTCTGAATGGCTGGGCATGCGCAGTTAAAATTTGTCATGACGGAATGCTCGAAGACCCAAATTCGCTTGGCGGGGCTCATATTATAAATATTCTCCTTGGAGTATTCTTACTTTGAAATTGAAATAGTCGACGAGCGTGGTCACTTGTTAGCTCCCTTTGTTGTTGACGTAACTCGAACACGGATGGTCCAGCAGTATAGAAATTCCTAGCAAACAACAAGACAATGTATCATATGTGCCCCGCCAAGCGAATTTGTGTCTTCGAGCATTCCGTCACGACAAATTAAAACTGCGCATGCCCAGCCATTCAGAGGGGCCAGGGATATGGCTTTCTGTCTGAAGGTTCCTCTTGATTCACTGCTTGTATGAGCGAGCAGCGAAGGTTCTGGCGAGACTGCGCGGATGCGCAGGCTCGCCTGAACCTTCGCGGCTCGCATAGGCGATAAGTACCAAAATCGCTTGACGGGGCCCATATAGAGGATCTTACATGAGTGTTCATGTATTAATGAATTTATTAAACGAGTTGACGAAAAGGAATAAAATGCGAGGCTCCGCATTTTCCTTAACTAAATAGAAGTGAAGGCAATGATCAGGAATCAATACAATTAACCAGAAACTCCCATAAGAGACACCAAAGGGAAGAAACAAAAACCTGAAACAACAGACCCTAATGGAAACATCAATAGCTGAAAGCCAAAATAACAGGTACTTTCCCACAAAATGGCCAATTGGCTATCCAAAACAAAATAATATAAGCGATACAAACACTCAAAGACAAACCATAACAAATATAAACCGTGACAGAAGAACCACCTTGGAACGGTCAGTGAAACGAATTCCAATGGGGGAATTCCACAAGTTTAACCACTTTAATTAATACAGAGCAAGAATCCAAGATTCTATTTATCATATGACATTTAAAACGCATTTCATTCACGTTTCTATTATTTAAATGTAAATATTCCGCCATCCGTAAACGATGTATTTCCACTGAAATATAAGTACGCGTAAAAACGCAGTCCGGCTTTCGGTTTTTGGCACAGTTTTGTTCAAATCATGTTTTTAGATATTTTGTTTAACGTTTGATTTTCTCTAAAATATAAGAAAAAAATGCACATGACATCCGCTACAAACATAAAGGCATTTTAACATATTAATGGACTGAATATGTCACACGAGAAACTTGGAAAGCAGCCTACTTTGATCAGCAATATTACTGTTTAATAAGTGATCACTGCCCAAATATACTGTGTGCACTACACACTTCAGAATAAGAGCTACATTCGATATAAGCTTATGGCATAAGGTAGGTTGTAAGTTGAGCTGCGCAGGCGACTCGATTGAACTTTTTGTATAGGGTAGCTGATAACTAAAGATCTTTCTGACATTTCTGATTGAATCTGCCACTTTTGTACCTTTGGCGCTTTGATTACAACTTTTGGAATTATTAAGTGACGAATTTGACCAGAATGCGTACAAAAAGTCCCCGCTGAAGAAAAGCATTAAACTGTGTTGCGAAAAATGCTTTAATTTATAGTTTTGTCATTGAGGTATTCACTATGGGCTT
Organism: Lucinisca nassula; assembly: GCA_963580285.1. Classification (NCBI taxonomy): domain Eukaryota; kingdom Metazoa; phylum Mollusca; class Bivalvia; order Lucinida; family Lucinidae; genus Lucinisca; species Lucinisca nassula. Next base: position 97,657,954 of record OY757019.1, read on the forward strand.
CCGAGGATTTTCGATTTCCCATGTGAACGAATAATTTCTCGTTGCCAAAAATAACAGGACTTTTAAAGTGTGAAAGAATAGCTATTCCAAAAAAATTCAGTTGAGATCGTATCACATTTTAGTTATTTCTCGAAAATGAAAGAATCTTGTGAATTGTGGTTAAGATGGAAAAACCTTCTAATTCTTTAAATTGGCCTTCCATCTTTCATATGAACAAGATGAAAAATCATCACGATAACAAGCCCGTGAAACAAAGACCCCCTAAACCCCACTTTATATATGGAGCAAAGTGGGGTATACATTATCTGGCTTATTTTAGTTCAAAAACATAGATTGTGGGTACTCGTTAGAACCGCCTCATTGAGGCGGTTCTAACGAGCACACACAATCTATGTTGAAAGCAGATTTAAGAAAGATGTTACAATTTTTACATAATATTTGTAATTTCTGACACCATGTTGGACGCTATTATTTCACATGGACATGTTTTCCTAATGCCTACTCATGGATAGGCCCACCTATTCTTAAAGATGTTTTTTCCATCTTAGTCTGTGTTGTTTTTATGTAAATGGTTTTCCATCTCGGAACTGTCTGCTCATATGTACCTTTTCGTAGTTCTATAAAGGTATGTTATGTTTTTAATTGCCTCATCGAGATTCAACATTCATTTTTAAGATATAGTGGATGTATCATTGATTTTGTTTTCAGTGCAAGATCGTTTTTTATTAGATCAATTTTTATTTCACCGATTTTACACAAAATAGTGGCGAAGGGTGTGTGTGTCGCTTGTATTATTGTATTATTTTGTTTTAGATAGCCAATTGGCCATTTTGTGGGAAAGTGACTGTCCTTTTGGCTTTCCGCTATTGATGTTTCCATTAGGGTTTAGTTGTTTCATGTTTGTGTTTCTTTCCCTTTGGTGTCTCAGATGGGAGCTTTGGGTTAATTGTATAGATTCCTGATCATTGCCTTCTCTTCTATTTTGTATTTCTTATCCGGTGTTAGGAGAAGAGTTCACTAGCGACACAAGAATTCAGAAATTGAGATTCGTTGAGGGGTGATAAATTATAGTTTATAGGTCAGTAGCGCGAGTGATTGTCTTCTTAAAACTGACCGAAATCTGTGATTTATTACTCAACAAACACATCCTAGAGCTGAACTAAGCAGAATCTAAGACTCTGAAAGTCAGATATAAAGATGTTGTTTCCTTCAAATTCTCCCAAGCCATTGTTAGAGGAAACCCCGCCAAAATTATTGACGCTAAGACATGCATTTAAGTCTTTTTGTAACGTATTTGATGCGAGAAAATGCCGTTACACCGTCTTACGTCAAAGCATCTGGAAGTGATATCATAAAACTGCGGCTATTCGCGTCATGCTCTTCTTTCCTTTGAGTTATTGCAGCACGGTTTCTTTGCATTATCTATATTGGCGTGCAGTGTTAGAATCAGTCATAGCAAACGAGCCATCGGCATTCGAGTTTTTTTCTTTGTAATACATTAAACACGCCTATACGGTAAATTTTGCCGCCGAAAATACAAACAAAAAACAACAAAAAAATTCAAGATGAAAAATTGTGATATTTTTCTTATTTCTTCTCTAATAGATTGTGGGTACACGTTAGAACCGCCTCACCGAGTTCTAACGTGTACCCATAATTTGTATTTTAGAGCAGTAATAGGAAAATAAGGTTTACCCCTGTAAACCCCAGTTTTACTGTATATTAGTGGGGTTCAAGGTGGTCAGAATTATATAGGTTTTTTTTTCGTGATGATTAGACTTTGAAGTGAAAATCATATACATGCAATTACCTTGGCTGTGCGTATCCCGCATCTCCTTCAGCAAGTTTGTTATGGTCTGAAATTTCAGAAAGAATAATGGCCCCAGGCGATGGTAGAACGCAAACAGTAAACATCCATACGGTACAGCGTTAACAATATTGGTTATTTTGGTTCTTGTCGGGGAATATTGAATCCTATTCCCCACCTGAGAGCGATATTTGCCCGAACCGGATCACATTACCCGCCTGAGAGCGATATTTGACCGAGCCGTATGGTAAATGTCGCTTTCAGACGGGGAAATCGCATTCCCCGCCTAGAGCGATATTGTCCGAGTTGTCAGGCAAATGTCGCTTTCAGACCGGGAATGTGAACCAATGTTCCCCGTGAATAATCAAAATATGGAATTTGTTATACTGCAAAGTTGCTTCATATTTTTTTTTAGATTTTTGCAATGTTTTCCAAAGACTTCTTATATAGCAGACGTGGTGAGAAATAACTGAGGTATCAGCCAAATGTAATCGACTCAGTATCAGAAGGTAGACGGAAAGATACATGTTTACGTGACGTCATCAAACGCGCTCTTCTATCTATCTATCTATCTTCTGATACTGCGTCGGTCACATTTGACCATTACCGCAGGTGTATATTACATACACTCCAGTTTTGCAGGATGAAAGCCTACACAGTAATCATGTAATTACGGTAGGGATCTTTAACCTGCACAGGGAATGGTTCTCCCTGCACAGGGGGCCTCCAGTTAACGTCCCGATCCGAAGGACAGTGCACTTAATGACATTCATCCCTGCAAATGATGCCAATGGAGCGTGTTCGGACACCGAAATTTTATCGCCGCTGCCGGGGATCGAACCCGGGACCTCTAGCATCAGAGGCAAGTGCACTAACCACTGAGCTATCACGCTCCTGCATGCACTACGTTGATAATGAGGCCCAGTGAATTTTTTTATGTCATGCTAGAATGAAAATAAACAGAAAACAATGAAATAAATTACCGCATGAATTAAAAGCAATCAAAAGCTTTTATTTATTTATTTGCTGAAAAGTATCATGTTGATGAAATTATTTTGCTTTTTTTTCTTATCAACTATGCAGTAAATTCAAGGTGACAGACATCGCAATTTAGCGTAGGCGAGCGTGAGAGGGTAGCATTTTTTTGCTCACGGGGTAGGAAACATGGAAAATAAGTGCCCAATCAAAGACCTATATGTTTTTTATGCATTTTAACAAAGATAGACTGTAACATGATACACCAACAAGGTTATCGAAACCAAAAGAAAGCACAGTATCGTATGTATCAGGCTTATAGTGATGCCCTCAAGGAATCTTTTCCCTTGAACTACATGCATTCCACAGTGTCAATGAAACCGTATTCCATATTCTGTCATCGATGCCCGCACCGCAGAAGAAGTCAATACTGTTATTTAAATTGGTCACTCGTGAGTGAGTGAGTGTTTGTGTTTCACATCTCACCAACAGCCAAGGTCATACGGAGACGGGATCTCGGTTTAAAGTCTTTTCCGAAAGTCTGGAGAAGCGCAGGATCGATCCTGCGACCCCTGGTTTAAAAGGCGAGTAGCATAACCACTACACCATGGAGGCTTCTAATTGGTCACTCGTAATATACCTAAACCTCGCTCAGAAAATCTGATTGATCGGTGTTTTCGGTTCCTGCTTTTAAAACCCGTTTTAGCCCATACACGACAATGGAAAGTTTTGGACCTGACCGTCCGCAAACTTCTCCAGCAAGATGTATGCCTCTGCGACAGTCATTACTATAGACTGTGATTATTTGTAGACAATTGCAAATTCACAGACGAAGACAGTCGTCTTGTTTTTCTGTTGTTTGGTCCAACGGGGTTCAACTGTTGGTTCTCGTTTGCCCCAGTGTTCCTGTGGCGTTGCATGCTGGCTCAGCGCGTTTTACTGTCGAGTCCTCATCCTTGTGTCCACTTGGCTTTGATTGTGATTTCTTTGTTAACCAAGTTCATTCACTGATGAGTTAGAAAACCTTCACGCGAACCAAATAAATATTTGGTTGAACCACAGTGAAAGTGAGGGTTGGGTTCCCGTAAAGTTAACTTAAACCCGCCAGTAATTTTACTGACCGCTCCAAGTCGGTGTTTTTGCTGTGGTTATTTCATGTTTTGTGTTGGTGGTCCAGAATTTTTTTCCCTTATCATATACATATAGGTTGTTATGTTGATGATTCTGATTCTTCCCCCTTTTTGATTGTTCAGTTTTTGTTACATTTGTCCTTCTAGTTAAATGTTTGTCATGTTAGTGATTCTGATTCTTTCCCCCATTATGTATATTGCTCCATTTAAGTTAGCTTTGGATGATCTGAGTCACCACCTGTTTGGGAAAGAGCTGCTGATCCGGTTTACCTGTTGTCCGTTTTGTTTACTATCGTCATTCCATGTTTCGACTTCTTTCCTTAGTGATATTGTGGGAAGAATTTGGGTTCTGATTGTATCAGTTTCTGCTCGTTTCTCTTTTTAATCATCATCATCATCATCATCATCATCATCATCATCATCATCATCATCATCATCAACATCATCATCATCATCATCATCTTATTATTATATCATCATCATCATCATCATCATCTTATTATTATATCATCATCATCAACATCATCTTATTATTGTTATTATTATTACTATTATTATTTTCATACCTTTAATGGTTCTTCTACGTCTACAACACAGGGTGACCGCCACTATTACACCCATAATGGCAAGAGTCCAGCCAACAGCAGCAACGGCCACTAGAACTCCAAATAAGTCTGTTGACACGGGAAATACTAAAGTTTCTTCTGTCCCTCTGTCGCTCGGCAAGGTTGGATCGCCTATAAAAAGAACTGGATAATTATCATGTTGTCGGACAGCCAAAGCTCATGCGAGACTCACCAGAGTCTTTGCTGCTCGCAGTCATGTACATCAGACATCAGATGTCGTGCATCTGGGCCTATCGGTTAATTGCGCATGCGTTTATGAAGAACATGGCAAGAAGAATTTAAAGAGTCCTTTACACATGGGTCGGTGGAAATATTATAGAAATGAGCAATGTGTATAGAGCAACCTACAAGAAAGACCTGTGCGTCCAGCAAAAGACACCAACCAGCTGTGTCGATCGATGTGTTGAAAACCGAATCAAAACTTTCCAGTTCATTATAGGCATATATTCTTGTAACAGTAGGACACACAGTGTGATCATAATTATTTCAATGCCCCTTGTGATACACTGTCTATAGCAGATCAAAGACGGCCTTTGATAGAGTGATAATTAACGCTTGCTGAATCCCCTGACTTAGGCACTTATGGGAAAACCAATAAGGTACGCTCCAGTCAACAGTTAGTAAACTATTGATTATTCCCCAAACGAGGCCCCTTACTTGTTGAAGACAGAGGACTTCTCTTCAGCCAGCACTGAGGGCTATATCATATTATGTAATGAAATGATAGTGGTCAATAATCAAGAATAAATGCCTTTAGGAATTTTATGACTATTCAAAGTCTATCATCATTTGTTTTATGTTAGAAAAGATTTTTTTACTATAAATAGATTTCTAACATAAAATGTATTATTTTGTGATGTCATATGAGGTTTAAAATTTACTTAAAAGTTTTATCTTTATAATTTTACAAACAAAATTGATATAAGTTATATCTGGGTACAGGATAATAAAACGACTATTTACAATAAATAAATTCTGTCAAATACAACTTTTACTAAAATATTATAATCTGAATTAAAATCTAAAAACAATGTTTAAACAATTTTAAAATATGTCATGCAATGATAACTTGACATGAAATTGCGAAAATTACTTTATTTTTTATTATTAAGATAAGCAAAAAAAAAAAACAAAAACAAGAAAAAAATGCCAACTTAAGCCAGAAAATGGATTTTAATTTTTTTAAAGAGAAATTAATTCTAGAAAATAACATCATATTCATCACATTTTAAAGTTTACTTTAACAATAGATATTCTTAAAGACAATAATGAAAGCAAAATGTTACAAGACTTTGTGAGTAATGCGTTCAAAATAGAATTGAAAAGCTATAAAAAGGAACCAATTTCTAACTGTTTCAACAAATTCATATGACGTCCAAATCCTAATGGATATTAATGAGCAATGCAAAATAGAAGCAAAGGCAATGATCAGGAATCGATGCAGTTAATCTACACCTACCATCAGAGACACCAAAGGGAAAGAAACACAAAATAGCAGAAAGCCTACAGGACAGTTACTTTCCCGCAAAATGACCAATTGGCTATCCAAAACAAAAAGATATAAGCGATACACACACTCAAAGTTAAACCATAACAAAAATAAACCTCGACAGAAGAAGAACCGCCTTGAACAGTAAGTGAAAAAAATATCACTTGGGGGGGGGGGGGACTGTAACAAACCACTCAAATGCTGGTGCAAAAGAAAACCAACAGTTAGAAGCCGATGAGCCCAATTAGAGACAGAGCATCAGGTGCCAACCAGTATTATATAACTAAAATATGTTCTAGAAACGGTTATCCTTTGGAAGCAAGGAATACACCACAGAACTGGAAAATATGGAGTGTAAATGTTTTCTAGACCAGACCAGCTAGTTTCGGCCAATTAGGTCTCATCAGTGACCCTCAAATATTTTCAAAATTCAAAAATGGAATCAATGATTCCAAAGGACAAGAAAATACAAACTACACTATGATGTAGGGCGGGGAGACTTTTTACGGCCGCCACACATTCCCAGACACCGACTGTAGTGACGTTAAATATGTTCTAGAAAGGGTTATCCTTTGGAAGCAAGGAATACACCACAGAACTGGAAAATATGGAGTGTAAATGTTTTCTAGGCCAGACTAGCTAGTAAGCCTTTGTGCTTAAACTGTCATAGAACCTGAGGCCTAACCCAATGGCGTGCAGTTAAAAAGGGAAGCAAAGTTATCAACCGTGATTGGATTAACTACCATGCATGCAGTCTGTCGCATAATATGTATGCTGTACCCAATCTTTTTTATATCGAGGAACGAATTTACGAAATTGGGTACTGAACCTTTAGAGAAGTTGATGACAAAAGGTCATTTTCAAAACTTTGTATTTTTGGAACCTTTTGGAATTTATCAATGCGGTTTCCAGTGCCATATTTTCAGAGACAAGCCTTTTTATTTTCATTTATTTTTAAAGAAAAAAATGTTGCATTTGATCTTTATCGTGTTGCCGCATTGCTGAATATACTATTATAATAGGATGGTATTCCTTACACGAAACACTTACCAAGAACATGCACGTGTCGGCTAACACTAAAAAACTGCGAATCAACAGGATTTCCATATGCTGGATACATTGTGTTGTGCGCAATACAGAACAGCGTAAAGTCTTCATCGTCATTCACATCTATTTGAATTGTTGCACCTACAAAAGAATTCAAATAAAATAGTCCCTTCTTCATGTACCCGGGTATGAATTTTCCAGAAAAGCCAACACAAGTATCCACAAATAACAATTCTTATCATATGACGTCGCGTCTGGGAGTGTAATAACGCCATGCAATATTGTCGATAATCCACTAGTGGATTAAATATGCAAATTAGCTAGATACGCCCCGTAACGCTACATGTACGACGTCCTTAACGATGTCGCGTTTACTAATGGCGGAATATTGACATTTTTATAAAACAATCGTGAATAAAATGCGTTTTAAATGTCATATGATAAATAGAATCCTGCATTTGTGCTCATGTATTATTGAATTTTTTAAACTCGTTGAGGAAAAGGGATAAAATGCTCTGCAAAGCCTCGTATTGTATCCCTTTTCCTCAACTCGTTTAATAAATTCAATAATACATGATCACTAATCTAAGATCCTCTATAAAACCTTCTTCAGCGTAACCAGATATCACAGATGCAGTCAATGGCAATCCCTCTACAAGGGATTATCTCAATATTACTTCGCCTTTACCATACTATCATCAAGAATATAAGTCCATGTAATGAACATTCCCGTAAACCCACCTTTATATAGAGAAAAATTTGGGTCTACAGGGGTATTCGTTATTATTTTTGCCTTATTGTTCCCTAAAACATAGAACCCACAACCTATAATTGGACTAGATATTAGAAAAAATAGCAATTATTTTCAACAGAAAATATGCTGGTTCTAAGGCGTCATGTTAGCACATGGTTTGTTATCGTAATGTTTATGCATCCAGTGCTGTAACCAAAATAGAAGTGTTGGCAACGATCAGGAATCGATTCAATTTACCCACAGCTCCCATCAGAGACACAAAAGAGAAAGAAACACAAAAATGAAATAACCAGACCCTAATAGAAACACCAATAGCAGAAAGCCAAAAGGACAGTTACTTCCCCTAAAAAGGCCAATAGGCTAGCCAAAACAAAAAATGTAAGTGATACATGCACTCAAAGACAAACCATAACAAAAATAAACCGCGACAGAAGAACCGCCTTGGAACGGTCAGTGAAACAAATTCCATTGTGGGGCTTAAATCGATTTTACGCGGTCGCAATCCTCGCTCTTACTTCTGTCGGGATTTAGACAAATAATTTGTTCAGTCTGCATTAAGGCCTCCTAACTAATCAGTGCAACACAAAAAAAGCAAACAGCCACAGAGATGAAACAACGGTCAGGACTCGACAGCAAGAATCCACTGAAGTGCTGGAGCAAAAGAAAACCAACTGTTAGACTCCGATGGGCCCGACCAGAGACAAAGCATCAGGCACCAACCAACATTTTCTTGCACACCAGACAAGGAAATTCGTAATTTTACCCTGGGATAGAAATTTATGTTCTGACCCTGGTGTTCCGACCCAGGCAACTAACATAAATGCGCCTCAATTCTATTCAACTGCCGGAACTACTTCCGCACTACTTTAATTTTGTAAACAATATACATGTGCGAGCTGTCAAAACTAACCGGAGGTGTTGTGCAAGAAAAAAGAATCCAATATGGGGTTCTGTTGTAGATGGGCGTTTCCAACCCTCGGGATGACCGTGCTGAGCGGAACCTCGGCGTAGCCTCGGTTCCGCTCAGCACGGTCATCCCTCGGGTTGGAAACGCTCATCTACAACAGAACCCCATATCAGATTCTTATAATCTCACCATTGCACTTTGAAATACTAGCATATATTCCATTTCTTTTGAACGGATCGGTAAATTTCGTAAGATGGGCGATTAGATAGGAGATAATCTAACTCTAAGAATAATTTTAAACAAACTTGGGTCCGTGGTTATAAAACCTATTTGTAACACAGCGCAGCTGAGCAGGATTAAATTGTCGAAAAACATTCAGATAAGGCTAATGGGAACACAAGGCATATTTATCCGCCATTTTTCAAAGGAGACATCTTTTGGAACTTCCTGTTCGCTTTTCTAAAAGCTCGGTCTCATGGAAAAATGGGTCAACTTTAAAAGGAAATCATTTGCTCCTTAGGAGCAAATAATTCCCTTTAAGAGTTGACCCCTATTGACATGGGAGAAAAAAAAAACTTTTGTAGGAGTTGCCTCCCCTAAAGGTGTATCCATTCCCCTTAAGAGGAAGACGAATATTATTCTCTACTGATCGTGAAAATATATCTTTATCGATTAGGAAAATAAAAGTGAAGGCAATGATCAGGAATCGATACAATTAACCCACAGCTCCCATCGGAGCCGAATTGTTCAAAGCATCGTTAACATAACGAGTATGTTACGAGTAATGGCCAAGACGCCAACTGATATTTGATACAGCGGATTATTTTGATGACAATGTGAGTAGCTTTTCCATTTAATAAAGTTACTCCCATTTAGTAGCAAAATATAAGTATATTTGCAATATTAAAAAATGAAAGTGCAAACGATACGTCAACTAACGTCGTCTTCCTTTCGGACAACTTGGTCTAGTTTGTTTTCCAGAATGAAGTTTAGCGACCCCTTTAACAGTATTAAGGTCATTTTCGAGACGTTGCTTCCAATTTTGTGGGACTTTTATCCGACATTGACATGAAATTACATCTCTGGTTCTGCAGCCCAATGAAACCAAAAGTGCATATATGCATTGGACGGTCTGACTCGCATCACTTTGCCTGGAAATGCTTAGAGTTTCTAAGCGGTTTACCAGTACTCAAGTGCGGTCCGTTTCAGCTCTGCTTTGAAGCACCATGCAGCTCAATCTATTTCTCAAAGCCATGATGAACGGGGGCAAAACTAGGCTCGGTGCTTTTCCTTGCCAAGTACATTAATATATATATATCAACAATAAACACCTCATACTCGACTCACGTAAGCTTGAAAACGCTTTATAACCTCTTGCCTACAAGTAGAAAGGCAGTTTTACCTTGAGCTAGTTTTGGAGCGTAATATGTGGATTGATTTGTCCACCAGATCTTCGCTCTGGGACTGGCATCTACAAGGCAGGTGAAGTTGAACGGCGAGTGTTTCCTGACTGTAAGTGGCCCAGTTATCGACGGCACAGCTGGTGGATCTGTATTGTTATAAAAACAAACGCCCCATCGGGACAGTAACGTTGAATCAACCTTGTTTCAACGTTGTGTCATTGTTGACTCAACGCTGTATGCTTGATGTGGTTTCTTTATAATACTTCGTTTTACAGTCAGTTTAGTTTTAATATGTTTATCTGTCCTAGCAAATGAAAAACAAAATATACTCACTGGAATTAGAAACTATACACTATTTTTAAATTGTCACTGGCAAAACATTTTAATGAAATTTGAATTCCAATTATATAAAGCATATTCAGTGGCATGTCTGCTTTATCGAATAAAATGTTTAATGATAGCTACGATTTAATGGGTAAAGCCACAGGTTCAAAGCAAGGGTCCAAATCTTGCTGTTCAAGTTTGCATTGAGTCAAACATTTTGTGTCGCGAATGTGATTCCCATTTTTACCATTTATTACTCATCATCTAACGTTGAGAATACTGTTTACAAAATGAAAATTTACACAATGTTTGAAAAGTTATCGACCTTACAATATTGAACCAAACCACCGGAAGTGAGCAAGAAGTATGACATTTCTGATTGCGTTTTTTTTTTGTTTTAATCAATATTAAAGGCACATCTGAAGATGCTTAAACGATTGAAGGCACATTTGGGTCGATTTTTGGATTGCAACATTATTTTAAATATTTCGCTGAAAAAAGCAGTTCTTGCGATTTCAATAAAATGTTTGTTTCTCGATAATTTTTAGATTTTATGTTATTTTTTTTTATTCCTTGCTTTTTTGCACTTTTTTACATTTTCCCCCAAAACTTTTATTTTGAACACCAGGTTTTCTTTAAATTGTTACAGGATTCATGTCTTTAGTTAGTCAAATCCTTAATCAGTAAATTTTAACTGAATTATCTACTTGTTTTGTCAGGCGAGACAATTTGAAAGTGTATAGTTTCTATTTCCGGTCAGTATGCTTTCAGTGGGTGAAAATGCATGTGTAAAATTGACGAGCGCCTGTTTATGTAATCCTGTTTGTGTTCGGGATGATTGATCAGCTGTATCATTACATTTCCGTGTGCGGGTGATAAAGTCGGACTATATGAACGATCTGTTCATTGAATATCCCTAATGCATGTTTGAATGCTATTTTTGAAGCCCCACCCATCGGGTCTTGAAGAAATAGATTGAGCTGCATGATGCTTCCACGCAGAGCTGAGACCGACAGAACATGCGTACTGGTAAACTGTTTAGAGTGTCTAAGCTTACTCAGGCAACGTTGGACTGTCCCCACATATGAAACCTTTTGGGTTGTTTGGGCTGCAGGACTTGAGATTTCATGTCATCTCATTGTCGGGTAAAAGTTCCACAACATTTGAAGCAACGTCTTCAAAAGGACCTAAATGCTGTTGACTGGGATGTTAAACCTCAATTCAAACTCACAAACATGATAAAATAAAATATGGCTATATTTAAGTGTCGCATATACAATGACCAGTGGTATCTTTGATCTCTGATCTTTTTGATATCAAATATACATCATTCATGTTTGTGCTTCGTTTATAAAATTCACTAAGTGATTATGTTCAACATAGCCTCAGCAGATGACATGTTTAACCATCAAATCCTGAATTATATATTATTTACAGTATTTGAATTATGTAATTATTGTTCGATTGTTTAAACCAATATGTTAATGGTTTTCGGTGTTCATAGTAGTTGAACCAAGAATGGATGTCTGCAGGGTAGTCCGAAACTATACAAAATTGTCAACGCAAACAAATTGAAATCTAACCATCACGCAAACAGGCATATATAATTTTGACCACCTTGAACCCCACTTTTATATAGTAAAACTGGGGTTTGCAGGGGTAAACCTTATTTTTTCTTAGTTCTGATCTAAAATATAGATTGTGGGTACTCGTTAGAATCGCCTCAATGAGGCGGTTCTTTCGAACACCCAATCTCTATATTTTGAGTAGGAATAAGAAAAATATCATAAATTTTCATCTTAAGTTTTCCATTTTTACGGCAGTGAAATTTACATTGTATTTTTATAGGCGTGTTTTCGTAATGTTTCGCGATAATAAATCATCAACCCTTGCTATATCATTCAGTCCAAAACAACCATTCTTTTATTTTTACATCTCTAGAATTCGTTTTTGCCACTACTAAGAAAACCTTTACAAATCAGTTTGGGAAATCCTGGATGTCCCCATGCGCTTACTATATATATTCTTCGACGTTGGAAATGAATTGTCATAAATTGTGTGAGCGCGTAGCATTTGAACAGGAAACAATGCACCTGCGTAGAGTTCATCAACGACATTGTAATGTATTAAAATTCTAAAAGCTTACGAGTATCACGAATCTGTCGCTAAGGAAAAAGATTTAAGCAAGTTTCATTCCCTGCAAAGCAATGTGTGCAACAAGATGCTGTCTCCTTCAAGTGGATAACTGTATCGAAGTTGTTATTTGGGGCGGTAAAGCCGGAAATTTCGTTTTACGACCAGTGGAGCCATCAAACGGATTTTGCGACCGTAAAATAAAGATATACTCTCTCCAAAGGACAATTTTAAGAACAGTTATTCTCATTCTAATTCACTTATTCGGTTGTTTTGTTACAATCATACTATTTTGCTCAAAGTGACGAGCGCTGTGAGCTGCTTAAAACCGAATGCCAGGCAATGAAAAGCTACGCTACATGAAGACGTCGGGTTTCCGAAAGTATAATGCAGTATTCCCTATAATCTTTCTGTCTTTCTACTGATACTGCATCGGTCACATTTGACCATTACCGCAGGTGTACATTACTCGTACATACACTCCAGGTTTTGCAGGATGAAAGCCTACACAGTAATCATGTAATTACGGTAGGGTTCTTTAACCTGCACAGGGGATGGTTCTCCCTGCACAGGGGCCTCCAGTTAACGTCCCGATCCGAAGGAAAGTGCACTTTATGACATTCATCCCTGCAAATGATGCCAATGGAGCGTGTTCGGACACCGAAATTTTATCGCCGCTGCCGGGGATCGAACCCGGGACCTCTAATCGTTGTACAAGCAATGCAATCAACTCATTGTTTACTACTTTGTAAATAAAACATAAAGCAAAACACTTACAGTGAACATAGATCTGAAAAGTTATGTAATATTCCTGTGTCAGGCAGCTGAATATCCCTGCTTCTGCTCTTTGGATACTCGGTATGGTAAGAATGTAATTTTGGTAGTTGTTGGGAAAGCCGTTTAAGGTAACAGATCGCCAGACAACAGATGAATTTCGATTTTCTGTGAAAATACACGTCAGCCGAATATGTGTCCCTTCGATTAAACTCAGATTATTTTCCGTAACTCTTTGGTTGTTCAGTTCTATGTCGAAGCTCTCTGCAAAACAATAACAGTTTTGCTATCAAAAATAGAATTCGGATTATATGGGCCCCGTCAAGCGATTTTGGTACCTATCGCCTGTGCGAGCAGCGAAGGTTCAGGCGAGCCTGCGCATCCGCGCAGTCTCGCCAGAACCTTCGCTGCTCGCTCATACAAGCAGTGAATCAAAAGGAACGTTCAGACAGAAAGCCATATCCCTGGCCCCTCTGAATGGCTGGGCATGCGCAGTTAAAATTTGTCATGACGGAATGCTCAAAGACACAAATTCGCTTGGCGGGGCGGGGTAAAGACCGAAGGGCAAGGAGAACCAAATGTTTTGGAACGCATAGCTAAGGCCTAAAAAAATAGCCGCTAACCCGACCGACCCTGCTTCAGCCCCCTCCCCCCCCCCCCGACTCTACTATTTATATCAATAAAAGAACAAAATAAAAATTAAAACACCGACCCTACCATTTTCAATGTCCAACCTTACCCGGTGTCGTATTTGCATTTACATAGTAATTTAGCGTTTTAAGTACATTTTGTAGTTTTTTTGGCATTAAGTACCTTCCAAAATACAGAGCTGACTTTTTGAGCATCTAAAATGAATTATGATCTCAGCATGACAATTTTATTAACAAAATACATGAAGAAAAACAAAAACACAAAAAATACAGGCCTGACCCCGTTTTTTTTTTCGGGAGAAAAAATAAAATAATAAAAAAAGTTTCTCCTACCTACCGACAACATTTTTTTCCAGCATGTTAGCGGAAACACAGCTATTTTTTACGCCTTATTTCCGACACAAAATTCAGTAGCACCTTTTATCGGTAAAATACGTTATCCCGAATGATACTGAAAATATTATTTTAGCTCACCTGTAGCGAAGCTCAAAATTAGCTTATGTCGTAGCCAGTTGTCATTAGTTTTTTACATGTTCAACATCTCTTCCAGAACCATAAGACTAATCGAGCTGATACTAGGTGGAAAACATGGGAACGAGATGAGATCCAGAATTTCTGGTCGTTCCGATATCAAAAATGGTCGCAATATTGGAAATTCTTTAAACGACATCTCCTCCTGAATCAAATGACAAATTAAGCTGAAACTCGATGGAGGCATCATAGCTACATGGAGATACAGAACTGCTAAATCGTTCCTATCCGATATCCAACATGATTGCCATGACAGCTATCTCGAAATTCTACAAGTGACAAAAAACCTAAAGTCATAATGAGCTGAAACTTGATGGAAGGCATCAGGGCAGCATGGAAATTTAGAATATGCTAGAATCATTCCGTTTCGATATTCGCCATCCTGAAATCATTTAAACGACATCTCCTCCAGAACTGAGAGTCGAGAAAACTGAAACGTGTTATGGGGTGCACAAGGATGACACGGCGATTCAGTTTTGCTCAAATTTCCGTTCTGATATTCAAGATAGCCGCGACGGCAAGGACCAAACATCTTCAGAACCAAAGCCCAATTGAGCTGAAACTTGATTGTGGTATCAAGGCAACATGGAGATTTAAAATTGCTTAAATCGCTCCGTTCCGATTTCAAGATGGCTGCCATTTTGGCCATCTTTTGGTACTTTGAACATCTTCAGAACCTAATAACAGAATGGGCTTAAATTTAATGGGAGGCATAAGGCAATTTCAAGGTTCAGAATTGCGATAATCGATTATATCTGATATCCATCTTGAATTTCTTAAACTGAAATTATCTTCAGAACGAAAAGTTGAATTGAGCTGAAACGTGATGGAAGGCATCAGGCCAATATGAAGATTTAGAATGGCTAATATCGTTACATTCCGATATCCAAGATGGCCATCGTGAAATGTTTTAAACAACATCTCCTCCAGAACCAAACGTGAAACTGAGCTGAAACTAGATGGAGATGGCTTTCATGGAGATTTAATATTGCAAAAATTGTTGTTTTCCCATATCAAAGGTGGTATTTTTCAAACAAAATCTTCTGAACCGAGTGTAAAATTGAGCTGAAACTTGATGTTTGCAAAGAGGTGTCATGGTGATTCAGAACTGTTAAACTCGTGGCGGCCATCTTTAAATTCTTTAACCAACATCTCCTTCAGTACCGAGAGCCGAGCTTAGCTGAAACGCATTACGAAAACACGCCTATACAAAACATTGTAGATCTTACCGCAAAAAAAGAAACACACGAAAATTATAAGATGAAAAATTGTAATAGTTTTCTTATTTCTGCTCAAAATATAGATGGTCGGTACACGTTAGAATCGCCTCATCGAGGCGGTTCTAACGAGTTCCCACAATCTATATTTTACAGCTGAAACAAGAAAAATAAAGTTTACCCCTGTAAACTCCAGTTTTACTGTATAGAAGTGGGGTTCAAGGGGTCATATTTATATAGGCGTGTTTTCGGGATGGGGGTCGGAGGCATCAGGGCCATATGATAATTCAGATCTGCGAAAATTGTATTAATCCAATATTCAAGTTGCCATCTTGTAATTAGTCAAACGACAAGTCCTCCCGCACGGAAATTCAGATTGAGTTGAAACTTTAGGCATTATGGCATCATGGAGATTTAGAATTGCTATAAGCATTCCGTTCCGAATGGCCGCCAAGGCGTTCGTTTTGATCATCACGTGAACAAGACCGTGAAATGAACACCCAACTAAACCACACTTTATCTGCCTTACATTTGTTCAAAAACATAGATTGTGGATACTCGTTAGAACCGCCTCATTTAGGCGGTTCTAACGAGCACACAAAACCTATGTTTAAAGCAGAAATAAGAAAGATGTTTTCATTTTTACCTAAACTACCATGTTGGACGCCATTATTTCACACGGACATGTTTTCCTATTGATATTCCATGAATATCATTGCCTCCAAGACAGAAGGTAGGACTAAGCTGAAATAGAAGGGAGGAAGCGGAACAAGATGTAGATTCAGAATAATTGTTAATATCATACAGCTCCAATATCCAAAATGGTCACCCCGAATCTTAAAATTACATTTGCAACGGAATTCTAAGTCGAATTAAGCTGAGTGAGTGAGTGTTTGAGTTTTACGTCCCACCAACAGCCAAGGTCATACGGAGACGGGACCTCGGTTTAAAGACTCACCCGAAAGTCTGGAGAAGCCCGGATCGATCCTGCTACACCTTGGTCTTC
Organism: Lucinisca nassula; assembly: GCA_963580285.1. Lineage (NCBI taxonomy): Eukaryota > Metazoa > Mollusca > Bivalvia > Lucinida > Lucinidae > Lucinisca > Lucinisca nassula. The sequence continues at coordinate 97,674,727 of OY757019.1, forward strand.
AAGGCGAGTAGCGTAACCACTACACCACGAAGGCTTTTCGAATTAAGCTGAAACGGTGTGGGAGGAATGTGCTGTGTGACATGAGGATTTAGGCTTTTTAAATTCATTCTGATCAGATCAAGGGATGATGACACAGCGCCCGTTTAAAAATGTTCAAACGATGTCTGCTCCCAAACAGTAAGTCTAATTGAAATGTCCCTTTGAGGAAGGCATTAGGGCGATATAATAACTAAAGTCATTTGTCTGATAGTCAATTTATCATATGGCGTCGCGTCTGAGAGTGTAATAACGTCATGTATTATTTTCGATAATCCACTAGTGGATTAAATATGCAAATTAGCTAGATACGTCTCGTAACGTTACATGTACGACGTCCTTAATGACGTCGCGTTTACTAACGGCGGAATGTTGACATTTTTGTAAACAATCGTGAATAAAATACGCTTTTAATGTCATATGATAAATAGAATCTTGCATTCGTGCTCATGTATTATTAAATTTATTAAACTCGTTGAGAAAAAGGGATAAAATGCTCGGCAAAGCCTCGCATTTTATCCCTTTTCCTCAACTCGTTTAATAAATTCAATAATACATGAGCACTCATGTAAGATCTATATAGCTGCAAACTTGAATATCTCAAATCACATCTGCTTCTGAATGGTCAGTCGGATTAAGTTGTAAAGCCCCTGTCACACTATGCCGCGTTTTCACTGCGATGGGACGGCGTTGTTTGATTTTTCAGAACGCCGCGAGATCGCAAGAAATATGGGATATTTTTGTGAACATGGACCTGTCATGGCGTCCCTACAGCGACCAAGACGTTGCTACGGAGCTTACATGGCGATCTATCGCGATCCTGCGGCGTTCTTGATGGCGATTGTATGCGCTCTCACGGCGCTTCCTCTGCGCTTTTACGGCGCTCACAATGCGTGCACTGCGCTTTTACGGCGCTCTCAATGCGTGCACTGCGCTTTTACGGCGCTCACATGTTGAAGACGTCCTCAAAGTGTAAACAGACATCTTCATCAGTCGAACAGTTTTGTTTGATTTGAGGTTTAACGTCCCATCAACACATTATAGGTCATTTTGGAGACGTTGCTTCTAATTTTGTGGGACTTTTACCCGACATTGAGATGAAATGACATCTCAATCTCTTTCACCCAATGAAACTAATAGGGTTCATAAGCACGGATGGTCCGACTCGCGCCCATTTGCCTGGGCAAGCTTAGATCCCCTAAGCGGTTTACCAGTACTCATGTGCCGTCGGAAGCAAGTCCACCGCAATCACCGCAAGCAGGAGCAAGTCAACCGCCATTACCTTACCCGGAATGAGTCACCTCAGAAGTAGGTTTTTCGGGACAGTACACAATCAAACTCTACTCTAGCCACTGTTTATACAAGCGGGCGGCCCCTCCCATCGGTACTGGAAGAAAAAGATGGGCTGCATGATGCTCCCAAGCAGAGCTGAAACCGACCTCACACGAGTACTGGTAAACCGCTTAGAGGATATAAGCCTGCCCAGACAAAGCGGTGCGAGATACGTGTAAGCTCTATTGGTGTAAACATGCTTATACGTGTAAACTCTATTGGTTTCATTGAGCGACAGGGCTTAAGATGTCATTTCATCTCAAAGTCGGGTAAAAGTCCCACAAAATTGGAAGCAACGTCTCCAAAATGACCTATACAGTGTTGACTGGGGCGTTAAATATCAAATCAATCAATCAGTTAATCAATCATACAAGCGGAGCTTATACGGCGTTGTAGGAGACCTCTGTGCGCCCCTGCCGAGCTCCTGTAGCGTTGTAGGAGACCTTACTGCGCTGCTATGGCAACCTTACGGCGACCTCACTGCGCTTTGATAAGAACGCCGAGCGACGGCGTTTGTTTTGAGCATGCTCAAAATGCGCGCCGTCGCTTGGCGTTCTATGCGATCCCAACGCGTCTACTGGCGACGCCACTGCGTTGCTACGGCGATGTTTGCGATCGTACTGCGCGCACCTCGGCGTTCTGCATTTTTCTTGGACGCCGTGAGAACGCAGCCCTGGTGTGACAGGGGTTTAACATGGCGCGAGACATTGGGACAACATGGAGATTCGAAATGGCTATAATGGTCGCCATGGTGGCCATCTTGAATTTCATTAACCCACTTAGTACCAGAAACCCCCAAACGGGCAGTTGGCACACAGTGCAGGCACAGATCAGACGCCACAGAATGTGGCGTCTGATCCGGGCCTTCACTGCGTGCAAAATGTCTGATCAGGGCCTTCACTGCTTGCAAAATGTTAAGCCAAATGTTAAAAGGTCATTTTGGAGACATTGGAAATTTTATCCCACATTGCCCAAGATAAAATGACATTTCAAGCCCTGTCGCCAAATGAAACCAATAGAATTTATTTGCAGGGGATGTCCGACTCATACCCCTTTGCCTGGGCAAGCTTTAACATTCTAAGTGGAATACCAGTCCTCGTCTGCGGTCGGTTGCAGCTCTACGTGGAAGCACTATGCAGCCCAATATATTTCTCCAAGCCCCCGCCTTCTACATGTTGCATAGCACCACGGGTAACCTCAGCGGCTCGTCGGCCTCGGCCCCCGCCCATCGGGGCTTGAAGAAATAAATGCGCTGCATGATGCTTCCATGCAAAGCTGAATCCGACCGCACACGAGCACTGGTAAACCGCGTAGAGGATCTAGGCCTGCCCAGGCAAAGCGGTACGAGTCGGACCGTCCATGCTTATAAACCTTATTGGTTCCATTGGGCGACAGGGCTTGAGATGTCATTTCATCTCGGTGTCGGGTAAAAGTCCCACAAAATTGGAAACAACGTCTCCAAAATGACCTATGTAGTGTTGACGGGGAAGTTAAAGATCAAATCAAACAGACACAACCCCAGTGGCTCGAACCACCCCTGCCGTAAACATATTTTTATGTTAACAAAGGTATATAGGTTATTGAAGGAAATTCTAATGAACACATGCCACACAACATACCATGTGGTTATCATAGAACATCGAATATACAGTGAAATGCCGTTTATAAGACCACCTAAAATTAAGGCTAATTCTCCTTTAAAAAGCATGTTTAAAAGGTGTCAGCCATTCTTTCCCAGTTTCCTGGATACACGGCCTTCCAGAAAGAAAGAAAGAAAGAAAAAGAAAAAAAAAACTTTTGGAATTGTTCAAAGGTGGTCATAAAGGCTACTTTTGAACTGACTCAAAATTGGTCTTATAACAGGAATTTTATTGTCAATACCTACACTATCCCTGTTATGCCTACTAGCCTGACGCTATGGGCAATATACGCTGGCTCGATCTCCGCCTGTTACGCAAACACGCCTATACAAATACATTGCCACATTTATCGCCGAAAAAAATGAAAAATGTTTTATGAAAAATTGTGGTATTTTTCGGATTTCTGCTCAAAATATAGATTGTGGGTACTCGTTAGAACCGCCTCATCGAGGCGGTTCTAACGAGTACCCACAATCTATATTTTAGAGCAGGAATAAGAAAAATAAGGTTTACCCCTGCAAACCCCAGTTTTACTATATAAAAGTGGGGTTTAAGGGGGTCAAAATTATATAGGCGTGTTTTCGTGATGATATTTTCATGTTGCGCACGTATGTATGTACTGCGACGTCTGATTGGATAACGTCAAAAAATACGACAGTGTATTCTGCGCCAACGATGTATCCCCCAAAATGTCATTTCAACTCGATGTCGGGAAAAAGTCCCACACAATTGGAAGCAACGTCTTAACGTGTTAAGAGTTAAAACTAAGTAGCGTTACCCTTACCTGGTTTTTCTGAAATAAGAGCAACAACACTGCTGTCAATACTTCCAAACCACAGCAGTAACACATGATAGAAAATCGTAATCACTTTCATTTTGTTCACTTATCTCATCCACGTACCCTTTGTTTAATAGCTCTTCTATCGGTTTTGCGTTTAGTTTTGCACTGCATCTAAATTTCGAATACGTACGTTTAGGAAAGTGCTAAAACTGTGTACACATGTAAATTCTGGCTATTTCCTGATTATACAGTATACATAGAGGATCTTACATGAGTGCTCATGTATTATTCAATTTATTAAACGAGTTGAGGAAAATGGATAAAATGCGAGGCTTTGCCGAGCATTTTATCCTTTTTCTTCAACGAGTTTAATAAATTCAATAATACATGTGCACGAATGCAAGATTCTATTTATCATATGACATTTAAAACGCTTTTTATTCACGATGATTTAACAAAAATGTCAACATTCCGCCATTAGTAAACGCGACGTCGTTAAGGACGCCGTACATGTAACGTTACGGGACGTATCTAGCTAATTTGCATATTTAATCCACTAGTGGATTATCGAAAATATTACATGGCATTATAATACTCTCAGACGCGACGTCATATGATAAATTGTGATGTTTTTTGTTTTGTTTTCCTCACATTTTACAAAGATCGAGATTGTTATTTTGTATTGTAAGTTATATTTGTATATAAACGAAAAAATGATGGTACATGTTAAAATCGCCTCTGTGGCAACCCCCAGAATATATATGATGCAAAAGTAAGATAGATAGCAAAAATTTTTACAGACTTGAAAACTGAATATCACTCGACAACTTAGTTGTATCAATAAAATGGACAGTGAAACAAAGAGAGAACCATATTGAATATGCGGGCAGTACTATCATTTTCACTGTATAACGCCCAGTTCAGTACCCCTTTGTCTTTTTACAGTACATTAGTGATGGATTACACAGATTTGTGGGCACTATTCGATATGCCGCTGATAATAATTTCTTGCACACCAGACAAGGAAATCCGTGATTTTTACCCTGGGATAGAAATTTATGTTCTGACCCTGGTGTTCCGACCCCAAATAGAAAATAATCGCGTGTTTGATAAATGCACTGGTTGATTACAACCTCATGCGCGGCGTCGTCATGCGTCATGTCACTAAACATTCATGTTGTGTTATTACAAAATGGCGGACGTCGGTGACTGAAGTGACAGCAGCATTAAAAATTCGCAATAGAAATGGAAGGTATGCAAGAAAAAGAATCCCATATGGGTGTGAGGGGTGGAGAGAAAAATCCGTCCCTCGGGATCACTGTCCGCATCACTCGGCAAGCCTCGTGATGCCGGACAGTGTCCGTCGGGACGGATTTTTCCATCCACCCCTCACACCCATATAAGATTCTTATAGTATCATCATGTTAACAAGTCCATGTAATGATCACCCCTGTAAACCCTACTTCATAGGGAGAAAACTGGGGTGTACAGGGGCATGTATTATTTTTCCTATTTCTGCTCCAAGATATAGGTTCTGGGTGCTCGTTAGAACCGCCTCGTTGAAGTTGTAGATACTCGTTAGAACCGCCTCAGTGAGGCGGTTCTAACGAGCACCCGCAACCTATGTTTGGAGTATCAATAAGAAAAACAGTGTCACACATTTTCATCAGAAACAAAAACATTTTGGAGATATGACATGTTATCGTAATGTGAGCCGACACATTAGAAAAGGATCCTTCAGCAGTCACCGATTTTTTATTCAAATGCGCATGTGCAGGCAATTAAGCTGGCTAGACGCATAACTTCTTGCACGAAGATACCCCTAGATTTTGGGTCCATTGCTTGTCAATGGACCCGAAGTTAGTGAGCACAAAATCCCTTTCAGTGCGAACTGATATGTATATAGGAACTCCAGGTAACAGCATCATTAATTTTATCGCATTGTTATCTTTAGAATCTGGGCTTGAATCATGGGTCGGGCTTGCAAACATTGTATATCCATATCAGATGCTACAGAACGCGGCGTCTGATCAGGGTCTACACTGTTTCTTTACAATACAGGAACTTAAGTGCCAGACGCCGCTGAACGCAGCATCCGATCAGGGTCTACATATTTAGCTTATAAACCGGAATTTAAGGATTAACTTACAGCCCAGGGGCCTGTTGTTCAAAACTAACGACGTCGTTAGTTAACGTATCGTTAAAACTTTGATAATTAAATATGACAAATATGCTGAAATTTTTGCTGAAAAAATGTGAGCAGCTTTTGCGGACGCAAAAGCTGCTCACATTTTTTCAGCAAAAATACCAAAGTTTTCGATATTGTACTTGCTAGAAGAGTTAACAATATGACCACTAACGAGCTCGTTAAGCTAACGATGCTTTGAACAACTGGCCCCAGGACTATTTTCCCAACCTATACTCAGAGACAGTTAGCCCACCAGTACACTCAGTGCTTTGATTGCTATATGTCTGCAAGCAGCTGGGGCTCTGGTAAGACTGTACGTATGCGCAGTCTCGCCCGAAGCATTGCTGGTCGCGTATCCGATAGGCTCCTCTAAGTTTGATGTTCTCCGAATGTTTGTTTGTTTGATTTAGGTTAAACGTCCACATCAACACTGTATATATCTAGGTCATTTTGAAGCTTGTGGGACTTTTACACGACATTGAGATGAAATGACATCTCAAGCCCTATCGCCCAATGAAGCAAATAGGGTTTATTAGCATGGGCGGCCCGACTCGAATTGCTTTGCCTGGGCAGGCTTAGATCCTCTAAGCCGTTTACCAGTAGGCCTACTCGTATGTGTGGAAGCATCTTTCTTCAAGCCCCGATGGACTGGGGCGGAAATATGCGTCGCAGCCAGCTAAGTCCTTGATGCACGACTTCCTCAAGGTTTCTGTCACGCGTTAGCGAGCACCAAAGACTCTGGCGCAACTTGGATGTTCCCGGACGGCTTTTCCTATAAGTTATATTTTCTTATGAGCTAGCTCTATTGAGCATGAGCACAAGAAACAACATACAGTCAAAACTTCGGTAACTCGAATACGTTGGGACCATGATAATCTCGGACCCCGCCCATCGGGGCTTGAAGAAATTGCTGGGTTGCATGATGCTTCCACGCAGAGCTGACATCCGACCGCACACGAGTACTGGTAAACCGCTTAGAGGATCTAAGCCTGCCCAGGCAAAGCAATGCGAGTCGGACCGTCCATGCTTACGTATAAACCTTATTGGTTTCAATGGGCGACATGGCTTGAGATGTCTTTTCATCGCAATGTCGGGTAAAAGTCCCACAAAATTGGAAGCAACGCCTCCAAAATGACCTATACAGTGTTGACGGGGACGCTAAACCTCAAATAAAAACAAACAAACAAAATTCGAAATTGGGACAGTTCTAACTACCGAGGGTTAATCATATCGCAAGGTCGTGACGCATAATTTATATTACTTAGTGATATCGTTTCGACCTTCCATAAAATAAAGGCGATTCCAATGAGTACATACAACATTCCCCTTCAAGATGAAATTGAAAAAAAAAGCTTCATAAATTATCCTTTATATAGAGGATCTTACATGAGTGTTCATGTATTATTGAATTTATTAAAACGAGTTGAGGAAAAGAGATAAAATGCGAGGCTTTGCCGAGCAGTTTATCCCTTTTCCTCAACGAGTTTAATAAATTCAATAATACATGAGCACAAATGCAAGACTCTATTTATCATATGACATTTAAAACGAATTTTATTCACGGTTGTTTACAAAAATGTCAATATCCCGCCTTTAGTAAACGCGACGTCGTTAAGGACGTCGTATATGTAACGTTACGGGACGTATCTAGCTAATTTGCATATTTAATCCACTAGTGGATTATTGAAAATATTACATGGCGTTATTACACTCTCAGACGCGACGTCATATGATAAATACATGTATTGATATCTGGAACAATGAGATAAATTCTCTAGAGACAATAGAACAAGTTAGAAATTACCATGGTAATCGAGCCATCCGTATTCGAATTATAGAAGTTTCACTGTATATGGAGCAGGTGGGTTGAAATAAGTCTGTTCACACAAGATTAATTGTGTTGGAGTTTAATGTCACGTCAACCCTTGTGGGTCATTTTGTGCCGCCTCCTTGAGAAAAGGGGAGGAGATGAAAAAAGAGAGATTGTGAAGAAAGCAAAAAATAAAAGAAAGTGAAGAAACAGAAGAAATAGCAATACTCCCCCTATACACTTGCCTGCTGCAAAAACATGAGGCCTTGCTAACCTGTGAGCCAATATCAGTTGAGCGCCCCGGCAACATAAGATACAGGATACCACCGCCCACAATCAATCATATGAGCCCCGCCAAGCGAATTTGTGTCTTCGAGCATTCCGTCATGACAAATTTTAACTGCGCATGCCCAGCCATTCAGAGGGGCCAGGGATATGGCTTTCTGTCTGAAGGTTCCTCTTGATTCACTGCTTGTATGAGCGAACAGCGAGGGTTCTGGCGAGACTGCGCGGATGCGCAGGCTCGCCTGAACCTTCGCTGTTCGCATAGGCGATAAGTACCAAAATCGCTTGACGGGGCCCATATGAATATATTTACTGGTTTTGTTCGATTGCTTGCCAATTGACAAAACGTTAGTGAGCGCAGTAGTTTTACGTTTCTGATGTCCACGTGCCTATCATGGCACCAATTTGTACGAAATTCATGTAACAGTTACATACAGTCGCGCTATCCTTGTCCTTGTGACGTCACAGTGTTGTTTGAAGAAGGCTGTCTGTAAAACATTGACTGGCTCATGTGCTAGGGCATTGGTAAACAGCGTAGACCCAGATTAGACGACGCAAAGCGCGGCGTCTGAAGAAAGTCTACACAGTCTGCATAAAATTTATGAAATTAATTGTTAAACGAAACAGTCTAGTTCTGCGTTCAGGACTATTGTCCAAGCTAAGAGACAATCGTACCTGGTCCCCGCCTATCAAGGCTTGGAGAACTAGATTGGGCTACATGGTGCTTTCACGTAGAGCTGACCGCACATGAGTACTGGTGAACAGCTTAGAAGATCTAAGCCTGCCCAGGCAGAGTGGTGCTAGTCGGACCGTCCCAGCATATAAATCGGATGGTAGGGCTTGAAATGTTATTTTATGTCCATGTCGGTGAAAGTCCCACAAAATTGGAAGCAACGTCTCCAAAATGACCTAAATAGTGTTGATATGAACTTTAAACCTAAACTCAAACAAACGACTAGTGCCAGTGCCGTCAGTGCTTTGATTATTGTGAGTGTTCACCACTTCATTACCAAAACTCGCCTATACAAAAACATTGCAAAAATGTTACCGTCGAAAACATGAATATATTGTGATATTGTTCTTACTTCTGCTCAAAATATAGATTGTGGGTACACGATAGAACCGCCCCATAGAGGTATTTCTAACGAGTATCCACAATCTTTATTTTAGAGCAGAAATAAGAAAAATAAAGTTTATCCCTGTAAACTCCAGCTTTTATATATAAAAGTGGGTTCAAGGGGGTCAGCTCGTATTTGCGAAGACTCCGGCTCTCATTTGAACATAGAATGTGAGTACAAATGACGTTCATTTAATGTTGTCAATGGGGTTCTACATGGCGCGTTATTAATCTAATTCACAACCATTCGAAGTATTCTCACTTTACGGAAACACACTTTTCAAATCTCGAATTCCAGTCTGAAAAGGCAGAGAAATATGCCTTTTAAGGTATACCCTGAAGACGCTAGTAAATTGTACTACCAAGTGCAGGTGTTTGCACCTTTTCCTCTTTCAAGAAATCTTAGACAAGAATATAAGAATCTTATATGGGTGTGAGGGGTGGATGGAAAAATCCGTCCTGAGGGACACTGTCCGGCATCACGAGGCTTGCCGAGTGATGCCGGACAGTGATCCCGAGGGACGGATTTTTATATCCACCCCTCACACCCATATTGGAATCTTTTTCTTGCATACCTTCCATTTCTTTTGCGAATTTTTAATGCTGCTGTCACTTCGGTTACCGACGTCCGCCATTTTGTGATGACACAACAGGAATGTTTAGTGACGTCACGCATGACGACGCCGCGCATGAGGTTGTAATCAACCAGTGTATTTATCAAACAAGCGATTATATTCGGTTTGGGGTCGGAACACCAGGGTCAGAACTTAAATTTCTATCCCAGGGTAAAATCTCAGATTTCCTTGTCTGGTGTGCAAGAACACACTTGCGAGCAGGTGCGTTGCCATGGACAAGACGCAGGCCAGTTGCAGGTCTACGTTTCTCATAGTGTGTCTTTACTTTTGACACACGCCGTTCTTACAAAAATTACCCTGTGTGGTACGGGAATTTGAACAATCGGTCCATCGCAATTGAAAAATACGAGTCTTTTATGTCAGTTTTACAACATTCAAGTTTTTATGCCACCTGAAATTTGACCTTTTAGAGACAACAGATGCCCCATGTATCTGACACAGTTCACTGCATATCTGTGAAACTGAAACATTCAGACCAAAGCTACCTTTAATGGAGCCCCGATTTCAAAGCTTGTTTTGTTTTTCAGTTTGCATACAGTAAGGGTTGAGTATATATGACTGAACCAACTTCAACTTTCAATATTTTTTGACAGACTGAACGGATTAGACGGACTTTTCATCCTATTATCGAAAATCGCAACCCCCCCCCCCCCCCCCACACACACACACACACACCCCGGCCCCAGTGAAATTTCCAATTGCCTCCTTACAGTCATGCGGTATGATGGGCCATTAGTGTCACAATTTTATCATATGACTCCGCGTCTGAGAGTGTAATAACGCCATGTAATATTTTCGATAATCCAATAGTGGATTAAATATGCAAATTAGCTAGATACGTCCCGTAACGTTACATGTACGACGTCCTTAACGACGTAGTGATTACCTACGGCGGAATATGGACAATTTTGTAAACAATCGTGAATAAAATGCGTTTTATGTGTCATATGATAAATAGAATCTTGCATTCGTGCTCATGTATTACTGAATTTATTAAACTCGTTGAGGAAAAGAGATAAAATGCTCGGCAAAGCCACGCATTTTATCCCTTTTCCTCAACTCGTTTAATAAATTCAATAATACATGAGCACTCATGTTAGATCCTCTATAAATCAATGCCCCTCGTAAGTCTTTCAAGAAGGTTTGATGTCTTGGGCAACAGCATATTCTATAAATAGCAACAAAGTGAATGCACAAAGGAATATAAGGCTTTTTTGAAGCACAACTGCAGATAAAATATACTTTTCGACTACCGTTAGATCCGTGCGAGCAACATTTTTATAGAAATACTGTTTTGCTACTGGTCAGGGTGCGAGCCTTTTTCCGGATACATGTACGTCAGCGCACACATACACAGAATCGCTCACTATTCAACCAACGGTGGTATCTACCTTCCTCGTATATAAGTTGACTATCGCCGAGCATTTTATCCATTTTAATTAGTGCCAAGCCAGGATATGAATACAAAACCAAGTACCGCACGCCCCAGGGCGGCGAGATGACAGCTACAGGACAGCTACTCCCCTTCCACCGACCCTTCCTTCATCGACCCGTCCACCTTTCCATCGGTAAAACGAAATTCGCGGGTTCGATCTCCGGATGAAAGTATTCTTTCGTGGGGATTGACCATGCAATCTTTACGACGCATATTCGTCCCTTCCCTGACCGTTTTCCACCCCTTTACCAACAAAGTCTCCGTGGCCTAGTAGGTAAGAGCGCGGACTCTTACACATTAGGAACCATTTTGTTATTGGAATAGATCGATTTCTTATATATGCGACTGTTCGATCTGTCTCAAAGCCGAACTCGTCCGTCTATGGCTGTCCTCATACCTGCAAGGCTGATGAAGATTTGAAAAAAAAATGAAATATCTATCACCTAGACAACATTTTCCAAAGTCTATTGGGCCATCAAAGGCGGGTAACTGTCTTGTAAACAGCCCAAACTAAGTAAAAATTGAACTTTTGTGAGATTTTAGGCCTGTCCTCATTATCTGCAAATTTGATTACAATAATGAAGTAGTAATGATCCGGACAACATTGTCCCCATTGTATGGCTATAGATGACTATTTAATGACACCCGCAAGGCAGCTGAAGATTTGATCAACAGTTAAAACGCTATTATCCGGAAAACATTTTCCTAATCTATGGGGCCCTTAAGGGCGGGTATTGCTCATGCAAACAGTCCAAACTTGGCCAAAATCAAACTAATGCGATATTGTATGTCTGTCCATGTTATTTGCATGTTTGATGAAGATGGGATAAAAAATGAAGTTGCAATCGTCCACGTAATATTTTCCCCATTATATGCCTATTGGAGACAAAAGGGCAAGTAACATTCATGTGAATAGTCCAATCTGCCACCTAAGTCGCACTCGTCTCATTACCTGCAATGATTCCATCAAAATTGAATCGCTTTCATCCGCACAACATTTTCTAAAGTCTGTGAGGCCCTCAAGGGCGGGTAACTATCATGCTAACAGTCGAAACTGGACAAAAAATGTCAGAGATTTTATGCCTGCGCTTATTAACTGCGAGTTTGATAAAGCAAGACGGTTGGCATTTCATGACTCATGCATTTTTCTTCTTTTCTTATCCTGTTTTCTTTCTCTTTTTTTTCTTTTTTTTTTTGGAGTAAATTGTAACACTCTATGAAAAGATTTGTATGAGTACACGTAAATAGTGACAAAATGTAAGAAAAGTGAAAGGTAGCATAGAAATTTTATTACACTACGTAAAATAAGTTATGCAATATATTAAAAAGTGACCTATTTACATGTGTAAGACTACAATTAAAGATGAAGGACTAACGCTTGGGAGACCCCTTCTTCGCTATTGCAAATATTGCCTTGCATGGACAGATTGCCTTCTTCAAATTATGTTTTCTTGCGCATTAGATGTCCATTTGCTGTTTAAAATGAAAATGCAATAAACTTCCGCTATTAATACACAAAAACTGAGACTAATTCTACTTTAAAAAGCTTATTTAGAAAGTTTCAGCTATTCATTACGGTTTCTGCACACAGTGGTTATCTAGTTAGAGACCACCTTTGGGACTGTTCAAAAGTGGTCTTAAAGACCACTTTTGAACAGTTCGAAAGGTGGCCTAAATTTATGAATGTTACTGTATTAATATCTATCTACTAAGCAAGAATTTATTACTTAAATTTTAATAGGTGTTGCTACATTTATTGTACTTAGTATAGAAAAAAAACTTGCAACTGCTTGACATATGTAGTTAAAGTTACTTATACTTTGTGGAGCTTTGTCCATTGTGTGATTTGTTTGATTGAACTGAGGTTTAACGTCCTCGTCAATACTATTTAGGTCATTTTGGAGACGTTGCTTCCAATTTTGTGGGAAGTTTTACTCGTCATTGAGATGAAATGACACCTCAAGCCCTACCGCCCAATGAAACCAATAGGCCGCTTATATGCCTTGGACGGGCTGACTTGCACCACTTTATCTTGGCTGGCTTAGTCATTCTAAGCGGTTTACCGTTACTCATGTGCGACCAGATTCAGCTCTGCGTGGAAGCACCATACAGCCCAATCTTTTTCTCAAAGCCCCGCTGGGGGCCTACATTGTGTGATGATTTTGATAATGATAATAATAATTAAAGTTTGATGAAGATTCTATCAAAAAATGTTACTGTCAATCGGCCACGTAACTCTCTTGAATATGATTATTTCCGGATATCCAAACTCATGTGGACATTGATGGTTTTAGACCTGTAAATCAACGCACATACAGAATGAATCCTAAACGTGTGGGTGTTTAATTTTTTTCATGAATGATTCTATCTGCTCCAAAAGCGAATTTGTCCAAGATTTTACAACTGCCCTCATTACCTGCAAGTTTGATGAGGATCGGATCAAAAATTAAGTAGCTATCTCCCGGACAACATTTCCCTTATGTTAGGTCTATTGGACCATGGTGGCCATCTTGGATAACCGATTTCAATGATTTTATCATACTGAATCTCCATGTCACCCTAATGCCGCCCACCAACTATCAGCTCCATCTAACGTACGGTTGTAGAGGAGATGTCGAAAATACCAGCTTAACGACGGACGGACAACAGGCCATGGCATAAACTGATATTACGCTCAGCAAAGACTATTATCAGTCTGCGTAACCTCTGAATTATTACATAAAGGATCTTACATGAGTGTTCATGTATCACTGAATTTATTAAACGAGTTGAGAAAAAGGGATAAAATGCGAGGCTTTGCCGAGCATTTTATGCCGTTTCCACAACGAGTTTAATAAATTCAATAATACATGAGTACGAATGCAAGATTCTATTTATCATACGACATTAAAAACGCATTTTATTCACAAATTGTTGACAAAAATGTCAATATTCCGTCAGTAGTAAACACAACGTCATTAATGACGTCGTGCATGTAACGTTAGTGGGCGTTTCTAACTAATTTGCATATTTAATCCACTAGTGGATTACGGAATTTATTACAAGGCGTTATTACACTCTCAGACGCGAGGTCATATGATAAACAGCCTTCTCGATCTTTGTGAAGACACGCTAGAAAAACAGCTTGCCAACGTACGGAACAGAAGAATAAACGTTCCATATTCCCAACTTTCTCAGTATAAGGATGAACATTTTTTAGTCAAATGGTACAAGAAAGCAGTGAGTTTTAATGAACAGCAATTCCGAATACATTATCGCATGAATCAATAAACACTGTAAGGCGATGGTGGTCTACTCGACGTACTACCAGAAGCAATTTGATACAAATTTGGATTCCTTTTTGGTTTTGAAAATAGAATATTAAGGCAGAAAGCCTTTTATTCAATTCCAAACCCATAACTCCAGTGATAAGCCGTATGTGTTTGCCGGCTGGTGCTCCATATTTTCAATGACATCACGTGAACAAGTCCGTGAACTGAATGCCCCCCCCCCCCCCACACACACACTAAACCATACTTTATTTAGAGAAAACTGGTGTTTTTCCTATTTCGGCTCAAAGACATTCGTTAGGACCGCCTCAATGATAACGAGCACCCACAACCTGTGTTTGCAGTATACGAGTAAAAACGTGTTTTTTATCACAAAAGTTGCCATTAAATGGTTTGTGTTTTCGTAATGAACAACTTTGAATAAGAGTATCATCCCGTATTTCATTTACCAGGACAATCGTGTAATGCTACAATCGTGTAAACTATGAGCCAATCACCTTAGCTGGGAAAACAAAACTCTGCAAATGTGATTTGTTTTTTGCTATGCCTGATTACATGTTAATATGTTACCCTGTTTTTCCGTGTCGAATCGCGACACTCCAATACGAAACCGGATGCCGCC
Organism: Lucinisca nassula; assembly: GCA_963580285.1. Lineage (NCBI taxonomy): Eukaryota > Metazoa > Mollusca > Bivalvia > Lucinida > Lucinidae > Lucinisca > Lucinisca nassula. The sequence continues at coordinate 97,689,877 of OY757019.1, forward strand.
CCCGCCCATCGGGGCTTGAAGAAATAGATGGGCTGCATGATGCTTCCACGCAGAGCTGAAACCGTCCGCACACTAGTACTGGTAAACCGCTTAGAGCATCTAAGCCTGTCCAGGAACCGCGGTGCGAGGCGGACCGTCCATGATTATAAACCCTATTGGTTTCATTGGGCGACAGGGCTTAAGAAGTCATTTCATCTCAATGTCGGGTAAAAGTCCCACAAAATTGGAAGCAACGTCTCCAAAATAACCTATACTGTGTTGACGGGGACGTTTAACCTCAAATCAAACAAACAAACAAACGAAACCGTATGCTCCTCCAGTTGGTTTTCACAGTAATCGCAGTAGGATTGAAGTGGTCGGTAGGCGTGTTGTTCAATAAAAGGGTTATCCTTTGAAAGCAAGGAAAACACGGTAGAACTGAAAAGTGTTGAGTCTGCCATCTTTGAATTTGGGCACGTTCATTCTCGTGAATACGGTGGCGGTGTGAGTGTGGTGTGTGTGGGGGTGGGGTGGGGTGGGGGGGGGGAGGTGTGTGTGTTGGGGGGTGGAGTAGTCAAAATCAAACCATTGATAGAATGACAAACAGAGACGAATCGTGATGAAACGTCTCACACTGAACCGTCTCATCTGGATCTACACTGCTTCCATAGGTAGTTGTACAGGTCTATGTACAGTAGAACTTCGATGGCTCGAACACCGATGGCTCGTTCACCATGGATGTATCGAACCCATTCTTGAGCCCCTAGCGAAATCCTCTACACAAGAAATAGTGGAGGATAATTAAGAAGAGCTTAGTCTTTTATCTTGCAAATGTATGCTGTGTGTACTCATTAGAATCGCCTCGATGAGGCGATTCTAATGAGTACACACAGCATACATTTTCATTATAGAACACCGAAAATGTGTCTCAAGTATACCGTTATTCCTCCTGGCAGTAGCCCTCAGTGGCTCGAACTACCCCTGTCTCGAACAGATTTTCGAGGTCCCAAAGGTCCCAAAGGTGTTCGAGCCATTGAAGTTCGACTGTAGATGATGTCATTCCAGTCTCTAAAATGTCATTGTTGTACAATCGACCCTAATTTACTAAATGGCAAAATCCGAAATCATGTGCTGTTGTCTACGTGACCATCACTGATTTGGGAAAACCAATATTATTACAGCTATTAATAGAAAAAAGTATTGCTATTTCTATCGATGTTTCATGCAGATCAGAGCTATTTATAGCAGGAATCGTGTGTTTGGTTTGGCAAACACCGAATACCCAGGTCAGACGCCGCGGAATGTGGAGTCTACTCAGCCGGTTGCACAGGGACAACACTGTTCGCTTAAATAGTCGCATTTAAGGGTTAAATGAAATAGTATAAGAATGCAAGGTTGCCCACGTAATGAAAGCAAAACAATAACAATATCTTAATCTAGGCCACGCTATCACGTGATGACTTTCGAACTTTTTAGTGGGTGAAAAACTGCCTTTTCAAAAAAAAAAAAAAAAAAAAAGGATGGGTTGGGTGCGTTTGCACCCCTCCCCACCCTGTGCGGGCCTGCATCAACAGGTAGAATGAACTTGTTTTTTTTTAATATATCGCTGAAGGGGCTCTGTTTCTGATCACTGTTATTCAGGAACTGGGATGCAGTGGTGGGACTGAGCGAGAAGAAGAGATGAAACTATGATACGCATTGTAGGTTCTGATCAGAAGCAATCGATGGATCTACACTGTTTGCATCTGGATAAAATGCTATACATGTAATAACTTTTCCAGCACAGATTGTGTTGCATATGAGGTTAAGCACTATCAATGAAATATTGTAAATTCAGAAAGATGAATCTGTTGAATATACGTGTATACAGAAAGGAAATAATTACACACATTATCAAGTGACAAGCAAATAATTTGGAAAATTTTGACGGAAAATGCTACCATAATTTTTTTCTGACAAAAATTTTACTGAATACTTTTCTTATATTGAATGATGCGTTTTAACAAGTACCCACAGTCTACGTTCTAAAGCTTGCTATTGTCCGCGTGACTACCACTGACCACCTGACTGCCGCCGACCCCGAACAAAATCTAGTTTATAGCGTCGATAGTCGCCTCCCTAAGACGTCAGAGCGCTGCGTAAAAAGTAAATTCCTGTCTGTGATTGTGCACTTGGGCATTGGCAAACAGTGTATTCCTAACCAGACGCCACATAACTGTCTGATCAGGACTGCTTGCTTAAAATACTGGAATTTAAGAGTTAAACGAACAGTTCGATTCTCAGTTCAGGACTATTTTCTCGACCTAGGCTCAGAGACAGTCGACCCACCAATACTCTCAGTCGTTTGATTATGTTGAGGAATGGGTGTATTTCTTTAAATAGTATCTCTTTTACTCACAGATTGTTGATACTCCTTCAAATCGCCTTACTGTTAGAAAACAACTGTACTGAAAAGTGTCATTTGGGGAGGTAAATAAAAATCAAAAATGAGTTCCTTTAAGAGCAATGAAAACATTCATAAGAAAGAAGATGGGCCATACTACGTAGTTTCGGCTAACACAGCCTCATCAGTGACCCTGTAATGTAAGTCGGCGTTTTTACTGTCGGAAATTTTGTTTTCCGGCGACGTCACTAACGCCCGTAGAGAACCGTGGTTTAGATTGACATCACTTGGCGTCATTGAAAATCACGAGACTCGATGCGTTCATGGAAGAATGAACTACATTGTTTTCTATAGGTTTACATTAGTCTTTACACTGGGAATGTTAATATTCTGCGATATACCGTCGGAAACCGACGTCATCATGTAACATCGCTTTTCATTGGTTGTCATTTGCTTTTACGCAGCTCAATGTGCTTGCCGCTTTGATAAAATAGTACAATTTTAACAAGACAACTGAATAAATGCATAGAAATACTCTTGATACATTCATGCAAGGTGACGTTACATGATGACGTCTGGTTTCAGATATACCGTCACACATTTTTGACGTTATCTAATCAGACGTCGTGTTACATTTTTAAGTGTATTAGAATAATCCCGTCATACTCAGCAGGCACACGACGTTAATGCGACACCGGGTCTACGTGAATGTATCGTCATGACATAACTGCAACGTCACATCAACACCGTAGCAACGTCAAGACTTTTATGCATCTTCAAGCCGGCCTCGGTAGCTCAGTCGTATGCGCGTCTGACTGGTGATTAGGAGGACGCGGGTTGGATACCTTCCGGGGTCGGCATCATTCTTTCGTGGAGATTGATTATGAAATCTTTTCTACGGTCATTCTCTTTCTTCCGCTGATTCAAGAAGGGCAGTTGTCAGTTTCTGGCGAAAGAATGTGCACTGTACTGGTTAACCGCTTAAGTATAAGCTTGCCCAGGAAATGTGTGGTTAAGTAAGCTGACCGGCTCAAAAATGACCTAAATAGTGTTGACTGGACCATAAAACCCCAATACAAACAAACAAAAGCAATAGAAAGGGTATAGAGGTTAATGGTAATTTTACGGTCGCAAGTCGCACATTATGTTATACGCATTCCCTGACGCGTCACCACAAAACGAAATTTCCGACCTTAAAACCTCCAATTTACCTCCCCAAGTGACAATTTTGAAATCAGTTATACCCATAGACTACAGCTGTCGCAATTACGTGTATCAGGATAATTTATCCATGTGACATAAAGTTGTGTCGTAATGTTCTTTTGTTTGTTTGTATCTGAGTTTAACGGCCAAGTCAACACTATTTAGGTCATTTTTGAGCCGGTCAGTTAACATATCCACATTTTTCCTGGACAGGCTTATACGAAAGCGGTTGACCAGTACAGTGCACAGTCTTTCGTCAGAAACTGACAACTGTCCTTCTTGAAGAAGGGAGAGAATGACCATAGAAAAGATTCATGATTCAATCTCCACGAAATAATGTTGCCGACCCTGGCAGGTATCGAGCCCGCGTCCTCCTGATCACCTGTTAGATAGATGTGCATCCGACTGAGCTACATCACGAAAACACGCCTATATAATTTTGACCCCTCGAACCCCATTTTTATATAGTAAAACTGGGTGTGCAGGGGTAAACCTTATTTTTCTTATTTCAACTCTAAAATATAGGTTGTGGGTACTCGTTCGAACCGCCTCATCGAGGCGGTTCTAACGAGAACCCACACTCTATATTTTGAGCAGAAATTAGAAAAATATCACAATTTTTCATCTCGAAATTTTCATTTTTTCGGCCATAAAGGTTACAATGTATTTGCATAGGCGTGTTTTCGTAATGACAGAGGCCGGCATCGTAATGTTCTAATATGACATAATGAATGATATTTTTCTTACTTATGATTCTAACAAGAAATGTAGGAGGCGGTTCTCACGATAATAAGTTCATGCAATGAACACCCCTTTAAACCAGTTTTATGTGAAGAAAACTGGGGTTTGCGGTATACAACATTTTCCTTTTTTTTTATTTTTTTGGTTTTGGTTTTACGGCCCTTTTTCAAGATTATTTCACTCATATCGAGCCGATCGTTAATCAGAGGTGGGCGAAAACCGGAGAAGAACCACCTGACCTTCCGTTGCAGAACTTGTGACCCGAGCGAGGCTCGAACCCACAGCGGTGAGAGACCTGATGATTAAGAGTCAGCGCTCTAAAGCACTAGGCCACGGAGGCTCGTTAGTTTTCATATTTCGGAGACATAGGTTGTAGGAAATCGTTAGAGGAGCCACAGCATATGCTTAGAGTATGAGTAAGAAAGAACTCACAATTTTTCATCAGAAAAGTAACCATTTAGGAGATATAAAATAATGCACTAAGTCACGGGTGTGTTATCGTAATGTGTAACATATGTGCACAATTAACAGAAAAGCTGTATACACTTGTAAGCTCCAGTTTTACATACCACAGTCGAACTTCAATGGCTCGAATACATTTGGGACCTCGAGAATCTGTTCGAGACAGGGGTAGTTCGAGCAACAGAGGCTTACTGCCAGGAGGCATAACGAGTTACTTTTTGACATATTTTCGGTGTCCTGTAATGAATATGTATGCTGTGTGTACTCATTAGAATCGCCACATCGAGGCGATTCTAATGAGTACACACAGCATACATTTGCAAGATAAAATACTAAAATCTTCTTAATTATCCCCCACTATTTCTTATGTAGAGGACTTCCCTAGGGGCTCAAGAATGTGTTCGACTCAGCCATGGTAAACGAGCCATCGGTGTTCGAGCCATCGAAGTTCTACTGTATAAAGTTGAGTTTATTAAGGTGCTCATTTGCTTCAAACATGTTTATTTCTTCAACATGTACATAAGCAACACACGATCAATTACAACAGTAGGATTAGAACGAAGAGGTTGAGAGCTTATAGAGTTCTTTTCCTTGAAGAGTCTTCATTTCTTGGACTTGTAAACGCCATGCTGTGAACCTACTGCTGGCACCGCACATCATGGTTCTACATATGAGTAGTTCCAATAACTAGTTTTGCTTTCTGGCTAGGAACAGTATAATCCTCAACTGACATGGTTTCATCCTGCCACGCCGCTGGTTGGTTCGCATACACCACGTCCGTTGTGCTACAAAACCCAGATTTTCCATGTTTGTTTGAGCGCGTGCTGAAGCAAGTTTCAGCCATCGTTCCAGTGCTGGCACAGTTCCTGTTGATATAAAATATTTTCATGAGAGCGAACATTGAGAACTGTGGGACCGAAACGCGGAACACGTTGACTGGTTATGTCAAAGTTGAAGAGTGATTCAATTACGTTAACAAGTCCGTGTAAAGAACACCCTTTTAACCCCCAATTTATACACAGAAAACTGGGGTTTATAGGGGTAAACATTATTTTTCCTACATGTATTTCTGCTCCAAGACAAAGGTTGTGGGTACTCGGTAGAGTATGTGTTTTTAGTTTTACGTCCCATCAACAGCTAATGCCAAACGGGGACGGGATCTCGTTTAAAGACCCATCCGAAATTCTGGAGAAGACCGGTATAGAACACACGAGCCCTGGTTTATGAGGCAAGCAGCATAACCACTACACCACGGAGGCTTCTAAGGTACTTCTTGTTAGAACAGGCAGCTCCCACAGCCTATGTTTTGGACTATAAATAAGAACAAAATATCATCAGATAAACCACCATTTGCGAGGTATGAAAGAATTCATAAAGTCACACGGAACTGTTTTCGTAATGCCGTTCCTGTTCTCTTCTTCAAATCTGTGAGGAGGCATTAGTCCACATAGCTTTTACATCTTATTCGATATCAATTCATGCAGAGCGCTGCGTGCAGTGGTAAAGCATCGGGTTTGAGATCGAGAGGTAGCCGGTTCGATCCTCGCAAGCGCCACGTGTTGTTTCCTTGAGCAAGAAACTTTATCCACATTGCTACCCAGGAAAAGAGAGCCACATGGAAGATTAGTACTAGTACTAAATGTGTTACCCTCTATAAATATGGTCGATTATTATTATTATTATTAGAATAGTTTATGGCAAATGTAACTCTCTTCATAACAACATGGACGGTCAGCAAATGTCAGATAAGTCAGTGCCTTCAGCGTCCACATGTAGCTGTTTTTATGTCATTCTGTCCCTAGCCGGCCTCGATGGATCAGTCGGATGCCCATCTGATTGGTGATCAGGAAGTCGCGGGTTCGACCCAAGCTACGTTTCAGGGTACGTTTCTGGCAAAAGACTATGCACTGTATGAGTCAACCGATTACGCCAAAGCCTGGCTTAGGAAAACTAATCCGCTCGACATGGCCTTCATTGTACTGACCGAAACCAAAACTACACAGGTGTACCCCCAGGGAGACAGCAGTGACGCATGCCTGTTTCTACAGACGAAGACACTGATGACCTTATAGACTTATAAAGTCTGATGAGATGAGATTATAAAGTAATCCTTAGATGAAAACATATACCCGTTCCTCAAATCTCTCACTTGACCTCTCATCACATCATGATGTTGAGACAGTATAAAATCAAATCTGGCCTGGCATGATGGCATAAGATAAAATGTGTCAAGCATGGATAAAACCATTGACATCTAGGACTGGTATCAGTCTAATGACCTTAGTACCCTAATACACTTCGAGACCATGAAATTTTGTTCAAGATTGCGATAGTTAGAACTACTGAGGCCAGTTGATCAAAGCATCATTAGCTTAACGAGCTCGTTAGTTGTCATATTGTTAACTGTTCTAGCAAGTTCAATATCTAAAATTTTGGTATTTTATGTTGAAAAATGTGAGCAGCTTTTGCATTTGCAAAAGCTGCTCACATTTTTTCAGCAAAAATATTAGCATATTTGCCATAATAAATGATAAAAAAATTAACGATATATTAACAAACGACATCGTTAGTTTTGAACAACTGGCCCCTGAAGTCTAATTATAGCGGCAGGTTATAGGCTTAACGGGGATATTTTCGATCTTCAATGAAATAAAATGCATATTGTGTGTACTCATTAGAATCGCCCCACGTTCTGAAACAAACATAAAATGAACTCTAAATGCGTCCACAGGACACGGATGCCCCCGCCTGAAAATATGTTTATGTTCGTATTAATCCATAGAAAGTTACTGACGGTGTTTAAGTTTTGGACCTTTTTTCCCATTTGACCTCTAATAAATGACATTGACCTTGGAGGTAAGGACCCTGGTTTTGTGTGAGGCAGATTGTCTCATAATGGCCAACATTTCAAGTAATTTCAAAAACCATCGAGAAATAAGAAAGTTATTGACTGCGTTTAAGTTTCGGACCCTTTTTTGACATTTGACCTCTAAGTATGTCCTTGACCTTGGAGGTACGGACCTGGGTTTTGCACGTGACACATCGTCTCATGATGATTAACATTTCTACAAAGTAATTTCAAAATCCATCCAGAAATAAGAAAGTTATTGACTGCGTTTAAGTTTTGGACCCATTTTTGACCGTTGACCTCTAAGTATGACATTGACCTTGGAGGTATGGACCTGGGTTTTGCACGTGGCACATCGTCTCATGATGGTTAACATTTCTACAAAGTAATTTCAAAATCCATCCACAAATTAGAAAGTTATTGACTGCGTTTAAGTTTCGGACGGACGAACGAACGAACGGACAGACGAACGGACGAACGAACGAACGGACGGACGGACGGACAGGGGCAACGCTATATGCCCTTCTACCATTCTTCGAATGGCAGGGGCATAATAAAAACAGAAACGAGGCATAAACCTTTTCATACCGAGTAGAAATATCTTACTACATTCTTGCACTATACTGCCCCTGGGCTCGCCTCCCGCCCATCGGGGCTTGGAGAAATAAATTGGGCTGCATGGTGCTTCCACGCAGAGCTGAAACTGGACTCACATGAGTACTGGTAAACCGCTTAGAAGGACTAAGCCTGCCCAGGCAAAGTGATGTGAGTAAGACCGTCCAGTGCATATAAGCTTTTTGGTATCATTCGGCAGAGCTTGCTTGAGATATCATTTCATCTCATTATCGGGTAAAAGTCCCACAAAATTGGAAGCAACGTCTCCAAAATCACTTTATTATATGACGTTGCGTATGAGAGTGTAATAACGCCATGTAATATTTTCGATAAACCACTAGTGGATTAAATATGCAAATTAGCTAGATACGTCCCGTAACGTTTACTAATGGTAGAATATTGATATTTTTGTAAACAATCGTGGATAAAATGCGTTTTAAATGTCATATGATAAATAGAATCTTGCATTCGTGCTCATGTTATTGAATTTATTAAACTCGTTGAGGAAAAGGGATAAAATGCTCGGCACAGCCTCGCATTTTATCCATTTTCCTCAACTCGTTTAATAAATTCAATAATACATGAGCACTCATGTAAGATCCTCTATTTAATAGTGTTGACGGAGACGTTAAACTTCAATTCAAACAAACAAACAAAATAAAACTGTCCCTGGTGACACTCGATATTTAAGTGTAAAACCAGACCGGATGCCGCAAACTATGAAGAAAATGTTACTCAGGACGGGGTGTGAATAAAGAAAATAGCCCATCACGTTAACAAGTCCGTGTAATGAACAGTCCGATTAACCCCACGCTAAGAGAAAACTGGGTTTACGGGGGTATTTATAATTTTCCTTATTTTTGCTCAAAAACATAGATTGTGTGTACCCATTAGAACCGCCACCGCAGTTTTAACGACAACAACAACTTATGTTTGGAGTATGAATAAGAAAATAATCACAAATTTTCATGACGAATAATTACCATTTTGGAGATATAAAACTGCATTATGTCCTACGGGTGTGATATCGTAATACACCCCAAGCCACACAAAGAAGAGAACTACTGGCGTCTGATCAAGGGCTACGCTATTTGTCTTAAAGTATATGAATCCTGTAAAACTATTACCTATATTAAAATTGGAACTGTCGGATGCAATTAAATGGAAAATTCTAATCGTCATTAATTGGTCGTTACGATAACACACCCATGCGACATAGTGTTTATTTTCACATCTACAAAATAGCTACTTTTCTGATGACAACCCGTGATAGTTTTCTTATTTATACTGCAAACATAGAACCACCTTATCTACCGAGTATCAACAACCTGTGTAATGGAGCAGAACTAAGAATAATAATATACCCCCCCCCCCCACACACACACTTAAACCCCAGTTTTTTGTTCAATAAAAAGCGGGGTCTATGGAGTGTTCATTTTACGGACTTTTCCACTTGATATAAATTTCTTTATCTTTTTGCCATGCATCCTGTTTTTCTGATATATGGATATTTATAAAATATATTTTATCATATATTCCTACACAGTTTATGGGGACGTTAAACCTCAAATCAAACAAACAAATGCACACATCATTTGAAAAATAAGTGCAAACTCTTGTCAAAATAAATTAGTAAAACATAAACAAATACCATGTCTCTCGATCACTTGAAAACCCTGAAACGACAAGAAAGAGAAATACATGAGCTGAGTGAGTGAGTGTTTGAGTTTAACGCCCCACCAACAGCTAAGGTCATACGGAGACGGGACCTCGGTTTAAAGACTCATCCGAAAGTCTGGAGAAGCCCGGGATCGATCCTGCGACCCCTGGTTTACAAGGCGAGTAGCGTAACCACTACACCACGGAGGCTTCTCATGAGCTCGAAGTACTGCAAAACGGACTACAAAAATACAACCACCCGTTATACTCATGTATCAAAAAAAAAAAAAAAAAAAAAAAAAGAAAGAGCTAAAATACCCAACCTGCAGAGAGCGCGTTGTACTGTCGAGTCTTCATCCATGTGTTAACTTGGCTTCGATTGTGATTTCTTTGTTTACCGAGTTGATTCACTGATGCGTTAGAAAACCTTCACGCGGACCAAACAAATACTTTTGTTGAACCACAGTGAAAGTTAATCTAAACCCACTAGTAATTTTTACTGACCGCTCCAACATAGAAGTCACGAAGGCAATACAATTAACCCATAGCTCTATCAGAGACACCGAGACATAAACATGAAATAACTAGACCCTAATGGTAACATCAATAGCGGAAAGCCAAAAGGACAGTTACTTGCACACAAAATGGCTTTCCAAAACAAAAAATATAAGCAACACACACACACACACACACACACACACACACACACACACACACACACACACACACACACACACACACACACACACACAAAGACAACCATAACACAAATAAACCGCGACAGAAGAACCGCCTTGGAACGGTCAGTGAAACGAATTTTACTGGGGAGCTTAAATCGAATTTACCCAGCCACAATCCTCGTCCTTACTTCCGTCGCGATTAAGACAAATAATTTGTTCAATCTGCATGAAGGCCTCCTAACTCATCTCCGAGGACACAAAACTCAAACAACCGCAGAGATGAAACAATGATGAGGACTCGACGACAAGAAACCACTGAAATGCTGGAGCAAAAGAAAATCAAGTCAGTGCTTTTGCTGCTGTTCCTTCTTGTTTTGTGTTGGTGGTTCTGCTTCTTTCCCTAATCATATAATAGCTACGTTGATGATTCTGATTCTTACCCCCTTTTTGATTGTTCATTTTAGTTATGTTTGTCCTTCCAGTTTAATGTTTATCACGTTAGTGATTCTGATTATTTCCCCAATTATGTATCTTGCTCCCTTTTAGATAGGTTTGGATATTCTGAGTCACCACCTATTTGGGAAAGAGCTGCTGACGAGGTTTACCTGTTGTCCGATATGTTTACTGTCACTCTATTAGAAGCCTTCGTGGTGTAGTGGTTGCGCTACTCGCCTTGTAAACCAGGGATCGCGGGATCGATCCGGGAATTCTCCAGACTTTCGTATGAGTCTTTTAACCGAGGTCCCGTCTATGACCTTAGCTGTTGATGGAAGGTAAAACTCACACACTCACCCACTCGTCACTCCATGTTTCGACTTCTTTCCCTTGTGATATTGTTGGATTTGTTTGATTTGAGGTTAAACGTCCCCGTCAACACTGTAAAGGTCATTTTGGAGACGTTACTTCCATTTTTGCCTGGGCAGGCTTAGATCCTCTAGGCAGTTTACCAGTACTCGTGTGCGGGTCGGATTTAGCTCTGCGTGGAAGCATCGTGCAGCCCATATATTTCTTCAAGCCCCGATGGGCGGGGTCCGGTGATATTGTTGGAAGAATTTGGGATCTGATTATATCGGTTCTCGATCGTTTCTCTTTTTAATTTAAATGGTTGTTACATGTATATATACAACTTCGAAACGTGACATAAAAAACGTGTCGGTCGCTTTATTTGACAAGCGAATCAGTGATAAGCATATTATACTCTCTCATTCGTGACATTATTTAAAAAAATAAATGGCCAGCAACACAAGTATATGTAAATTACAGCGATATTTTCACCCAAAATAGCACCTAATTTATACTGCCCAAGTATACAGTAAACAATAAATCATATCACCTTAAGTTTTTGATAGTAAAGATGCATTTATGTATTTGGCGTTTTACGTTATTTTTAGAAACTCTCCTTATTGAAATCCGGGGTAAAACTATTTCCTATGCTGCTTATAAAAAGAAACAAAACGATCTTAAAGTATACCAGTTAGAAAAAGAAATAAAACATCTTGAAGAATCCGATACTTTAAACTTACCTTTATTAGAGGAAAAGAAAACAGAACTGCAAACTTTACGTAAAGAAAAAATACAAGGTACTATGGTACGAGCAAGATTAAGATGGGCCGTAGAAGGCGAAAAACCTACAAAGTATCTTTGTGCTTTAGAGTCAAGAAATTATATTAATAAAACAATACCTAATGTTTTAACAGATGACGGAATTTTTATTATGAAACAAGATGATATTTTAAAGGTGGTAAAACAATTTTATCCAGATTTATACAAACATAGGGATATAAATGATCTAAATATCAACGAAATGTTAAACATAGATTACCCCTTTTTATCAGAAGAGGAGAAAAATGAATTAGAAGGTGAAATAAGGGAACATGAGGTTGCTTTTGTACTGAGTAAAATGAAAAACAATAAAGCCCGGGCTCTGACGGTTTTTCCGCAGATTTTTTTTTAATTTTTCTATCCAGATTTAAAATATTTCATTGTTAAGGCAATGAATCGGGGTTATAGATTAGGGATGTTATCGGTTACACAGCGACAGGGCTTAATTACGTGTCCCCCAATGGGAGAAAAAACAAGGCATTTCATTAAAAACTGGAGACCAATTACCTTGTTAAATGTTATATAGAAAACCAGTGCTTCAGCTGAAGTGCACGACCCGCTGGATGCTTTTAGCTTTATGAGTGTTACCATATATGGGTATGGCGGCCATTTTGGACATGTGACCTGGACCTAAAACGGTTCCCCCAATAAATGCGCCTTATCGTATGGAGCAAAAAATATATCTTATACTTTAGTACTGTATTCTGAATCGTTTGCAGGATAAAATGCATTCTCACTTTTCAAATACAAAAGCATATGTGTCAAAGTTTGACCTAGGCACAAAGAAGGTCAAGGTCAACCAAGGGTCACCATTTAAGCAATTTATGATGGGCCTACGTCCCAGATGCTGTTTATCAAGTTTCGTGGAAATCTGCCCATTGGTTCTGGAGAAGACTATTTTTGAAGGGTTTTTACCATATATGGCTTTGCGGCCATTTTGGTCATGTGACCTGGACCCCATGAGCAAATTTTGGTTTCCCCCATCCCATAGAGGCTCCATATGAAATTTGACTTCAATCGGCCAAACGGTTTCCGAAGAAGCAGTTCGAAAATTTTCACATTTTTCGCCTCGGCGAGGCTATACTAAATGGAATGTAATATTTCGCAAGTTCATTGGTTAGATCTCACTGATATCTATCAGTATGCCAAAAATTGTTTAAATATTCCAACAAAAGCAAATGTGTCAAAGTTTGACCTAGGCACAAAGAAGGTCAAGGTCAACCCAGGGTCGCCATTTTAGCAATTTATGATGGGCCTACGTCCCAGATGCTATTTATCAAGTTTCGTGGAAATCTGCCCAGTGGTTCTGGAGAAGACTATTTTTGAAGGTTTTTTACCATATATGGTTTGGCGGCCATTTTGGTCATACGACATGGACCCCATGAGCGAATTTTGGTTTCCCCCATCCCATAGAGGCTCCATATGAAATTTGACTTCAATCGGCCCAACGGTTTTCGAGGAGAAGCAGTTCGAAAATTTTCACATTTTTCGCCTCGGCGAGGCTATACTAAATGGAATGTAATATTTCGCAAGTTCATGGGTTAGATCTCATTGATATCTATCAGTATGCCAAAAATTGTTTAAGTATTCCAAGCGGTTAAGTCACTATCACCAATTTTCACAAACGGGTTACAGACGGACAGACAGACAGACCATATACGGCTTGGCGGCCATTTTGGTCATGTGACCTGGACCCCATGAGCAAATTTTGGTTCCCCCCATCCCATAGAGGCTCCATATGAAATTTGACTTCAATCGGCCCGACGGTTTCCGAGGAGAAGCCGTTCGAAAATTTTCACATTTTTCGCCTCGGCGAGGCTATACTAAATGGAATGTAATATTTTGCAAGTTCATTGGCTAGATCTCATTGATATCTATCAGTATGCCAAAAATTGTTTAAATATTCCAAGCGGTTAAGTCACTATAACCAATTTTCACAAACGGGTTAAGGACGGACAGGCAGACTGACAGAATGACAGAATGACAGAATGACACGGTGATTAAAGGGCACTCTTAGAAATCAACCAACTTCAGTCGGTCGCCTTTTCTGCGGGTCGTGCAATAGCACCGGGATGTATCGCTGAAAGAATTAAATCAAAACTTTCAAAACTTATTTCTCATGATCAAACCGGCTTCATATCGGGAAGATGTATAGGCAATCAATCGTGGATTTTGAAAAAGCATTTGATTCAATTTCATGGGATTTTATTAAAAATTTTTACATTATTTGGTAACTCAATAAAGAAATGGATTAATTTATTTTATAATGGAATAACATCTTCGGTTATACAAAACGGATTTCTGTCAGAATTTTTCTCAGTTCAAAGAGGCTGTTGCCAAGGCGACCCCCTGTCTCCCTATATTTTCTTCTATGTGCAGAGATTTTGTCCCTTATGTTAAAAAGTAACACTAATCTTATAGGAATCAACATTGGAGAAGTAGAGTATACACTATCACAGTATGCAGATGACACCACAATACTCTTAGATGGATCTGAGCGGTCACTAACAGAGGCGCTTGATACTCTTAACATGTTTGCTCATATGCCAGGCTTAAAAATGAATTCTGCTAAAACCAACGCGGTTTGGATTGGGAGCAGAAAATTCTGTGGAGAAACCTTTAACCATAGGTTCAAACTAGATTGGACAGAGCGAAATTTTACAGTATTAGGAATTAATTTTTCTTGTAATTTAGATGATATATTAGAGCTGAATTATAAAGATAAGATAACGCAAGTTAAGAAAGAGCTTAAACAATGGTCTAAAAGGATTTTAACGCCATTTGGCCGGATAACAATTCTCAAAACCTTAATAATATCCAAGTTAAATCACTTATTCATAGCATTGCAAAACCCTTCAAAGGATACTATTAATAGCCTCCATAAGATTTTTTTTTAATTTTATCTGGCAATCCGGAGTAGACAGAGTGAAAAGAGATGTACTCATGCAAGATTATGAATACGGTGGTTTGAAAATGATTAATTTAGTAAACTATATAGTAGCTCTTAAATCCACATGGATACGGAGATAAATTGTAAAAGACACTAAATATAAGACACTTTTCGAATCTAAATACGCTCCTTTAGACATGTTAATGAAACGAGTAACATAATTTATAAAACAAATAAGATCTAATGATACAAATCTATTTTGGAATGATGTCTTAGAGGCCTGGGTCGAAGTAAATACACATACCAAAATTTCCGTTGTAGAAGATATAATATCAGTAAATCTATGGGACAATAACAATATTCAAATAAATAATAAATCGATTTTTTTTTATCAAAGATGGTTTGAAAAAAATATATGCTTTATAAGAGATCTTATAAGCGAAGATGAATTTTTCTTAAATTTTGATCAGTTTGTACAGAAATTTGACATAAATACTAACTATCTCGATTATTTTGGCATAATTTCATCCGTGCGAAATTATATCAGAAATTTTAATATCCGATTAACGCCTATACCATTGAGTAACTGCTATCTTCCATTAAGTATAAAAGAAATAATGAAACACAAAAAAGGAAGCAAACATATTTATAATCTTATTAATGAAAAAGTAATTACGTTAAAAAGTCAACGGAAATGGAATGAAATTTTTAACAGAGAACTAGATTGGAAAACTATATATAGCATACCTGCAAAATCTTGTACTAACACAAAACCGCTTTGGTTTCAATATAGGATTCTCCACAGGATTTTGGCAAACAACGATTTTCTTCCTAAGATTAATATAAAGAATGATAATCTCTGCAGTTTTTGCCATGTACACCCCGAGACTTTAGTACATTTATTTTGGATTTGTAGAATAGTTTCTGATTTTTGGGATCAAATTGAAAAATGGATTAATGAAAAGAGTAATGGGTCTATTAGTACAGCTATGTTTAGTGTCTTGTTTGGTATTTCCTACAACCAAGATTACAATAAGCCATCCAACTTTATCATTATTTTGACAAAATACTTTATCTATAAGTGTAGAATCAATAATAAACCCTTAGATTTCAACATATGGAAATTTGAAATTAAAAATATGTTGGCGTCAGAAAAATGGTCGCTATTAAAAACTATCGCTATTAAAAATTTCAAAAATATTGGGGCAAATGGATAACAATATTTGAAGATTCAAACTGATTTATATTAAAAGTAGAAGTAAAACAAAGATCAGGAATCGATACAATTAACTTACTCCACCCATCAAAGACACCAAAGGGAAAGAAACACAAACATGAAGCGACCAGACCATAATGGAAACCTTAACAAAGGATGGCCATAAGGACAGTTACTTTCCCACAAAATGGCCAAATGGCCATCCAAAATAAAAAGACACAAGTGATACACACAGTGAGTAGTAACAAACAACATAAATAAACCGCCATAGAAGAACCGCCTTTGAACGATCAGTGGAAAGAATTCCACTGGGGGGGGGGGGGGGGGGCTTATGTAAGAAATGCATTTTTCGGTTCTAGAGAGCATAAGAATTATGCACTTTGGTCATATCAGAAAGTGTGTGATGCCCTCACCTTTCTACTTGACAATATTTATATTAGATTCGGTGCTGAGTTGGTTTGGACGGGTTGTGGGCATTCCGGTGGGTACGAATTGCGCACCGCTTGTGGCTGATCTGTTCTTGTATTGTTATGAAAGAGACTTCATGTTGTCGTTTTCCATTGATAATCAATCTGAAATTATTGAAGCTTTTAACTCCACTTCTAGATATTTGGATGATTTGTTGGGTGTTGATAATACCTGCTTCGATGGTATGATCGGTCGGATTTACCCCCCAGAACTTCAGTTAAATAAAGCAAATTCTTCTGATACCGAGGCCCCGTTTTTGGATTTACATCTGTCTGTTGTGGGTGGGTTTGTTTCGTGCGGGATTTGTGGTAAACGCGATGACTTTGATTTTGGGATTGTAAATTTTCCTTTTTTGGATGGTGATGTTCCTCGTGCGCCATCCTATGGCGTTTATGTTTCGCAATTAATTCGATTTGCTAGAGTGTGTAGTCATGTAACTGACTTAAACACTCGTAATAAATTATTAACGGTTAAACTTCTTGGTCGGGGTTGTCGGTACCATAAACTACGCGGGGCCTTTTCAAAATTTTATGGACGTCATTCTGATTTAATTTCAAAATTCAATATTGGACTTAAATCTCTTATGCAACAAGGTCTATCGGAACCCGAATTTTATGGTGACTTAGTATATAGATTCAGAAAAAATATATAACCGCAATGACTTCAGCACCCAATTTCGTAAAATCATTCTTCGATATAAAAAGATTGGGTACAACATGGATATTATACGACGGGCTGCGTGCGTGGTAGTTAACCCAATCACGGTTGGTGGCTTTGCTTCCCTCTTTGGTTGCGCGCCGGTGGGTCAGGCCTCGGATTCTATGACGGTTCCGGCGTGGGGGCTTATTGAGAGTTGGAGAGATCTAATTCAAAGTAATGTTGGTTGGTGCCTGGTGCTCTGTCTCTGGTCGGGCTCGTCGGGGTCTGACTGTTGGTTTTCTTTTGCTTCAGCGTTTCGGTGGTTTCTTGCTGTCGAGTCCTCGCCGTTGTCTCATCCCTGTGGTTCTTTGATTATTTGTGTTCACGGGGGTGTTAGGCCCCCGCCCATAGGGGCTTGAAGAAATATATGGGCTGCATGATGCTTCCACACAGAGCTGAATCCGGCCCGCACACTAGTACTGGTAAACCGCTTGGAATATCTAAGCCTGTCAAGGAACCGCGGTGCGAGGCGGACCGTCCATACTAATAAACCCTATTGGTTTCATTGGGCGACAGGGCTTGAGGTGTCATTTCATCTCAATGTTGGGTAAAAGTCTCACAAAATTGGAAGCAACGTCTCCAAAATGACCTTTACAGTGTTGACGGGGACGTTAAACCTCAAATCAAACAAACAAATCACGGGGGTGTTGCGCTGTTGAGTTAGGAGGCCTTCAAGCGGACTGAACAAATTGTTTGTCTGAATCGCGACGGAAGTGGGGGCGGGGATTGTGGCCACTTGGGGTCGATTTAAGCCCCCCCCCCCCCCCCCCCCCCCCCCCCAGTGGAAATCTTTCCACTGACCGTTCCAAGGCGGTTCTTCTGTGTCGATTTATTTATGTTGTTGTTTGTTACTTACTGTGTGTATCACTTGTGTCTTTTTATTTTGGATGGCCATATGGCCATTTTGTGGGAAAGTAACTGTCCTTATGGCCTTCCTTTGTTTAGGTTTCCATTATGGTCTGGTCGCTTAATGTTTGTGTTTCTTTCCCTTTGATGGGTGGAGTAAGTTAATTGTATCGAATCCTGATCTTTGTTTTACTTCTACTTTAAATCGATTTTACTAGGCCACAATCCTCGCCCTTACTTCCGTCGCGATTTAGACAAATAATTTGTTCAGTCCGCATTAAGGCCTCCGTACTCATCAGTGCAACATCTCCATGAACACAAATAATCAAAGAACCAAAGAGGTGAGACAACGGTGAGGATTCGACAGCAAAAAACACTGAAATGCTGGAGCAAAAGAAAACCAAAATTAGACTCCGATGGGCCCGACAAAAAGGAGTCTGACCGCAATTAAGGACCTTTAACTATGATAGTAAAAAGGTCGTATTAAAAACCATTATGAATAATTGAGCTTAATTCCTGCAACACAAGTCCATGTTTGTTTGTTTGATTTGATGTTTAACGTCCCCGTCAACACTGCATAGGTCATTTTGGAGACGTCGCTTTCAATTTTGTGGGACTTTTATCCAACATTGAGATGAAATTACATCTCAAGCCCTGTCGCCACAAGTCCATGTATATGTGTGTATGAGTATATATAGAATCATATGCGCATGTATGTATATATGTAAACGTATGTGACGTGCCTATGTTATACTTCACTTATATTTATGTGTGTATATATGCACACATCGATAGGCACGTGCATATTTATAAGTCACATGGATAGCTGTATAGATACATAATTATAATATGTATGTATTTATTTATATGTATGTGTATATATACAGGTTTATGTATGTTGTATGTACTTGATACTTGGGAAGTATTCATTAATGTGTTATACATGTAATTCGCTGTCTATGTATATGTATGTCTTCAGCATAAATTATAAAAAAAAAAATATTTGGCGTTTTACATGGTCACTCAACAAAGAAGCTTTTAGCATATTAGAATAGTGTAAAAATTGTTGAATGAATGAAAGTTACAGTGTTTGACTTAGTGCATGGACATATCGATTCATTACATAACGAGGTAGCTTCTGCTTCAATACATGAACATCCAGCAAATATTGCAAACCCTGCAGTCTGATCATAACTTTCGCTGTGCTTTTTATAAACCTGTTGATTCTTGGCTATCCAAAGAACGTCCTGCGAAGACTGACTTTAGTACGCAGACTCGCAGCTTCACAAGTTTCTCCTGTCTGCTTGTATAGGACGATTGTGCCCACCTGTTAAGTTTCTGTGTTGTTGGTTGACTGCATCGGTGTGTTGCTGTGACTCGAATACTGACGGTCCAGCTGTATAGAGGTTCCTGGTAAATGATCAAACACGAAGTATCAGAAACAGAGGAAATTATAATGAAACTGGGTGCATCTGTTTCATTCAAAGTTAAACAAGACCACTTGTGTGCAAATAAAAATTGCGAAAACTGATTTTCATTACGATAACACACCCGTGCGACATAGTGCAATATTTTTACATCTACAAAATGGCTACTTTTCTAATGAAAATCCGGGAAGTTTTTCTTATTTTTACTGCAAATATAGGTTGTGGGTGACCGTTAGAACCGCCTCGTTGAGGCGGTTCTAACGAGTACCCACAACCTATGTCTTGGAGCAGAAATAAGAAAAATAAAATATACCCCGTGAACCAGAGTTTTCTCTATATAAAGTGGGGTTTAGTGGGGTGTTCATTTCACGGACTTGTTCAAGTGATGCATTGTTTTTTTGTACCAGCCGATCGCAAGCGCTACAGGTGGTATCTTACTGCAATCGATAAGATGGACTTCCGGTATCGCAATGCCTCCACAGAAGAAAAGTAAATTTAATTTAACTATTTTTTTTTTTAAATCACATTATATTGCTTAAAAAGGAGCAAATCGGGTCGGGCCACAAGTTCTCACAATATAATGTACGGCCTTTCAGAAGAAACAATCTAAACAAACGGATACAGGTGTTTAATTTTTTTTTTCAGAAACATAATTTGTCTAATATGTAAGAAGGCTATTTCGTCACCTGCAATTTGTCATGTTTTTTACTGAAGAAATATTTGCTTCAGACATTTCTCATTTCCCCTTGTTTGCTCTCCGCCTTAACCCTTATCTTGCTGTTCACGACAACCCCTATCTTTGCAAACAGTGTAGATCCAGATCAGATGGCTTCAGAAGAAGCCATCTGATCAGGATCTACATTGTTTGTCATTCAGTTTAAGAATTTGCAGCAATAAATTACATCAAGTAATTTGACTGGTTGATAGACAGAAATGGGTGTGGCTTAGATGAATATTAAGGTAAGATAAGGGTTAATCAAGTGACCGAAACATAAGTATAAATTAGAAATCACCTACTCTGGAGGTTGTGTCCTTGGAAGTTATAAACTAGACAATTCACGTGTGCGATAAATGCTTTTTGTTGCGGAAAATGATATTTAAGTGGTCTACAAGCTAGCATTTTCCAAACTCAATATGATCTGGGACCTAAAAGTTTAGAAGATCATTCAAAACATTCATCTGTAGCAAACGTTGTTGCTTTGGCTGTTTCCTAGGGCTTATGGTCGTTCCCTAAGATATCTTCGAGGTTACAATCAGAAACACCATATTAATATGGTTATGGTATAATTGAAAAGTAGAAGTAAAACAAAGATCAGGAATCGATACAATTAACTTACTCCACCCATCAAAGACACCAAAGGGAAAGAAACCAGACCATAATGGAAACCTAAACAAAGGATGGTCATAAGGACAGTTACTTTCCCACAAAATGGCCAAATGGCCATCCAAAATAAAAGACACAAGTGATACACACAGTGAGTAGTAACACATAACAACATAACCGCCTTGGAACGGTCAGTGGAAAGAATTCCACTGGGGGGCTTAAATCGATTTTACGTGGCCACAATCCTCGCCCTTACTTCCGTCGCGATTTAGACAAATAATTTGTTCAGTCCGCACGAAGGCCTCCTAACTCATCAGTGCAACATCTCCGTGAACACAAATAATCAAAGAACCACAGAGGTGAGACAACGGTGAGGACTTGACAGCAAAAAACCACTGAAATGCTGGAGCAAAAGAAAACCAACATTTAGACTCCGATGGGCCCGACCAGAGACAGAGCATCAGGCACCAACCAACATTACCTTGAATTAGATCTCTCTAATTCTCAATTAGCCTTTACGTTGGAACCGTCTGAGGCCTGACCCACCGGCGTGCAATTAAAGAGGGCAGCAAAGTTGCCAACCGTGATTGGGTTAACTACCATGCATGCAGTCTGTCGTATAACATCCATGTTGTACCCAATCTTTTAATATCGAATAATGATTTTACGAAATGGGGTGCTGAAGTCATTGCGGTTATATATTTATCTGAATTTATATACTAAGTCACCATAAAATTCGGGTTCCGACAGACCTTGTTGCAGAAGAGATTAAAGTCCATTATTAATTGATTATCCTATATTACACAAGGTCAACCAATATTAAAAAACCATAAATCATGTTTTTAATTGCGTCAATTAATAAAAATGGTCATTAATCAAGTAATTTCGTATTGTCCCAGTTACAGGTCCTCGGTCAGCTGTATTGGCCTCGGCCTTCGGCCTCGTGCCAATACAGCAGACCTCCGACCTGTAACTGGGCCAATACGAAATTATTTGATTAATAACATTATAATATTGAATTTTGAAATTTACAGTGGCAGAGGAACTCTTAGTAGAATACCAACACAGACATTTTTCAAGACAAGCGTTCCAATGCCCAGTTATAAGCTACTAGCCTGGCATAACCCGAAATAATTTAGTTACGTTCGAAACATTTAGGGGATAACTGTATTCAAAATTGTCATTTGTGGAGGTAAATCGGTGGTTTTACGGTCGGAAATTTCGTTTTACGGCGACGCGTCAGCGGAGCCGTAAAACGGAATTTGCGACCGTAAAACCACCGATTTACCTCCCCAAATGACAATTTTCAATACAGTTATCCCCATTCTAATGCACTTATTCGGTTGTTTTGTTAAAAACTGTACTATTTTGCACAAAGCGGCAGGCGTTGTGAGCTGCGTAAAACCAAATGTCAGCCAATGAAAAACGACGTTACGTGGTGACGTCGGATTTCCGACAGTATATCGTGGAATATACTGTCGCAAATTTTTGACGTTATCCAATCAGACGTCGCGTTACATACGTAAGTGCATTAGAATTATCACATACATGTTTAAAAATGGTCTCGCTCGAGATTCGCAATTTGAAAAGAAAACTTGTAAGAAAAGTTCACACAGAAAAGGCCACACTCTAAGAATGCAGCCGTCTCAAGTCACCTATAGAAAGTGACACGCTGGCACACACATATCGCCCCCACCAATAGGGACTTGAACAAATAGATGGGCTGTTTGATGCTTCCACGCAGAGCAGAAACCGACCTCACACAAGTACTGGTAAACTGCTTAGAGGATCTAAGCCTGCCAAGGCAAAGCGATGCGAGTCGGCCCGTCCATGCTTATAAACGCTATTGGTTTCATTGGGCGATAGGGGTTGAAATATCATTTCATCTCAATGTCGGGTAAAAGTTCCGCAAAATTGTAAGCAACGTCTCCAAAATGACCTATACAGTGTTGACCGGGACCTTAAACCTCAAATCAAACAAAAAACAAATGGAGACACACACAAAAACAGACGAAACATGAACCAACAGCACAAGCCAAATAACAAATAAGACACTGCAAAAGAACGACCGCATTGAGACGGTCAGTAAACTACTGGGTGTGTGGTTTGTTTGTTTTGGGGGTGGGGCGGGGTGTGGGGGGCTTCAACTCCGGAGTTTAAGAAAATGCAACCCTCGTCCTCAGTTCCAATACAGTATCAACCAAACTAATAACAACAAATTGATCCGCATTCTTGCTCAACAGTGAGTCATGATAAAATACATAGTAAATGGTTATGTATAGATTGATATGATCATGAATCCGGGTTGAGGACTCAACAACAGCCCGAAGTCAGAGCAGAAGAAAAGCACCAGTTAGATCATGGAGGGTCGAACCCAGGAAATATCCGTCTCCTGCCTTCCCGAATTTAAAGGATTTAGGCTGGCACCGTCATCAAAGAGTCCGGAGTTCGGCCCAACGCCCTGCAACCATAGTGTTGAAAATGAGTAATTTTCCACAACTATCTAGTGGTTTTTGTTAGAGAAAAACATACAGAACAGATAAAAATCTTACGCAAATATAAACGTGTATTTAAATAAATATTATAGTGACAAAATACAATTAATTTCTTTTATTTTACCAATTGCACGTTCCATTCACCACTTTTCCTTTATGCGTCTGAGGTACTATAAGAATGTCTTATTCAATTAAAATATCTGCTCTGTTCAGTTTAGATTGCTTGCATTTCCCGGCTCCTCTAATAGAATCTTCCTTGGCCCAAAACGTTTAAAAAGGATAATTACGTTCTTATTTGGGTTCAAAATTTAAGCCTCAGTTACTCGTACCGCGCGAAGCCTTACATGACCAAAGGCTTTTATTGCGTGATTTTATTGTAATATCTAATTTATTAAGTTAGTACACGTAGTACATCGCTTTAATTCCAGGTTGAAAATAAAGTAAAATATAAATAGTAGAAGTGAATGCAATGCTCAGGAACCGCTACAATAAACCCACAGCTCCCATCCCAGACACCAAATGGAAAGAAACACAAACATGACACAACAGACCCTAATGGAAACATCAATAGCGGAAAGCCCAAATGACAGTTACTTTCCCACAAAATGGCCGATTGGCTATCCAAAACAAAATAATATAAGCGATACAAACACTCAAAGACAAACCATAACAAGACGGCAATGATGGCTCTGGATCGCTCACCTGATCCACACTGTAGAAATGAAATGGTATGTAATATAGTAAAGTGCATGGTCAGAAGGAAAATACATGTGAAATATGAAGCCTCTATCTCAAATGGTTCAAAAGCTATGATAAAGTAGGCCAAAGGTCAAGATCACAGATCAAACTTTTTGTATGGATGTGAAGCCATTGTTACAAGAAATATACATGCCAAATACGAAGGCCCTATCTCAAATGGTTGCAAAGTTATGATTTAAGTAGGTCACAGATCAAGGCCAAGGTCACAGGTCAAATTTTTTTGCATGAGTGGGAAGACATTGTCACAAGGAACATACATGCCATATATGAAGGCTCTACCTAAAATGGTTAAAAGTTATGATAAAAACGGTCAAAGGTCAAGGTCACAGGTCAAAAAATTTGCATGGTTGGGAAGCCCTTGTCACAAGGAACCTACATTCAGAATATGAAGGCTCTATCCTAAATGGTTCAAAAGTTATGAGAAAGAAGGTCAAAGGTCAAGGTCACGGGTCAAAATGTTTGTATGGGAGGAAAGTCCTTGCCAAAGGGAACATACATGCCAAATATGAAGGCCCTACCGCAAATGGTTCATAAGTTATGATAAATAAAAATCAAAAATGAGTTCCTTTAAGAGCAATGAAAACATTCATAAGAAAGTAGGTCACATGTCAAGGTCTAGATCACAAGTCATTTTTGTATGAGTAGGAAGCCCTTGTCACAAGAAAACTACATGCCAAATATGAAGGCTCTATCTCAAAAGCTTCAAACATTATGATAAAGTAGCTGAAAGGTCAAGGTCATAAGACAAAACTTTTGTATGGGTGCGAAGACCTTTTCAAAAGGAACATACGTGCCAAATATGAAGGCACTGTCTCAAATGCTTCAAAAGTTATGATGAAGTAGGTCAAATGTGAAGGTAAAGGTCACAGATCATTTTATGTATGAATAGGAAGACCTTGTCGCAAGAAACATGCATGTCAAATATGAAGGCTGTATCTCGAATGCTTTAAAAGTTTTGACAAAGTAGGTCAAAGGTCAAGGTGATGGGTCAAAATTTTTGAATGGTTGGGAAAACCTTGTCACAAGGAACATACATGCAAAAGATGAAGGCTCTATCTCATATGGTTCAAAAGTTATGATAAAGTAGGTCATAGGTCAAGGTCACAGGTCAATTTTATATGAGTGGGAAGCCCTTGTCAAAAGGAAACTACATGCCAAATATGAAGACTCTATCTCAAACGGATAAAAAATTATGACAAAATAACCTCCTGATCTACTTTTTGATTTGATAAGACCCATATTCCAAATTAATGAGATATTGTCCAGATGATCATTCTGATCAAGTTTTATGATGATTGGACTAAAACTGTGGCCTTTCAGAGTGTTCACAACGTTTTTTATGATTTGACCTGCTGACCTACTTTTTGACCTGACATGACCCATGTTCAAACTTGACCCAGATATTGTCAAGATGATCATTCTAAGCAAGTTTGTTGATGACCGGAACAAAACTTGGGCCTCTAGTGTGTTCACAACAGTTTTCTATGATCTGCCCTATTGACCTTCTTATTGACCAGACATGACCCATATCCGAAATTAACCGAGATTTTGTCAAATGATCATTCTGAACAAGTTTGATGACGATCGGACCAAAACTGTGGCCTCTAGAGTGTGCACAAGGTTTTTCTATGATTTGACCTACTGACCTACTTGTTGACCGGACATAATCCATATTCGAAATTAACCGATATATTGTCAAGATGATCATGCTGAGCAAGTTTAATGATGATCGGGCCATAACTGTGGCCTCTAGGGTGTTCATAAGGTTTTTTCTATGATTTGACCTACTGGCCTACTTTTTGAACCGACATTACCCATATTCGAACTTGATTGAGATATTGTAAATATGATCATTCTGGGCAACACTGATGATGATTGGCTCAAAACTGTGGCCTCTAGTGTGTTCACAAGGTTTTTATATGATTTGACCTACTGACCTCCTTTTCGACCCGACATGACCCAAATTCGAACTTGACCAAGATATTGTCAAGATGATAATTCTGGGCAAGATTGATGATGATCGGACCAAAACTGTGACCTCTAGTGTGTTCACAAGGGTTTTATATGGTTTGACCTACTGACCTACTTTTTGACCCGACATTACCCATATTCGAACTTGACAGAGATTAAGTCAAGATGATCATTCTGAGCAAGTTTGATGATTATCGGTCCAAAATTGTGACCTCTTGTATGTTCAAAATGTTTTACTATGATTTGACCAACTGACCTACTATTTGACCCGACATGACCCATAGTCGAATTTGACCCGAGATAAAGTCAAGATGGTCACTCTGGGAAAGGTTGATGACGATCGGCCCAAAACTGTGGCCTCTATGGTGTTCACAAGGTTTTTATATGATTTGACTTACTGACCTACTTATTGACCCAACATGACCCATATTCGAACTTGACCGAGATGTAGTCAAGATGATTTTTCTGGGCAATTTGATGATGATCGGCCCAAAACTGTGGCCTATAGTGTCTTCAAAAGTTTTTCTTTGATTTGACCTACTGACCTACTTTTTGTCCCGACATGACCCATATTCGAACTTGATCGAGATATTGTCATGATGATCATTCTGGGCAAGATTGATGCTGATTGGAGCAAAACTGTGGCCTCCAGTGTGTTCACAATTTTTTTGTATGACTTGACCAACTGACCTCCTTTTTTACCCAAGCAGACCCATATTCAAACATGACCGAGATATTGTCAGGATGATCATTCTGGGCAGGTTTGATGGTGATCGGATCAAAACTGTGGCCTGTGTTGTGTTCAAAACGTTTTTATATGATTTGACCTACTGACCTACTTTTTGACCCAACATGACCCATATTCGAACTTGACCGAGATAAAGATAAGATGCTCATTCTGACAAAGTTTAATGATGATCGGACAAAAACTGTGACCACAATGTTTTACTATAAGTTGACCAACTGACCTATGTTTTGAACCGATATGACCCATACTCGAACTTGACCCAGATAAAGTCAAGCTGATCACTCTGGAAAAGGTTGATGGCGATCGGCCCAAAACTATGGCCTCTAGTGTGTTTACAATGTGTCTATATAATTTGACCTACTGACCTACTTATTGGCTCGACATGACCCATATTTGAGGCTGACCGAGATGTTGTCAAGATGGTCATTCTGGGCAAGTTTGATGATGATCGGACCAAAACTGTGGCCTCTAGTGTGTTCACAGGTTGTTTCTATGATTTGACCTACTGACCTTCTTTTTGACCCGGCATGACCCAAATTCCAACATGACCGAGATATTGTCAAGAATATCATTATGAGCAAGTTTAATGATGATCGAACCAAAACTGTGGCCTCTAGTATGTTCACAATATTTTTTCTATGATTTGACCTACTGACCTACTTGTTGACCCGACATACCCCTTATTCAAACTTGACCAAGGAATTATCAAGGTGATCATTCTTGACAAGGTTAATGATGATTGGACCAACACTGTGGCCTCTAGTGTGTTCACAAGGTATGTCTACGATTTGACCTACTGACCTTCTTTTTGACCCGACATGACCCAGATTCGAAATAAAGAGAGATATTATCAAGATAATCATTCTGAGCAAGTAAGATGATGATCGGACCAAAACTGTGGCCTCGAGTGTGTTCACAATGTTTTTCTATGATTTGATCTACTGACCAACTTTTTGACTTTTGACCCGACATGACCCATATTCGAACTTGACCGCGATATTGCCAAGATGATCATTCTGGGCAAGGTTGAGGATGATCGGACCAAAACTGTGGCCTCTAGTGTGTTCACAAGGTTTTTCTTTGATTTGACCTACTGACCTACCTTTGGACCCGACATAACCCATATTCAAATTTGATCTAGATATTGTCATGATGATCATTCTGACCAAGTTTGATGATGATTGGCATAAAAAACTGTGACCTCTAGTGTGTTCACAATTAAAATTTACGCATGGACGACGCACGACGCACGACAACACCGAACATCTCACGTTCACAAAAGCTCACCATGACCTTCGGTCAGGTCAGCTAACAAAAATAAACCGCGACAGAAGAACTGCCTTTGAACGTGAAACGAATTCCACTGGGGGTTGGGTGGTGGCTTAAATCGATTTAACGTGGCCACAGTCCTAGACCTTACTTCCGTCGCGATTTAGACAAATAATTGTTCAGTCCGCATGAATGCCTCCTAACTAATCAGTGCAACATCTCCTTGAACACACAAAATCAAATAACCAAAGAGATGAAACAACGGCGAGGACTCGACAGCAAGAAACCACTGAAATGCTGGAGCAAACGAAAACCAACGGTTAGATTCCGATGGGCCCGACCAGAGATAGAACATCGGGCAACAACCAACATTACATAGAATTAGACTATATCTGATTCTCAGTATGCATTTACGCTGGAACCATCAAAGAGCCCAGTGTTTTTATCATTCAATTTTGAATCCAGAAGGGCTTCAGGCTGGTCAGAGACCAGAACAAAAGGCGCCTGAATATAGATTGCACAAAACGGAACTTTAAACAACTGAGACACAGACAAAGGCAGACTGAAGAACATTGTCAACCACGGGGTTATACCCATATTAGTCACATTCCTCAATTATGTTTTCCCACGTTCACATCTTCTTCATCCCAGACAAAAAGCCTAGCTTAGCCTAGTTTTACGTCCCTTCAATCACATTTCAGTCATACAAGGATGACCTGTAATAAACCATAACTAGTTTTATATAATAACAGTGTACATTCGGTTAGTTCAATGATTAATGATATGTACGGCGATATCCTTCGTTGTTTATATATCGCAACTAATTCGATTTGTCAGAGTGTCTAGCCATGTAACTTACTTCAACACTCGAAATAAACTTTAACTGCTAAACTTCTTAACCAGGGCTATCAGTGTCATAGATTTCACAAAGTCTTTTCTAAGTCAAACTGTTGGTTTTCTTTTGCTCCAGTATTTCAAATATTTAATGCATTCCAGTCCTCATCATTGTTTCTTCCCAGTGTTTGTTTGAATTTTTTTTGTTCTCGGAGATGTTGCGTTGATGAGTTAGAAAATCCTTCATGCTGACTGAAAAAACTATTTGTCTAAACCACGACATAACCAAGGGCGAGGATTGTGGCCATGTAAATAGAGGATCTAACATGAGTGGTCATGTATTATTGAATTTATTAAACGAGTTGAGGAAAAGGGATAGAATGCGAGGCTTTGCCGAGCATTTTATCCCTTTTCCTCAACGAGTTTATAAATTCAATAATACATGAGCACGAATGAGAGATTCTATTTATCATATGACATTTAAAACGCATTTTATTCGCGATTGTTTAC